>CM030178.1:10619390-10641890 GCA_017639675.1 Aplochiton taeniatus
TTTCTCTTCCCCACTTCAGACTTCAGTTTCTCCACCTGAGGAACATGCCAGGGACTTAACGCGCTGAGCGACGACCACACAGACACAAATAACAGACACAGTGAGGTGTCCTGCCTTCCAACACATTGTTCACCCTGTCACAAAGGTACTGCCAGCACTAAAGCTTCAATCACTATGGTGCTCGAGCGGAGCGGATGTCTGCCGCCGTGCTCTGGCCTGGCGTACCTGCTCCGTGAGTTTCTGTATCTCGCCGGTGGCCGTCCTCAGCCGGGCAGCGTCTCTGTCCAACAGCTCCTGGTTCTCGGCGTACCACTGCAGCCTCTTCTTCAGAGCAGCAACTTCCTCCCCGTGTTGCTCCTCCTGCACCCGCAGCTCATAGCTCTTATCCCCTTGGAAATAACGGGAAGACATTAGCACAACTCGGCATGCTTTAGTGTCGACAAGGATTCCGGAAGATGACCTAACTAGGCAAGAGCGGCCTTGTGACACGTTAAGCTGAGATGAATTTGAAGTCCTTGGGTCTTCCAGAGAGGAAGAGGTCTAACGATTACCGTAAATGCCAAATTATCTCCAATGATTTTCTGCTCGTTTACAAGTGGGAGAACGAGATGTTTTTCATAAACCACAACATTAAATTTACCAGCGACATTGTTGACGAGTTGGAAGCACTTCCAAAACAAATGGTCAACAGCCACGGGTGGTTGGAAGCTAATTTTAAAATCATATAAAATAAAAGATGTCTTGTAACAAATATACAGTTCTATGCTCTTATGGGTAGTCAGGTTGAGAAATGAATCAAATAATTCTACTATCCACAGTTTATGTTCTGCCAACACAGTGGGTAAGGGCTACCTGAGGAATAGACAATCTGGGCTTTGGCCAAGTCTCTCTCCTTCTTTGTCAGCTGGAGGTCCACATCCAGAGCCTGCATCTCCTGCTTCAGCCTGCGGGTCTCCTCTTGAAGCCTGGCCTCGCTCCTCTGGACACACAAACACCGAGTCACACACACCACAGCGTGAGATCTGAAGTGATCACTCTAAGTGTTGTACTCAAGTTCACTTTAAGTGTTTTTTCAAGGTTTTAATCGTTTTTTTTTTTTTATAGATTTATTAAAAGAGGAAATAGTGTGACACCGTAATGACCACCTGTACTGTGTGCAACTGGCCCAGCAGCTCTGTAATACGCTCAGTGTGGTCTAGAGGGCAGTGGTGCCCTACAGTCTCCCTTGGAGAGATGGACTTGTTCAACCGCTCCCTGCATAGAGACATAAGCAAGGGATTCATAGTGGTTTACAATGGTATAGAGAGTGATGTCTCGACAGAATGAGAACCCATTATTCTATATGAGTGTATTTGTGTGTGTGTGTGTGTGTGTGTGTGTGCGTGCGTCTGAACTCACTTTGTTGAGGCGAGTTCAGTGAGGAGCCTCTGGTTCTCAGTAAACATGGCGTCCTCGTTGAGTTTATTCTGGGCCTGCTGAGCTTTCATCTGAAGGTACAGCTTTTTGTTCTCCTGGAAAACGGAGTGATCAGACACACACATCAGAAACGCACACACATCCACCTGCACCATGACGGATAACACAACACAAACACACATCCACCTACACAATGAAAGATAAACACACATCACAACACACACACATCCACCTACACGATGACAGATAAACACACAGTGTGAGCTAGAGGACAGGACAACCATCTTAAAACAGCTCCGGATTTCAGTAAGCAGATTATTAAAAAAGAAACTGCCCAAAGCAGATACATAATGGGGGTGATATCTTAATCTTAATGAATGAAACTGTGTAATTAAGCTTCTGCTGGGCTGCTATGGCATTATACATTACTGCTGGCTGCCATGGTATTGAATTGTGTCTTTTGCAAAGTGTGGTTACCAGACATGTCTGGAGCAAGGGCTAATCATTCTGATGTGTCACGACTGAATGAATTGCTTTTATATTTTTAGGTATGAAAAAAAAAACGAAACCTGAAAACTAAACCCTCCGCGGCCATCAGGCTGGATCCAAACGCCTCAGTGAGTCAGTCACTGGCAAACAGGAGCGGGGCTATTAACTCTAATCAGCTTAAAACACAGACCCAGAGCCATGGGGAAGAAGCAGGGGATGGTGGGACACTGTAGGGCTGATGAGAAGGCCAGACAAAGCAGGGAGACGGGCTCCATTTGTCAAACCGGCCAACCATTGGACAGACAGACAGACAGACAGACAGACAGACAGACAGACAGACAGACAGACAGACAGACAGACAGACAGACAGACAGACAGACAGACAGACAGACAGACAGACAGACAGACAGACAGACAGACAGACAGACAGACAGACAGACAGACAGACAGACCTGCTGGTAACCCTGGATGAGGACCTCCTGCTCCTTCATTTCCTTCTCGATGAGCTCCAGTCTCTCTTCAGTCACAGGGTCTGAGGGTTCGCCCAGACCCCACCTCTCCTTCCGACTGGCGCCGGCCTCCTCAGCACTACGCAGCTGAAAACGGACGGTAAAGCAATACAATTCAGAAGAGGGCCTACTCCCTCTGCCCTCTTAGGAAATACTCCTTTATTTAACGGGGTCAACTAATATAGAGACAGGAAGTAAACACACATGATTTCATCCTCCCTGGATGGGCTTGACCTTCAGCTGGTAATGAGTCTTTTTAATTTGTTCTTTTATCATTCAGTCCAGTCTCATCTGGAAATGATGTCTGCTCCTGTTCTCACTGAATCTGAGACCCATCTGTGCTTGACACTGTCATTTAACAAGCTAAGGGTCTGTTCTGAAGGACACAAAAAGCAACCAAACCCATGGATACCCTTTTTGTGCCATAGCAACGCATGCGCCCAGCCGCGAAAACATTTACTGGAATTAAAGTAATTTATTAGGCATGCCCCCCCCTGGATCATTCCAGGAAAATGAAAGAGGACATTGACTGTCCACCCACATGTATTAATGTGTTTGTGTATGTGTGTGTAAGTGTACAGTACCTTGCTCTGCATGATGTAGTTCTCCTGCTGGAGCGCGCTGAGCTGCACCAGATGCTCTTCCCTGAGGTGCCGCTCCCGCTCCCTCTGGGCCAGCTGCAGTCTCAGCCTCCCCACCAGGGGGCTCTCCTCCTCCTCCTCCTCCTCCTCCTCCTCCTCCTCCTCCTCCTCCTCCTCCTCCCCGCAGTGCAACCTGGCCTCACCCTAGATGGCATCAAGAGTGACAATGTAAATTGTTGGTAGACCAGACCAATGATCCAATTATTGTATTTTCTATTGCACATACGATATATGTTTTTTATATGTAATTGCACAAGACCAAGAATTGGAACCCCACCCACCCTACAATCAGTATGATTACTTGTGGTAAAAGGAAGATGACAACCAAACATAGATACAGATGTGACATCATAACCTGAACCGGGACTTAAACCCATGCCAGAGGCAGAGCACATGGCATGACAAAATCTGTAGCCTTCTCAACTGTCAACTGACTCTGGCAAGCACTTCACGGTCTGGTGGTTGGGGTGTTTTTCTGGTTTCCTGGGGAGCCCTGCTGTCCAGGAGGGTCATGGTGGCCCCCGGAGGCCCAATGTCTATCTGGTGCTGGAGGAAGGCAGCGAAGGACTGGACTGATGCCACCAGCTCACTGCTCACCCTCAGTCCAGGCTCCGCACCCGGAACAACTAGCCAACATAAACACCGCAAACAGCGTAACTCAACTCAAATACAGAAAGATAATATATTGACTTTGATTTTCGAAGTTGCTTGTTTAGAAGGAGTGTGTGGCGATGCGTTGGTTCTTTCCACCTTGAGGTGTCTCCGTGGGTCTGGGGGTGGCTTTGGGGCTGTGCTGCAGGGGCAGGGGCTGGGGCTGGCTCTGAGGCCTCCTGTGGCTGAGAGGAGACGGGGGCTTGGCTGCAGCCCCAGGTCGGCCGCCGGCTGCCCCGGAGAACCTGGAGGCCACGGTGGAGAGGCGGCTGGCCGGTCGTTTGCCTCTTGACGAGGCCACGGTGGGCTTCCTCAGCGTGGATGTGGAGAAGCCGGCCATGGTCGAGCGCTCCGGAGACTGACGGGGACAGCTGTGGTCAGTTCACTTTCAACAATGTGGATTTGAAGTTAACATGGCCATTGGAACAGTTTAGGGGGAGACAGCTGACATAATGAGCCTTAGTGTGAGATTGGCCCTTGCCTGTTGTTTCTTGGCTTTGCCAGCTGGAGTGACAGGGTCATGAGAAGAGCTGTCCCCGTCATGCATCAGCCTGTGCACCTCCTCTCTGATGCTCCAAGGCCGGGGTTCTGGGGAGTCAGGGGGCGTGGGCCTTCTGGTCTCCCTGCTCCTGCTCATCGAGCGCCTGGGGCTGGGCACTGGGGAATTTGTCTCCATGGAACTGTCAGGCCTGTCCGGGTGGAGCATAACCCTGCTGTCAACAGTGAAAAAATGTTGTAAGGTTGTGTGTATTTTATTCCAGATGCAGTCAGGGAGAAGCAGGGTTGGGAAGGTGAGTAGGTGGGTGGGTGTGGGGGCGTCTACTGTTACCTGGCAGGCTGAAGGGCAAAGCCTCTGGTGTGGTCCAACTCTGGACGGATAGGTTTCATCAACTCCTCTGCAGTGGGCAGCTCTGAAAAACACAAACATCAACTTAAAAAGTACATACCCTTGAGTCTTTGTCTACTGTTAACTTGTTATGTGTAACGTAGCCATATTTAGTAAGTGGAGTATGTATAAGCTGACTCCAAACCAGCGAATCAGATCCTTGTACTACTAATACTAATCCAGTACACAACAGAGCACTGTTTTGAAGGCTGACCTGACTCTGTAGTGGAGCGCTGAAGCGTGCCTCTGGAGGGGTCCACAGGGGAGGTGGGCACCCCAGGGCTGGGGCTCCTCTCTCTCCTCTCTAGGGACGAATGGCGTGGGAGTTGCCCCTCTGGCTCCCCTGCAGAGTGGCTGATCTGTCTGTAGGCCTCTTGGAGGGCCTCAAACTCACTCGCTCCACTCTGACCATAGGACTGTACTGGAGGGAGAAAGGTAACAACCAAACACACCAAATGATTATTCCTAACCCAAAGCCTGTATGGGACTTATATAAAACCGTGTAAATGTGGGTATTCACATGGGTGGGATAGCACCAACAGTATCTTTGCAGTCCTGCCCATGTGAAATACTAAATGATACAGTGTGCATCTCCACCAGGGGCGTGGTTTACCTGGGAGGGCTGAATCGGCCTCCAGGGACCTAGCTGTGTCCTCCTTCCTGGGTTCCTCTCTGGACTTACTGTCCTTATTGGGGAAATAAGCTCCCCCCGTTGAGTTCAGCGAATCATGGAGAGAGACTGGAAAAAAATGCCGGTGACACTTAGTGAAACCCAGCACCAACTACTAAGAACAATATTCACTCAAGCACTGACTGCAGGTATTTTAGCCAAGACACAAAATGACACCCACAAGGTAGAAATGATTATGTTTTACCTTTGGAAAGCATGGAAGGCCTGACAAGCTTCTGGAAGAGAGAGACTCACTTAAGATTTTTTTATGGCAATTATTAAAACTCATCTGATGTCAAAATATGAACACAAGACGTTGTGAACCACAGAATTTACCCAGCCATGGGTAATGATGGAACACCAAAAGGTCAAATGTGAGTGCAATTCTAATTAATTACACGTGTCCTGGGTATTCATGACCTCACCTCCTCAAATACCTCTTTCCCACTCCCCTCGTCTTCAAAATCTTCGCTGTAATGAGGAGAAGCTGCAAACGGAGAAAAATAGACTTTGATTAATGCTAATCACGACAATATCATGGGTGTGTAGGTTTGTGTGTGTGTGTGTGCGTGTGTGTGTGCACCAATAGGAGAGCACGTACCCGGGGGCGCTCTGTCAGACTCACTCTCTCCATCCATGGCCCCCTCCACTACCTGCTCAGCTTTCCTGGAATAAAAAGAGAGGCAGATCATTAGGCTCCAGTCTGAACAACAGGGGTAAAAACTGGCAAACAACAGAGGGCAACACTGGCAAAGACTACTGAGTGCGGTTGACTGTATTCTTCTCATCACCCGAGGCTGATGTTGGTGGTGTCGTCCAACTCTCTGTTCATTCTTGAGTGATCTCTGGGGGAGGAGGATCCATCCTCCAGCTGGGCAAAGAACCTCGCTTTTTCTTCCTCCTCCTCCAGGGCTCCCATACCCGCAAACTTCAGGCCTTGCCCTGATAGCACCAAGGAGTCTGAAAGATGTAAACAAACAAATAAACAAACCAGATTTTAAGTGTGAAGGAAAATGAGTGTGCACAGCATCTAAAGCCATATGGAGGGGCAGGGAGAACATACTGTGTCTCTGCAGCAAACACCCAGACTCACCTTCTGGTTCTAAGCTGTCCCTGCTGAAGATGGGCGGACCCTCCTCCTCACTCAAACCCTTGTCTCCCAGATGCTGCTCCTCCTCCTCTTCTTCTTGAATGGGCTGGGACATCCTCAGTGACTTACGGAAGGTCTTCCCAGATTTCAGCAGTCCTTCACAATACAGCAGGCATTCAGATAAAGTGCACCGGATAGTGTAGCCAGTACGGGTTGGGAGACCAGCGATTTCGCCATTTAATTTAATGCAAAGTAAGAACAAACTTCTGTCTTAAAACTAATAAATCTAGTATGTGTCTATGGCTAACAGGTGGGTTGAATCGTACTTCACTTTTCAGAGTAAATGTGAATACCTGTCGAGGTTAAAACTTTCATGAGTAGAAAGTCAAGGCAGGTTGTACATTACAGCACCAATGAGTGGAAAAAACGCCATTGCCGCGTCCAAGCAATGCATTAGCCCTGCAAGGAACGCAGTCTGATAACCTGAAATAAAGTTCACGCTGGTGGGAAAGTTCTAATGTTGCAAACAGAGCAAAAGAGGTTGAAAGCCCTATCACACGATAACAGTATAATAGTCGGCAGCGCAAAAGTACATTAGTGACTCCAGTTTATTGCCGTTTGCAAATGCATGTTAGGTTTTAGCTTTTGGAAACCACAACAACAGTTAGTGATGTGAGGACAAACAAGCCTGAACTAACAACCACTGCTACTACACAGAAATAACTACATCTATTCACCTCCTTTCACAAGTACACCACATTACCAAGACTAAATTAGTAGCCTTCAGCACACTAATGTGCTAGACTTTTTTCTTGTCTATTTATGGGAGCCAGGGGTTTCGATCTTGAGTATCATTTACCATCACCACTGCCCTGTGAATCACTATCACTGCCGGTCAACGATGCATCATAGGAGTGGTGCTCATCGAAACCTCTCACGCCAGACGCACTGCGGGGGGTTTCATACACCGGGCTCCTTGGGTTCCCACTGTTGGACTCAACTTCTGGACTTCTCAGTCCTTCTGGGGTTGCAGGCCCCTCCTCGGTAGCTCTGCGGACTTTACCCGCCTGACTAAGCCTTTCTAGGGCTTTGCTGCTGCGGGCCTTAGGGATGGGTCTGGAGGGTTCCTCCACAGAAACAGCTAACATGGGGAGCAGCAGGAAAGGAACAGGGCAGAAGATGATGACAGGGAGAGCAAGACTGTTTACTGGGTGTGTGAAGAAAGTGACATATAGTATCAAAGGGGAAAAAACTGCATCGTAGACGCTAAAGAAACGCAATTAACTCACAAAAAATAAAGCAGTGCCAAGGCTAGCATTTGCAGCGGGGGACAACTTAAATCAGTGTCTATGAGACAAAACTATAAAGAAAAAAGGGGTCAGTTCTAAAAGACTACTAAACTTGCGGGTAGACCTACTAATGATACTGTACCCTGTGATGTGTTATTCCTGGTCTCGTTCTCAACATCTCGACTGCTCTCAGTCTGGGACTTTTTAATTTTAACAAATCTGCGCTTGGTAGCCTTTTCTGCTAGGACAATTTAGAAAGGGAGAAGGGGAGAACAAAAGAAGGATAAAGCTGCATTGTCAGGCCGTTGACAAAGGCCAGCGATAAGCCCTGTAAAACCAGCTGCAAAAGGATCAAACGGGATAAGCCAGCAACCCATTCATGGCAATGGTGCATGAGAAATGCAGGCAAGTCTATTTGGTGGACTGCAGCGCAAGAGACCCTCTAGTGGATGCTTAAGAGTGCAATAATCAACACCCAGTATGATATAGCTCTGCATGTAAAAGGATAGTATGAAGAAGACGGGTTTATTTAATATTCACCCCAAACTATTAGCTTGACCATGTAAAGAAGGTTAAATGCACTGTTTTCAAGAATCATTTTTTTACTTTAACTTCTTACCTCGCCCATGTCCCTCTTCACTGTAATCCTCATCTTGCCACCATGGCTTGGTTACAGTTCTCTTCTTGGCTGACAACTCTGGGGATTTTCCAACGCTGTCCAGAACACTGTGCTTGCCACTGCCACCCAAATCCACGGAGTCATCTGATACAGACTGAATATACCAGCACAGTGAGGTGGATGGCACAACACACTAACCAACTAGCGAATTAATTCTCAGGACTCTGACGAATACATTTTGTTGTACTCAATTATACTGCAGTGCAGTGAACTGTCAGTGATGAACGTAATGCTAGGATTATGGGTGGCCCAACTTTTCCCATGTCTAAATGCCGCTTCTGCCTGCCAAGCAACGTTTTGAGGATCTCACCTCTTTCAAGAACTGCTCGAACTGTTCATCAAGTTGCTCTTTGGTCATTCGATGTGCCATGGTAAATGTCATATCTTCATTAAAATGAAAAAGAGAATGCACGTTGAAAGGGTACATTTTATGTTAATGAGTTCATGCAGTTAGTTGCTGTTTAACTTTATGCTAGTTGGAGAAGCAAACATACAAACGCGATTGAATGTGGTCCATATAACGGAAGACTCTTTCCGAAAACGGTTAAGTCTTCAAGTAGATTAACAAAATCCTTACTGGAAGTTCCAAGTAGTGATGTAGCGAGCTACATTAGATAGCAACCCAGACAATATTCAGTAGTACATAGTACTGTAGTGTATGCAGCAATCTTGATTGTGAACATTTGTGATTGTAACTGAATTAACACAGAAATAAATCCATAAATCAAACTAGAATACATAGTCGGCTACATTGACTATCCAGTATGCTAACGTCAGGTAGCAATTGGTCTAGCAGAGGCTTTGCTGTTTGTGTTGTGTTGTCACAATTCCCGCGACACTAGGCGGGTGACAACTTATATGCTTATTGGCTATATATAAAAAACGTCATAACAATGATTACCCAATCAGTAGTAGATCATTGGAGTCGGAAGTAAATTACAAGGTTGCCAGGTCAGATATTT
This sequence comes from Aplochiton taeniatus, assembly GCA_017639675.1. Lineage (NCBI taxonomy): Eukaryota > Metazoa > Chordata > Actinopteri > Galaxiiformes > Galaxiidae > Aplochiton > Aplochiton taeniatus. The sequence goes on from CM030178.1 coordinate 10,628,673, forward strand.
TCTAGTAAAATTAACTAACAAAAAATCCCCAAACTATCCTATTTTTGCCCCGGAGTTACGAAGTTGTAGTGCATTCTTATAGCATACATAGCCACCCGAAAAATTACAAAATCGTATGAGAAATTTCAGATTGATTGCATCTTACTAAATAACCAATAATGATAAGTGTGGTCTTAGATTTACTTATAATAATAATATTAATAACAATGATTTAATAAGGGACAAGATCACAACAGACCACTGACTGAACCACAGACCACTGAAATAAATCTATTCCCCTCACTACTGCACCACTTGTGACGTCTCTCTCTCCACTTGATCTCGTCCCACTGTCCGCAGAATATTTTAAAAGCAGCCCCAAAACAACTCCACTGTTATTTTTGTTGTTGTTTCTCACCAGTAGAACCATGTTTATTGTAGATCAATTCGGCAGTAAAGGTGAAGAGAATAAAATAGAATTGCCACCTACCGTTAACGTGCAAGCAATTCAAAATGCATCACAGATTGTATCACACAGTCAAACAACCCTAACAGGAAAACAAACAATTGTTGGCCTTTTCAGCATCACCCCATGGGGGGGGGGGGGGGGGGGGGGGGGGGGGGGGGGGGGGGGGGGGGGATCCAAGGATACATACACACATTACGAGACATATACGGTATATAAGAGCAGAGTTCCACTAAGATTTGTTCTTCCTTCAGCGTTCAACGAAGCAGAGGAGATTTTTACGTATCTGCACACATACTTTTCGGAATTTGAAGTAGGCCTACTACATGTTCACACCAATTAGTGGCAGTGTTGAGCTCTGTTGTCATCGTTAGACATATCTGTGCACGTACAGAGATTGTGAGAGATCAGTTGTAATTCTAGCATTTGTTCAAATAGATTGGGATGTGTACATGAAAAGATGATGACATCCATATGTATGGCTAATATATTTTCAATAATTATTCGAATTAATAATAGTAATTCCCAATACTAATTATGTCATCCCCATGTATCAATCCTTGAAAAAACAATTTCTGAAAGGCAGGACCATCACTTTAAACATTAACAGCTACTTTTACACCAAATAATGCATTTTTCAAATGTATTATTCTTAGAACAACCAATCGAAAGCTATTCCTGGAAAGCTCAGCTAAATGAAACAGGATTGTTAAAACATGGGTGACCAGGCAGTAAACCTGCCTATTCATAGACCCCTCACTTAACATGGGGATATCCTGGAAGAGATACCATACATATTAGGAGTAATGAGCAACATTTGCAAAATTTGTCAAATTTGACAACATTTTTAAATACAGAAGTGTCATAGATTTTTTAAATATATGTAATGTAATTGTGTCTCATGCTCTTTGCACTGTAGTGAGTTCATGCTGATAGCATAGTTGTGTAAATTAGGTCTATCGAGATTCAAATGATATATACTCATGTTTGAGTGCTAAAGCTTGAGTCTCAGCACTTCTCTCCTTCTCCCTGGTCAGCGAAATTAAGGCCTAATGCATTCTCATCTCGCATTTCAAATGTCATCAGCTGGCCTCCCGACGTGGTCGCATCACTATAAGTGGGTGAGTGATTAGGACGGGAATGCTGGTTAGCGGGCTCCCCCTTCCCTTGTGCGTTCCTGATGTAAATGCTGCCCTGTTTACCCTGTGGAAGTCACTGTCCTCTCCTGTCATGGTAACATTGGGAGGTGTGTTTTTGCTGTACTCACTGGACAGCATATCTGTCCACCCCCATCCCTCCTCCTCAGCCTCCATACAAAGGCCCCTTGGTACAATTGATATTCATGTAGACCTGTAGTGAGCTGATGGTAGAGAGAAGGAGCGCTGTGAGGGTATGCTTCTGTCCCAGATAATTGCAATGACCTTGGGTGAGACATTTTACTTTTCTCTTACGTTTCTCACCTGACTTCCTGTTTTTAGTTTAGGGAATTAAAACCAAGTGAATTATGTTCCACCCAGCTCTGCAGTTTGGGAGATTACTTGACCAGTCTCGATACCCTTGGTCATAGCACATTGGATTAATTTGATGGCTTTGGGTTGGCCTCCCAGGTTAGCCAGTGTGAAGAAAGTGAGAGCGCTTCTGCACAGGATACACGTTGAACTCTGAACTCCTCAATCTGCTGAAACAGTGGGAGAGGACATATGATTGAATCGCTTTGCTCTCATATTCAGGCAGGTATGCAAGGACACCTACGAATACCCCCTGTAATGTAATTATTGATGGTGATGATGACCATGCATTTGGATGCCAAGTCACATTACAAAAATTGCCTGTCATTCACATATTGCAGAATGAACCAATTTGCCCCAGAAATTGAACCAAATAGCCTCTCAAAGATATGATCTACAAATAGACTGGTGTTAAATATGGGAAAGCAGCAATATGCGATATACCTGGAGTCGTGTATGTGCATAGTATTCCTTGAGTGGCATATTTTGAGCTATGAGGTAAAGTAAGTGTCAGTAAATGAAAATAGAAGATTTGTCACTTACATGGAGATATATTCTCTGTGAGGCCTTCCCTCTGTCTCAACCTTAGCGTTTGTGTCCACATTCTAGAGTGCAGGAATGTATTGATTACCTTGGCTCCTTCATCTGCCTTGGCTTAGATTCCTCTAGGCAGACAAATCCTCCCCATTGCTGTCCTCGGGCAAACCACATGGAGTCTGCTATGATCAGAGAAGAGAGCTCAGAGAGAACACTATAACAGTTGGATTTGATCCCCAGTGGTGGATCATACCGTGTTTTCTGCCTTACCACGGGGTCATGTAATTGGGATTATGACGATGATGTCAAATGACAACAGCTAACGACAGAATGTTTAGAGTTAATTTCACGACCCTTCTTATGACTGCTGCGTGGACCTTGTGTTTGGGTCAGTCTGCTATAGAGCAGCCCATATTTCTATAGTGTTATAAAATTAATTGTGTCGCATGTTGTCCCTCACACTGCATGTCTCGCAAATAAATCCATGACGGTCAGATCCCAAATGTTTATTCAAATCCTTATGATTATTTTTGTATTAAAGTATAGGTTTTCAACTAAATCCACATTTAGAATCGTATCAAATGAATTACATATCCTGTAATTAAGAATTGCATAAATAAATGGTGGTAGTGTGTGTCCGTGCCTGTGTCACCATGCATGCGTTTCACAGTCCGCCCCCACATATTTTACTTTTGTCTATAGACTTGTAAACAGTCTTATGCACATACATGTGTGCTGTCAATTCCTCTATTTACTCTTTTAAACATATGGATGATGTCTAGAAAGATGTTTGAAAATAGTATTCCCCACTTAGTACTGTATTTATATTAAATATTCAATCCAATTTAAATACAAAATTGCCTTATTAAATATTAACTGCAGTGTAAATATTTAATTTGAGCCCTTTACCATAGGCTGATATTCATTACCAAGTGCTAGACTTTAATGGTCTTTGTCCCAAAAGACAACCTTGCACATATTTACACATGTTCAGCAGGGGGCGCTATTGCTCTGCAGTTTCATATTTTTTTTCACAAACAGAATCAGAGAACACACACACACACATACGCACACACGCACACACGCACACATGCAATTACGCACATATGCAGGCCATGTAAAGTAAGAAGAATGCAATTAGTATTCAGTTGAGGATACTAAATGTCTGAAAAAATGGTGTACATGTAATCATATGGATCATTTCATTTTTCCAACAAGTAAAAATTATTACTGAATAATATAAAATAGGCAATAGGCTATCTGATCTCCCTACATTCCAACAGGGGTCAGGCCCACACTGAGAATCCTTTAACATTTTGAAAGTAAATGTAGTTTCTGTTTGTACTTTGTCTTCTGTTTTTTCAAACTAATGTTCTTAAAACACAACCCAGAATAACTACCTCTCTCTTCACCTTCTTCCCCTACTGTGAAAGCAACACACACATCCATTCCATGCTGAAAGTATGCAAAACCCTGAATTCTGTTATTCAAGGAAGATGCAAGGAAGGATAGATCCTATTTAACTTTATCATTACAAGTTTAATAAGAGACTCTAACACAATTTCCCCTTTAAATGTTACCTCAAAGCGTATGTATTGCAACTTGCACTGGACAGGTGTTCATGCGGCCGCACTCCAAATAGTTGTATTATATTGTACTCTCATAATACTACAAAACATAAATATTATTCTTTTCAATTTATTGATAGTCCACAGCCGTGTAGGTTCATCACATTTAAATGCACATTACAATCCTGTTTCATGATTATCTTAACATCCAAACGACAGATGCTAGAGATCTATTAGAGAGATGGAAGTTCAAATAACTACCTCTGTTATGTATTGCAAAGCTGGTATCGGGTGCACCTAAATTGCTTTTAAAAGAGAGCCTTGAATAACTTGGATGTGGCAAAGTTAGGTATAGGAAGAGAAGTGAGTTGAGGAGGAGGAGGTGTGCAAGAGATGCACGGACACGCAGCTCTTCAGAGGCGAGGAAGAGAGAGGCACATTAATCATTGGGAGACATCTGTTCATTCCGCTACTTTAGAATTCTGTCAAAGAGCTTGGACTCCCCCATTCACCCAGCTAAAAAACCCTGTCCTCTGTTAAGCATGGGCAGACAGAGTGAAACATCAGAGCCATGCTGCTCCAAGCGCTTCCTTTAATTTGCTTTGATTTTGTTCTCATTTAAGAGGGGAAAGGGAGGTAGAAGCAAAGTGACGATGAAGGCGGTAGGCCAGAACACAGCTGATCTTGGTCATTTATACACAGATTTTTAAGCTATCTTTTATCATTTTATTTGATAAATAATTCAATTAATATTCAATGAAATGTAAATGCAATGTAATCGTTTTTGCTGTGTTTATACCTTTTCTATTTAACATCATATACACTCTTATTATGAACAGATAATGCAAACTTGCACACAGGTGCTCATACTTCCTTGAACACACATATTCACAAACACACACATGCACCCTGCACCAACTACTATTGCTAAGATCATGTATTCACCAAAAGCCCAATACATTGATCTTATGTTGTGGGATTTTGTTGTGTTTGCCTTTCAGAAGCATTTCAGTGGGGGTTCAAAATCAAATCTCCACCTAGCCTGCAGTGGAGAGCATATCGGTAAAACTGGTGTCCTCCTTCTGGCACCAGAGAGGTATGAGGGGGCCTTGTCATCATGAGTGTGAGGAAGAAACTCTTGTAGGAGAATGCCCTTTCTGAGTACAATCTCTTTCATCCAATGTAATATTGCGATTGACCACCTTTACCTCAGATCTCGGAACAAAACACGTAAGGGGATATAACGTTATATTTGGGTAATTGGAAGGCACAAAACACATGGTTTCTCTAGATTTGGTGCAGTTGACCCTAATGCTGCTTTGAATAAGATAACGTCACAGCAATTTAAAGGACGCCAAGAGCAAATTGGGGGATATCACAATTTAAGCATTGTCCATAAGTTTAAAACGTATCTGCAGCTCCTATTCAATTCAATAATAGAATGATACAACATTTTAACCAATTTGATCTGCAGCAAATGCAATGTAATTTCCAACTTCACACTCTACTGGTTCATCTTTTGCATTTATTTACTGTCAACGTGATGCCCAGACATTAAATGACTCATTTGCTTTGGTTTTTATTTTGCACTGAATGTATATCCAACATGCGGATTCAATGAACATGATATCTTATGAGGTTTGACTTCAGAATAGTAAACTCCATTCCCCTATTTATTTTATTTTCCCCCGCAGGGAACAGCTGTCAGCTCAAAGCTGATCACATTGAGGATCCAGTAGAGACTCTAATGCCTTTCTGGGCTTGTTCAGAGACAGATCATGGAAATGAAATAGTTCTGTGGTTGATCAAGAGAGTGGTGTTTGTGATATGAATAGAAAAAAAAACATTTGATGAAACTGTAGTGCTGTGGAAGATACCCCGGTAAATGGCAGTTACAAACCCATTGTTGAGATGACGGTCTTCAGGCTTGATTGAACATCATGTTTTAACACTTCATATTTTACACCTTTGTTTTTGAGTCACTAGTTTTTAAGCCAAAGTGAACCGACAATTATGTTATATTTCACAAGCAGAGATTTAGTTTAATCAAAATGCAGGTAATTTGCTGATGTTTTTCTTCTTTTTTTTTTAAGCATTTGCAAGCATTGGCTAGTTGGAAACTAATTTCCATGAAGTTGCTTTGTTCTTGTGTTTTTTGGATTTCAATTTTCTGCTTCCTAAAAACAACAACTGTAAACATACCATCAATCAGTTGAAGTTCCAGAGTGTTGGAAAATGCACCATGTTTTGTTCAAGATAAACCTCTATGTACCATGCAGGATAAATAGTTGAGCCAAAAGCTCTCTGGTTTACATTGCATCATACTTCCTAGTAAATGACGGCTGTTGGCTGCCTGAGAGAATCGAGAAGATTGACTCCAATCCGGTATGTCTTTTTTTTCGTGTAATGTGCGGAGATGTAGATTTCCTCAATGTGCTTGTTGTTGTTGTTGTATTTCACCAGTACCCGGTCCATGTTGCTGAGAGGATCGTCTTTATCATAGTACTGCCTGACCTCGTAGGGCAGGTCCTCAGCGTGCGGAGAGTGGAGGTTGCCTATTGTGTAGTAAGTGTACAGTTTCTGGTCCCTCAGCTTGGGGAGCAGTCGCCCTTTGTTTTGGAACAGGTGGAAGCCATAGGCACCGCGGATGGGGTCACACAGAGCCACCATGTTGTTGTCGACGCAGCTCTGAATGTACCACCTCAGCAGCTTGAGGCCATGGCGAGGGGGCGGGCGGCCAAACCCTGTGTCTTCCAGCTCTTTGACTGAGTCCAGAGTTTTCAGAACAGAGACCAGAGCCACCAGCAACAGGAGACGCATCAACAAGCGGATTGCCACTTGGCCAGCCATGTCAGCCTTGGATCTACATATTTTGTTCACAATCATAACACACGTAAACATTAGATATGCCCAGTGATTGCCATTATGTCTTGATTTAATCTATCTACCGAGTTATCAAATGTACCTACCTGTGAAACAGAATAAGTGTCTTTGATATTCTGTGAGACGTCAAATAATAAAATCTGTGTGTTCGGTTGTGGCTAAAATAATGATTGGCCTTTGCATGGTTTTATACCCCATCGACTGGAATTGCTCTCATGACCAGAAATGAAACCAGGTTTTTGCTGGGCTAGAGAAAACGGAAGATTAGAAGAGCTTCTGGCTGGGGACGCAGCTGGGGTTTGTCAAAGCCCCAAATTCAGACAGCTGCCTCAAAAATATTAGAAATTACTCTCACTCACTCACTCACTCACTCACTCACTCACTCACTGACTCAATTGTGTTGACTGTATTACATTTTCTTACAAAATAATTATTTTAAATGTATCCTGTGTGTGACTGAGATTTCTAAACGTACAAGTATGTATGCTTTGAAATGTGTTCAGTAAACTGTATCAGAACATGGTTCTGAATTAGTGATATATGGTAGGTAGTTCCTCTTTCACTTCTGCTGAAACACTTCAGTTTTTGTTTGTAAAATAAATTGTTCACAAAGAGGCTTGCAGAAAGGTATTCACAGGAACATTTTGTATTTGTATTCTGTGTAAATCCTCTTTGAAAAGATGAAATGATAGGCGACAAAGAATAGATTATAGTTTTCAACAGCAGCATTGAATTGACTCATATTCGCCAACCACATTCCTCATTTGTTCTTTTCTGCATTCATGTTTTACCATGAAATAGCTTTAGAATTACTGTGACAAAGTACATTGGATTTCTGATGCAGGTTGATTTTACCTCATGAATATGACATTACTATCTCTTGAAGAGAGTCTACAATATAGATACGTTTTTTTATTTTTATGTTCTTGCTCACAGAAATATTGTTGTGTTCTAAGCTGTCAAAAGTACGACAACCAGCAACACTCTGCTCTGATCTGCTCGGGCACTGAGAGAACTAAAGGTGACTGGGTCTGTCTCTGTATTGCAAGAATCCTAATAGGGAGATCAGGCTGGTCATTGGCCATCCACTTCACATTGCCCTGAACATTGAGATAGAACACTCAAGGCAACATGTGATTCAATAGTGCTCTTCGAGAATGTCCAAATTTCGCAGCCATCTTATCTGGGTATGGTTCTAAACCAGTTATAATGGGAGTCGATGCAAAAAAGGCAGGTTCTCGCAAAAAAGGCTATAGTTAAGTAAAAATAAACAGTAAAAAATTATTTTTGATTATTGTAGCACGTATAGAACCTTTGTGGCTGCCAAACATGTTGTGAATTTACTTAATTTTTCATTACACAGTATTTTCCATGTTATCAGCTTCCAAAACAGCACACTACGACTTTTGCTAATGTGATGGTAGAAATGTATTGGGTAAAGACTGCAAATATACATTGCTGTGCAAAAGTTGTTGGCAGATTTGTAAAGTAAGAATGCTTTCAAAAGAAGTGTTAATAGTTTGTTTTTATCAATTAACTTAATGCAAAGTAAATGAACAATCTAAATCAAACAATATTTGCTGTGATCACTCTTTGCTTTAAAATTTGAGTGTGCTTAGTGTAACACTACCCACGCTATGCAATCTCTCCATAAGTGCTCCAGACTTGCACTGGCATATCAAATCCTTCCCGACTTTATTATGAATGAATTATACTTTTAAATGATCCCAGCGGTACAAACAAGGCCTACTGGAGGGAGTTTGAGAAAAGAGAGAGGGAGGGGAGAGAGAGAGAAAGAGAGAGAGAGAGAGAGAGAGAGAGAGAGAGAGAGAGAGAGAGAGAGAGAGAGAGAGAGAGAGAGAGAGAGAGAGAGAGAGAGAGAGAGAGAGAGAGAAAGAGAGAGAGAAGGAAAGAGGAAGAGAGAGAGAGCATTAGCATTTAAGTTGCAAAGATTTAACACCAAATTATGTTTCGTATTTATTTGTTTATTTAACTATGTCACCCTTTGCGTTGATCTGCTCATTCAAGCACACATCCATGGGTAATCTCCACAGCCACAGGCTATCCTGGGAATACTCTTTTGATTTCGATGGCAAGAGTTTTGTTCACTCCAGGCTTCCGACAGGCATATTTCTGGAACAGATTGACCATTGAATGAAACTGCTCTTGAGATTTTCACCAAGGTTGACATGGTTGTATGTTATACGAGGTGGTTGGGTAATGTGTTCTCCACTTGGTCCCTGTCAATTAAGAATGATAGTCTCCCAGATACAGGGATTGGATTAGATTGGGATTGGATTGGACTGAGCAGGCTAAAAGGTAAAGGAAAAAGGTAACAAAATTATTCTTGAAGTACAATTACAGCAAGAAAGAAAGAAATCAGCAAGAAATGTAAGCAAAAACAGTACAAGTATAAAGCCTCAGCTCTTACAATACGAAACTACCAAGTAAATTGAACTCATTATATTTCAGGGCCATTTAGCCTAACCAAGTTCATTATCCAGTCAACAATACAATATTAAAATGGCAAACCTTTAGTCTAACCAAATTATGGTGTGGAGTCTTGACTATAAAAGTCTGTGTACTGAGGCTGCAAAACATTGTGGACAAGAATTTATCAATTCTGAAGACAATTCCATAATCGAAATTCTTAGTGATGAATGTCATCAGAGATACATACAAATCTTTGTGGATATGATTAACTCCCAGCCTGTCAAATGATGGGTAAAGGTTGGGATTGTTCTTAATGTTTTCATTATCATTTATTCTCTCGAATCCATTTATGATAAATTATATAGTCGCTTCATTGAGCAATTTCTATTCCATTTTCCATTAAGTTTAATTCATGGAAATGGAATGTTAGTGTCTGGATGAAATAAGTATGAAATAAGGTTGCTTTTGAGACTGTTTGCATTTGTGTGTCTGTGTGTAGGTCGTTGTGTTTGTGTGTGTTCACATGTGTCATGTGTGTGTTGTGTAAACCAAACTCAAAGCTATATAAGATCAGGAAGAGGATAATTCTTAATTGCCTTTTTCTTTGGAGGTTATAAAATCCTTGTGATTGGTTGAGGAATGTCTCCGTATCTCCTGTGGAAATACATGCCTCAGACCTAACCAATAACTGGAAGAACATAAAGGCCCAATGCTCTTCGGCTGCTTTTATCAGTTCATCAAAAGAAGCTAAAGAATTTTTTTTGTTTTGTTGTGTTTACTTTTATCAACTCATACCCTTTTTTTAATATCAAACTAGATTAAAAGATGAAATGTATTTGAACCCTACCCTCACTTTTATTTTGTGTGCAGGTGGGATAGACATAAAAAAAGCATAGAGAGAAAGGGGGAGAGAGAGGGAAATAAATGATCATTTCTGTCAAACAGAGCAGACAGAGGTACAATAGTGTATCAGTACTGGTGAGTCCTCGAGCAAGTGTCGGCATTGACTGAGTCAGATTGGCTGTAAAACCTCCCCTATAAGCCAGTTTGACACTTCTATTGAGAAGCTGCCAGGTACCTAGAGGCTCACTCTACACCTCATCCCTTTACTGCAGTGTCAGCCTGCTCCGAAAGGCACTTTTCAAATTGCCCTGTGCACAAGATTTACGCCATGTTTTTTTCTCAACCAAATGGATCCAACATTAAATCTACAGATCATCAGCCTCAATGATGAGCCCCAAATTAATCATATATCTGCATGCTCGGCTGCATGGTGAGGCTTCAGTGTGTGTCAAAGGATCTGTGTGCCATCATTATCAAGACTGTTCAAACCCTGTTGTTTCCTTTTTCTGTGTTGCCTGAATCTGCCTTAGTTTGTGCAGTTTGCCACTTTTTGAATGCCACCCTCCTGCGTGTCTACAGGTGTGCCGGGCCGAGCAGAAAAAAAGATCCCTCTTTCATTGCTGCCCATTTGTTTGCCTCAATCGTCCTGCTGTTGTCCGTGTGTTGCCCCTCGCTCTGTCTGCCTGCATGATTAGCTGGCCATTAACACTGTAATTTATGTATGAGGGCACCTATGATGACCCCAGCTTCTAACTGCGGATTGCCGTGCCACATCTCGTTTATTCTGAGCGTCTGCAGGCCTCCCCCTCGGAGGACACCGCCAGCACGGAAAAGCTGCTCAAACAAACACGGTAATTGCAACTATCAAACAAATACAGCAATAATGAAGTGTGTTCAGAGAGAAAAAATGACTGCCGTGGAAACAATAAGGGGCATTTGCTCCTCTAACCCCCTTCCATCTGGGCTGTGTGTGTGCAGCTATAATGAAAAATACAATCTCAATTTGAGATCCATTCGTTATTTCACTGTGGGCTATGCGTCAGATTTGAGGAATTAAGTTATTTGGAGGAAAAGGGGTGTTTGTCAGAGAGATGAGGTGTGTGATGTTTACAAATGATGATGTTTAGTGTTCGCAACATTGCACTCTGGTCAGTGTGCTCAACAGTCCGCTCACTCCTGTTCCCAGTTTATTGGGATTTCTGACAGAGGAAGAGCTGTTTTTAACATTTGTGGATGTGAGTATGCAAGCGTTTGCTTGCGAACTTGTGTGTTTCTAGTGAGAGAGGCCACTCAGGGCAGCGATAGGTAGTGTCGGTATGACTGGAGGGTTGCCAGGTCTGTTGATTCCATAGATTAAACCGATGCGAGGAAAACAGGCAAGAGCTCATTTGGACAAGAAAGAGAGGGCCATAAAAAGAGAAATGAAGAAAAATGGGAATATGATTGGCCCTGAAGATGGGACACAAATGAGAGGGTGGTGGGCTGGGGGACAGTGGTGGACAGTCGTGGGAGCCATGACTAATGACCGGCCTATTCTACAATCAGGACAACCCTCCACAGAGAGGACGACGGGCCCCCCACCCCACAGTCCAAACTGATGGACCTATCGACTACACACTCACCAGACAGAGACTGCTCTAAGGACATCATTTATAGCAAACAGACATCATTTATAGCAATTACCTAGCTATTTTTCAGCGCAGCTAGGAGTCTAATAAGGCATTCAATTTCAGTCCTCAAAACCCTAGATTTTTCACGGATAAAGTAACTACTTTTAGGTGTACTATTTTGTGAAAATAGACCAAATAGAAGGCTATGTACAATTTATACTATTTCTGTACTTTACACATTTACTGTGCATTTTTCTCTGACCCATCAATGAGGCAGTGCAACTACTTGTGTCAAAATGAGATGGCACTGTAAATTAATGTGGAAATCAAAGTAACAAATCACTTGTCCATGTTTTTACTTAACTTTTACTTTACTTACTATTTTGTCCAATGTGCCACCAGGGAGTCTTTCAAAGAGAGCGCTCCTGAATAGGTGGACTTTGTAATATGCTCTGATTAATTGGCCAGGCATCTCCAGCACTTTGGGCTGATGGCCGTGGTGGAAGCCCAGTAATGGGAATGTCATTTTCATGCTGCTTTAAGTGGGACTTTATTATAGGAAATAAAAGTGGCTGGTGTGCTCATAAAGACACAAGTGGCTGGGAGAGCGTGCGGAGCGCTTTTGGTCGTATTCCATTGTTTCACCTTTATGAGTGGCAGAAGCCAAACATCTCTTCTTCTGTCCCTAATATCCACTCCACGAGACCATCGAAAATACAGCACATCCATAAGAAGCTGCTAGTAGGCTACTTTGATCTGAAGGGATAATTGACTTCCCTGGACAAACAAAATGTTTCAAAAGAGAACATGGAATGATCTGTGCTAGAGTAATACAATGGTTCCACTACGTCAATCATGTTTCAGATGAAGTTGCTCTCTATATTGTAAGTGTCAGTCCAGGCAGGGGCCGTCACATAAGTGCCAGTTAGACTTGTTTTGCAGTGTTTCTTAAAGTTTAAAGTGTCTCTAAATGCAGAACCCATTGCATACAGTGTAGTACGTGATACAGGAGTTCAGGTTTTGGAATCTAGTTGAAACTACACTCACTCCACATCTTGACGGTACATTCTGATTAGACTACAAATATGCTTTAAGTTGTCTTTTACGATCAATAGATATGTCTCTGTTTAAATGAATTCCAGAGGACTCGATGAGTCCTTCAATAACTGCTGAGAGTAATAAGGTCAGCCTCTGCTGTGAAATAATTCTATTCCCATGGAAATCTTTTGACTTACAAAAAGGGGCTTGGCTGTTGACCCATATTTTAATACTTCACAAAAGCATCTTGCTGGAATAATGAAAACAATAGAGCAATCATTTCTTATTTGAAACATCAAAACACACAATAATAACAAAAGCCCGAGAGATGGGGCATTCATTTTCTACAGCAC
>CM030178.1:10646890-11144869 GCA_017639675.1 Aplochiton taeniatus
TCTATTGTCGAGACGCAGGTGCAGGTGAATCGATGGTTTTAATAAAACAGGCATACACCGAAACAACTTAATAAAATCAAAAACACAAACAACAGCCGTAAACCTCACAAAAGAACTAAGGCACATCACTTAAGCTCCAAGCAATACTACCTTCTGCACTCCGGGCTATGCCTATAAACCCTAACCAATTAAGCCAAGTGTCTATAATTAATAATCAGGTGAGGCTGATCTTTGGAGAGGGAGCATGGGCACGACAAAAACGTTTGAGTGTATACTTGTTCATCCATACCCATTGCTTTGTTTCTGTGGTAGATGATGCTGTGGAAATGCACTGAGAGCATTTCACAATGTGGACCTTTCTTAAAAACAGAACACATCTTGTGACCTCTTCTGGATGACCCCCCCCTCCCCTGCCATTTCGTTTTTAAGAGCTGTTCTGTCACATCTAATGGCTTGAGGTCGCATCACAAAGGTGAGTGTATTTTATCCGCATATGGTTTTGAAGGTCCTGTGAATAGGAGTGGTTGAGTTGAAGTAGATTTATTTATCCTGGTGTGTCAATGTGTGTGTGCATGTGTGTGCGCATGTGTGTGCCTGTGTGTGTGTGTGTGTGTGTGTGTGTGTGTGTGTGTGTGTGTGTGAGTGTGTGTGTGTGCATGCACAAGCATGTCTTTGTGCTCATTTGTCTCCTTATGCCTGGGTGAGTTACAACCCGGGCTTAGAGACTCACTTTGAGCTTTGGGGTTGTTGCTTTGCTATGCCCCACCACCTCGAGGCTATGAGGCTTGAGAGAGGGCAGCCGGGCCGGACTCGACAGATGGCTCGATCTTCTGGACGTAGGCGGAGACTCTGCTGGCCCAGTAATGAGGCCAGTGAAACATTGGCGTAAGACCCCATACGGCCTCCTTTGTATATCCCGGGCTGGCGGCGTGCCTCCAATACCGAGTGAACACAGCCGAGCGGTGGGGGTCAGTCTATTAGACTGATGGCTGGCTAGGTCAACGCCTGGCCGCCACCCGTTCGAAAGATAGGGGAGCTTTGAATAAACGGCCTGCTTTTTCCATTGTTGTCCCGAGCCACAAAAGATTGTCAGCGAGAAGCTTATGTTGATGTAGTCACGTACATGTCTGTCACTAGCTGAAAGTATGTGACATTTGATTGGCAATGGTCTTTCATATTTGCCTAAGTATATGACAATGTATAGTTAGTCCATCCGCTCATCATAACTGCTAGCAATAGGTGCATACTGTAGGACCATTATTCTTGTTATTTTGAGTCAAATGAACAGATGAGTTTATGTAAAACGGGTGTCGAGTCTTGTTAGTCCTGGTGAAGCCCAGGCGAGGCATCTCTGGGGTGAAGCCTCCGCTCTGTGCTCGGGATGGATGTCAGGCCGAGCGCTGCGGTGCTAGCTATTTGTATTAGAGCATCTTTCGGACCCTGCGATAAGGTTTGCGAGACCCAGATAAGCATTACACTTTGGGCAATATTTATTGGCTTTGTATTTGGGTCCCAGAGCGGATGCTGTCGGAACATGAGGGCATTGTTGCGCATTATGAATTGTGACAACAACATATACCCCGAAAAGGAACATTTTCAAATTGGATGTTTCACTTAAAGGCACTTCAGTAGTGAATATGTCATATTTTCATTTCATGTCCCCGACTTGAGCACAATGCATAACTGCACATATTAAACATGTCATGGCAAAACCATTCTCTGAGCTTGAGAGGGAAGATGAGGAGGAGGAGGAAGTACAAGGAGGAAGACACACAGCTCAGCCTCTAATGCAGAGCAAAGGACAAGAGCATTTAGGGGAGCAGCAATGCAGGCAGGGAGAAGGTGAAAGATGATCAGGAAGGTACAAAGAGAGAGGGGGAGAGGATGACTAACACCGTGATTCAATTTCACCACACAGCTGAAGGTGAACCATCTTCACCTTCAGCAAAAGCCAGTGGGATGCTGTCCCCATGTGTGTGCGTGTGTGTGTGTGTGTGTGTGTGTGTGTATGTGTGTGTGTGTGTGTGTGTGTGTGTGTGTGTGCACGCAGGCATGCAATTGCACTTTGTACGTGTGTGAAACTGTGCTAAAATAATTTGATCATGCATTATGTTCTTTTCAAGTGTTTTCTACTTAGTGCCAGGACTCAGAAAGTATGAAGTGTAGTGTCATGTTGTCCTATATGCTGAGTTATGGCGGTTTCAGATGGTGTCGGGGCCATGACATTGTAGATATTGAAATAGGAACACCATTTCCAACTTATATCAAGGCTGTTTTGACTACCTCTGTCACTCCGGGCAGTTGCAGCATGACTGGAAACACCTCCCCAGTGATGGCGGCTGTAGCTTACTCCTACTGGCCCATTCCTGCCTGAGTAGTCCATTATTCCGCGGCTTGTGAGTGTTGTGTGGGCTTCTGCCGTTCGCCTGGAGCTAGTAAGTCAGCCCTCTCTGAAGTGTGAAAAACTGTCTTTGAAAGCAGAGGCATGGAATTTGCCATGCGGTTTACCAACAACTGCCACGGACGACGGGATTATGATTGCTACGGGGTTGTTTTGTTACACTTTGACGGTGCAAAACAAACTCGGCAGCCTAAGGGAATGACAAACTGTACAAACCTAAGACGACTCACTGCGAGAAAAAAATATATAGTAATTTGTTTTATAGCTACTGGTTTTTAATGTTGTCATTACTGTGAAATTACAATACTTGTGCATCCAAGTGTTAATAATAAATAGCACTTTATGTGAGAGCCCTGTTTCTCTGGCTTTGCAAATGAAGGCAAGCTTTTAAGTTGCGCCATGACAACGAGTTTTTGAAGTCTGTCACACTATCGATCTCCATGATAAGACAAAATAGCGAGAGCAAAGAAAATGTCAGTCTCTGCAAACGAAGAGAAAACAATCAATAACCCCAAAAAAGAAGCTTTCTGAGCTATCTATCTCCATTGTTATCTCCAGTCATAGTGCCAACTGAAGAATGGCGGAGGATAGGAGAAAGGTCTGGTACTTGGACTCACTCTGTTAGCCCCTGCAGTGATATCAATAAAGGATCTTTAAGGAGGTGTAGTGTGCTCCACAGGAGGGCCGCTCATTGGGACTCGCCGCTCTCTACATCCTGTAGTCGCTGTGGAACAGGTCAATTTCCCCACCTGAGGATGCCGAGGGCCTCTGCATTCATCGGAGGGCTGGTCGATGGATTATCTCCCCACTTTGCCCCACCCCCAGCCTCGCCTCCTGAACCCCATGGCTTTGGCAGCTCAGGTTCCTACCCATGTCATTGTTCCGTTGCCATACTTACCGGTCACACCGCACATGGAGCCTTCGATCAATTCCCGTTGCCTAAGTAACCGTACTACCTCAACCTCATTTGCGTTGTGAGTATAGACCATTATTTGATTATTTGTATCTGAGTGTTCAGCCCACCTGTGAGTGTTTCACAGACTATGTACCATAACGTACTCTGGACGGGGTGAGAAATATCTCATGCCAGACTGTGATGCAGCTCTCCGGACACAATCACACAGTCCCCCATTACACATTTCCCGGGCGTCGTGAACAGTGGAGGGAGTAATTACCTAGTGTAAACCACACTAAGCCTAATGCGGTTGCATGGCCCCATGCCCAGGTCATTAGTTTGCATGGGGAGCAAAGGGCTGTTTTCCCACTAATGGGAATTATCCAAATCCTTGGCCCATAATCATTTCATTCCAATGAAATCGCTCTTAGGCCACGGTCACACTGCAAGCAAAAGTGGGCCAAATCCGATTTGTTGGCTCATATGTGACTCAGATCTGGTTTTTGCTGTTGTTGTTGTTGTTGTTTTTTACAGTGTGAACAGAACATATCACATGGAATCAGATCTTTTAAATTCAGATTTGAGAGACTTTCATATGTGGTCCTTATTCCGATGCAGGTCTTATTATTTGCAATGTGACCTCGGTCTGAAGAGTCATATCAAAACTCATGGGACTTTTACGTCACTGAAACCGTTAATGTTAACTTTCTTGGCGTCCATGTTCCGTGCTTCCGTGCTGCTCGTGACATCGTTGTTATTCTTCTTTTTAGCATGCCACTCAGTTTGGGACCGGGACCAGCTCACATTGAAATTGGTTATTGGCGACATTTAAAAATGAATGTTAACAGCCAAGCAGGCAAAAGGTTATGTAGAAACACTTCTGGCAATATTTCCTCATCCTCATATCAGCACATGAACGCATGGTCTTTCTCCTATACTGATTGCACATGCCATATAATAACGCATAATACAACTGACTTTTGGTCAGATCTATGTGAAAAATATTAAATATTTACCCATTAAAATCTGTGGCAATAACGTAAGGCTTAAAATTGAGTTTTACACGCAAGACAAACTATTTTCTTATCCATATACTTCCTTTACGCCTGAGTGTGCTGCTGAAACATGTGCCACAAACATAAGGTACAATACAGGTAGAAGGAAGTGAAGCAAGAAGCAAGTCAGTCGGCTTGTTGAGGACAGGCAGCCAAGGAAGAAAGGGAGCTTGAGTCATAGTAGGGCCACATCAGGCCTTTGAAATAAACATGCCAGCTCTTATCTGGACCACCGGAGGCTGCACCCAGACAGGCAGCCAAGCACAGAGAGACCTTCCAACCCCTTTGCTATTTTAGCCTTTCCTGATTTCACCAGAGGACAGTGTGTGTGTGTGTGTGTGTGTGTGTGTGTGTGTGGGGGGGGGGGGTTGTGTGTGTCATGTGCAAATGTGCCTCAGACACAAATCTCAGACACAGTTGTTGCACTGTGAAAACAACTCCAAGAAAATGCTCCTGTTCAGAGACCTTAAGTGCCATGTCAAACATCTCATCTTTATAGAAGAAGGATGTTATCTATGCTTCAATGGCTTCCTTAATGTGAGCGCGGGTAAATGTTTTTGTTTGTGTGTCATCGCACTCCGTTAAGCTGATCCTTTCCCAGGAATAGACAAAGCAGGGAGCGTGCGGGATAACCACTACCAGCAGCAGAACACTGATCAGTAAACAGTCACACACACACACACACACACACACCCACACACACACACACACACACACACACACACACACACACACACACACACATTTGGGCACATATGCGGGAAAGTCCGTGTCTAGAGGCACTGACTTCACCGTTGCCTTAGCAGGAAGGTGAAATTAGCAGCTTCTCCAGAAGAGATTATCTTGGCTTGGTAGTGACAACACGATCACACAGAAATCAATAGAGCTGATGATACCGCTGGAGCTCAGCTAAGTAAATGGGCTTTGCACTAGCTAAAGCTCTTGGAATTCTGACCACAGTCAAAGCACCTCTGTGGACCACACAACCTCTCTCTTTGCCCCCCCCATCTCACACACACACACACACACACACACACACACACACACACAGACACACACACACACACACACACACACACACACACACACAAGCACACAGACACACACACTCCCATCCTATCTGCGGAAGTTTGGCATCATGATTATGCCGGTTGGAGAAAAAAAAATACCCAGAAGAAGTGGAAGTGAGCAAAAGAAGAAAAAAAAAACAGAACTCTGGAGATGAGTTCTTCGCTTCTCAATTCAGCCGGTCACGTCGATTAAGATGTGAACTTTTTACAATTCCAGCAGTTCACATTCAGCTGCAGGCCCTTATCTGAAATTAAAAAAGCCCCCCTCTATCCGGCTTTGAAGTTTCTCTAAGCCACTCAAATAGTTCCATTCGCAAAATGTGGAAGCTAAAGGAGGCTTTGATTTCCAGAGTCGGCTTTGCCTGTCACTTTGTGTTACGTGCCGGATGATCTAAAGAGGAAAATAGAGCGACATTGTCATGCTGTCAGTCTGCCCCATCCCTCCATTCCGTTGTTCAAGTTGAACATAATTTGCCAGCATAGAGACCACATGACAGGCAAACAGTGAAAGACAGAGACTGAAGCACAACATCCCTACAAAACGATGATGTCTGCATGGTGTCGGCATGAGCTCATTAAACAATTTCTATGGGAGAAATTGAGTTTGATGCCATACAGAGGGGCTTGCCATGGTCCAAACTCCATGTACAGTTGATGCTGTACTCAGCTAGCAAGTTGTTGAAGTCCAGATCTAAAAATAAAACTGGATCAGTTGCATAAAACCTCTCATTCATTGTCTTTCTTTGATCTATTCTACACTTTATAATGTTACACCCGAGGGAGGGGAACGGGAGGACTGTGAACACCACACACATACCAAATCCTCCAGGAATACTTGGAGCTTTGGGGAGCAA
This sequence comes from Aplochiton taeniatus, assembly GCA_017639675.1. NCBI lineage: Eukaryota > Metazoa > Chordata > Actinopteri > Galaxiiformes > Galaxiidae > Aplochiton > Aplochiton taeniatus. The sequence continues at coordinate 10,653,166 of CM030178.1, forward strand.
AACAAACAACCTGGGAGAGTAGGAAAAAGAGGAAGCTGGCCAAGCACGAGCATTGGAGGGGGTCAGCGGGATAAGAGCCCAGCATTTGTCTTCTTCGCACGCCGGGTTGACTCCCAATCGAACACGAGCACCCTTAACAGGGAGGGTCAGTTAAGGGCCCTCCACAGCAAACCTTATCACACTCCCACACGGAAAACAACAACACAGCAAGCAGACAACAGACACAGTCGAGCAAAGCCGAGCCTGGCAGAGGGATGGAACCGGGGCTGAGTGAGTTCACTGACCCGGCCCACAACGCTGGCCTCTCTAACAGGATAAACATTAAAGGCATGGTCACTGGAGCAGTCAGGCGTCCCTGAGGAACCCAGAGAGGAGAGTGCTCTGCATGGCCCCCAACCTGGAGCTGGCACAGCGAACTGTCCCGTGGCGTAGGCTGTTGGAACTCTGCTCCAGGCTTTATTAAGTGCATCCTCATCGTGTAATCTGATTAGTGAGATGGGTGGATTAGGAAACATAGTGGTAAACTGGGGAAGAGTATTACATTTGTTGGGTTGTTTGAGGCCAAATAATACACTTTACGTTCTTAAGGTGTTTTTTGTTTATTTGTTTGTTTGTTTTCGTTCTTTATTTTTGCGACAATGGCCATGCACATATGCTTGCAATCAAGCAACAACAACAATAACAACAATGCATAATTGGAAAACTTTCATGATCCGACTGGAACCAGGCCAAAACCCAAGGACAATGACTCACTAATGAATGTTAGCCGCTGCTTTTGGCAATGAGGAAATGTGCTATAGTGGCACCATGCCACTCCTAAGCAGCAGGAGGCGCCAGTCTGTGACAGTCTCCGAGACAGTGTCATGGGATATTTTGGAGGTGGGATTGGCTTGGAGTAAATTGGAACATTCTGATACTAAAGTTGTGAGCACTATCCTGGCTTTGGAGAAAATGTTTCTGGCAGTCCTTTCTCTAACAGTTTAGTTCGATAGAGTCATGGACGACAGTGCTAAATCCAGACATTGGGGCGTAAACAGCATGTGTAATGGGATATTAGCCGGAGCTGTTACCTCATTTGGAGTGTCTGTTTCATTTCATGGCTGACATTTGAGAGCTACGAAGGTATATATTTCAGACAGACTGTTTCCACATTCCCCCCGGTGAAATGTAATCATTTCTGACATCTGTCAGTCACACTTTGATGATCCGAACCAAATGGAATGGCATCTGGAGAGAGCTTGTATGAATATGCAGGTAATGGTGACAATAAATGAATCCGATTTCCCCCAGGGGGGCTGTTCAGAGCCACCTCACAAGCATTGGGGCTGCACAGAAGACTTTGTAATGACATTCACAGCCACTCACATTCCCATTTACGACCTCTTTATTTCTTGTGGCATCAAATGGCCCTCAAATGCACTTGAGTATTTTCCTGCTCCTTGTGACAGTCAATGCAAGCTGGAATTAATTCATGTACAAAATTAATATTTATGAATGCCCAAAACATTAGGAGCACCTTGAAAATGTGTGGGCTGGCTTGATAGTATTTTGATCTGTCGTTTCCTTCCCAGTCTTTGAATACAAGTCAATTCTTTATGTATATAAGGATTATTGGATTGATTGACTGCATAATCTAGCCTACTTATGATGATATAAAAAATATTGAAAGATGGTAAATATTTGAAACCTGCACATATACTTTATTTTATATTTACTTTGGTTTATTCAAGAAGGCAGTCTTCTACGTTCAACTGGCGTTGAGCAGTCAATGAGATGAGGAGCAATGAATAGAAGACGTTCTCTCTTTCCCTCAACGCCCTCCTTCTCTCTCTTTCTTTTCTCTTTCTTCCTATTGCCTGGGCCCCTTTTCTCCCCCAACTTCACTAGTGCTCCTGCTGGGACAATCAATCCTTAATCACCCCTCCCTCCCTCCGGCCGCCTGCGAGACGACTCAATTGGCACTAAAATATGCTAATCTTATTCCTCCGATGATTACGCTGCGGAGTCAACATTGATCTTCCCTGACCTCCGAAAAACACAGGCCTTCCCGTCAGAAAGACTAATGGAGGTGGCAAAGAAACAGTGTCTGCTTCCACACCAAGGATGCTGCTGCAGAGGGATGTGCATGAATTTCATGCAGGTAGCAGGCAGATCTGGAATATATATTTCATTCAGGAAGTAAATTAAAAGAATATGTAAAGCATGAGACCAAAATGTTTTACTGTTGATGGTGTTTCGATGTTGGCATGGCCAAGGACCAGGGGCTTTTGTGTGGAGCAGAATTGAGAAGTGGACAGCGCCACGGACCACATCAGTTGAACGCTTGTCAACACTAGATGGCAGTCGGGAGCCAGTTTTATCTTGCGTTTCAGTGCCTTCCTCCTACTCCCCCGCTCCCCTCCCTGGTCCCAGCCCCAGTCTTATTCCTGTGGTTCGCCTCTCCATGTGGAAGCTACAGCAGCACCTTTAATGGAATGTCAAGATATGGCAGCTGTGCTCTGAACTCTTTGAGATACAGAATGAGTTTACCATTCCTTTCCCGGTGTAAAAACTTGTGTTTCTGCTGCGATTTCGAGTTGGAGTTTTGAGGCACTCTCAACTGTTTTGAAATGGAGTTGGCCTAGCCCTGGTAGTTCTTAAGTGCTTCTGAAGAAGTGTTGTGATGTCCTTCAGTGGAAAGGCCTAGCTTTGCTTGGAAACTGTAGCTGAAACTCAACTGAGTTTTCGCTTGGAATGTTTATATTTGTACTGGTTGGTAGTTATCTGTTTTAAATGCTTTCAATTGTGCTCAACACACATGTATGCATGTATGCACTTCCAAGTATTACATGGGCATATTGGGTCACAAACAAATATATCACATAGAAAAATCTAAAATCATTCCCTTTTTTTTCTCCCTGTCTCCCCGTCACATTCTTTAGCATTGCCCTTACCCCAAAGCACAATGATTGTGGCAAGATGGAACATGACCTAATGTTATAGTGATGGCAATAGACACACACAAATGCGGACTCTCTCTCCCTCTCTCTCTCTCTCTCTCTCTCTCTCTCTCTCTCTCTCTCTCTCTCTCTCTCTCTCTCTCTCTCTCTCTCTCTCTCTCTCTCTCTCATTTCTCTCTCTTTCTTTATCTCACACACAAGCGCACACGTCAATACATAGATTGGCAGGCATGCATGAATAACATGACATAAAATCAGCTTTACTGGCCCTATTCTCTGTCAATATATCTCCCAGCAGCCATAGGTCCCCCAATTCCCTACAATCACTGTGACCATTGATAGAGAGCACATAGAAGCACTTTTTTTGTTTAATCCCATCACAGAGGTTACATCTCCTGGTCTTTTTTTTCTCCTCCCTGTGGGACCAGTATAGCTTTATCTGTAGATATTCTCCAGGGCATGTCAACCATTGCAGCAGACATTTTTGGTGCCTAGATGCTTAGATTGTAATCGGGACAAGTTCAGGTGGGAACAAAGCTCTGTCTTTACCCAGAGTGCTCTGCGGCCAGATCGATGTGAGTTCTTTGTGCAGAACTGTGTTTCTCTCTGCTGATATTGAGTTTCCCTTGTGAAGGCCTGCAGGACACAATTGTCTAAACTGCCCACTCTCCTCCATGGGTTAATGGTACAAGCTCTGCTTTAGCAGGACAAAAGATACAGTGCTTGACCTTACACATGTGTGTCTTTGTGGGTGTACGTCTGTGTGTTGGAGTGTGCGTTTGAATGAATGGGTACTTCTGACTTTGTACACGTGGCTCTGCAGAAAACGTCTAGTGGTTGTTAGTATGAAAATGAATGCAGGCATGGAGGGATGTGTTTGTGTGTTAGGGTATGTGTGAGCTCATGGGTCCACAACAATCCTCCTCATTTGTCTCATCTATGCTCGGAGGACAGAGCAAGCTGTGACTGTGATGTGTCCTTTGAGCCACCTACGTCTTTGACATATGCACTTCTCGTGACAAATTGAACCAAGAGTTTCCCCTATTGGCTTGAATGTAAACAGTCATTTTAACAGAGGGTATGCATTATCAGAAACCAACGCCGCCCATAAAACACGGAAATGATTTATGTGGTTTACAATAGCTGCATAGTTTCCCTTCTGGGCATCATGTTCCATACATTCTCCTTGACAATAGGAAACATCTGTTTGTCTCAGGCTGGGCACATCTGCCCTTGGCGCTGGGTTTCATTTCTAAGTGGCTGCGGGCGGCTGTGTGTTCGTCTGTCTGTTGGATGTATGATTTATTTAATAGATATTCAGGCCCTCCCTGCCACCTCTGCCTGTTGCAGATAAATGGAAACCAATAAAGACATGCGGAGCTGTTTTCTGATAGTGCTGTTGACTAAAGTCAATAAAAATGAGGATTTGTAAGGGGGGGAGGGCATTGGGGGGTAAACAGGAATGCCTTCTAAACGCTTCTCTGGACACATCGATTTTTATTGTACTCCATTCAGAGGTGATTAATAGTGTGTTACCCTCAAGGGCAGACAGAGAGCTGGCATTGGGGGTCTGGCTCCTGGGATTGGCACTTGGCTCCACAGGGGAGCACTGGAAGAGAGAAAGCGTCTGTTAACCTGAAGGGGCCGCCTGACATGTGCCCGCCAATACTGGACACTAAAGTGATCAGATGAAGTCGGTGGGGGGTACGAGGACCAACCCTTTGGACATTGATGAGAAGACAGCATCACTCAGAGCCACTGGTCAATCTGTCATTTACCACCACCACCCAGAAAAGGCACATTGAGAGCTCCTAGGAGAGAACTGCTAGAATAATAAACAACAGAGTAACGTAATTACACTGCCGAGAGAAGCGCGCGAGAGAGAGAGAGAGAGAGAGAGAGAGAGAGAGAGAGAGAGAGAGAGAGAGAGAGAGAGAGAGAGAGAGAGAGAGAGAGAGAGAGAGAGAGAGAGAGAGAGAGAGAGAGAGAGAAAGAGAGAGAGAGAGAGAATGAGAAGTAAATAGACATTACAAAGGGCCGGTAAATGGCTCGGCTTTTCAGAGTGAAAAAGCTTTCAAATTAGAAGAAAAATAGACGCCAATTAAGCACCACTGGGAGCCGGTAATCAAGAGTAGTCCGTGGTCGGAATATCGCCTCCTGTTTTTCTTTTTCAGACCAGCTCTTAGACAATGGCAGGACAAAAATGAATGCTCTTAGCTGGGAGATTTATGAGGAGAAATTGTTGTGAGAGTCTGACCTTTCCCTGCTCCTCTTTCTCTCCCTTGGCTTTCTCTACTCACAAACAAACATGCATTCAGAGTGCATCATTTGTTTGCTTTCATTATAGTTTGAGATTGGAGCTGGGTCGGCTCTGCAACAGTTGAGATTGTGCTTATCGACCTGGGCTGGAACCTTGCTTTGCAGAACATGGTGACGGAGCACACTGGGAGATCCAAATTGAGGGATGATGAAAAGGTACTGCCTGTTATCTCTTGTTCTCCTTCCACCTCTTTACTTGTGTTGTTTTACTTGCTAATTTTCCTTAAAGTTATTGAAGGGTCGAACAAGATTTTTTTCAGAAAGGCCACAGTACTGCTCTCATCATGGAATCTAAACATAAGAGTTAAAATGACGGCACAACAGTGACAATAATACCACTATTTGATCTCCTCCTGTGCTCTTTTCTCTTTCCTCTTCCTCCCAGACACCTATGATAGCAAGCAAAAGGTTTGACGGGCACCACACATGCCACAGTGCCTGTGTGTGTGTGCGTGCGTGTGTGTGTGTGTGTGTGTGTGTGTGTCTTGCCACACAGTGTGTGTCTACACCACCGTCTATGTCTGCTCTGTGTGACACGTAGAGAGAGCAGATGCTTCTCTGGCAGAGTGCGCTGGTCGATCTTGTCGGTAGGGTGTGTTACCGTCTCCATAGGGATGGCTCAACAAACCCCTTCTTGCTCGCTCGGTGCAAACGGAGGAACGTGGGCATGTCTCCTCCTCCCTCTTGTGAGATTATGGAACCTTTCCATCCGTGTCCTTGTGTATTTAGATTTCTGGTCATGGTGTAGCCTTGTCACTCTGACTTCACTGTGACTGGGTTGTACCCACACATGTCTACACACACACACACACACACACACACACACACACACACACACACACACACAAATCTGGCTGTGTCATTATGTTACACAGAGGCAGTAAACAGTATCAGTCATCTGTTTCTCACAAAAAGGGCGGCCTCATTGTATTTGTGGCTGGGAGCTGGGAGACACATGCGTCTGCTGCGTCGGTGTGCCGCTGTGCTTTGTGTGGGTTCGGCCAGTGGAAAGAACATCTGTCATGCCAGTGGAGAATGCGCAGTGCTGCGTGGGTGTGGAGAAGCCAGCCTGCCAGCCAGATATCGAGACAGCCAGCATGGAAAAACGTATTGCGCTGCGCAATACGCACAACCTCTTCTCCTTGTCCTATCCATCCGCCTGCTGCACCGTTTTATTACTGTTATCACGCCTTCCCGGGATAGAGTGACTTTATGAATGATGCAAGGACACCCAAGCGCATGAAAAAAGAAACACCCCACCCTCTTTTCCTGTGTCATCTCAATAACGTTACCTCATAATGGGAGCTACTGGCTGGTTTACCCACAACAGTGTTTACCTGGGATTATGTGGATATTATTTATGATTTTCTGTCCCCATATTTCTTTTTCTGTGCTCTTAAAATTGGGTTTCTCCCAGAGTGCAGAGAGGGACAGAAGTGTTTACCAAGTGTGAAGTGTGATGAGGATGACCCAAATTAGACCTTGAATGATGCTAATAGGAGCTATTTTGTGTGCGTGCGTGAACCTGTGCGTTTGCGTGTTTGCGTTTGTAAATGTGTGTGCGCGTGTGTGTGTGTGTGTGTGTGTGTGTGTGTGTGTGTGTGTGTGTGAGTGTGTGTGTGTGTGTGTGTGTGTGTGTGTGAGTATGATGGTGCCAGACCGTTTGGCCGTGGGCAATTTAAATGAGATCTGAGGAATTGCATGTCGGGCCGGCTATTCATCAAACATAACAGCAGCAAGAAGCAAGATTGAATGGCGGAGATAGCATCTTCAATCATCGCATATAGGAGACCACTTCGAAGGTTTTCATCTCTTCGATACAGTTTGTTACATGGAGACATGTCAAGTGAACATGATCACGTTTGAATACGATCTCGTTTGAATGAATCTGCTGTGTCTGTTGTTGAAGCAGAATGTATGTCTGAGGATTTAAGTGGAATTGACTTTGCACAAAATGAAGCCTGTAAACTGTATCTGACAGCGCCTTTTTCCAGGCTCTTTAGCTGTATATTTGACTTTCCGAAAAGCAAACGTTAGAGGAATACCTTATTTCCCTTATTTCCTTTCCATTTTGACTGTCCCTCTAGAAGCATTGAAGGTGCCAGTTTCATTTCAATACAATGGACACCATACTGTAACCTACACACGACCCCACCCTCACCTTTAGAAACTGGCCCGAGGGTGATAGAGACACACTCAGTAGAATTATCCCATAGAATCAGTTACACACACACAGACACACACACACACACACGAATATGAACACAGTGTCTTTCACTTCATTCATTTAATGTAGTCTGTATCTCCCCTGTGGTGGGATTGCGAACTCCAGAATGTGAAAGTTAGGCTTTATTAAAAAATATAGCAAACCAAGAAGTCTCCCAAGATCTCCACACATATTTCACAACAACAACATCCACATTAAAGTAAATGTAATATTGTGGCTGAGTCACTGTTGCTCCCTTGTATTGCCTAAAGTAATGCTGAAATTAATCAGCCACACATTTTTCGGTTGATATGCATTTTCAAGGGGAAACTTGGCTATGCTACCGTACCCTGCCTCCAAAAGGCATAAAACCATATGAAGTGGAGTGGAAGGTTGAATTTATCACTATGTCCTGCCCCTCGCTAGGCTGTTGTCAGAAGCTTTAACTGGGCATGGGAGGGCACCCAGAAAAGACCCAGATGTAGGTTGCTACAGAGAGGAAGATGGCCCAGGCAGGCCCCGGGGCATGGGCAATCAGCCATCCGCTGTGCCTAACCCTCCATCAGAGGCCTGGCCCTAATCATGAGAAACGTTTCCGTCAAAATATCGAGCATTGGGGCCTCGTCGGGGTTGAGCTGCTCGTTAACCCTCGTTAGGAACCTCTGGTTCATTAACCCCCGGATGCAAAGTGAGTGTGCAGCGTGGGCGTGATGCTCGGACGCCTACATCCAGACCGGCCGTCTCAGACACAACAGCCAGACACCTCTCTGGACCCTTGCTCTTTTAACGTTTTGAGATTGCAAACAAATAAAATGTATTCGTATTTTGGGCTATTATCGGAGGAGTGAGGTCCCTGACCGACTGATCTCCAGCAGCAGCAGCATTAGTCGCTGTACACATTTGCACTTTCACATGAGTTACATGAGGAGAGTCTCTTATCTGTGACCTTCATAAAGTCGGTGGAGTATCAATTGATTTATTGTTAATGATTAAACACAGAATAGACAATATTGGATGCTCAGAGTACAGACCTATGGAGAGGTTTGTGTGAAGACTGTACATTGTTGTGATGAGTCCATAGAGACGGAAGCATGTGCAGGATACAGGGTATTTAATCAACACACAAAGCGATAGTCAACGTGAGGCAGTCTCCCATTGACATAGAACATATTACACACAGAAACTAGTAATACTTACAATCACGCCCAACTGAGTCTAGGCACACAGGGCTTAAATACCAGACTAACTATGCACAGGTGTACAGCATGAGTCAATCAGTAAACAGGTGACAAGGAACGCTGCAGTGCGGGCGTGGGCGTGACAATTGTGTACATTGTAGTATGTGTGTGTGTGTGTGTGTGTGTGTGTGCGCGTCTGTTTCTATGAGCGGTAAGTGAGTGTTTTATAGTGTGTGTTGCCCGGCCTCGCCCTGCCACAGCCTCTGTGCTAAGGTCACCTGTGTTCCACCGGTCTGGTTTGACCCACACAAGCATGAAAAGAGAGCCCCACACATTTCAGAGGCGAGGGGACACTTAGCCTGAAAGATTGATGAGATCTACCAGCCACTTGAAAGTAGCTTTAAAGACTGTGTCGCTCTGTGGCTGTGTGTTTTTGTATTTGTGTGTGTGTGTATGTGTGTGTTTCTCTGTGCTTGTATGTGTGCATCAGATATGTGTGTATTTAGTATGTACACTGCATTCGGAAAGTATTCATACCCCTTCACTTTTTCCACATTTTATTATGTTACAGCCTAATTCCAAAATGGATTAAATACAAAAATGTTCTCAACATTCTACACACAATACAATGACAAAGTGAAAAACGTTTTTTAGAATTTTTAGCAAATGTGATATTTTATTTTTGTATTTTGAATACATGTACATAAGTATTCACACCCTTTGCTGTGATACTCAAAATTGAGTCCCGTTTCCACTGATCATCCTTGAGATGTTTCTACAACTTGATTGGAGTCCACCTGTGGTAAATTCAATTGATTGGACATGATTTGGAAAGGCTCACACCTGTTTATATAAGGTCCCACAGTTGACAGTGCATGTCAGAGCACAAATCAAGCCATGAAGTCCAAGGAATTGTCTGTAGACCGCCGAGACAGGATTGTATCGAGGCACAGATCTGGGGAAGGGTACAAAAAAATGTCTGCAGCATTGAAGGTCCCAACGAGTACAGTGGTCTCCATCATTCGCAAATGGAAGAAGTTTGGAACCACCAGGACTCTTCCTAGAGCTGGCTGCCCGGCCGAACTGAGCAATCGGGGGAGAAGGGGCTTGGTCAGGGAGGTGACCAAGAACCCGATGGTCACTCTGACCGAGCTCCAGTGTTCCTCTGTGGAGATCGGAGAACCTTCCAGAAGGAAAAGACAGAAGCCACTCCTCAGTAAAAGGCACATGACAGCCCGCATGGAGTTTGCCAAAAGGCACCTAACGGACTCTCAGACCATGAGAAACAAAATTCTCTGGTCTGATGAAAGCAAGATTGAACTCTTGGCCTGAATGCCAAGTGTCACATCTGGAGGAAACCTGGCCCCGCTCATCACCTGGCCAATACCATCCCTACAGTGTTCAGCGGCAGGAACTGGAAAACTAGTCAGGATCAAGGGAAAGATGAATGCAGCAATGTACAGAGAGATCTTTGATGAAAACCTGCTCCAGAGCGCTCTGGACCTCAGACTGGGGCGAAGGTTCACCTTCCAACAGGACAACGACCCTAAGCACACAGCCAAGATAAGAAAGGAGTGACTTCGGGACAAGTCTGTGAATTTCCTTGAGTGGCCCAGCCAGAGCCCAGACTTGAACCCGATTGAACATCTTTAGAGAGATCTGAAAATGGCTGTGCACCGACGCTCCCCATCGAACCTGATGGAGCTTGAGACGATTTGCAAAGAAGAATGGGAGAAACTGCCCCAAAAGAGGGGTGCCAAGCTTGTAGCATCATACTCAAGAAGACTTGAGGCTGTAATTGCTGTCAAAGGTGCTTCAACAAAGTATTGAGTAAAGGGTGTGAATACTTACAGTGGGGCCAAAAAGTATTTAGTCAGACACTGATTGTGCAAGTTCTCCTACTTAGAAAGATGAGAGAGGTCTGTAATTTTCATCATAGGTACACTTCAACTGTGAGAGACAAAAATGAGAAAAAAAAATCCAGGAAATCACATTGTAGGATTTTTAAAGAATTTATTTGTAAATGATGGTGGAAAATAAGTATTTGGTCAATAACAAAAGTTCAACTCAATACTTTGTAACATAACCTTTGTTGGCAATGACAGAGGTCAAAAGTTTCCTGTAAGTCTTCACCAGGTTTGCACACACTGTAGCTGGTATTTTGGCCCATTCCTCCATGCAGATCTCCTCTAGAGCAGTCATGGTTTGGGGCTGTCACTGGGCCACACGGACTTTCAACTCCCTCCACAAATTTTCTATGGGGTTGAGGTCTGGAGACTGGCTAGGCCACTCCAGGACCTTGAAATGCTTTTTACGGAGCCACTCCTTCGTTGCCCGAGCGGTGTGTTTGGGATCATTGTCATGCTGGAAGACCCAGCCACGTTCCATCTTCAATGCTCTCACTGATGGAAGGAGGTTTTGGCTTAAAATCTCACGATACATGGCCCCGTTCATTCTTGCCTTAACACGGATCAGTCGTCCTGTCCCCTTTGCAGTAAAACAGCCCCAAAGCATGATGTTTCCACCCCCATGCTTCACAGTAGGTATGGTGTTCTTGGGATGCAACTCAGCATTCTTCTTCCTCCAAACACGACGAGTTGAGTTTTTACCAAAAAGTTCTATTTTGGTTTCATCTGACCACATGATATTCTCCCAATCCTCTTCTGGATCATCCATATGCTCTCTGGCAAACTTCAGACGGGCCTGGACATGTACTGGCTTAAGCAGGGGGACACGCCTGGCACTGCAGGATTTGAGTCCCTCTCGGCGTAGTGTGTTACTGATGGTAGCCTTTGTTACTTTGGTCCCAGCTCTCTGCAGGTCATTCATCAGGTCCCTCCGTGTAGTTCTGGGATTTTTGCTCACCGTTCTCATGATCATTTTCTCATGATCATGATCATCACGGGATGAGATCTTGCGTGGGGCCCCAGATCGAGTTTAAAATAATGCCTGATACATTATAGGACTACTGTTTGCTTTACGCTGCAAATTAGAATCAATATGGAAACCCTTATTTTACCTTTCTTAATATGATATTTATAATATACATATGTGGATGTATGCATTTTTCGATTGATGGTGGTATTGATGTAACTTATTTTCAACCCAACCCATAATGTCACAGTGTACAACCCAACATTCGACATTATACAGCAATACAATCAAAATGTTTAAATTATTGTAATATTTGCCTTTCATGTTTTGGTCTGTTTGGTGCTGTGTGCACTGTTTGTGCATATGCTCTGTGTGTGTGTGTGTGTGTGTGTGTGTGTGTAGGCACGCACATCTTCTTGTGTGTATGGATTGATCTACAACTGTAAATGGCACTGTGGTGGGCTTGCATGTATTTGTTCAGGCATACATGACTCTGAATCAGCATTGGCCTGGGCTTCTGTTAATTGAATATTTTCGCACACACCATTAGGACGAGGAGTAATTAAACAGATGGATGTGCTGGCTGATGAGACTGCAGCTGAACTCCCAACCAAGGATGTTTCAGTAAGCACAAAAGCACAACTGCCAGCAAAGCTGTGCATCTAGTAGAAATGTCCCCGACCAAATGATACTCTATGACCTTGTGTCATAGATTTCAGCAATACTGAACATTTGGCGTATGATTTGATTTGTCTCTTCCATTCAGGTATCCTCTCTCTTTATTTGTGTTAGTCCCCCCTACAAGAGATGACCGGGCCATTCGTTTTCATTCTGCAGTGTGCTGTGGGGGGCATATGTTAATGGAGGCAAGAGGGGCAAGCCGAATGCCTGTCAGAGGCAGAGGACAGCCCTAGCCAGACACTCATCACTTCATCTCCGCCAAAAGATAGTGCCATCTGGAACTACTCTTCTGGCACCTGAGCGACACTGCAAGGAGCGGCGACAGACGTAGACCTGCAGGGAGAACCAGGAGACTGGAGTAGAGGGAGAGAAAGAGAGAGGGGAGGGGGGGGGGGGGTTAGTCTGCTCTTCTGGTTCCTCAGCAGAGCTGCCCAGAAACGACCAGGCCCAGGGACTTGAGGACGGAGTGGGAAGGAGAGGCGAGGAGTAGGTAAAGGTACGGATAAGTGGATGAGACGCAGGTACCAGGACTTTGGCCGGACGGGCCTCCATAACAGAAGGACGAGGTGGATTTAGGAGGGGGAACGGCGATAAATCACTGAAGAAGGCCTGGGAGCCAAGGAAGAGAAAGGAAATCCGAGGGAGACTACGGTGTGAAGGTAGCAGTTAAACTAAGCCTGATAACCGAAGTTCCACATTTATTCTCCAAGGGCAAAGAATAGTTTTAGTAGATCGGAATTGCCAGTGGCTCAATTTCCCCAAGTTGTAATTGCGCCTTCAGGGTGCTAACCTGTACTAGTAAGGTGAGGCTGGAGCTGTCAGAACTGCTTAATTAACACAGCGGATGGGAGAATTAAATCAATATGTGAGTGGCAGAAACAATTTTACTCCATGAGTGAATATCAAAAGGGACAGGGAAAAAAAAGCCGTGGGATCTCTTGTTTAATTGTGTTGGCATAATTAATTTCTCTTCTTTTTTTTCTTCTTTCTTTCCCGGGCCTTCGATCATTCTGAGAGGAGCGTGCCAAAACAAAGCTGAGCCAGCTCCACTCAGCCTGGGAGAAACTGTTCAAACGGAACAGCACAGTGCGTCGACTCAAAGACCCAGTGCCAGGCTGGAACACAACAGTTGCTTCATTTGGCTGTACACCATAAAAAAAAAAAAGAATACTGTCACTCAATCTTCAGCCCATTTTTGTCGCACAGAGAATAAGTGCAATGGATCGAGGCAAACCCTTTTAGGACACCATGATCTAGTGCAGTTTTTATGTAGTGGGATAGTGGAGCCCTGGGTGTTTATTTGATATAAAAATATTAGCTCCCTTCACTTGTTTACTCAAGACTGTGTTATGTACACACACAGCCACCAGGGTGGTATTGTTTACTAAGAACAAGCTGGTGTATGCCAGGGTGTTAAAGTGAATAATTAATCCACAAGTAAAGCAAATGGTGTTGCCACTTCCAATAAACTCAAATATAGCATGTAAAAGTACACCCACCCCAAATATATTTTTCATGCAAGCTCACTTTATTATCACCCCGAAATAGTGGGTGTTGGAAAAGGCAAAATTGGGTAAAGAGAGTTAAGGAGATAAGTGGTGTGTTTTATTGCTAGTGACTGCTGCAGCTTGGGCATGCCTGGCTGCTGTGTTCTCTCCTGCAGTTCAAACAGGGCAGATATCAATGAAAGTGTATCAGGGGACTGCTCATCCTGGCATCCACTTCTCTATGCCAAAACAAATAAAGTTCCCTAACAGTGTCAGGACACTGCTGGAACGTTCCAATTCCGTTTTAGTGGGGCCCTCCTTCACTCTCACCTGGCTGATTAGGGACCGTGGAACAACTCAATGAAGAGGTTGGTGCCTTTGATTGAATTTAGGGAGCAATTTATTCCGGATCAAGAGACCCGGCTAATCCAGTCCCCACAGACTGTCTCCGAAACTTTCCGTTTTCTATTCATTTGCATATATGTGTGTTTTGCTCTGTGTATGTACACGTCTGTTTATGTCGATATTCTAATCAACTTCACTCCAAACACACCCATCTCTGAGTTTATGTTTTCATTTCCAACTTTTTAAGAACTAGCTTAAGCTCTGTGTGCTCTATCACAGACGGCCAGACTGTTTTGGGAGCAATCAGTTTAGGCTACAAGGTACGTGTTATGACTAAATATGTGTTATGCATTATTAACATTGCTGTAGAGTGTTTATTATTCATTCTTTTATAGACATTCCAAGGTATACTAAAGGGCCAAATGTACAACATGAAACAATAATTTGGGATATCTATTGCATGTGCAAATATTTTCCATTAAAAAAAACCTTTTAAAGAGAAACTTGTGTGTCATTATTTTCTGCAGTGTTCTCCAATTTTAAGCTGATGTGCTGAGCGATATGGGGAAACATGAGAGGACTTTTAAACACAAATCAGAGTCAGCCAGTTCCCCTTAGGCGACATGACAGGACATCACTGTGTGTTCCTTCTACACTGTTGTCTCTCTACTTTGGGAGGGTGGGGGAGCTGAAGGCTCAGTGTTTCTCCTGGCACACCTCAACGTGTCCGCTTGATCAGCCTGTGATCGTCTCCCCCCCTTCCCTTCCCCCTGCCGGCTACTCACGTCTACATCAAGGTACAGCCTGCCACCTGTTTGCACCTCCAGCTCCAGGAATAACCAAAGCTGAAGATCTGTACCTGTAAGTTCACCTACAACCTGGCTCTAATGCTAGGGGCTCACAGCAGGGCCAAAGACTGTATCACTCTGGTGTCAGTCACAACAGCCCAATCACCTCACCTCACACCTGTTCAACTTACAGGGCAGCAATTCAATGCCATCATGCTCGATGCCGTGTTTGTATTGGACACAATATTTCCACTCGTGATTTCATTCAGTGACAATCTTGGGGGAGTAAACTCCCAGGAGGCGGTACACGCTCCAAAATACGTTCGTTTACACCAGGGAGATAGACAATACTGTTGACCTTGGAGCTGTAGAGCGGTTAAATACCTTGCTCAAGGACATTGTGGCATGAATTATTAAGGGAGCAAAGTGGGATTTCTGTTGATTCCTCTGACCAACATTGGCCCGGACTGTCTGGGGATTGGACCAGCAACCTTATGGTCACCATAGCAACTTTCTCTAGACACAGGCTCAACAGCAGCCAACCGCATATCTGTGGAGCATTGTAAAATATATGAATACAATGTTTCATGATACTGAGGTATCCCTTTCTTACTTAAGTGGATGGCTAGGAAAGTATATAATATACCTCTATCATATGAGGCTTATTTCATTTAAACTGCAGTCTCTTGAAGAATGGAGAATCTTGATAAAACTTCCCTGTTGTTTCGTTCAAGGCATTTTCCAGTTAAGTATTCAGTGAACCTGCTCACGTTGACAGCACTCTGCATATTACCATTTTATATGTAAGCATGGTGCTGTGCCAGATCACATGTAGGTGTGGGGGTGTTCGTGCATGGGCCTGTTGGTGTGTGGTATCGTGTGCCCGGGTGTGTGTGTTTGTGTGCAACACCAACAGCCTTTTTCAGAGAATTTCAGTTCACTACAGAGCTTGATCTAGCATGCCCAATGAGAATCAACCAACAAGGTGACCTTTTCTGTCCTCCTCCGTATCCTCCACCGGCTTCACCCTCTCTCCCTCCTTTCCCCCCAGCCCAGACTCTGCCAACCCGGGCCTGCTCAGCTCATTAGTGGGCCTCTTTACCTCTCACACACCTGCCACTTTTCACAGGGCCTCTGCAACAATACCAGCAGCAACCTCCACCCTGTCAGACAATCCGCTGCCTGCCTGCCTGCCAGCCAGCCTGGCACACCGTCTTCTTCACTCACACTCTCCAGCCCCAGCCTAAAAGAGAGCAGTAAATATCTCCCGCCACGTGGGTGGCCGTGTGTGTGAGTGCATGCAGGCGTGTGCGTGTTCACGTTCATGTGCATGTGTGTAGGAGTGTGAGGAAGGTTGGAAAGACAGCTCCATTTGGTCAGATATTATGGATGCTGCACCCTCTTCAGAGACAGATGGTAGGAGAGAATAACGAGTGTGCAAGAGAGAGAGAGAGAGAGAGAGAGGGGAGGTTTTATGAGGTTGAATTTATGGCTTCAGTTACAAAGGTGAACCAGCGTCTTTGTCAGTCAACGCTGTCAGTATATTGGCCATTATTCTTTTGGCAGAATGGTCCTTTTCGTGTAGAATATGCTGTAAACTGAAACAATACATCCCGAAACATATTCTACATACTATATATATAATATTGCCCTGACGTAAGGCAAAATGTTGAAAGTGAATCAATCGATCCATTTGATTGTTGCCATGGATTGTGTTTGTGCAATCGGCTATGATCCGGCCACACCCAGGGGCCACACCTTTTGAATGTCAATCATGAATGGGATGGACCAGGCTGCCTCCCTCCTCATCTCTCTCCTGCACATCGACAGGGTGCTTTTTTTCTAGTGTTATACAGCTTCGTCTGTCCAGCAAGCCAAAATCACACAGGAAATCTGCTGAGGTCTGCCCTCCATTCCCCAATAAAAACTGCTCAAGGTGAGCATGCTCTTGATTGTCCATATGTAGGAGGGGTAATGAGAACCTCCCCCCCCCCCCCCTCCCCCCGCACCCCCACCTCCCCCACCCCCCGCCTGTTTACCAGCCCAGTCAGTCTGCACGCTGAGCCAGAGCCATTAGAATACCAAACGACTGCTCACCATTTCCTGACGCCTATAAAAGTGCTACCGTGGAGTAGCATACAAAGATATGAGCGCATAGCACAGTAGTGGTAAATAGGTGTGAGCAGTGGTACTCAACCTTGTCCTAATCAGGAGCCACATTGACAAAAAAATATTTTTGCAAGAGCCACAATCCAAAAACGCTCCTTTCCATATTTTCGTTTCCTATATTCCTTTGCCTTTTTTGCATAGTGCTGTAAGCTAGTTTTCCCAGTGTGACGGAGCAATTATCTCGCGCACCTGCAATCAGAGCGCGAAACCTGAAATAATTTTTTTTTTTTTTAAGTGGGACTTAAAAGAGCCGCATGCGGCTCGCGAGCCGCGGGTTGGGTATCGCTGGGTGTGAGGTTCAGGAGGTCCGCTCTGATCTCGAAATGAAAAGGCCCCGACACACTGGTTAAACCTCTGTCCTGCAATGTCAACAAAACAGCTCAGGTGAGGGGAGATGTGAGGAGACAGCTGCAGGGAAGATGGAGAGACTGAGAGAGACTAAAGGAGTGAGTAAGAGAGCAAAGCGGTGTAGCCGAGCTGCATTAAAGCCTGTTCAAACCACTCTCGTCTGACCACACATCGTGTCCTTGTGCCTGGGGCAGCAGCAGGGAGGCCAACCCATTCTGCATAGGAAATGAGTGCTTGTGAGCCAAGACCAGGGCTGGGGCCCATAACACACACACACACACACAGACACACACACACACACACACACACACACACACACACACACACACACACACACACATACACTTGCATAGAGCAAACAAAGCCCTCATTATGGCCTTCTCCATTGCAGGGCATAACCCCTGGCGTACTGTCACTGCAATCTGCCTGCCGCTGCTATAAATCAACTCTAACTACGCCCCCTTTATCAGCTCATGGCGACGAAAACAGACAAGGCCCGGGCTTCAAAAGGAAACATCGAGGAAGGACACTGGGTTCAATGGAGATGGCTGTGGGGGAGCGTAGATAGCTGTCAAAGACACTGTTGCTTCGTGATAATTCAATTTATATGCATCAGCATCAGTCACACATGGGTGCAGGCATTCAACAGGCCAGTGTCAACTAATAGGCCTAATAATGATATTATTAAAAATAATAATAAAATGTTTTAATTGAATTCAGAATAGATGAGTATGCAGTAGATTATTTAAAACTTGAAATCCCATAACAACATGACTTTATTGTTGTATTTTTTCCCTTTAGATGTAACTGACTGTTTCAGTCTGCACGGAAATGTACTTACATTTCTGATTTGATTTATAGCAGCAGTTCTAATGAGCAAAAATTACGAAAAGGCTAAATTTGGAATTGTTCTTCAACAAAAGATCTAAATCACCAATGCCATAGACTTCATCATGATGAATATGAATGTAAAGTTAGTACGTGACAACCCAGGAAGCTGCTGTTTTCTTTCTGGCTAAGACCTGGCAGGCATCTAAAAACTGTGGAGCAGTTGCCACGATTATTTGGAAAACTTGCTATGTGGTTTTCAAATACATTGATTCATCTAATGATCTATACTTGGGACATTTGGATCCCGCCAAAAATGCTCATTTGCCCCCCTGATGCTCTGTTATGTAGCTAACTTTCCAGTGAACTTTTCAACAAAAAGAAGAAGCCACAAGATATAGGGCCTTTGTTTCTTGGTTTAAGTGTTCTGGCAATGTCAGTTCAAATATAAGTTTCAGCGTTGTGTTTCCTGTCAGTTAACTATACAAAAACAAACCCATACTCATGCTTGTTGCTAGCCCACACTGAACACTGAAAATGCCACAATGAGCCCACACAGGACGGCCCTGCCTCATTGGTCATCCTGGTGCCGCAACATTGGTTGCCAGCCAAGCAGGTGTCTGGCAGACCCACAGGGGCCCCGCCGGATGGCTGTGCAGAGTCAATCCATCTGCTGCAAATTGACAACGGTGAGTGCTGTGTCGAGCCCCGGCATAAATCCCCATTAGGCCCCCATGCAACCTGTCCGACTCTGCTATCGACTCTTTATTGGGCTCGGGCTCCAAAACAATATCAATCTAATCCGCACTTATGAGGACTAATACCAGCAGGAGCCCCTCAATGTAAATTCGGTGCCATCTGCAATTAAGAGGTCTGGGAGTTTTATGTTGCCCATCTTTTTGAGTCAATACCAGTTTGGGAGAGTCCACCGATGTGCAGCAAGATGCCAAAAACTGTAAACCAATTAGCTTGGTCCGCCCTCCATCCACTCATTACAATTGGTCATATCCACGGCCAAGTCATTAATGAAACAGTCTTATATCGACGTCTAATAACAATGATTAGCAAAGGCTTGACAGCAGTCATATTCTATCTCTATCTGAGGTGAGCTATTTTTAATGTGGAAATCAAAATGCAAAAGGCTGAGATCATTTTCTAATGCACTCGTAGTGCCTGGGAAAGATTCAGCATTGAGGTTTTCAAACTCATAGGGCAGGCAAAGATCAATGCCTGTACTTACTCTTTCTCCTCTTTGTAGTCTTTACTGTGTAAATCAATAGAAAAAAAAAGTTAACTTTGTCATGTTGAGTTTGTTTTTGGAGTTCTCATTAGCATCCGGAAGAACAACAAACAATTTCGCAAAGTTGGTACTTTAAAGGCCAAAGGATGAAGAGCCGGGGATGTTTGTGATTTTTCTTTGGTTTGTTGACTGATCTGTTGAAAAGATCAAATGCTGACATTCAAAGGTCATTTGGTTTGACTGTGTGTTGACTGATTCGGTATAAGATGGACAGAATGTTTGGTTATGTATTGAGGCTGTCAGACAGCCCATATGCCAGTCGATGATTTGAAGTTGTACAGCAGCGGCTACAGCATGTCAATCAAGTTGATGCCATATTTGAAGACCTGATCACCAAAGGGTTCCGCTGCTCTCAGAGGTCAGCCATTGAACAATGTGTTACCTGGTCTGAAAAGGTGTCAATGTTTTAGGCACGTTAAATCAGCTCTGTGGCGCCCTTTAATTAAAATCTACAGCAATGTAAATTAAATATCACATTTTGTTCTCCACTGAGAACCCTGAATATTACATGTTGGAGAGGTATGAAAACCGTATGCACAAGATTTTCTGAGAAAGTCATAGCAGGTGCTCTAAATATAACTAGCAGTGAAAGAAAGGATTAGGGATACGGGATATGAGAAGATTCAAGGGGGGAGAGGAGAGAGGAAGATACAATTAAAGAGAAACAGAGTGAGAGGCGAGAGGAAGAGAGAGAGTGGATAAGCACCTGAGTGGGGAGTGGAGTGGAAATCTCCTGCCTTGGTGCAGGTTCTGAGCGGCTTTACCTGGGGGATCTGCCTCTCTAACTTAAACACCGTTCTTAGCCCCATTCAGGAGCTATTTCTCCCCCTAGCCCTGCGGCTCTCACCTGGGAGAACTGCTGCTCCCTGTGGAGGGCTGTTAGGTTTTAAATGAAATGCCGGAGGTATCACCTTAGCCAAGCGCACAGAGAAAATAAGCCACTGACATCTTCAGGATGGAAGGCAGTGAGGGGAGAGGATGAAAAGGACACGGGCTCTAGTATGAAGTTATGAAGTGTGGTGGCACTGATTTACATGGGACATCTCTGTTTATATGACGGCTGCTGCAGTTGAACATTGTAAGCAACAAATCTGCTGCATTCACTCTATAGATCTTTAGATGTTATGCATTTGGCGATGGCAATGCCTACTGGAAAGGCATGGTACATCAAATACAATATGTACAGTAGCAGTTAAAGTAAATTCAAATTAAGGTTCTTAATCTATTACCTCATTGAGAACCTCATTCTGCTTACAGATTGTGCATTAAAACAGCTAATGGCAGCCCCATTCACGGTGTTACAGTGTTGCCAGTATTGTCTTTGTCAGCTCGGAGTGAAATGGAGCACTGTTCAATTTGCTTATTTTGTGATATAAATGACAACAAAAAGCAGTTTTAGAGGAATGGGCCACCCACTAACTGTATGGCATCAGGTCTGAAAGACAAATGGAACACAAAAAAAAAAAACGATGAATCTTTTTCAGAACTTGTGTTGACGGTTCAGCTTTTCACAATGGTTTTGTGTCATGTCCATAGAAAGGTGGGGGCTAAGTGAGGCCATGTTTACCTGGTAACCAATAAGGAGTGTTGTTCAGACTGGGCCTCAGCTGATTTAATCAGGCTCCTGATAAATATTTACATATATCTGAAACAAGATTAGAATCTGGAGAGTCGGCTCAGACACGGCCTGGTCACCGGTGGACACAGACGCCGCAGAATCCGTGATGAGCCATGTGTCACAGACACTTTCCCGAAGATCCATAAAAAATTGCCATTTCAGAGCCAAGACATGGCTTTATATGATTGCGTTTTATTAATGCTAAGTGCGGGGGTTGCAAGCAAGACACTACGTTAAGCTGATGATGCACTTGTTCTAAACATGAATTGGAGAAAAACAACTTGTTAGAAGAAGTCCCTGTTTAATAATAATCCTTTCGAATAAATACGAATTGAAGTACAAGTTCTTTGCCGACAAATGTTCTCCTGAGTATGCAAAACATGAATACACCTTCTTTGTAACAGTCAGTAAAGCCTGTCTCTTCTGTCCTTTAGACTTAGCCTGTGCTTTGAGAAAGCCTCTCTGCCCTTGTAGCTATGTTTCAATAGGATTTGCGAGGCCCAGCAGGTTGGCATATCAGGGCCCAGAGATGACAAGGAAGGGTTACGGATAAAGACCGCACACTGCGTTTGTGTTGCCCCATGCGGCGAGGACCCCAGGGGTGTCCAATTTGACTGCCTGCAGAGAGGGACTGAAGTTGGTCTCCAGCAGTAGTTCTTCACATGTCAGGAGGGGGTTGGTCTCCCCGTCTCCAGATGCACACACTTGCCTCTTTGTTTAAAGAGCGTTGGGAAATCTTTAATTGCCTACTTTTGTGTTTTGATTTAAGCAGCAGGAGGAAGGCTGATCACATGCTGCACTGCAAAGAGAGAGCTCCCAAACCATGTCTCTCGTTATCAGCTAATCAACAATCAGCACAGACAGAGGGGAGGACGCGGGAAGATAGAGGAGGAGGAGAGATAATGAAGACGGAGAAGAACAAACTTTGGCGTAATATGTTTTCTTTTATGTTATTTCTCTTTCCTTTGAATAGAGAACGTTGATGGATTGTCAATGTCTATGAGATTAAGAACAGAGAGTAGGAGGAAAGAGGATTTTAGGGCCCACAATATTTTATCTGACATTGTTACTGTGCTTATGGGTTGGAATTATGTTTACAATGACACAAAGAAAATATCATATTGCATATGTTAATTATTTACCCCACTAGGGACAGCAACAATTTTCCAAATATTGTTTTTAAAATGTAAAAGTCATGGTTATTATCAGGACAAGGAACATCACTTATCACAGTCTACAAGATTAACATTGTGCATTGCAGTTAGACAAATATAATCTGCTGCATAAAACGACCTTCCATGAACTGCATGTATTGAATTAAGGAGTGAATAAAGTAGTGAGGTTAGACTAAGAGGCCTTCACAGCCCATTAGAAGACACAGATAACTGGCCACTGTCTTTATCTTTAGAAAAGGAAAACCTTTTATCGAAACCCCACACATATCCCACAGGGAGTTCATGGTTACTGACCCCCACCCCAGCCCCACCTCCGACTCCACTTTCCCACCGTCTCCATCCCCATCATTACCGGTGGTGATAAGATACACAGCCATCATCATCAATCACACATTCCCAGATTAATAGGCTTGGTTGTTCTAGTCGGCAGGTGAAATGCGTTTTCCCTTGATAACGACAGTCTCACCGGTCTTTGAGCTCTCTTTGTGTTTGATCAGGGGATGATGGAGAGATTGATGGAGTGGTTATTAGCCTTATTCTTTGAGTCAGTCATTCTGATCGCTCTGAATTGACCCAATGGCCTGATAAAAAGGCCAAATAGTTTCTGGAGGGTTCAGCATTTTTCATACTCTCTGGTTTAAGTCTATTAAAAGGTAATTGAAGCGCTAGTTGTAAAACATGCTCGGGGAGCAATGACAGACATTTAAATGTGTGTTGTTGCACAAACACGCAGACACATGCACACACACACACACACACACACACACACACAAACACATGAATACGCACAAACATTCCTTGTGACCGTCTTTATTGCTAATAAAATCTGATGAGACATTTCATGGTCGTGTGAATCCTTGATGGTGACAATGTCTCCAATATTCGACATCAGACAAATGCATGGTTGTTTTCTGTGTTTGTTTGTGTGGGGCTCCTTATGTGTGTGTGTGTGTGTGTGTGTATAGGATAGGGAGACAAAAAAGGAGCAACATAACAGCCTAAGATGCTTTTAGCAATGACTCTTAAAGGATTTATTCTATGAATTTGTGTACTGAAGAATAATTTAATCAGTTGCCCTGACATATGCGGCCTTCCATGGCCGGTCAATAGATCATAATGGTCATGAAGCTAGGAATTAGGGATGGGCGGATCGATACTGAAATATCGATGCTATCGATCTTGACGTTTATTTTTTATGCCAGTTGTTTTCCTTAACCAGTCATTTGATAGCCAAATTTCGAAATGGATTTATGCCAAAGTGAAAACATAAATGTAGTAATTTTTCATGATAGGACACGTTGCAGTCACACTCAAATCAGTCACACAACTATGAGATGGTGTGCTGCTGTGGTTAGAATGGCTAGAATGGCTATTATATCTCCTCCAGCTTAACACATGCTTACTTCCTTAAGTCCAATTGCCTCGATATAACCCTAATCCATATTACCAACACATGTAGCCCGATACATTTCATTGAAATTAATTATTTATCTTATCCATGTTCATACTTGTAATAATATTGTGGCGGCGTCCGGATGTTGCCGTGCCACTTTAACAACTATCGGGGGCGGGGGGGCGCATTAGCCTGGTGGGGCTCGGGTTCCTGCCGGGAAGGCAAGGCCGGCTGGAGCTAGACGTGAGGGGGGGGCAACAGGGGTTGCCAGCAAAGAGACGGAGTTGGCCATCCAAGAGTTATGGTCCCGCAGTCAGGAAGGACTGGAAGAGGCAGAGCAGAGACAGCTGGGGGGGCTACTAAAAGGGTACAGGAACATCTTTGCTGCTACCGACAAAGAATGCAACCAGACTGGCCTAGTTAAACATTCAATTGAACCAGGGGATGCGGCACTGATCAGGATGTGGCCCCGACACCTTCCCTTGGCCTAGTTGGGAGCTGCAGAGACAATGGTCAAAGAGATGGCGGCTGCAGGGGTGATCGAACCTTCCGAGAGTCCCTGGCTTCGGCTGCATCCGAAGAAGTGCTGACTTCTCCGCAGGGAGACAGAGTTGAGGCACGTGGTGGGGTCTGGCGGAGTGGCAACAGACCCTGCCAAAGTCGCTGCCGTGCGGGACTGGCGGGTCCCAGAATCAGTAAAAGAAGTCTGAAGCTTCGTCGGCCTGGCATCCTATTACCGGCGCTACGTCCTCGGCTTTGCATCCATAGCGAAGCCTCTACAGTGACGAGGGAATGCGAGTAAGAGCAACCAACGCGGACGACAATACAGGGGCCGGTGGCTGGAGCCACGATGACCTGCAGCAGGCACAGGAGCAGGACGGAGAGCTGCAACTCCTGATTGGTTGGATGGAGAGGTGGACACGGCCTCAACGGGATGAGGTAGCTCCCCACTCCAAGGGTTGGTGGAGCAATGGGACCCTCTGTCCTTCAAAGAGGAGTTGCTCTATCGGGGCGGGCACCGGCCAGGGCGAAACGGCATCCGGTGGCAACTGTTGGTCCCTGCATTGCTGCAAGCAGCTGTTCTCCAGCAGGTCCAAGGGGCGGCGGGTTCTGAACACTTTGGCCCGAACTCTGCGTAGACTGCGAGAAAGATTCTACTAGCCCTTGTGCAGGAGGGATGTGGAGCGTCATTGCCGGCCCTGCGCTGCGCTGCAATAGTACCGGGTAGGCGCGCCCAGGGACCCACACAATGGCGCTGCACCCCCAGAGAGATGGCTTAGTGGAACGGTTTCATCACACCCTGGCCACCCAGCTCGCCATACTCACTGCAAAACATCAGAAGGACTGAGACCTTCACCTGCCACTGGTCCTGTGGGCCAACCGCACCTCTGTCCAGGAGTTCACAGGGTGCACGCCAGCAGCTCTTATGTTTGGCCGAGAGCTACGCACCCCAGTCGACTTGGTGTTCAGGAGACCACCCCAACCTAAGGTCCAAGGTGCTCCTGACCTGGAGTACTTGGACATTCTGCATGAGCACCTGGAGGAGGTGCATCGCCTGGCCAGGGAGCATCAGGCTGAGGCACAGGCTGAAGCAGACGAGGGCCTATGACACCCGGTGCCTGTGACACCGGCAACCATTCCAACCAGGAGACCTGTTGTGGGTCTATTCACCCAAGAGAAAGAAGGGTCTCTGTCCTAAGCTCACCAGCCACTGGGAGGGGCCCAGTGAAGTATTAGAGCGGCTGTCCGAGGTCGTATACCAAGTGCCGTTCAAGGACCGTCGGAAGACGGTGGTACTCCACCGGGACCGCCTGGCTCCCTACAGTGGAGAAGCAGCTGGGACACTTAGACGAGTCAGCCCCCCAGTGACCCCACAAGCTACAGCATCTCATCAGGAGAGTAACAGAGACAATGGGCACGTGACTGCCCCAAGGGAAACCCCATTAGCATCCTCACAATCCGAGGGGCGGGCACGTCGGCCTCCTGGCTGGTTGCAGAGGTTTGAACGGGGCCTGGACCAGGGCGCCGAGACGGCTTGCCCTGGAGGGGGGCAGTTTGGCGGCGTCCGGATGTTGCCGCGCCACTTTAACAACAATGGGGGTAACTTATGCGCTATAGTGCAAAGGACTATGGGAAAATGGAGTAATGGGAGTTAGTTGTTAATTGTTCTATTGTTGTGTTGTCATGTTGAGAGAAAGATGTTGGGAGTAGGATCCAATTGTATTAGTGTTATATTTTGCATGTATTTTTTCAACTAGTACACTTCAATTCAGTCATCGCTGTAAGTGAGATTGAGGGGCTGGCGAGTTAGGAGGGGCCGCTCTGCTCTGTTTTGTGATGCCTGCTTTAAATAAAAGAGCCCTTTCCATAATATAGGAATTATGAATTTTCCAACATCACGATATCTTGTCTGAACTATATCCTGAAAGACTGAGAAAGTTTTGTCTAGCAACCCCGTATTAAACCCTGTCATGGAGCATTCATTTGAAATGTTTTGCTCTAGGTCACGTGTAAAATATGTACAGCAAATAAATCAGTGTATATTCAGCAACATTACCATTGTTACTGCTTACTGTACGACTGTCTTCATTCTACTAAGCCTTGCTCAAAAAGGAAGCGGATTTTCGTGCCCCGAAAACAGATGCACGGAAGTCTAAGGAGGATGCTGATTGTGAGGCTGGGAGGCAAATTGTAACAGAACTTTTGTTTTCTCTTCCAAAACAGGGTTTTACAGTATGAAGTGCTTGTATGACAAGGAATAGATACGTCAATCTGAATTGAATTTACCCTTGCACAGCAAAGCAATGTATTTATCCAGGAAAGTTGCCAGCCATTGTAATGACAACAAAGTGTTTAAAATCAAACTAAGTTCCCCGCTCTGAACTCTAGCCACTTACTTATTAACTCCCTCCCTGTCTCCCAAACACTGTCAGTAGTGCCTGTCTCTCTGGATGGATAGATGGAGGGATGGATGGATGCTGCTACCCGACAATGATCCGCTGATTGGCTCTAAGAAAAGAGAGAGCACTTCACGCCTCTGTGGGTGGCCTGTATCTAGGCTCTCACCTGCAGCCCCCCCACCTCCACCCGGTCGCCACAGTGTATCAAGGCTCACTGTCACCTACTCTGTGCTACATGCTGATCTACTGATTATCCTGCCTCACTCTCACTGCGCCAACCCTTCCTCTCAACCCACACGCGCTCGCGCTCGCGCACGCACACACACACACACACACACACACACACACACACACACACACACACACACACACACACACACCCACACTCTCCGCCACCACACCACTGCCTCCGCATCACCTTCTCTTCTCTTTCTCTGGCAGCAAACCAAACACCCTCCACTGTGCTCACCTGGCAGCCGTCTCCCACGGAGATGATGGAGGGCCGATGGGCGACTCAGATACGCTCCTCCCCCACCAGCAGAGGGCAGTACTTAGCTGGCAAAATTGTTCTTCACCTTCTACTACTGAAGAACATAGTGGGGAGGATAGCTGGCCAGTGTTAGTGGTGGCTTAAAAGCATGTTGGCAGAGGGAATATTGCCAGTGAATGAGGGCACAATATTCGTCTGTAAATATAGATATAGAAGGGAAACTCTGTAACATCGAAGATACCTCAGGCAGGTGATTTACAGAAGGAGGTAAGTAAGAGAGTTCGAGAATAAGAGGTTATCCACATACTTCAGACAGAAAGAGGGGTGAGTAGAGAGAAGGAAAATGGGTTGAGACACCGGGGGAGGGAGGGAGGGCGGGGGGGGGGGGGGGCAGAGGGGGATGAAGGGATGGGAAAGGAAAGATGAGGTGGTGACACCATTTACGACACACACCGTTAAGCTGCCAATGAGGCAGCAGAGCCCAGGCTTTGGCAGGGATTCTTTCCCACTCCTCCCTCTCACACTTTCCTTAGTTTCCCTCTGTCAATGTTTCTGTCACTCTCACCCTTCCCACTTTTATTTCTCAATTACTCACCGTGGAATTTCTCATTAGAGCAGAGAATCTCCAGGATTTGGCACCTGGCAGCACATTAGGGTCTCTCTCTCTCTCTCTCCTCCATGGGAGCCTAATGAATCAAAGGCATCAGAGCAGAGTGAACAGTGGCATCCATTCACTGCAGCAGCAGCAGCAACAACCAGGGGAGATGGGGAAACAATAAATGGCAGGTGTGGTCACCGGGGCCCGTTTCCTTAATATCCATCAAAACCAGCATGTGATGAAGAAAGATGAGAGGCCGTTCAATCGAATTCAATACCAAGCATTCTGAAACTCAATAGTTTGTTGGTTCACAGATTCTAACATATTATATGCAGACTCTGTGAGACCGTTGTGTTTCTGGTTTATTTCCTCACCTCTATTTGCCCTTGCGGATGGAGGCAACTGGGTTTTGCATGTCAGGATACTTCAAGTGTCCCAACATCTCATGTCACTGCTCCATTTCTTCCACCACAGTCCCCTGCGGGTTTTGGTCGTGATGGTATGAAAGTGGTGACTAGAATCACAGGTCACTCCACAAAGGGCAAGGACGCTTAGAAACGGAAGGTGGACGTGTATATTGAAGCAGTTGAATGAATTACTCCACACTATACTCTGAATTTTTAAAGGCCTAAAGACAAGATTTGACTCAACGCAGTTGACAATAATTATATTTTACCATCATGCCATTTGTCGTTGGATGACAGTGATGGAGTCTTAGGCAAAAGGAACTTGTCACACATGTCTGTCCTCCATCTCTTAATGTGTCACTTTACTTGGCTTATTTCTTTCATCTTCTCAACGCTGAGCTCGTCATCTGTGTGTGGGAAGTCCCAGATAATGATAGCTGTGCAAAAGGACCACTAGTTGCTGGATGAGGACATGGGCAAGTATGTTCTTGCTAGGCTTGTTTCAATTGTAAAATTTGCAATTTTACATTGACCAAACAGCTCCAAATAAACTACAAACTTTTACTCATTAAAGCCACCCAATCTCTGTGCCAGCTTATGAAAGCCAAGCGGGGTTGAATTATTTTCATTGTCAAACCTAGACTTAAATTATTTATCAATATGAACTAAACATATTTTTTTGATATTCGTGATTGCAATGTGTTCACAATATGTGGAACTGCTGTGCAGCCAGGGGCGGATTAAACCCTGGGATCTTCTTTATAAGATGTTTGTTTTGAAGCCTAAAAGGCTATGCCCATTACATGTGGTAGAGGTTGTGCTCTCACTCCCTCTCTCTGACATATTTTCTCTCTCTCTTTCTCTCCTTGGTCGGTCTCTTTTGTGGATTAATAAAGGCTTTTTTTCACATCCTTCCTGAAATAAAGTCCAACAAAAGTCCAGTTTATTGAGCCTTCCTGGCCCCGACCCCTGTCTGTATTCTTCCATTCACAGTGTGTCTGTCTACCCTATTAGGGCCTCCTCTTCCAATGCATGGCTGGCAGACTACCTCCAATGACAAGCTCTTTAAGAGGGGACTCTGTCAGAATAAGGCTATTCATGGGAAGTCCTTTCACCCAGAAGGCAGTCCTAGTCCCAGCGAGTCACACACATTCCTTCATTTCGTTTCCTCTAGCGCTGATTGTACTTGAAAAACAAGTGATTGTCCAAGTTGTGGACACAGCCCAACAAGAGCGGTGCATTATAATATAGTTGTCATGCCCACTCCTCCAGTCCAGCGTTCTTCTTGCCCTTATTAATGATTGTGCCCTTTTATCTCCCTACATACAGTGGGGCCAAAAAGTATTTAGTCAGACACTGATTGTGCAAGTTCTCCTACTTAGAAAGATGAGAGAGGTCTGTAATTTTCATCATAGGTACACTTTAACTATGTGAGACAAAAATGAGAAAAAAAATCCAGGAAATCACATTGTAGGATTTTTAAAGAATTTATTTGTAAATGATGGTGGAAAATAAGTATTTGGACAATAACAAAAGTTCAACTCAATACTTTGTAACATAACCTTTGTTGGCAATGACAGAGGTCAAACGTTTCCTGTAAGTCTTCACCAGGTTTGCACACACTGTAGCTGGTATTTTGGCCCATTCCTCCAATGCAGATCTCCTCTAGAGCAGTCATGGTTTGGGGCTGTCGCTGGGCAACACGGACTTTCAACTCCCTCCACAAATGTTCTATGGGGTTGAGGTCTGGAGACTGGCTAGGCCACTCCAGGACCTTGAAATGCTTTTTACGGAGCCACTCCTTCGTTGCCCGAGCGGTGTGTTTGGGATCATTGTCATGCTGGAAGACCCAGCCACGTTCCATCTTCAATGCTCTCACTGATGGAAGGAGGTTTTGGCTTAAAATCTCACGATACATGGCCCCGTTCATTCTTCCCTTAACACGGATCAGTCGTCCTGTCCCCTTTGCAGTAAAACAGCCCCAAAGCATGATGTTTCCACCCCCATGCTTCACAGTAGGTATGGTGTTCTTGGGATGCAACTCAGCATTCTTCTTCCTCCAAACACGACGAGTTGAGTTTTTACCAAAAAGTTCTATTTTGGTTTCATCTGACCACATGATATTCTCCCAATCCTCTTCTGGATCATCCATATGCTCTCTGACAAACTTCAGAAGGGCCTGGACATGTACTGGCTTAAGCAGGGGGACACGCCTGGCACTGCAGGATTTGAGTCCCTCTCGGCGTAGTGTGTTACTGATGGTAGCCTTTGTTACTTTGGTCCCAGCTCTCTGCAGGTCATTCATCAGGTCACTCCGTGTAGTTCTGGGATTTTTGCTCACCGTTCTCATGATCATTTTGACCCCACGGGATGAGATCTTGCATGGGGCCCCAGATCGAGGGAGATTATCAATGGTCTTGTATGTCTTCCATTTTCTTACAATTGCTCCCACAGTTGATCTATTCACACCAACCTGCTTGCCTATTGCAGATTCACTCTTCCCAGCCTGGTGCAGGTCTACAATTTTCTTCCTGGTGTCCTTCGACAGCTCTTTGGTCTTGGCCATGGTTGAGTTTGGAGTCTGACTGTTTGAAGCTGTGGACAGGTGTCTTTTATACAGATGACGAGGTCAAACAGGTTCCATGAATACAGGTAACGAGTGGAGGACAGAAGAGCTTCTTAAAGAAGAAGTTACAGGTCTGTGAGAGCCAGAAATCTTGCTTATTTGTGGGTGACCAAATACTTATTTTCCACCATAATTTCCAAATAAATTCTTTAAAAATCCTACAATGTGATTTCCTGGATTTTTTTTCTCATTTTTGTCTCACATAGTTGAAGTGTACATATGATGAAAATTACAGACCTCTCTCATCTTTCTAAGTAGGAGAACTTGCACAATCAGTGTCTGACTAAATACTTTTTGGCCCCACTGTATGTTTCCCTCTGTGCTCTGTGCCACGGCTCAGCCTGTACCCTCGGTTGTATGTCTTTTTTTAACTGACTGGTATTTGACTCCCGCCTGTTGTTGACCCTTAGTATGCCTGCTGATTTTTCACCATTGTAACTAAAGACCTCAGCACTTTCATTCTGACTTCATGGATTCATTATAAGAGGAATGCATCAAATTTAAAGTGGAAGCAAACACGAACCCTCTCCTGAACCTTCCAATGGGGCCAGTGTAGCTCCCTTGAGTCATACGCACGAAGCACGCAGGGCACCAAGTTCAGGTTTGTTCAGATTTCCGAGAAGTTAACCCCCCCCCCCCCCCATCCCTCCTTCAAATATATGATATTTCCATTTTCTGCGTTCCTAAGACTAGGAAGAGAACAGTGAGTTGTCGTCTCTTCTCGTCCTCTGTGCTGCAGGACGGAATGACCATAACTTACCAACATGATGAACCCGTCTTCAGACTGTGCTGAAGGACGGAATGACCATAACTTACCAACATGATGAACCCGTCTTCAAACTGTGCTGAAGGACGGAATGACCATAACTTACCAACATGATGAACCCGTCTTCAGACTGTGCTGAAGGACGGAATGACCATAACTTACCAACATGATGAACCCGTTTTCAGACTGTGCTGAAGGACGGAATGACCATAACTTACCAACATGATGAACCCGTCTTCAGACTGTGCTGAAGGACGGAATTACCATAACTTACCAACATGATGAACCCGTCTTCAGGCCTTGAATCAAGCCGAGAAATTTTAAAACACTCGTCAAGACATGCACTGTATGTTTCTTCAAGTGATTCTCAACCGACGGTATAGTGATACGCTCATCCTTGTGCAGCTACATCAATTCAAAAAAGGGGCTTGGTACATTTGCTGCTCCATTCACACGAAGGCTGTTCAGACACGAGTGTGTCAGAGAGGTTACTATGAAGGATACGGGAGAAAGAGAGGAGTTTGTGACACAGAGGGAAGGAAAAGTGACACAATGCATTTCCCTCATTACTTTCAGTCCTGACTTGTTTGGCAAGGCATCGTGTTTTCATTGACTCATCAAAGACGTCTCCTGAACTCCGTGAGAAAGCTATTAGCCTGGTCAACAATGGCAGGCTGTGCGAAAGGCACGGAGCGGAATAGCAATGAGGAACGAGGCCAAGCACCATCGCTGTGGCATTGTGACTTCATCCGGGGAGTCAACGGCTCCGACCCTGTACACCTGGACAGCACTCAGAAGCCGGGTGGACAAGAGGCCGTCTACCGCCCCACACCACCACTCCAACAAGACAGCAACCAGTCCAGTTCCATCAGAAAAGGGCTTGTGGGCCTAACCAATCACATACTGCCCATGATACCCCAAGCAACATACTGAGCCAAGAAAACAGTGTAGAAGATGCACCGGAATGAAAGTGGGGGTTGCAAGGGAAGACAAGGAAAGGGATGGGATGAATGGGGGGAGGAAGCGGAAGAAAGATGAGGGCAAGCTGAGAGTAGGGAGGAATAAATGGTGATTGTTTCGAGTGAATAGAATGCCCTCCCTCCTCCCCTGAAAGCACTGGAGGTTTACAGGTGACACATGCTGTAACCTAGGGCAACTAATGATTGCGGTTAAAGACCAGAAAGCAGGGGCTGGGGATTGATTATTTTCTTTTGGTCTGTGGGTGATTGTGTGTGTGTTTGTGTGTGCATGTGAGATAGAGAAAGGGAGTATTACAATATGACTGTCATCTCCAACGAGAGAGTGAGGGGACAATGGGGAGCGCGTCTCCTGTGTTTGTCAGTGCACCATGCGGGTGCAATGGGGGTTAGATCAGGGGGAGTGAGAGTCAGTGCTCCTGAAGGACATGGAGAAGTCGGTGGCCAGGTCCCCACTGCCCCTCACCTCCTGCCCTGCTTCCCAATGGGACTAAAGAAGTCATTTCAGAGTGCAATTCATGTTTGATGACTTTATTGATTTTTCCTCTCTCTTTCCCCCCTACTCTCTTTCTCTATACTGCTCTTTTCCCCCCGCTTCCCTCGCTCCACCGGAATGCTATTCCCTGTTGAGAGAAATGTGCCTACAGTCACTACATCCTCACACACCCACCAGCTACACCTCCATTGCCTCTGACTAGATTACCGCTCTTCACAATTTCTCTAGCTAAAAGCTTCTTCACTGAGAGACCTCTGTTTATTGGCCCAGGCAGTAACCCAGAACTGAACAAAAGGCACACATCCATTTTACCATACAAAGCATCCTTTAACCCAAACAAGGCTCGGAAAATAGAAGTTTACGTCCAGTTACAATGGAAAGGGCTTCACTCTAGGTTATTAAAGAAATGCTGGATTTGTTCTCTTTATTTTCATGCCCTTCCTTATACCCCTCCACTTTCTCATCTATGAATGGTTTTGTGAATGCTGTTTCAAGTTTGCAACGTCTCACAATCTATTCTATGAAGCCATTTAAAAAAAAACTGGGATTTTGAGGGCAAACTCTTTCACAAAGTTGAAGCCTTTTGTTGTTTTCAAAGTGTTGCGTGGGAACCTTTGCCCCGATCTAAAGGTGAAGCCGCAGCTCGCCCGAAAGTCTCACTTACGGTAAATTCAGAATGAAAATCAGAACAGATGCCACTATTATTTCTCCCTCCAGGAAGCCCATTTCCAGGGGAAATCCCCTGATAGCTTTGAATTGGAATTCTCTGGAGACCAGGCTGACCTCCCCACGACCCCCATCACGGAGGACCTCCAATACTGTAACTGACAGCCAGAGCTCTGTTATGCTAAGCAGCCTCTCCTCTGGGACTTTCTGTCCTCCGTAGCCCGCAGTTCATTAGCCTGTACTGTTAATGAGTCCAACGTGACTGGGATCACACTGCCCCATGCAAACACAGGTGAGAGAGAAAGAAAATCTATGTCCTTTGTAATTGAAGTATGAGTCTGAAGCCTGAATGGCCCGAGGCATGTGGAGTACAGGGAAGATGGGGCTTGGAGGACGGACTGTGAATGTGGACTGTTAGCGTGAGTCATGCCACCCACTCACTGACGGAGGAGGATTTCAAGACAAGGGAGCAGACAAGTTCTCCGACCCTGGAGAGCCATCAAAACACCTTGATACACCGAGCTTTTGAACCACAGCCACAGGCAACTGCTTGGATCCTGGTTTAGACAAATGGCTCTGATGGACAAAAATCTAGTTCTTGGCAGGATGAAGGATATGTTTCCATAGGGTGTTCTTATAAAGCGGTATCATCACCTTCAACAGTGAAACAAAGCACTGTGTACATTCAAATAACATCCATTGTACCTATTGATTCACACATTGCACAGGCTTCAAGGGAGGGAAAGGAAATAAAACACATTGATATGAAAGCAGTGACCTGACTGAGATTGCCTACAGCTTCCTGCACATCAGACAGCACCTATGGTAGACTTGTCTCCAGGTGTTATGCTCATGTCAAGTAGAGGGCTTTCATGGATATGGATTTCCTGACATTTAAAACAAGAATTCGTAATCTGTGTCTCCCAGCTTCCCTTGCAGAAGTGGCACCTTATGGCGAGAGTGCCCTGACATGAGCGAGGGCTTCCTTTCCATCCCAGCCTCACAGCGAGGACACAGACAAGGTCACATCTGCTCCATAACCTTGTGCAACCCTCTGCCTTTCCATTTTCTTTCCCCCTGCTCTCTTACCCGAGTATAGAATCCCCAATGCACTATTTGCATTTTCTCAATTCTCTTTCTCCTCTTTCTTGTGGTCACAGGATAATACAAACAAAGTAAGGGGCAGACTAGCAACTGGTAACAAACACATGCAAAGGGAAAATAGATTAAAACACGGACAGACAGACAGACGGACGGACGGACGGACGGACGGACGGACGGACGGACGGACGGACGGACGGACGGACGGACGGACGGACGGACGGACGGACGGACGGACAGACAGAGGAGGGTGAGCCGTTATCAGCAGTTACCTTGGTCTTGCCTCCTCTCCCACATTCGACAGAAAACATTGTGAAGGACTGAGAGGGGAAGGTGGAAAATATATCACACCTCCCACCACCAGGAACGAGAAGACATCTCTGCTCAAAAAGGCTGAATAGAATTTACGGCAGAAGAGGTGTTCAGTTTGGACATTGTGAAGAACTTATAGCTATATAAAGCGTACATTGTCTGTAGCCCTGTTCTTTGTTGAGTCTGAGACCTTGAGTCTGTTACACTTAAGTCAACTCAGAAATAAAGGGCAGCAGTTATTTTGGAGAACAAGCAGTCTTGCTGTGAAAGGGCAGGGGTGCACGACAGGAATAAAAGTGTCCTGTGGTGGCAGGCGCGCTCCTGCAGTTTTGTTGACACCATCATGAGACAAAATGAAAGGGACTGCAGAAGATTTATGTTTCGTAGTCAAAGACGAACTCCCACTAAACCCCTTTATTCAATTTGGTTTGGAACTGGGGGTTACAAGTCTGCTGTATGGAGCAGGGCTGAGAGCTGAGAGTGCTATGGGTGTTTTATGAGTGAGTGGAGCCATGCAGCTCACTTCAGACACTTCACTACCTCTACAGTTCCAGCCAGCTGACAGCTGGGGGCAGTCGTGTGCTGCACTGCTTCAGGTGAATGTTTATCTCTCAAGTCTCCCTAGTGTCCACAACAAGTCTTTGTGTTACCAACCCAGTGTATACACCCTCACTCACACTATCTTTCTCCCTCTCTCTTTCTTTGTTTTTTTTACACACACATAGCGCAGCAACACAAACACACACACATCAATGAACACAGACATTTTCGAACGCAGGTGTACCAGCGCACACAGCCATATACAGATATATCTTTAAGCCAGTGCTCTTAGACCCTTGGCCTCTCCGGCAGGCTGTGTCCAAGCAGCCGTGACAGTGCAGAGATTTACAGGATTGAAGCCAGAGAGGACGGACACAAGGCTCATTGACGGAGGACGATTTGTGCCCCCCCCCATGTGGGGGGAGGGGAGGGGCTCCCTATTAACCCCTCACCTTCCTTCCACATGTGCCCGGAGCACAAACACTGGGGGCGACTGTTTACTGTTAGACCCCGCTGGGAATATTACAGCTCGTACAGACATAGCTGAGTCTTAACATTCTCTAAGCTCCCACGGATTGACAAACACATGATGGAAGAACAGTTACAAACCCATGTCCGTTGACTGCACACCCACGCCTGCTTTCACACACTCGCACAAATTGAAATGTCAAAAACACAAAGGCGAAAAAAGGAGAATGATGAGCGAACAATATGTCGCCTTTGACTGAATGACAGAAACACTTATTTTCGGGGACACGGTTGAATACCGCTGGTTGTACACATATTCTTTTCATCTCTACCAAAAACAGACACACACACACACACACCAACAAATCCTTATGGTAAATAACATTGACAGATTTCTACCATTCACAATAGGTATGGACAAAACATAGACATGCTTTTCCGGCATCATCGGGAAATCATTTGCAGGCTTCATGTAATGGCGTGAGTGAGCCAGTGGATAACGCTCCTGGGCTCATATGAACCTTTTCCAATTTGGTGTCTCCGCTGGTCATTATGATCAAGAGATGGTTTTGGCAGCTTGTATCCAGTGCAGTGTCTGTCTCCTGTGAAGCCAGTGCGTGTTCCCCTCCCTCTAATCCCCGCCATTCCAACATGACGGCCTCCGGCATCACTGACCTCATCACTTTAATTGCAGCACCTGGGCAACGTTTAAACAACGTCACCACAAAGGTCAAGCGAGCCATTCCAGTCAGACCACCACTGATTGTCAAGCATGACTCAAAATGGCAGAAAATAGCCCACACAGCTGGGAAAATGGAACTTTCTGAACAAGTATTCCATTCCATTACCATGACTTTGCTGTGCACAACTGAAAATGACAGCCGTCAACGGCCTTTTATTACAGCGAGTTCAAATGAGTACTGAGTACAGTACAAAATAATGAGTTTGGAGGGGCACAGCGGGTGTTTTCGTCAGTAAAGCACACCTAATGTCATTCTCGGAACTTAACTATGATGATGTATTTGTTTCCTGACTGTGGGAGAATGCGTTTTAAAGACAGTCGCTCCAAATCCAGAAAGCAACTGGTACACTCTAAATTCTTTGTACCTGCCTAGTGCGAACCCTCTGCCCGCCTCCGGCCTCAAATCCTATTACTGATATTTCCAGCGAGCGAGTGAAGAGAGGCGAGGTGCTCTGAATATGTAGGGATTGAAAACATTGGCAGCCACGTTCCCTTTCTCCCTTCATCAGTATGAGGATAGAGAGAGAGGAATAGTGTGTGTGTGTGTGTGTGTGTGTGTGTGTGTGTGTGTGTGTGTGTGTGTGTGTGTGTGAGAGAGAGAGAGAGAGAGAGAGAGAGAGAGAGAGAGAGAGAGAGAGAGAGAGATTATTGGGAGACGGTGGACACAATTACCAAAACGCTTTAGGGACCAAGTTTAGGTAGTAAGTGTTTTTGGTGGTGTGTGGGAAGAGTCCTGTCAATAAGGAAACAAAATTGTTTCAAAACATTACCTTGACAAGATGCTGTGGTTGTAAAGCTTTCAAAACATTATAAAATGTTTTATTTTGAGGCTTTGAAACAAATTGCATCCTAACAATTGTTACAGTTTATTAAGCTGCACCCCGATGGAGGACGTTGAGTATGGTGTATTTTGGAGCTGAAAATCAATATTGCATTCCCTCGCCCAATCTTAATTACTAAATGAATTATACTCTGGAGACGAAAAGGGTGCAGCAGCTGAGATTAACAGCAATACTTAACCAATTGCAGACTTTCTGGATGGGACGCCAATAAAGCATTGTTCGAGAATTATTCAATCACATTTTTTATGTTTATTAGATTAGTCGTATTGGAGCAGTCATTTATATTTCAAATGACTTAACCTGGACATGTTCGATAGAATAATATCAGGCCTGTATGTCAGAGGACTGAATCAATGCTGCACAAACCCCTCATGAATTCCAAAATACCATTTAGTTATGAAGCTAAAACATTATTAACTGTTTTATGCATCCATCTGTCCATTCAGCCATCCATTCATTCATTATTGATTTGTTTTTGTGTAGTGCATAGCTATGGAAACATAATATTCTTATACCTGCAACTATACCTTTTTTTGAGCCGAGAGATGAAAAGAAAGAGAGAAAGAGAGAGTTGAGAGAGAGAGAGAGAGAGAGAGAGACAGACAGAGAGACAGACAGACAGACAGACAGACAGACAGACAGACAGACAGAGAATAGTTTAACTTTATCATTCTTTCCTTATCAGCTTTATGTACTACCACTTGTAGGACAGTATGTGCTGTATTAAAGCAATGACATTGTCACTGTTTCAGGAGTGACACATGATAGACGGATGTTATTTGTCTTTTGCAAAAAAAAATGTACCAGCATTGATTTCCTGCCCTTTGATGTGCAAAAAGGTCAGAGGTTAAAAAAGGAAAGCTACTTTTTTAAGCTTCTATTTGAAGTATAAAAAGGCAGCATGGTAAACTAATTCAATAAATACAAAGTCAATTGAAAATAAGCAAACAAAGATGTAAACTAACTCCAAAAACCAACCAAAACACAACAACCCATGACATACAGTGGGGCCAAAAAGTATTTAGTCAGACACTGATTGTGCAAGTTCTCCTACTTAGAAAGATGAGAGAGGTCTGTAATTTTCATCATAGGTACACTTTAACTATGTGAGACAAAAATGAGAAAAAAAATCCAGGAAATCACATTGTAGGATTTTTAAAGAATTTATTTGTAAATGATGGTGGAAAATAAGTATTTGGACAATAACAAAAGTTCAACTCAATACTTTGTAACATAACCTTTGTTGGCAATGACAGAGGTCAAACGTTTCCTGTAAGTCTTCACCAGGTTTGCACACACTGTAGCTGGTATTTTGGCCCATTCCTCCAATGCAGATCTCCTCTAGAGCAGTCATGGTTTGGGGCTGTCGCTGGGCAACACGGACTTTCAACTCCCTCCACAAATGTTCTATGGGGTTGAGGTCTGGAGACTGGCTAGGCCACTCCAGGACCTTGAAATGCTTTTTACGGAGCCACTCCTTCGTTGCCCGAGCGGTGTGTTTGGGATCATTGTCATGCTGGAAGACCCAGCCACGTTCCATCTTCAATGCTCTCACTGATGGAAGGAGGTTTTGGCTTAAAATCTCACGATACATGGCCCCGTTCATTCTTCCCTTAACACGGATCAGTCGTCCTGTCCCCTTTGCAGTAAAACAGCCCCAAAGCATGATGTTTCCACCCCCATGCTTCACAGTAGGTATGGTGTTCTTGGGATGCAACTCAGCATTCTTCTTCCTCCAAACACGACGAGTTGAGTTTTTACCAAAAAGTTCTATTTTGGTTTCATCTGACCACATGATATTCTCCCAATCCTCTTCTGGATCATCCATATGCTCTCTGACAAACTTCAGAAGGGCCTGGACATGTACTGGCTTAAGCAGGGGGACACGCCTGGCACTGCAGGATTTGAGTCCCTCTCGGCGTAGTGTGTTACTGATGGTAGCCTTTGTTACTTTGGTCCCAGCTCTCTGCAGGTCATTCATCAGGTCACTCCGTGTAGTTCTGGGATTTTTGCTCACCGTTCTCATGATCATTTTGACCCCACGGGATGAGATCTTGCATGGGGCCCCAGATCGAGGGAGATTATCAATGGTCTTGTATGTCTTCCATTTTCTTACAATTGCTCCCACAGTTGATCTATTCACACCAACCTGCTTGCCTATTGCAGATTCACTCTTCCCAGCCTGGTGCAGGTCTACAATTTTCTTCCTGGTGTCCTTCGACAGCTCTTTGGTCTTGGCCATGGTTGAGTTTGGAGTCTGACTGTTTGAAGCTGTGGACAGGTGTCTTTTATACAGATGACGAGGTCAAACAGGTTCCATGAATACAGGTAACGAGTGGAGGACAGAAGAGCTTCTTAAAGAAGAAGTTACAGGTCTGTGAGAGCCAGAAATCTTGCTTATTTGTGGGTGACCAAATACTTATTTTCCACCATAATTTCCAAATAAATTCTTTAAAAATCCTACAATGTGATTTCCTGGATTTTTTTTCTCATTTTTGTCTCACATAGTTGAAGTGTACATATGATGAAAATTACAGACCTCTCTCATCTTTCTAAGTAGGAGAACTTGCACAATCAGTGTCTGACTAAATACTTTTTGGCCCCACTGTATGTTGGCTATGTACTGTATCAGAGCTCTATAATGCCACAACATTTTTTTTGGTCTCTGACTGTCAAGGTCCTCAAAGGGATTGGCAGTTTAATTAACTTCATATCTCCATGTGCAAGTAGAGAACTGCTAGCTACCTTACAGTGCACAGTGTGTGTGTGTGTGTGTGTGTGTGTGTGTGTGTGTGTGTGTGTGTGTGTGTGTGTGTGTGTGTGCGCACGTGTTTATACCAGGATAGGGGTGGGAGGTTTAAACGGGTCTTTGCAAGCAAGAGAAACAATTGTGAGGTGTTATTTCTCAGCCTATTCCCAAAGTGAAAGGTCAAAGTGCTCAGGTATGAAATCGACCCTCACTCAATCGTTAACGCATCCCATGACTCAGCACTGACAGAAATCAGCACTCTAATGTGAAGATAGGTCAACGGTCAATAGCTATCTCTAACCTCATGGATTTATTATTAACCACTATCACAAAGGCAAATAATATATATATATATATATATATATATATATATATATATATATATATATATATATATATATATATTATATATATATATATATATGTATATATACGCACACATATATATCACTGATAACAGAGATGGCACTGATGGATATAAAAGAAGGACCATTTTGTTTGATACAGTGCTGTTTGATGTTTAAAAAGGGAAGATAACAAAGTATATGTTTGTTTGTTTTCTTTTCATTTGCAGAGCGTAAGTGATAAAAAATAAGATATATTTCAAAGGACAGGACATCACAGCCTAGCCTCTATGTGGACTGGTACACAGACTGGAAACGCAAACGGAGTAGGAACATCCATCAAGCGATATTGCCTCGTCTGAACGGAAGACATGCTCTCTCCACGCCTCGATACTCGAGCCTCAGCACCCAAGCTCACCAAGATGAGAGAGAAGAGAGAGGGGAGCGAGAGAGAGACAGAAAACATCACTGTAATTAAACCAGACTGGCTTTTAATTAAATCTTGTGTGGGTTAATTAGGTAAATTATCTGTAAAGCAAATTCCATCTTTACAGATGTTCTGGCAGAGGCTTTGTATTAGGGAGAGAGAGTGTGCGCGCATGCCGAGGAGATGAGGGGGAGGACGGGGGAGGCAGAGAGCTGGTCATCCATTGCTCAGATGTAATTTCCTCCCATTGTCCAGTAGAGCCGTTTTCATTAGGGGGGAATTGAAAGTGTAATGCAATTAGAGGACAGGCTGTTCTTCAGCACTCTCTCTGCAGCCTGGGGTCTGTGAGGAAGGGAGGGGAGGGGAGAGAGAGAGAGAGAGAGAGAGAGAGAGAGAGAGAGAGAGAGAGAGAGAGAGAGAGAGAGAGAGAGAGAGAGAGAGAGAGAGAGAGAGAGAGAGAGAGAGAGAGAGAGAGAGAGAGAGAGAGAGAGGTGGTACGAGGATGAAGAAAAATATTAAGCTGAAGGGTGGAAGGAGAGTCTCTGTGGACCCGGGTTCCATCTAGAATGTGTTAGTCGTTCAAACAGCCAAGACGTGTGGAGTGCCTGGTTGGAGTCCAAGTGGTGTTCATCCTCACACCAGTGAGGCCACACCACAGATGCCTTCTAAGGTGGCTGGCTACGTACGTGTCACTCCACTGGAGCTGCCAGACGGTTGTTGTATAGTTTTTTCCTTAGAGGCAGGCATACAGAACAGTTTGTATAAGGAAGACCATCTCTTTGGTCACTCAGCCTATATGTCAGGGTCCGGATGCCCCTGCCACCACCAGAGGGCGCGGCGGCCAGGCACCTAGAACAGCACCTAGGAAGCCGTCATGCAGCCAAGCTGTGTAGCCATGATTTCTGGTGCAGCACAAGCACAGAGGAGAATCCATTACACACCGGGTCACCTCCCATTGGAGTGGTGGCCCGCTGTCAGTAACAAAGTCAGCCATGCCCTTTCTACCATAATCAAAGAGAGTAATCACTGTACTTATTGGATCAATGTGCAAAGCACACAGGCACACTTAGGTGAACAGACACATGAACACTCCCTTAGAAGCAAACACGCTAACACCCGCAGACACAGGTGGAGCTACACGCAAACCTTGACACACACACACACACACACACACACACAAACAAAAACACACACCCAGACATACATACACATTCAAAATCTGAGGTCGGCAGCATGATGCTATCAAAAGGTTTCTAAAACAAGTCTGCAGAAAACACTGGTTTGATCTAAAATGTGATTTGCTCATACATAATGGAACTTTGACTGGGGCAACACTTTATAAAAGAGCCCCTTTCAAGGGCAGCCCACAGTTACAGATTAAACAATACATTTGAGGCTTTTGTGCCTGCCTTTTAAATGACATCTTTAAATCTGCTTCTTGCCTGCTTTATTTGTTGCTGTTAGAGAGAATGCAACCTGGTAAGCACAAAGCTTTGGAACAAAAGGTCAGGTGCAGGACAAAGGGAGGAACTCATTACACGGACAGGGCCATCAATACCACAGCAAAGACATGAGCTATCACACAGGCATACTTTATGACACTATCAAGTTCATGATCTCCCCGGGGTGTGACAAAGATGTTGCTCCAGCATCTCGTTAAAGTCGGTTATGGTAATTATGATCAACCGGTTAATGCTTCATCCCTTTGGGTGACCTGCTGCATGGTGGATGTATAGATTGATTATCAAGCCCCAATTGTTTTAAAAAGGCCACATGATGTGTTGTGAGCTAGAAGTTTCACTATCCACAAGGATTTTTCAAATGCCAGCAAGTCGCAGGAAAGCAGAAGATGATCCTGGTACGATTGAGTAGATTCAATTTCTACCGTAAGTAATTGGATAGTGGCTAACAAGAAGTTTTGTCTGGTATCCCAGGCGTCTACTACTCTTCAACTGGAACTGGGTAATATCAATGTCAATGTCAAATGTATTAATTAAGCACATTTAAAACAACTACAATTGACCAAAGTGCTGTACAATCAAGATAATAAAACAACATGACAAAAAAGAACAAAAAAAACATCAAAAGCCAACCGTCAAACTGAGTTAAAAGCCAAGGAATAAAAATGTGTTTAAGGCGGGACTTAAAAAACAGCAATGTAAGCGCCAGCCTAACATGCAGAGGCTACCCATCCCATAGGTTGGGGGCAACAAGTGAGAAGGCACAATCCCCCCTGTGTCTCAATCTGCATCTTAGGACAACCAGACAAAACTGGTCAGCGGACCTGAGTGACCTTGATGAGACTTGTCCCTGCAAAAGGTCACAGAGATAGGTTGAAGCTTGGCCATGTAATGATTTGCAGACAAAAATTTTACATCTTAAAATCAATATAAAAACATACAGGAAGCCAGTGAAGGGAGGCCAGTATGGGGGAAATATGCTCTCGTTTACGAGTTCCTGTAAACAGACAAGCAGTAACATTCCCGACCAACTGCAAGAGGGGGAGGCCTAGCTAACACCAACGTAAAGGGCATTGCAATAATCAAGTCGAGTCGAGAATAA
Source organism: Aplochiton taeniatus (assembly GCA_017639675.1). Taxonomy (NCBI): domain Eukaryota; kingdom Metazoa; phylum Chordata; class Actinopteri; order Galaxiiformes; family Galaxiidae; genus Aplochiton; species Aplochiton taeniatus. Next base: position 10,696,827 of record CM030178.1, read on the forward strand.
ATGTGTGTATAACCCTTTCAAAATCACAAAATTATATAAACGGCTTGACCCTAGGTCACAGCCTCCGCTGAAAAAAGCTGGATTTGATCACTGAGTTTCTGTTTATCCAGTTTAAAATCCCCATCCATTATCACACCCACATTTTTCACCGTGGGTAATACATATGGTTTCAGGGTACACAGGTCTATCTGATGGGCATCACATGCACTACTGGTTCTAAATATCAAGTGGCATCATAAAGGCAGTGTGTCATCTGTAAAACAGTGGAATGAGATGCCAGATGTTCCAAAAAGGGACCCTAGAAAAAGCAAATGAAGAGAAAAAAGGATAGGCCCAAGAATAGAACTCTGAAGGACTCCACAGGGGATAGGCGTTGAGGAGGATACATAGTCACCAAGGCTGACAGAGAAACTTCAGTGAGACAAGTATGACCTGAACCAATCCAGAGCAGTACCTTTTTAATGCCAACACAACACTCCAGGCGAGACTACTGAACACGAACACGAACATTACTGTGTCGAATGCAGCTGTGGGATCTAAAAGCAAAAGAATTGCAGGACACCCGGAATCAGTAGGTAACAAAAGATCATCAACTTTTAAAAGTGCAGCTCCAATTCCACCATGCTAGAACACCTCAACAAATGTAATTTGTGTCTAAAAAGGATTGCACTTGTGTGAGTACAACTTTCACCCAAAATATTTCAAGAAACAGAAGTTTAGAAATTGGTCTGAAATTTGAGAAAACCGAGGTGTATATTTTGGAATTTTTGATCATCGGTTGCACAACTGCATGCTTAAACTTTGCTGGAACAACCCCTGAAGCAAGACTGCTGTTCATAACAATTTGGATACTTGGTCCAATAGTCTCACACATCTCTGTAACAATGCATATGTTTAACCTTTTGGAAAAAGTACCACTGCCTTTTTCCCCTTCAACTGAAGATAACATAACCTTTAAAGACATGTTTTAAGACTTCCATCCCCTCATTGTTTTCTTTGAAGTAAATATGACATTTTGAAATAACACAAAATATTATGTTTTAATCCGATGGAAACCCCATAACCATCTCTTTTGATAGTTCCGAAACCTTTTACATCCGTACCAACATATTATAAGCAAATAACCAACAACTTGATGGAAAACTTAAGTTAACAGGCAGACAATCCACATAAAAACGTCTCAACTAAGTGTGTGTCTTGTTCAATCATTGTCAAGGACCAGGCTCAGTGTTGTGAGACCAGGAATGCAGCAATAGTCTTACCCACAGCCATTCAGCCATCCAGTCACAATACCGCTCCAAAGACAAATTCTCATTACGTTTTTGCTCATGTAATGTGACAGAATTTTATTTTGCAGTGCCCTTTTTTATTGCATGGGGAGAAATATATTTCTGGTGTGCATGTGAATGCAGTTAGTTTAATTAGTTCCCCCTCATTCTGGACTTTGAGCATCTCACAGCGGGAAAGCCATTATGGCTTCTCTGTGTACTGCTCTTTCTTGGGATTCATTTTAGATTAGTTTTTCCGATAGTCACTGGTGACAATGCCAACGACAGCAGGAAATAATAATTCACACACATAAAAGGGGCCAAATAAAGTCTTCCCGTTAGGTGGATTAAAGTCAGCCTTTGAGTCGTTTCAGAGAACCTAATCATGTGTGCACGCTGAGAATTGAGTTGGTACAAAATGCATTTGATGGACAATTTGTTAAGAGTGTTTGAACTGTGGCAAGTCAGCCATGTAATTAAACACTGTTCGATATTCATATTTCATACACACGTTACCAGGAAGGACACTGCTTATAAGTCTGTAGTCTATCTGTTTTATGTGTCTAATTTGGTGACTAAAGCTAGTGTAAATGTATATTTTTTGTTTGAATAGTTTATCCATGTACAATGTTACGATATTTTTATAGACCAAACACAAATCACATTGTTTGTTTACTTATTTTAAAGGTAAGTACTATGTATAGATTTTTTTCTTGTTTTTAGTTCCGTTGCTTTTTACTAAATGCTTGAATCAAAACCAGATTCAACAGCAGATTACAGTTGTAAAGAGTGGAATGAAACTCCCTATAGCCATAAAATATCTGTGAAAATGTGTCATCATATTTGTATTATTTTCATTTATTCATTGCATATTAATAAATGTATCTACACATTCCATTGTACATTTAATTAGTGAGAAGACATGTCTTAAGGAACTCCTTGGGATGCATTGACGGAAAAATAAATATGTTCAGAGAGCTAGTCATGACTTTACATGCCACTTCCTATTGGCCTCATTTGACTCTCCCTGAACGTTGCAGATGTTGCTTTCAACCTTTTAATCTCCTTTAATTAGTGGAGAAGGAGGGCCATGCTCTGTCAGGAGGCTTCTGGGGAGCGCTTACGCAATCCCCACTTTGGCTCTGGCGATAAACTCATGTCAAACACAAGCAACGGTGTCAGTCAGCTTGTGAGGTTCACAATATGCAGCAAATGGAATAGATCTTATCAGTAAGATAACATGCCACTGTTATACACAGACAACAAAACAATTCATCCATACATACCAGGACAGCCATGTGTAATCAATGGCAAAAAAAAAAACAGTTTTAAATAGTGTTAAACCAGGATATGTTTGGCACCATCAACTTGGAAAGCCTTACAGACATAATTCCCCCTATACCTTGCCAAATAACCATATTTTCTCATCCTCCTCTGCACCTTCAAAGTCATTTTCTCCTTAAGGTCAGACCAGTTACATGAGTACCTTCAATGAATCTAAATAAAGTAAAGAAAAATAATGAATAACTAATGCTAGACACGTTTTGTTTTGCTGACACAAATGCGGACATCTTGAGGTTTAATTGGGACTTTTATGTCACCTCCAGGTGATAGCAGCCATATTATTCCCCTCCCAGACACCTGTCGTCCTCCAAGGTCATCCGCAATAGGGGTGAGAACACTGACTAGGAAATAGGAGAGCTGCGTGATTTGCATACAAAGTATGGCTTGACTCCGTTAAATGCCTTGTCAAAAGAGAACATTTTATTCAAGGGAGTAAGATAGCTTCCATTTATTAGGGAATATTGCAGCTGGGTAAGCTCTATGTGGCAGTAGGCTTATGTGGAGAGTTTTTCTGATGGCACCACCACTGGTAGGGGCATTTAACCCTGGTGAGATCCATGATGGACTCTTGGAAGCATGGAGTGGGGATATGGACTCACGTAGAATATTAATGAGGTGCCAAAGTTTCCGTCATATATTTTGAGAAATGGACAGCCCATGGACCTAAGTATTAAATTGCATGAAATGCTTCCCCCAGGCAGCATATTTTCTGTTGGAAAATGAAATTTGGTTACTCTAGCTGGGTGGGATGAAATGCCATTTTAGACATTCAACGTGATATTTTTACTCTGCCTCCACCTTCTTTACCTCTCAGAGTGGAAGTCAGTGGTGTGACCTTTTCCCACGTCCTTGCGGCTCGGCTCGGGCCAAATTCGCTTCGATATTTTCCCGTGCATCCAAGCTAATGAATCTTAAAGATTGCGTGTGAACCCAGGACCGTCGTAATGAGAGTGCAGCTGCCTGGAAACAAAAGGTCCGTTGCACGATAGAAGGACTGGGGGCTCCCTCTGACAATTTACCTCATACAGAACCTCAAAGGGCATGCTTCTAGTCCCTCTGATCTCCCACTAGGGCTGAAAGGGCACCGGAGGAAGAGCTCTGAGTTATAGCCCCCCAGCCCACTGACTCCCACAGACCACCTGGCTAATTCACACGCTTTAAGCTCTCTCCCTCCTACAGGTCAGAGGTGAATTCACTTCATCAAAGGTATAGACTAAAACACCACCTAGCCACCACTACACTACTGTATCATTTTAGACTGGCTGTGCAGAGTGACGGTGTGAGTCAATATGCAACATGCCATTATGTTTAAAACACTGTGATTATAGACACATTAAGGAGTGAGGGGAAGATGCTGACCCGTGACAAGCGGCATTTGTTCCACAGCGCACCCTGGACACACCCCACACGGCTTTGGCTCAGCACACCCTAATTGGCATGATTAACATGTGATCCGATTCTTCTGTTTTCACTCACACACCCAGCTGTTAAACTATGATTTGAGGTAGACATAAAACACATCTGATTAAAATTAACATTGTAAAACTGTTCTTTGGGACACAGCGATAGGTCATTAATTGCAAAACATCTGTCCCCTCCTTTCCTAGCAGATGAGTATTTTTGAAGTGACTTTGGGGAGAAACAGCCCACTCCCGCACAGAATAAAGTGAGATAAAAATCCAATCAAAGCACGGCTGTATTGGGACTGAGAAAGATCCCTTTGATCAGATGGACGGTCGTTGACCAGCACCATCCCCCTTCCCCGAAGGCCCACTATGCTGACACATCATCTCTGGACACACACACATACACGAACACGCACACGCACACGCACACAAACGCACACACACACACGCACACACACAAACACACACAACATGCACACAAACAGACACACACCTGTTCTTCTCCTACTGATGTCTGGACCTTACCAAGGAGAATATAGCCCTCCAGGGCTGCAGGGCAGCCATAACAGGCGGCCATATTGGTAGAGGGTGGTGATTAAAATGACATCAGTGCCATGGAAACCGTATAACATAGCACTCCCTTAAGGAAGATCACAGTCCTATTTTCAGCTGTATTTCACGCCAGACAATTCGATTAGAATTGTATGTAGTACGGCAATTAAAAGCAAAAAAATCTGTTCTACTGAAGAGTAAGGGAGAGAGGTGAAAAACAGAAAGGCCAAGCCTCAAAGGTACATTTTTACAGGATCAGGGGAGCAGCTCATGGAACAATCTTTGATAAATCTTTCAAACAATGTTGCCGCCACCTGGGAAATTTTAACCTTTAAAAAGTGGTAATTTAGGGCTGTGCGTAGTCCCAGTTAGTCAGTTCACATTAGTTTGATGTTTTTGAACAAGTTTGCCAAAAAGTGTGAACCAGTTTGGAATGCAAGAAGCAGCTTTACAAGGGAAGGTAAAGGTAAAATGAATTGATGTTGAAATATGTACATTTTCTTTTGAATAGACCCCCCTGCATATTTCACAGAAATATTCGGAAGATAAATATATACTTTTAAGCGTTCGTTCCTCGTACAACACAAAGATCTGGAAATGGTGGTGATAGCGCCACATGACCAGAGGCGGTGCTGCTGAGCTAGACAGAGCAGAGCCAGTGCAGACTGAAACCTGGGCCCTTTTTGCTCCACTGCTTCGATGTGATGCATGAGGTCTATTTGTTGTAATACCTTCTCCCCTACTGTCATAATGAACTTATTGCATGTCAACATGGTCTCTGAGTGGATAAAACCGAGTGCAAATAGCGTGCCAATTTTCCAAAATTGGGTTAGTGGTTGTACAAAAGTATTTGAGTGTGTACTGAACATTAAATATGTAAAAATGCTTTAGTGTTTACGATAATGTAAACTGATGGTTCAATGGGCTTCAGGAGCTTAACTATGATATGAACTGAAATGTAAATGGTAGTTCTCCACATTAATTCATAACTATATTAAATACAACAAGAGGCATATGATTCAATATTAGCTATCTGTGTGTGTGTGTGTGTGTGTGTGTGTGGGGGGGGGGGGGGGGGGGGGGGGGGGGGGGGGGGTGTTTGTATGCTCACTGGTACTCTTTTTTTTCTATGTAATGTGATTTTAACTAGAACTATAGAAATTGAACGTTTCTCTCTAATAAGTACAATACATCTATTTCTTTATTTGTAGCTATTTTCCAGTCTCTTTATCGTCTTCAACCTTCCGTTTCCACTCATTTTTTGTTAATGTTGGGAGTATTAATATTCAAATCAGAGAGCTTTTCAACTGGCAACCCACTGTACACGAATCACTGTCTGAAATTGAACTACAATGTGTGTTGATGGGCTAGCCAGTGGGGGCCGCTCTCTTTTGGTATGTCTAGTTTGCTGTGGAGAGTGACCAGACAGGTCCACAGGGGAAATTATGGGTTGCTGTTGATGCTGCGTGACTCATCCATCTCCTCGTCTGTGTGCAGTCCTCAGAGTGACTTTATCTTCTCAGGATGCCTGCCCAGATAGGGCCCGAGGCTCTGCCAGAAGACAGGCACATCACTTTCCAGCCTGTCTCCATAGACACCTAATGGACAGCGGTTTGAGCTGGGGGGTCAGAGTGGACGGCCCTCTGGATGGCTAGGCCTTTCATTAGTGTCTTGTCTGGTCGATGGTCAAAGGTCGTGACCTGGCCAATCGATGAGGATAATTTACATGAGCACAATGGAGACAGCATGGCATACTGTTAACAGCACTGAGAGTGCTCCTGGTAAACAGAGCATTCCTGAAAACAAAGTGAAACACTAGTTACCACAGGAAATGTCAATTGGACAGTTATCAGAACAATGTTGTTTGAAGTCCAGAATCTTCACTGTATTTTGGACTGGGGGAACAGACGGGGATGAAAGTGGGAGAAATGTCAAGGGAAAAGGTCACAACCTTTCCGTGATCCGAACAGATGGAGCAGGTTGTGATCAGAACCTTTCAAAGGCAACGTGTTCGATCAGCCACAGATGAACTTTGTCCTTGCCTCACAAAGAGTCAACAGAACAAACAACATGTGGCAGAATTGAGCAGTGCTACTTGATATTCAAGAGTATAGCAGTCTGTTCCCTTCACGTAACTTGCACACGGCCTACCTGTGTTGCCTAAAGCTTTCACGCTGTTGTATTGTGCTGTGTGGTAATAGGTGCAGCAACCCACACTCGCCAGGCTCTACCAAACAGACCCCTTTTACTGCTGGAGTCAAAGTGGTAGTGCTCATGTTAACTTGCGTCATTAGATGCCGTGACAGCTTTTATAAATCTTTTATTGGCTTCCCTTGGAGCTGTTTCTCTGATGGCCAAGATAAATTGACTTGTGGAAACAGGTCACATGCTATTGGAGAGTTTGTCTGCAGTCTGGCAACTAATCCATTGAAACTCCACACCGTCCAGAGTCGGTGACACAGGCACACACATTCACCCTTCCTTCAATCTGTCCCATGTTAACGTCAATGCCTTGTGCAGTGTTGTTTGTTTCCTCTGTCAGATATTTCCAGGGGGAATACATAGCTCATTAACAAGTGAACATCACGGAAGGTTCACAAATATGTGTTTTCTCAAATAAAACCTTGCTTCAATCACTGAAAGTTTAGCTTGAAGTAGAAATCCAGTATTAAATGTTGCTCAAGGTAATAATTGAAAGGCCTTTACTTGGTTTGATTAATGTATTGTACACACACACACACATACACACACACACACACACACACACACACACACACACACACACACACACACACACACACACACACACACAGTGAAATAATCAATCATAGCGGGGACATAAACTTTCACATGCTGCACTGCTGTGCTATTATCATGCATTGAAAACTCTCTATTTCAAAGTACAGTCGAATAAAGTAAACGCATACACATATGCTCACATGTACACAACCACACACACTCTCTCTAACTCTCTCTCTCTCTCTCTGTCTCTCTCTTTCTCACACACATACACAAACACATGGCAATATTCCTGAATTATTCTGTTCTGAAAAGCCCCATCTTGAATTCTTTTAGGAGGTTTAATGGCGCCGATTATGTCTCCTTTTGTGTGAAATGACGGAATTGGCTATTATTTGGGGTGTTTTTTTTTTTACGCAGTGAGAGTGCAGGTTGAGTGGTGTGCGGCTCCTCTCTCCGTCGTGCTCCCGGGGCCGAAGTAATACAGGGAGAAGTGGCTTTAATTGCAGAGACATGATTTGTTCGACAGACCCCTAGGGCGTTTCAACCTCAGTTACCTCGTCATGAAAGACGCCACCGTTTACATATTTTGGGGGCTGTGATGGCAAACAAAGCCACCCATATGCATATCAGCAAACGACCAAGACATATTATAACAGCAGGATTTCATTAAAAGATCTACACCCTGTGGGAGAGATAATGACCTCTCAGGATTGAATTGTCACCACCACCATATTCATACACATAGATCACTCCAAAGCACCATGACAAAAGAGGAAGATTTATTTTTATGCTTGTATGCAGTGGTCCGTGTAAACCAAAGGTTCTACAGCTGAAAGAGCCCACTCGAATAGTCATGCAGTTAATCTCAAATACACCCTCACTATCAGGTCATGTTACATTGCATGACTCATAAATGTTCTGCAAATGTCCTCTCAAAGTCTTGATAAGAATGTAATAGGCTATTACCAAAAACAAGGCCTAGAAAACTGTCAGGCTTGTTTACATCAAACTACAGAGTCATGTTGTCATGCGACTCATGCCACAGTTATATAAATATACTGAAATGAATTGTTGAGCTGGCTGATCACCACTTGAGGATTGCTTCATTAAGACCAATTACAAAATAAACACCTTGAAAGACACGTTTTTTTTCTCTGCCTGTTTGTTTCTTCACTGTCTTTAGTAACCACTAATGTGTGTACTTTTATTCTACTGCTAAAAGTTCAACTTTTAAACATTTATTCATAATCAAAGTGTGCTCAAGTTCATTTAAATGAATCAGTTGTACTGTCCTGATTGGGCTTTTCTTTGATCTCAGTGTCTGTATGCAAAACAATATTGCTGCTATTTTGCCTTGACTGGTTCCACAACACAACCGCATGTTTTCACAAAATGAGACCACTATCAAAGAAGCATTTCTATTTGCATTAGGTTTCCTTTGAGTCTGCTGGCTCTATCTTTTAACATAGACATAAAAGCAATATCCACCAAATGCCATGCATATTGTGGTAGGTGGCTCGAGCTTGGGTGAAGTTCAGAACATAGTTTGTGTAAGGCCGGTTGATGTTACTCACTTTATGTTACAAACTTTCAACCACCCCCAATCGAGAGGATGGGTCCACCTGTTCGGAATGATAGGTTATATCTATCAGGTTAATAGTTTCCTAGTACTATGGGTTCACCAGCTATACTCCTTATATTCTCTACGGAGGTTACAAAATGCACTTTTGTGGAGCGGGCTGGAGAAGAGCAGAGAAGGTAATGGAAAAGACAGGTGGCGAGGAGTGGAGGGGTCTGAGTAAAGAGAAGGAGAAGGGGACAAAAGAGGAGGTTGGAGGAGTTCGAAGGAGGGGCGAAGAGTGGGGAGGCTGTGGGGAGATGATTGCAGGAAGGAGCGAAGGAGGAGGCGGAGGTGGGAAGACAAAGGCCAAGGGGAGTGGAGAGTGAGATGGAATGTGGTGACACATCGCTGAAGCACACTCCAGAAAATGGCACACAGGCTGTCTCCTCTGGCCATGCTAATGTGGACACCTAGAGGAAGCTTTATAAGGGTTGTAGCCCGGGAGGCTGATAGCGCTCGCATGGCCACACTACAATGCAAATGAACACAAATATTATGCCAAAGTTTCTCTCTCCCCGTAATACCTACATAGAAATGATCTTCCCTCTATAAAGCGTATACAAAGACAGAGCTGTGCATATGAGGGTGTAAAGTTCAATTCAATATTACATTAAAGCAGATTAATACGTTTTTTTTGTCAAAAGATCTGACAAGGTACACATTAAGAGACTGAAACTATTAGCGGTCCTCTCCTGTTTCATTTGTGTTTTGAAAATGCACACCATTAATATTCCAGTGTGTTACCATGGCAATGTACTCATCCCTTTCCAGACTACCCACTTGATGTCTGTGCCACTCGAAGCGCAAATTACCCTGAGCTGTGTGGGAGGGGTAGGGGGAGTAAGGCACACTCGAACAATGTGGGGACAGTGAGAGGGGTGAATTTCCCTCTCCATCCATTACTCCATCTATTCGCACTACAGCCCAGTATGTCGCTCTGCTTTGTCCTTTCTTCTGATCCTCCTTTGCCTCCCCCCAACCACTGTCGTGGCGCCTCTGGGATCACTACGTTTTCATGGCTGTCAAACCCCTGGGGCGTGGTGATTTAGCCGGGCGCTCATCTACAGAGAGACATATTCCTCGAGGCCGGCTCACCAAAGGCCCCGCTTGGAACAGACGTGAAGCCGACTGATTAAGCTGTTCCAAACATTACTACACGGTCTCCACACATTCCCAGAAGTAATACACAGAAGTCTTTATGCATTTCACTTGTGCCTGTATCTTTCAACTTTGTGGGTTTTGTTGAGAAGATGCGGGCTAGCAAATCAGACAGGAACAGGAATTCTGTTTTCAAAGATGTAACCAAGCGCCAGAAGCTACTGTAAGCATGCTACTCGCGTTAGTTGCTCCCCTGAGCCTTGGCATCTTGTGTGTGTATTCTCCCTCCGTGCTGTGCCGATTCCTCATGTATAATTCAGCAGTTCCAACTGAGGGGATGCTCACTGCATGGCGCTGATAGGTCAATGGCTCTCGGAGCGGTATTAGCATTTCACCCAGAGCCACTGGGCTAACTAGCAGCAGGAGAAGGTGGCGGGCAGAAAGTTCCACTAACAATCCAGGGTCCATGTTATTCTGCGTAATAATCAAAGTAAAATAATTGCCATACTACTTCCACATCTCTTTTTTTCTGAGTTATAGTTGGTTAACCTCCCAATACTCACAGCACATTTCTGACAGACACCACCGAGCCCCCTTCTGGCAGCCTGCGCCCTATGTTCACGGAGACCAACTGAAAGTCTATTTCATTTGATACGATTACCAATACATCTGACTCTCGTCCACAGGGGAGCACAGGGGACAAAAGACAGTGCAACGCTAGAGACAGTATAATTGATTCGCCGGGTTTATATATATATATATATATATTTTAAGCTGCTAGTTTTTAAAGAATGGATTCGATGAGCAGTAATTCAGTTTGCAGTAATGCTTCTGCCAGTATTGTCTGAGGGCCCGGACACTATATTGTCTATTATATTTGTATTTGGTAAAGGGAATGTGTAAAAGGTTATTTTGTTTATTATTTTATTATATTATTATTATTTTGTTTATTATATAATATATAATAAATCATTTCCATTGGGATACATAAATACATTTAATTCTAGAAGCAACAGGTTGTTCAGATACACTGAAAAGTGGGCCAGAGCGCTTAAACGCAATAGAAATGGAAACATACCACTTAAAGAACTTTTAATAAGGTGTTTTTTATTCCAAACATGTAGATGTAGTGAGTGATGCGGGGGATACTGTTCATCTGGTGTGTGGGAGGTGTGCTGGAGGTTCAGACCATTCCATATTTGAACACTCCGCCCAGCAGCGCACCTGATACCACCATTAAAGGTTGCTCGTCATCTTCTCACTGTCTGACGAACGTTGTGACAGCCACGAACAAACCAGTGGACAGGATTGGAGATTCCACGGTAATCAAAACTTTGGTAATCAGCAAACTAAAATGACATCGTAGGTGGAAGGTTTTATTCTTGCCTTGTGGATTACATAACAGTTGCTTGGATGGAAGTTTTGTTCTGGATGATATAAAAAGAGTTAATTCACCCTAGAAGTGAACGTACGTCATCGGTTTGGATAGTCGTCACGACAGCTGACTCGGATGGCTGTTGCTATCATCAGGAGGTGTACTGGTTTGGCCCCACGCACCAAACCTACACAGACACACAACTCCCACTCCGCCGGTGGGTCTGACCGAAAGGAATTATCTCGCCTGCCAACAGCACACATTGGCACTGACCTCCACATACAGTTCCCCAGGGGATGTTTCTACCATGGCTTTCATTGATCTCCTGGCACACACACACACACACACACACACACACACACACACACACACATACCGTGGATTTAAAGTACAGGGGGAGAGATTCACAATCAATAGTTACAAACCTTCTGCAGCACACTGATAGACACCACTTCCCTGCATTGCAGCTATGTACAAAACAAGCTAAAGTATAAATCAAATGAATGGTCGATCCTTGGGTCCTAATGCGGTAGGTTTACTAAATGGGTGATCAAAGCTCGTCACACAACTTGGTTAAGGTAACACAAAAGCACTAACAGAGGACTCTGGTGCCTAATCTCTTGATTTTACAAAAGTAGCATTCTTTTCTTTTAAAGTGTTTATAGGTATGTGTGGGCATGTCACACATGCGCCCCCTAACCCACGCCACCCCCACCCCATCCCCACACACACACACGCACACACACACACACACACACACTCAGGACAAGTAACACTATTCTTCAGAGGGCTCGCCTTTTAGCGCCTCCATTAAAACTAATGATGGCCCGAGCAGCTATCATCTGTAACCTCTACAGCCTGGTGCTTGCAATTAAGATGGATGACACTCTACCAGAGTTAATAAGCATTAAATATCTAAAGTGTGTGAGACCGTAATGTAATATCCTTCAGTTACAGCCTTTGCCCATGAAGACCTCTGCATTTCCAAGAATATGTCTGTCTCAGATAAATATTAATGATTATTAAACTGGGTCCCTCCAGGTGATTAATCCACATTGTCCATATAATAATAATGTTTTCCTGTGTGGAAACACTTTTCCCAGGAGAGCAAGAGACACATTCTGCTTGCCCACGCACAGGGTAATATGAGAAGAGGAGGCCACAACAATAGAAATTGTTTTCTTTAGAAACTTTAGCCGTGCTGTATACGTTTGGTTGGTTATTGTTGGCAAAGCTGAATTTAGATTTACTAATTCTAATCACTGGGCAAAATATACCTAAGTCAAGTTTATTTTTAAAGTGTACGAAACAATTATTTAATGTATCTGATTGGTTACAGAAACAGAGCAATGTCCTTGCTGGAATAGCAATTACTTTATTTGGCTTGATTTGAGCCAATCATTGAAATACACCAAACACATTTTTTTCCTTTGTTTTCTTTTTTGATTTCTTGATTGGACAGCCTGAAATAGGCAGGGTTGCTTATGTCATTTAATTAAAGCTACTGGTCAACGGCATAACAGATTTCAGACTGAGAGAGCACTTGCACACAAACTCTACCCTTTCAAAGAGCGTGGACAAGCAAGGGCCTAGCACAAAGAATATTGTCCAAACTCTGTGAATTATATTTAGGCTGCAGTTTAAAAGATCAAAGTGACCCACAAGTCTAGTGATTTTTCTGTTTGCTGTTTTGCTTCTACCTCAATTTCCCCAGTGCCCCTCTATTCTGACTAAATTTAGACAGTGAAATCTCATGGAGGGTTGGCTAAGCAACACAATGACAGTGGATTATTATGGGAACAATTTGCCTTTGTTAAAAACAATCATTATTTCACACTTAGATAATTTGATGTATTCACTGCACAAAGGAACAATAGGCTTACCGTTTTGCCAGTGTGGATCCTATGTCACACCATCTTCACATACCAACCTTTCCTAACTTGTATCCTGGTTAGGCCTATAGGCTTTAACAAAAACAGTAAGTACTCCTACGTCCTAGAATTATAAAAGAGGCCCTGACATCAAGCTTTTATACACATGTACTTAGTTCACCAAGGACCTGAGTGCGCACAACGAAAGCTGACCACTAGCCCACTGGTGCTTATAAGCTTGAGCAGAACACTAGGGCCCCTCAGCGCTTAAAATGTCCGGGCCCTCACACCCCGTGGCTAAATAGTGATCTGACTGCTAGGGCCCCCAGGCCCCTACAGTGTGAGGGCACCCAGGCCCATGGCATTTAAAGTTTGAGCTGACCACCAGGGCCCCTGGGCCCCTACAGTGTGAGGGTCCCCAGGACCCATTGCATTTAAAACATGAGCTGACTATGAGGGCCTCTGGGCCCCTACAGTGTGAGGGTCCTCAGGCCCCATTGCATTTAAAGCATGAGCTGACTACGAGGACCCCTAACCCAGACCCTTTCAGAGCAGAGTGCCAGTGTTTACAATGATACAGCTCTCACGGTCTGACATGACTAGACACATTGGTAACCAAAAGCTCAAATTGTTTTAACGGAGATCTTGATAAGTCAGTTCTCATTGGACGTTTGGTGTGCGTGGTCGAGCAAGAGCACAACATTTTGGGGGGGAATTTCCTGGCTCTGCTCCCTGTCCTACGAGCCACGGTTGTATCTCTACAGTAGGGGTAGAAACCCAGTGAGTCACACCAGGCAACAGGGATTTTATCATTTTATAACACGCTTTATTTCTAGGAAAGCGGTTCTGGCACAGAATATTCTTCAGTCCAGACTGGCCTCGGCAAAAACTTGACACAGCATTATAGGCAGTATACACAGTTTTGAATAGTTTTATGACATTAGTGAAAAGGCTTCTGTCACATGCTGTAAAGAAGACCACTAATGAACTGTTTTTGGAATCTAAACAAAAAGTGATGTATATGTGATGGCCATGAACAAACTCTCAACCTTATTTAATGGACTAAATTGCAGCTCTAAGATATTTATTCATAATAGGGTATACAGTCTAAGGAGGTCTAAATGCCACTTATTTAATCGAATTACATGAAGATGCCCCGAGAAGTAGGGGGTTTCGTTTTTCATGACAACGACACTTCTTTTTTCCTGGTAAAACTTTTTCATTTCTCAGCAACCATGGTGTCTCAATTGAACACGCAACTGATGGCTGAGCTATTACGACTACAGACCTAAGCACCATTGTTGATTTATTTTTAATGAGTTTTTCAATTAGGCAGACAATAACACCCATTAGAAGTGACTCAGGAGGGCCAGTGGTGCAGAAGGCCGATGTTATTCTGTGGTCGACTCTTGGTCATGTCTGGTTTCAGCTAGTGCTCTGTGGGTCTCTGGGGCCATAGCTATAGGGAAAGCTAGAGCAGCCCACTTTAAAAAGGAACCCTCCATAGATCCATTTACAACGTGAATTCTGAATGGAAGTACAAGAAACTATTGTAATACTCACCGTGCAACATATTACATAACCAAAATGCCTTTCACACCAGAAAACAAGGTATTTCCAGGACATAGAAAGATGTTCAGGCATGTGTGTGTGTGTGTGTGTGTGTGTGTGTGTGTGTGTGTGTGTGTGTGTGTGTGTGTGTGTGTGTGTGTGTGTGTGTGTGTGTGTGTGTGTGTGTGTGTGTTTGGGTTCATTCCAGGGACGAAAATTAATCATAGACGAAGGCAGACACAGATCAATGTGGAGGGGTTCCGTCCAGCCCCTGCCAGCAGCATTCTGGGCAAGAGTGGTGGAATGACAGGCTGTAAATCACAATGTGTCAACGGGCGTCAGCCGAGGGGGATCACAGGCAGATTTACCACCTCCACGAACACCAGGCAGTCACAGAGGGGAAGTGAGGTGCCAAACAATCCAGCATTAAGAAGATATTCCACTGGGCCTTCTCTATTCAAGAAGGCTCATTCAATCACTTACTCTGCCAACCTAACGTGTGCTGCAACATTGCTCTTTACACTTGATGACACTCTATATGGGAGCTATGCTGGTGAGGTGTTTGTGAGGGGCCCAGCGATGCGTCGATTCCTGCTGTAGACATTGTTTGCATCAGTGGCATCGAGGTTAAAGTAGGATCTCAAGTAGTATGTTTCATCCGAAATCTGTTTTGAATCAATATTCCCAGAAAAACTAAACCGAAGAGGCTACAAGTGTGTAGAGGTTGTAACATTACACAAAGCAAATGTATTTTGGGGGGGGTTCCTATCTCTGCAGCGTTCTCCAAGGGAGCGGTGAGTGGCAGAGATTCAGCTCTGCATATTCTATTCCTTATTTTCTTGAGCTTTTCAGTTGGACCATTGTGGTTGATCCAGGGTTGTCAGCAGGATCCTAATCAGAAAGACAGAAAGAGCTATTTCCAGTCTTATCTTTTGGATTCAACTTTATTCCTCAAGGACAACAAACATGCACATGCAGCAGGCACAAACGTGATACACACACACACACACACACACACACACACACACACACACACACAAACACACACATAAGCACACATGGCCACGCTGAGTCTAATTATTTGGCCACTCAGAGGGGTTATTTCAACCTAATAGAATCTGAGTCTTTCCAACAGATTTCAGTGACTGTAAATAACCTATAATGTGTAATGGGGCTAAATGTTGAACTTACAACTCAACATAAGACTCGCCAAACATACAATGCAGGGTTTTATTCTTTAATATATTGATTGATAGGAGAGAAAAACATGTAAGTATATATATATATATATATATATATATATATATATATATATATATATATATATATATATATATATATATATATATATGTATATATATATATATATATATATATATATATATAAATATGCAATAACAACTATTCAACCCCCATTGCAAAATAGGTTTATTAGCCAAATCTACAAACTTTCAGCTGTTCGCAAAAAAATGAAAAATTGAACAAGAACGATTTAAATAGCTCAACACGACTAATATAACACAAAATGCCACTTTTAAATGACTATTGATGACAATCTCAGAATTATTCAACCCCCTGAATAGAATTCCTCATCAGGCAAATCAGGTGTTGCCTCAAGGGCTTCATTAGTTACATCAGGTGTGCTTGAAATAAAACACATCAAATACCTGGACTGCATGTTAGAAATATGGTATATATGGAATATAAATATAAGTCCAAAAGTGGTCCAAAAAGTTAAGAAAATAAATGATTCCCTTGCACAAAAAAGGAAAATGATAGTTTGCAAGTTCAAAGTTAAAGGTGCCCTGGCTACACCAGCAGGACGTGGCAAAAGGAATAAGCTATCACCGACTGCCACCAGATTCCTGAGGAGGCAGGTGGTCAAAAACCCTCGAGTGACTGCAAAAAACTTGCAGAAAGATTTGGTGGCAGCAGGTACTGAGGTTTCAGTTTGCACAGTAAGGCGCATAGAAAACGCTGAAGTCTCCATGCCCGAACTCCAAGACGCACACCTCTGTTGATCCAAAAGCGCAAAAAGTCAGCTCCAATATGCTCAAAACCATATAAATAAGCCACATAAGTTTGGGGATTCTGTTCTGTGGAGCAATTAGACAAAACTGGAACTTTTTGGCCCTATGGATCTGCAGTTTGTCTGGAGGAGGAAAAATGAAGCATACGCTGAAAAGAACACCCTGCCTACAGCGGTGGCTCAGTGATGCTCTGGGGCTGCTTTGCTTCCTCTGGCACAGGAAATCTGCAGTGTGTGGAGGGCAAGATGGATTCAATCAAGTATCAGGAAATCCTAGGAGAAAACGGCATGACTTCTGTGAGGAAGCTGAAGCTTGGACGTCATTGGATCTTCCAACAGGACAATGATCCCAAGCATACCTCAAAGTCCACCAAGGCTTGGTTTCAGAAGAAGTCCTGGAAGATTCTGTAGTGGCCGTCACAGCCACCTGACTTGAACCCCATAGAAAATCTTTGGTGGGATTTGAAGAAGGTGGGTGTGGCACGCAAACCCAAGAATATTAGTGAACTGGAGGCCATTGCTCATGGGTTCCTCAGGACTGCTGTCAGAAGCTGGTGTCTGGCCAGTGGCTATGCATTACGTTTGCAGCGGGTCATAACAGCAAAAGGGTGCTCTACTAAGTACTGAAGACGCTTGTCATGAAGGGGTTGAATAATTCTGAGACTGCAGTAGTAATTAAAAGTGGCATTTTGTTTTGAATTTGGAGAAACCACTTGTTATATTAATTGTGTTGAGCTATTGACATTTTTCTGGTATGATAGTTTTTTTGCAAACAGCTGAAAATGTGTACATTTAGCTAATAAACCTTAATTGCAATGGGGTTGAATTATTTTGATTGCAACTATATATATATATATATATATATATATATACTGCACTTTACAAACTTAGTGAAAATATATTTCTCGAACCAAGCTTGTCCTATTAAGCATCAAACAGAATAAACCCACAACTATATTAATAACCCAATTAATATTTGCCATACATATTGTAGTAAATTGTCCTAAATAAGTATGTACACTTACTACAGTACAGCTCTCTGTTTGAGGATGGCCTGGTAGTTAGCTCAATGCACCACATGTGGCTGAACATGTGGTTTCCACACCATCTCAACCCAATCAATCATAATGACTTGAAACACCATCTTAGTTTGCTCTTCGAAGAAAACATATTATGACCATAAGAGATAATTAGGAAACATTATTTTTGAAGAATTCTCTTGTCTGTTTATACTTTTCTTACCAATAAGTCTCTTTCATCTAACAACAAATTGTACACAGTGCTTTCACATATCCGGAAATGCGTCATTCATAAAGTTATCTAGGGGCTACGCCAAATGAAGTGATACTGCCTACATACCGTAGATAGCACATTTTACCACATGGCTACATATGTGAAAAAGTGAACAATAAGGAAAACTGTAAAGTTGTTTATCATTATGACATTATAGATTATTATGCATTTGTGTTATTTCGCATCAGCTAAGCATAAATCCATTCCACGAAATAATAGAAACAGAATATTCCCTTGCTGCGCATACCAATGATAAACACTGGCTTGAAGAGAAGGATTAAAATGGGTGCAGCGTAGAATATAAGTGCTAAACAGTGGGAACACGTCTTGGCTTGATCTTAACTGTTCCATGTCGTCTGCTGCAATGTTGTAAGGAAGCGTGTTAAAGCGATAAGCTGTTGGCTGTAACTGGACAGGGCTGGATCCAGCTAGCACTCCTATTCACCTACTACCCGCCTGCCTTATCTCCACCCAGCGATAACAACCTCGCTGAGCCATCAGGCTGGGCACGGAAAAGGGTGTCAATGTCCTACGGTCTAGAAGTGTGGTTCTGTGTGTGTGCGCTGAGTGTGTGTGTATTGATGTGTGTGTATGTGTGTGCAGGGTCGGCCGCAGACTGATTGGGGCCCTGGGCAATATTGTGGTTGGGGGCCCATTTGGAAATCATAAACACTAAGGAACTTATGATCTACAATCTTTGTGTCATTTATTAGTTAAAATAAAGAAAGATGAAAGATTTTTAGAAACTGTATTTTATTCATAAAGCAATGCAGAACATATAAGCAAGCACACATTATAAGAACTGCTATTGTCAAACATTATGATGCAACCACAACTAATCATGTTGGTACAATATAATAAATGAAGTTGAACTGTAGCTTTGGAGTTAGTGCCTTCAAAAAGTCTGGGCCCTAGGTGACCACTCAGCTCCCGTGCGTGCGTGCCTGCGTGCGTGCGTGCGTGCGTGCGTGCGTGCGTGCGTGCGTGCGTGCCCGGGGTAATCTCCACTCTTAACCAAGTGGTTAGCAGCTGCAGCCTGTCTTAATTGCCGTGCCCGGCCCAGCAACGGGAAAACTCCCAAAACAGATGTCCTCATGAATCACTGAGTTGTGTATGAAATATTTACTGATGACCAAAGATATCCAGCCAGAGTGGTTGGTGTTATGTTGGTTTAATTTTTTTCTCTGATATACCACACTTGTTTGTGGTGAGACGTTGTCTCCCCAGCTGAAGGCAGGGCAAGATAACCCTGGCTCGTCCTCTTTCTCAATCCCCCCTCCTCGCTCTCTCCCCCAGTCTCTCTTTATCTTAATCTCTACTTTTCTTGATCTTTCTCTCCTTCCACTAAGCTTCAGGAGGTCCCACTGACCAGGGTTAACGTGGGCTAATGATAGGGTCACTAAGGCTATCCAAACTCCAGCGGACAGTGTCAGTGGATGCCGTTTGAGCTCATTGCCTATGGATGGGTAATGTCACATTCTTGCTTAATGAGGCTTAGTTGGATGCTGTTGATGGTCTTCTTCGCCACTGGAGGTTAATGTGTATGGATAGATGCTAATGATAGCACAAGTACACACCGCTGAATATTTCTTTGCAGAATCAAACTAAATCAATTTAACATCTGCGAGTTTGTGTGTGAGTGAGTTTGCGTTTGTGTGTGAAGGGCAGCTGCTTCTTTCTCAGCGGAGCAGTGTCTCAGTGAGCAGCTGGCACCGCCTGAAGGGGAGTGGAGGAGTGGAGAAAACACAAAGTGCTGGACTCAACCCGTGTTCCTGAACTGAACAGGGAAAAGGACTGGTAGGCTGACTGGCGGAGAGGATCGATCACACCTGTTGCCTATATTTAGGTATGGCACGTGGACAAAATTCCTCCTTAATTGCATGTGTGGTTCACCATGGAAGTTCTACCTGAAGAGACTTCACCACACCAATTTTGAAGGGCATCATGTTGGATAGAAGGGGGGGATAAACTGAATGTCTATGATGATAAGCATATGAATTAGCACACTTTTAGATGCAGACTAATAAGCCAGGGGCCAGCAGACATCTGCCAGCTGGGTTGTCTGACCTGTGGCCTTCAGAGCCAACCCCTCACTAAAGGTTGGGTCTTCACCTGGAGGTTTCGGGGTGGTGGAGGGGTGTTCTGCAGCTGAGGAGACGGCAATATGGAGGTAGGACCATATGGTTGACTTTTAAAGCATTGCAGCTGGATCTAAATTGCAAATATTGGGTGAATGTGTGGTGATGGAGGGCTAAGCTATATTTCTTGGTTGATCTGCAGTGAATTTCCACTTGCCTTTATTATTTAAATAATTATGGGTTTAGCCCATTTGCATGAAAAAAATTATGAATCTCCATAAAACTCTTCATCAACTCTTCCATGTTCGTTCAAACTGGATGATCACGGTTTGTCGTTAATAGACTGACGATAATTTATAGCATTAAAATAAGGGTGCCACCATGTAGAAGCACTGTTCGTGACATGAAGAAATAACCTCATCATTGGTGTTGGAATTGTGATTACCCCATTTGCTGAACTACTGTGGTTCCCGTGCTGCTGCACTCTTTAAATCTAATAATAACGTTCATGACATTTATTTGTCAGACTATTTATGTTCAGTTAAATGTTTATTAGCCTACCGTCTTGCTGTCCAGATTGAGTTTCTGTTCGGTGGTATAAATAATCCTCAAGCCATTACAGCCTCATCTTGTCCCATGTCCAATCATACATACACACATTTAAGCTCAGGCAAACGCGCACACACAAATATAGGCAGGGGCCAAGTGCTTGCGTGCACACAATCCATATTGTTCTTAGTGTGGTACATCATAGACCCTGTTGAATTTGTATGTGACTATAATTGAATGTGATCAAAATGATGCAGTGTGCTAAGAAAACCCATTCGGACCAGTGGTAGTTTATTATATAGATATACTTTTATTAGAAATATGACACATTCATTTTGTGCTCTGAAAACTGTACATTAACAAAGAGGCGACCCCTGTGAACTAAAAAGGGGAACAGGGGAGTGCTCAGGGTTCAGGGGTCAGGGATCGGACATGTACAGATCTGAGGAAGTGACAGTCAGTGATATCAAAACACACACTGTTACATTAAGATACAGAACACTCGTATAGTCCAGTACCCTGAAGGGGATGGGGAGGAGGGATTTGAATAATCATGTTCATAATTATAATAATGATAACAATTATCCCCAAGCACAGTAAGAAAGATATTTATAGGCTAAAATCCATTCTGTAGAACTCTGTTTTAATAATTACAATGCTGTACAACAGGACTCCAAAAGAGTCTTGTGCTTTCTCTGTGTGGACCCTGACCCCAGAGGCTTCTACAAAGTCCCAACCTCTGCAATGTCTGCAACCAATGCAATGTCAATATTCATATCATATATATATTCATATATGTAGTCATTCTATCCTCATTGTATCAATACTCAGCATACTTCTTGTTCACACACAGACATTTAGTACCTTGCTTCCATAAGTCTTCCTCGTTTAAAAAGCTTGTTTGCAATAAATGTACCAAGCCTGCTCGTACATCAAGCAACCAGTCCAAACAGTATCTAGTCGTCAAGTTAACTCCTTCAGAGTTCAGAGCGAGTCTCAGCCAGGCTGGACCTGCGTGATGTCATTAAAGACGTCTGCCAATGGAAACAACCATCCTGTTGGGCTGCACTCATATCACCGGGGCACCTGCCAATGAGAGGGAGGGATACCACTGTGACTCCGTAGCCTGGTGGCTGGTGCTGCTTTGGATGGTTGATCAAGAGGGCTATCTTTTGCTGCGAGTGGTGGAGGGGGCGTGTTCGGGCGGGCATAGGAGGGCTTGGAGGGGCACATGGTAAAATTGTGGCATGGCAGTCTGCCTCCTCCATTGCCTGGTTGGGGAAAGCCGTGATAAGCAGTTTATCTTCCATCCCAGGAAGTGGAGAGCAGTCCAGAGGAGGAGTCCACCTCTATCCGCCTGCTTCCCTAACCAACATTACCTACCCCACATTAACTGGGAGATGAGAGAGAGAGCGAGAGCGAGAGCGAGAGCGAGAGCGAGAGAGAGAGAGAGAGAGAGAGAGAGCGAGAGAAAGAGAAAGAGCAGAACTACTATCGACCATGACAGTTTCGATGCCTCTGAGTTGATTGATTTCCGAGCAGCACAATGTCAATGTTACTCTCTGTATCAAGAGTAGTCGAGTAGTCTGTCTCAGAACCCGATACTTTGGCCCAATAGTAAGCCCCTCTTACCTTGTGGGCAAAAAAGGCATTTGAACCATCGAATGAAGTTATGTAATAAAATCATAAAAAACTGTAAGTCTGCTTTCTCTCCCTCACTCAGTTTTGTCTTTTGCCGTCTCCAATAGTTGTGTCCACCGGGCCCCGTCTCCCCCCTCTGCCCCGTCCGCTGATTCAGGATGTTCCAGCCAGACAGAGACATTGGGAGCATGAGGGATTCTATGAATACCAAACGTGTGTTTTGTGTGTGTGTGTGTGTGTGTGTGTGTGTGACTGAAAGCAAGGGTCTGCGAGGGACATGGCTGGGCGGGTTGGCTGTGGGCTCGCTCACACCTCCGTCTGTAGGTCCATGATTTCCTGGCCCACCAGAGGGATGGTGGCGCTAGCCTTCTCCCATTCCACTGTCTGCATCTCCAGGGGCGAGGCGGCCACCGTCTCCAGCTCCTTCCTCACCCAGGACGGGGGAGAGTGGGTCTTCCTGATGCCCTCCCACGCCCTCTTGCTGGGGGTCTGCTGCTTGTCCTGGTAAAAAGTGGTCCAAAAGAGAACCATCCAAGAATTACCGATATATCAATACATTGTATTTCATTTTATACCAAGATAATCAAATTTGCTGACTCAAAAAGTAGGGCTTTGTGACAATGGATAAATAACAAATGTGCCGTGAGAAAATAAATAATCAAATCAAATCTCTCCTTACACTCATGGTGGTTTTGTCGCTGCCCGCAGAAGACACGCTCCATCTCTTGCCCGCCTTGCCGTCGACGGGTGGAGATTCCCTGTCCTTGTCTGCACTGTGGATCTTCCTGTTAAGGTCCTGGAACATGTCCTGGTGGCGTTTCCGGGTGTGCATGATCTTCTACAGGGGAGCAACACACACAGGCACAAACCCACAAACACATAGAGCCATGTAGCTTTAGCTTCAATAAGGCATGAGGGGTCCTTTTCAACCCTGACTCCCCAGCTCTACTTTCAAATTAATTTCTTATGACCGCAGCAGAATTGGACTTTAGACAGCCATGTTGGAGACATCACAGTCTCTTTCAAATTGAAAAAGAGAAACGTACAAAAAGAGACTGAAATTACCTCAAAGTCAAGCTCTGCGTAGCGAGATTTTCGTCTCTGGAGAGGGAGACGAGAGAGAAAGATTAAAAGTTGTGATTTGATATTATCTGGCCCGTGAGCAGGCAAATGTTCAAATATTCTCTTGCATTTCACTCTATTTCAATATCAGTGAATTGTTCTTTGAAGCCTAGAGTGGCTAGGAGGAGTGGAGTGGTGACTCATAAGGAAGCCAGCTTCCATGTGTGTGTGTGTGCAGCCTCAGCCGTTGGCGTGAGCTCGCAGTAAACAGCTTGTGACCGAGGGACCTTTGAGGCCTCTGTCAGGAAGCGGCAGAGGGAAACTTGACTTTCAGACTGCTCGGTTGCCGTGGCAGCTGTGGCTGCACGCGCTGCTTTGTGGGATTTGGGGAGCATGTGTATGAGTGCATATGGCCCAGAGGTGAAAAAGACACCAGTCGGCTGACGTTTGGTCGCAATGTGCCGGTCAATGTGCTGTCTGAGTTTTTGATGTTGGCGCACGCTCAAAAAGAGCAGAGAGAAAATTGACCTTTAGAAAGAAGGGGTTTTTATGTGGAGCCCTGATCGTCTCAGCTATTTCTGTGTCTGCTGTTATGGTCCTACTCCTCACGTTGACTTTTAAAATATAATTGATTTGTTTGAAAAGTCTACAAACTATGCATTGGATATCACTTAACTCCTAATCGTTCTCTCTTGGTGAACAGTGCAGGGTGTCCTCCCAGCCCTGACTGGTGGAGCTGTGCCTTACCTCCAGGGAGCTCATGGACAACGTGGAGACCGTCTCGCTCTTGGACATCACGCCGGAGTCCGCGGCCTCGCCCATGCCGTTGTTGCCCTGCGAGTCGGCGGACATGTTGTGCTGCAGCGTGTGGATGGGCGAGTCCCTGTCGGAGCAGGACACGCTGACCCGCTCGGCAGGCAGGCTCTTCAGGCCGAAGCCCGGCACGGCCTCCACCCCGCCCGCCGTGGCCAGGTGGATGAGCCGGCTCTGGGGCAACTGATCTATGCTGAGGTTGTACTTGGGCGGCTGCTCTTCTTTGCCCTTGGCGGGCTTCAGGGTGCCCGTGTTGTTGTTGTTAGGCAGGAGGACGTACCCGGGGCCGGGGCCTCCTTCGACGCCTCCCAGGTCCCCTCCGTCCAGTTGCTTGAAGAGCTCGCCGTCGCAGATGTAGATGGACTTGGCGCCCGGCAGCTCGGTGCTGATGCCCTTGGTGGCACCCTTCTCGCGCCGCAGGGTCAGCGTGTGGCTGGTGTAGTCGGCCACGTTCTGGAGGTGCACCTTGGCCATGCTGGCCGGCATGGTGTTGAAGTTGGAGCCCTTCTGGTGGGTGAGGGGCTGGGAGGACGCCTTGTCCTCACCCTGGAGAGAGGAGCGCTTCATGGTGCCTGCAGTACCGAGGCAGAACAGGGAGGACGGAGAGGGGGAAGGGAGAGAAAGAGAGAGTGGTGAGACGAACAGAGGGAGGGTGGTGAGGTGAGAGAGAGTGAGAGAGAGAGAGATAAGGTCACAAAAGGCAGCACAAACAGTTCACCAAGCACATCAGTGACACACAGGGCCACTCATAGCTTCTGACCTGACCCACTTCCCTCACCACCACTGCAAGGCTGGCACTGGAGGCTGAGAAGCAGCATCACACCGTGTCCTACCAACATGACAGAGTATCTCACATAGCCGCTCATGGCGCAATCACCACGCGCAGAGAGAACGAGCAGAAAAGACAGCATTCTCCTGGGCTCCATCTCCTCTTCAGCAGGCCTGTCTGCGTCTCAATAGCTTTTCTGCTCCAGATGCTTCTCCTGATATGCTGTCTCAAGAGATAATCAGATTCTCACTCCCGCCTAATACCAGAGAAGAGCTGCTATCTGATGCCGCACTGTCGGCAGGGACTTAATTATACAGCAGCAGTGTAGGAGCAACTCTGACAGGCCTATTTATCTGCATATTACGGCTGGGCACGCGAGCAGGCCCCTTCCCGACTGCCTGGGCCAAATTGCGTTACACCGCGGTGATGTGCTGCAGCTCTTGTCAAGAGCGGTGTCTTGCGCATCGCAAGCAGCGTCTGCTGGGAGGCCCATTGTGTGACACGCCAAAGGAAGGGACTGTAGGAACACGGATCACATCTGCTCTGAATACAGAAAGCAGCCGAAGGGACTCACACCAGCTCCAGACACAAAGACAGAGGGGCCTCTTTCTAAACAACCCAGATCATCATCACAGCCTCACCTGGTCTGCACGCCATGTCGACGTCTTTCTCAAAATCAGTCTGAGGAAAGAAAAGAGCAAAGACAGTTAGTTATGAGACAAAGAAACAAAAAGGAAGGAGGGAGGGGGGCTGGTTGAACTTTAAGAGGCGAGAGAGAAGGAGACAGGGTGGGAAATGTTGAGCGAACAAGTAAAGTACTTTGAATAATAGCCCTGTGGCCTTTTGATACATACGTTTTAAAAGTTCAAACTGATCATAAATGCCTCGTCGTCTTACCATAAGCTGAGCGTGTCCGTTCTGGAAGGATCCTCCCGAGTCTCCGTTAGCATCCTCCTGGCGGTCCACCACACGACACTTCACTGCCTCCTGAACCTGCCCAAACAGGAACATATTCACCACCACCTCACACCACAGTTCATCAGGACAACGTGTTATGGCTGCTTGTCATTTTACACCTCGCATCACCCCAACACAACACATAACAGGGCGAATGCTGTGTCAACGCGAAATTAAACAACTTAAGAAAAGAGACAGAGAGGTGCTCAGAGGAAAAGTTACCTCTCTGCGTAGAATACAGTGCACCATGACGATGACAAAACCCTCCAGGGAGTCGAACACAGCAAAGAGGATCTGAAAGAGGGCTGAGCGGCGGTCGGTGATAGCCAGCACAGCAGACATCCAGGTTAGAGCCAGCAGAGGTAAAACCACACAGGAGCTCCACAGCGACGCCCTGCAGGATGGGAATGGGAACTACACTTAACCAGAGCTTTACCTGTGACAGTTGAGGGTTACCAGTGTGCTACTGTTAATTAGGCAAACTTTGTCTAAGTTTAATATAGCGTGGTTTTAGTAAGCCTAAAATTAGTACAACTGAGTAATGTATAATTTACCTATCAGTATATTGAATACATTTGCACTAAATAGCATAAGCAGCATTCTACACAGAAACTTAAGAACTCATATTAATATACAATTGATTGTGCTACTAACACAAACATGCATCCATAATCGATTGAGATATATGTACATAATTCACATATATGATATGAATGTATGTTTAAGATGGTTTGTTCAAACCATGTGAGAACGATCGCAACAGGGAAAGAGCAGGGATGAGCAGAGGAAAAACATAAGTGAAATGAAAGCAAAATAAAAAAACAAAGACAAACAGAAGACAGAGGAAGGACAACAGAAAGACAGAGTCAGGGAGATTAAGTCTCCCTCTGTCCAAAGTGTCTTTAGGGCTTTCCCCATTCACTCCTCAAATGAAGATGTTCTTTTTACCCCCTCCTGTCATCTTCCGTCTAAGTCTTTTCTTTTATAACAAAGTGTGCATTTTCTTGGATGGGTAACTTTCTCGGTCACGTTTTTCACAGATGTGACAAACACACTGTATACCCTCCCCAAGGGGATGTGTGAATGGAAGTTGCTTTGTGAGAGGCCTCCCCAGGACTCGTTCTCTATGGACTGCAGAGGAACTATGTCTATGAAGAGTAGACCAAACTAATGATCTCACTGACACACACTCGCAGACACACACATAAGGCAAATGCACATCATCCATGTGTGCACTGACGCACTGCAACTGTTATTCACTGCTTGGGGCCATCACATGGCTCTAATCCAATGAGTCCTGAACTGCTCCAACCCATCATCTGATCTATGTGACTCTAGCAGGCTCTCACGCATGCATGCACGCACACACACGCACACACACACACGTACAGATATACACGCACATACACACGCACGCACACACACACACACACACACACACAAA
Organism: Aplochiton taeniatus; assembly: GCA_017639675.1. Lineage (NCBI taxonomy): Eukaryota > Metazoa > Chordata > Actinopteri > Galaxiiformes > Galaxiidae > Aplochiton > Aplochiton taeniatus. Next base: position 10,724,290 of record CM030178.1, read on the forward strand.
CAAACAAACACACACATTATACACTCACGTAAAGTAATACATACAAAAGCATAAGCTTGTGTGTGCATCCTTACACAAACATTACTAATTGCACTTTTGTCAATAGAACATATGCTTTACTGGCTCCTCCTAATTTTATAAAATTCTAACAGCAACAGCACAACGGAGGTCAGAAAATGAAAGGAGGAATAAAGGAAAGAGAACAAATCAACTGAGAAGGAAGGCATAAAGGAACAAATAGAGGTAAAGCATTATAGAGTTGGTAGATAATTAGCGGGACTAACATTGCGTTACTGGTAGCTGTGGTGGAAACGTCAGCCGACGAGATAACTCCGCACTTGGCACATTTGAGCGTCATATTGTACAGTGGCACTGTCATCTGACTGCAAAGTCAAATTAACACGCTGTAACATACACAAACAGATACAAGTGCACGTACACACACTCTCGCACGCAAACAGCGAGTCACAGTATTCTCTCACTATCTCTCTCTCAGGGCTATGTGGGGGTTGTAGGTATGTGTGTATGTGTGTTTGTGAGGGATGGGTTGGTGGAGATAAGTCCACGTTGATAGATATGTGAAATATGATCTCTCTCCGATTGACATATTATTCATTCGTAGGCACTGTAATTAGCCAGGGCTAGTCATAGGCTCCTTTAAGTAGTCAACGTCGCAGCACATTTCCCCATTTTGACTCTATCACTCTTCAGTATCTCATTGCTCCATTGTTGAGTTACATATTTAGCTTATTTCAGAATTATAATAAATAATTTATACAGGGCCATCAACTTGCATAATTTATGGCAGATCATGTTTTGATGTCTAAATGCCCTGCTTGTTGGTCAAGTGGATTATTTATATTTCTACTTTTAGTTGAGTAACCAACTCATTGAGTGTATCTGGGGTTTGCTTGGCTAATTGCTTTGAATGGGCATAACAAGGGTTAAGGAATACAACACACAAGCTTCCGAAACGCGCGCGCACACACACACACACACACACACACACACACACACACACCATGGACTCAAACAAAACAGTGTTCCCACTATTTGCATCTATCATGTGTGTCTCTAATGGAAGGTAAGCGAGGGAATACATTACTTTTTTCCCTGTGTGTTTTTGTGCTGCAACAATAGTACAGAAGGACACAGCCGACAGATGGTGATTTGTAGGGCTGTTACTGAGAAACTGCCTCATGTTTCACTCCTTCCTCAAGCGTACCGTTCCAGGAAACCTCCCCGATTGGATCTACAGAACAGCTCTATTCCCGTCCCATATCTCTCTCAGGTCTCGGCAGTCGTCTAGAAACCAAAAGGGTGGGGTCTTTTGAGGGGCTGTAAAAGACAGTCAACACACCAGCCACTTTGTTGCGTGTTACAATGATTATGTGAGATATCCGCTAAACCACAGACAAGCAAAAATACAAATAAAAGTGCCACGAGAGACATTTACAAGAAACGGATAGAACAACAAGGACCTCTGTTACAATATATTACAAAAGGGCCTCCTGCACGACAGCAATTAAAGGACTAAAGGAATCGATTCTGTAGCCCCTGGACGCCTGGATTAAAAATCACATAATAGAAGAAATTCAATTTCAAGTAAAAGGGCAATACAACCAATAAATGCCTGCCGTAGGCATTGATATTAAAAAGCAATCAGCATTTTTTGAAAAACTACACCATTTGCCCCGTCTTTATGGTCTCCAAAAAAAAAAGGCAAAATGAGATGCATTAGGCTGAGAGGACAAGGAATTCAAAAACACAAAGACCCAGGCCAATCCATGCTTTATCCCGCAAACACCAGACCTTTACACAAAATGCTCAGGGGCTGTTCCGCATAGCTGGTCGGCCTGATTTAAACGAACTCTACGTGCTAAAGTTTCTAAGCTGCCAAACACAAGTTGTTGAGTTACTGATCAGTTGAAGTTTGAATCAGATGCTGCCTCTTTAAAGCAGGAGTCTGTTTCCCCAACGCCACACACTGCGTATGAACATACTTACTAAGCCTCCAGTGTGATTACATATTTCATTTCAATTGTGCTTTCCATTTAGGACTACGAGAGCTTGACTGTTAGGTCTGTGTCCCAGAGCTGTAGACAGTCCAGATCACCAGGTTCCGATGCTTCTACATGCCTCAATGGACGTACCGCTAGTCCATATGAATTAGCTTCCTCAAACATGCTGTTGGAGTGAACCCTGAGAAAAGGCCTGCATGAGAGGCCAAAGGGCCTCAAGAGCCAATATGAGATATTAATGCACAGCTCTTGATTTTGTGCACTCTTTTCCAACAGAACTAACAACCACATCAGTGGGAGAGCTCCCAGCAACAGTGAAAAAAGGTCGTGTCTTGCTCCCTCTTATCTTTAACTAGGTTTCCTATACAATCACAGTTACGATAGAATATAAAACAAACACACAGACACCTAAGTGCACGCACGCGTGCACACGCACACACACTCACACTAGATATTGTAAAATATTGTTTGTTTAACATTCATAGATGTTCAAAGTTACAGTGCAGTGTAAGTTTGCCTAGAGTTAGGAATCTAACAATTTCTACAGATATCCTCTTATATTAAACTAGAAAGGGTTAAGGTGTATAGCGAGGTAAATAGCAAGGTCATAGCAAGGAGATAAGATGTAAGCCAATCCGAGGTGCTAGCTAGTGGAGCAGATTTAGCAGGTTTGGTGATGGACAGGGCTGGTAGCCATTCAGTAAAGGGAGAGAGGGAGGGGCAGTTTTTACCCAATCACTGATGACATGGGAGGGGGCATCTGAGATTGAGGTGATCCTGATTGGAGAGCCCTGAGTGAGAGAGAGGGGATTCTGTGCAAACTCAAACATAATGTTTCAGATAGCAAAACAAGTACAGTAGAACAGAGAGATCATTGAGGAGGCAAACATATTGTTCAGAAAGAGAAATAAAATAAGAACATTTGGATGCACTAACAATGCCAATGAAAACACAGCAACCTACAGCAAAGGGAACCAGGGTTCATGTGACAAATAGTGATTGTAGTTAATTAAACCCATCCCATTTTTAAGATGTCGTAATGGTCCCAGCATTGGAACATCTCAATAGCAGAAAGGAGACAAATGGTTTATTGTTGATGGCATTATCAATATCCAGTTCCCTGGAACAAACAGTGGTAGGTGGCCTCCTGAGCAATACGCCTGTATTAGTATTAATCACTATAACAACCCTTAGGAGACCATGTGGGCTGGTGCATCTTTTAGCATAGCCAAACACAATGCATGGTATCACAACATTCTTTGAATGTTTCCTTGGATTTCTTAGGAGCCCTGCTTCCCTTCACCAAAAGTAACAAAAAAGACAGAAATGGATTTTCCAGCAGTTTACATTGATAGCAACACCTGCAAATGAAGAGCAGCTGGAGAAATGCGTGACAGCGACACATACTGTATGGAAGTAACGGGAAGCAATGAGATGAGCATGGACGCATCATCTTGTTCCTGAGAAGGACCAATAACCAGATCGTCCTCCTCTTTTCTGTCCCCGATTTTTAAGCCTTCCCCCGATTTCCTTTCTGCTGCCTCTTTCTTATTTGTCTAGCCTTCTCTGTGTAGCTGTCACCGCCATCCTGATATCTTAGAACCATTGATCAATGCCTCCGCCTCATGAAAACAGAAATTTTCCATTTAAATGTTTTCCTCTTTATCTTATTCTCATTTCTCTCGGCTTGTCAAATCTTTTTTCACACCTATTTTCTTTTCGCTTCTTAGTCAACTTGCCTGTTCTATATTGGTTCTGCTTGGTCTAAAAATAAAACGTCACGGACCAATGAAATGTCGGTAACAATCTGTCAATTTCTGAATTTTCCTAGCCCTGGGCCTTCCATAATGGACCTCTAATAATATCCTATGTTTCTTCCCTAATGCATCCCAGCCTATGCCTGAAGCTGGTTATAGGTCGACTAGTGAGATGGATGTATGGTATAAGGCATACCCCGCCCTCTCCTTCAGTTTCATATCTGTGATGCCGTCTTTGGACACCAGTTTGTTAAAAACGAGAATCCCGATAACCATGTTCACCTGCCAAAGAGAAGAGACAAGATATGAACTAAGTGGCATAATAATAACACATTTAGTGAGCATTGGCATAAGTGACATAATGGTGGCATGCATATGAATAAGCCATTCTGGTTATACACCCAGATCCTTCAAACTAAACCTATTCTAAAAGTCCTATAACAAGAGCAAGCGAATGAATACCACATTAAATACTGCAAACCTTACAACAGAATGGCTAGAGATATATTTTCTATTTGTATATACAAAAGTAGATCTACAGCTGTACACAAGTGGTGATTAGGCTTGAGAATAAGAGCATAATAAGTTATTTTCTGTTCCTGACATCATAATTAGAGTTATTGTTGTTGGATTACAAGACAAGTTAAACGAAAGGTTAGCAGAAAAAGTTCCCGCAGGCGGCCTGGGCCAGAGAGAGGAAGTACCAAGACTACAGCAGCAGCAGGTCCCACAAAGGCATAGAGAAGACCACCTTCCAGAGAGAGCCAGCAGCTGGGAGAGAAATAAGATGGACACAGAGAGATACAGGACGGAAAAGGCAAGGAGAGGCATAGAGAAACAAACAGAAGGAGTAAGAGGAGAAAGATATACAAGGCATAAGGGAGAAATGGAACGGTTGATAACCAGAGTAGGTGAAAGATATGAGGAGAGATGGAGGGGTTGTGTGGTATGAAAAAAGAGGGGGGGGGGAGAAAAGGTGTCAACTCAGGTTTTATAACAAACACAGCCCTTCTCAATGTGTCTGGCCTATAACAACCGAGGTGTGTATGTACTGTATGTCTATATTGAATACAGGCAGTAACGTGGATTTTGACCTGGCACACTCACTAGTTAGCAGTTCCATATCCTTTGGCTTTGGTGAAGCCAACGGAGATAGCCACCACCAGGGCAGGCAGACCTTGGAGGAGGAGCAGAAGGGCAAAATGAGCAAGGAAGGGACAGCTGGAGGCGGACACAGTGGCAGACGGTAAAATGGCGGACGGGCCTCACCCCAGCCCAAGCACAGGAAGCGCTTCCGTATGATGCGGTTCCTGAGGCGGCCGGTCACTGCCATGTAGGACTGCCAGGCCTCTGTCAGAACCCAACAGAAGGAGGACAGGAAGAAGAAATGGAGGAAGGCTGCGACCAGAGTGCATAGGACCTGGGAAAGACAGAGAAAAGAAAAGCAAGTAAGGGAGGAGAACGTTTGTGGACAACTTGTCAGTAAACGTCCTTGCTAGAGATTACACGGAAGAATGCAGGAAACCAACAACACTGGTGCTTGGCTCTCACCTTATTCCGTGTCTGTGTCTGGCCAATGAGAATGAGAGCATTGGAGGAGATGATGGAGAGGCAGAAGTTGATAAGGATGACGGAGCGTTCCGACCGAATATACCTGGAATGACGAGGCGGAGAGGTTGAGGGTAACATTACCCCTAACGGCAGCCCATTTACATATTTAAATACAAAATGTTCCTAGTCTCCCTATCCAGACCATACAGCAAGGCGTGGTGGGAGTTGGCTTGCTTACCTCCAGACAGACACATAAATGATGATGAGCAGCAGGAGGGTGAGTGACGACACTCCACAGCCCACGATCAGAGTCACCGACGGAAGCTGGGTTTTATCCATGCTCTGAAAGAACAGCAAATAGAGAAATAGCGAGAGAAAGAAAACAGAGAGAGAGAGAGAGGGAAGGAAGGAGTAAACAGAGTCATATAGAGAAAGAGATAGTGTGAGTGTGAGTGTGAGTGAGAGAGAGATAGGAACAGATAGGATCAAATAGCTTAGAGGTGAATCCTTCACACGACCTTCACAAGCACACACACATCTCAACATATGGCATGGCTTGTCCCGGCCTAGGTGCTATGTGACAAAGAGAGATTGTCGAGCAGTAGAAAAAGGCAGTCAGGCTGCTGTTTAGGTCTTGGCTGGAGAACAAGGTCACTCCAAGGTGATTCGATGAAGAGCTGCTTAGCGCACGGCCACTAGGGTGGCGAAAACCTCTATCGAAGCGACAACAACACGTCCGTTCGCACCGACTAAAAGAATAGCAGGGGCAGAATCAACAGGACACTGCTTAGCACGGTCGGATGCGTTGCTTCAGTCTGATTCATCCATGACCACACGCCATCATTGCCATGCTACTGCAGCCATTGTCTTGGTTTCCATGGCGACGCCATGGCAGCGGCAGCTGCAGGGAAGGTTGCTGCATTGAGCAGACCCACTAATGTGCTGTGTGCAGGAGGATGGTTATGTGTGGTTATATATGTGTGTGTGTGTGTGTGTGTGTGTGTGTTTGTGAGAGAGCGAGCACATCCCAACATTCAGTCATCTTGACTCATCGCTGCTATAAAAATGGAGGAGGGAGCTGGGCTGACTAACGAGTGTCCCCCACTGAAGCCTGGGCAGACATTAGCCGGGATGTCAGGACTTGTGAGGCTGAGCTTGGCTGGTTACACCACGGACACTGTCTCCCCCCATACATGACGCGGCCACAGTACTACCAAGGGCAGGACCCAGCTTACCAACACCCCGGGCATTGAAACAAGACCGGCTCTTCATTTGGGGGAAGCTCAGAAACTGAACGCTTCAGACAGAGCATCACAACAAGGGCAACTCCACAGAGGGAGGGAAGGGAGGGCTGGGATGGGAAGGAAGCTAATTGGAACGGGGCTAATGTGAAATTAAAACTGATTTCCTTGCATTTTCCTGCTGTGCAAGTGGTTCTAGGTTGGTGTAGGAACTACAGGTGCGGGGCGGGGAGTATCTGATGGGACAAGACAGGGGCAACAGGGAGTTTCTATGACCCACCCCGAGGCAGAAGATAATTGGCTGAGTTTATAGCCTGTCTTGTCTCAAGGTTTGATGTGTGTGTGCCGGGGCCAACTTAATTAAATCCCCCTGATTAATCTGCACTGCGGTGACTGCCCTCTCGGAAAACGAAAAAAACGAAAAATACGAGACCAGTGAAACGGAAAGATGTCCACAGAGACAGACAAACTTTTACAGCCACTCCACTGTTTGAGGCACTGGGCAGGGAGATGGTGAATAGAGAGTGAGGGACAGAAAAAGAAAGAGGAGGAAAGAGAGGAATAGAGAGGAGATAGAGGGAAGGAGGAGAGCACAGAGAAATATAGACCAAATGAAAGCTCTACTGTCTAGACTCCTTAACAGGATTCCAGGTGAGCCAGAGAAATGGGAAGCAGGATTCCACGTGCCTGCCTTCACGCGTGCAGCAGCCCCATACCCTCACCTATTAATGGCTTATAATGTTTTGCTATGTCTTGAAATGACAATTTAAATGCAAAAAAGTCACATTCACAATCAAATCCAATATTCATCTGGCGTGTAGCAGCAACACTGGTGCAAAACAGGCACAAAAGCCATGTGAGTGCCACAGTTCCAGTGAATGGGTGGGCATCCTGGCATGCTGCCCTGGTCTGTTAGCAAGCGGAGCCTTTCCCTGTGGTCAGCCAAGCTTGTGCTAGGTTGACCTATTTCCCTCTCTTCAGAATGTGGGCTAATTGGTCAAAGGGAGGTCTGCAGGTGCTCAAAAGCACCAATGGACCCACAAGAACGGTACACACACAGACACAAGCCTGGCTCTTAGAGGTTTATGCTGTCACAAGAGCACACAATAACATGCATGTGGTTGCAAAAAGACACACACACACACACACACACACACACGCACACATCTTCTTGGCGGCCTATTGGGTTCAGGTTTGGGGCTTTTGCTTTCACTGCAATGCGTTTTGTTTTTTGGTTTGCTTTTTTCTTCTAAAGCCTGCAGCTAGTTGGATCAAGTGTGGTACAGCTAAACGGATAGGACAGGAGGGTGGAAGTGAGTGAAATGATGGGGGAGAGCGGGTAAAAAAGAGCCTATATGTAGAAAAGGAAGGAGGAGGAAGAAACAGTGCAGCAGCAATAGGAAGACAAAGGATGTGGTGAAATGACTAAGAGGCAAAGCAGGGAGTGATGAAGAGTGAAGTGTGGATGAGACGTACGTTCAAATAGTGTGTGTATGAGAGAGAGAGAGAGAGAGAGAGAGAGAGAGAGAGAGAGAGAGAAAGAGTGAGAAAGAAGGGCAGAGAGAAATGAGGAGAGAGAGAGACAGGGTGTTTGTCATTCCGAGGCTGTAGGAAGCTTGTATCACACAGAGAGAGGGGCTGGGCCCTTTAGATGACTGCTATTCGTTGCAGCAGGAATAATTAGGCACCATAACCATGGGCGTTTCACAGAATCAGCAGCATGGCAGGGGAGGGAGAGTGAGAGTGTGTGGCTATGTGTGTGTGTGTGTGTGTGTGTGTGGGGGGGGGGGGGGGGGCTTCCTGGCAAACCAATGCAAAGCCAATTGCCACAATTTTGCTTCCCTCAGGGCCTGGACGCCCCATAGTGCGACCGGGCAGTGAAGGGTCTGTCTTGTGCCCAGGTAATCGGCAGACCAGAGGGGGCACAGACACAGGGCCAGAAAAGAAGAAAGCGAAAGAGAGTCCTCACACGGTCAGAAAGACAGAGTAGCATTAGCATATGCTAACACTCTTCCACTAGTCAGAAGCACACCATGGCCTCTCTCCTCTTTCTTTCTACCTCTGTTTCTCTTCCGTGTAAGCACTGTTTGAAGGTAGTCCTGTTAATAAAAGCAACTCCATCTGTCAACATCTTGCAGAGGTGCTGCACCCACCCACCCACTCAGATTTAAGTCCTTTCCCTGATAGCTGAATAATCGTAGCTCTAGGAGGGAAGAGGGAGACAGAGAGCGCACAGAACATCAAACGCACAGCAGCAGATTGCCAGGATGGAGACTGCTGTGTGCATGTGTGTGTGTGTGTGTGTGTATAGCTGCTGAAACCATGGTTGAAAGGTGCAATCCGCTGATCCTCTCTATCATTCACGTCAACATTTTCTGCGCTGCAGACTTAAATTAGTGTCTTCACAATCCTATATGTTTAGCTGTCAAATAAATATGTGGACAGGAATACTGTATGGGTTGAATGCTAATGCTTGATGTAGGCCAGGACATGCAGCAGCATGACTTCTACTACAGCTTTAAGAGAGCCCCTGGTGCCCATGCTGTTACCAGGGCAACTAGTGCACAAACTGCTTCAGAGGCAGTTTCCAGTCTAATAATAACTAATGGCACTGAATGAAAATCCCCTGCAAAGAAACTGCCCTTACACCCCAACATTTGGGACATGTTTTAGTCACTATGGTTCAGCTTCTTTTTTTTCCCTTCATATTAGCACCGTCTCAGTGAACATGGAAGACTATAGGAAGCATGTTTTAGGCCTGATAAATAATCGTTTATTGGCATGCCCTGTTATGGACAGGCATTATACATGCCTTGTTGAAATAGCTTAAATGTCGCCCAGTGTTACATCCTTAACAGACTCAAATTAGATAGGCAATTTTATTTGTGCATGCATGCATGCATGCATTCAGTGATAACTAAGGATCATATCTAAAAATAGAGAGATGACTAATTTCAGCTTGTAATGAATGTAAATCAATTCAGAGATCAAAACAAGCGCAGGCCTATTAATTGGTAAGGCTTGTACCTTTTGCTTTGACATGCTGCCTTCAAGGAAACATTTATTCAATGTTTTCATATATTTTAATGCATTGGTTCTACTTGAAAGAAGAACAAAACCTTTTTCAGATCATAGCCCTCGCCTTGCTATGGCATTGGCATGTCGCGAGAAAAAGGGGGAGCAAGGGAGGGAGTGCGCGAGGGATCTGTTGATATGGAATGACAATGACGCCCTTTTTGAAAAACCAGCAGATATAATTCATATAGATCGCTAATACTTTGTTTTTGATACATCAACATCGAAATAATGAAATGAAGTGTCGGACTTACCATGTCAGGATTTAGCCGTGCTAAAATGGCGAAGGTAGACAGTCTGTCACAGACGCATTTGGTTCTGAATGAGTCGACGAGCACGGGTACAGATCTGCAGCCTCTGGACGACCAGGATCCTAGCAGCGAGGAGCTGCGGAAAAGAGAGAGAGCAATGCGGTGAATAAAACCTAGTGAAACCGAGTCAAAATCCCCAACGTTACACCAGCTATTTATCCCTAATCCACTTTACATCTCTGCCGTTAGCGAGCCAGACCGCAGAAAACGCAGTGAAAATGGTGATGAACAGCCTCCGTGGCGGCGTGCAGCACAGGTTTCTGCTTGACCAGGTTATTATTTCAATGGAATGGGAATACAAAAATTGCCCTGTAAATAGGCCTACACAAAAACACAAAATATAAAAAATACTACTAATGATATACTAAAATCCATAATAATAATATAAAAAATACCCAAATTATGACAATAAAAGGTAGCCTAGATATATTTAGCCATACTTTATTTTCACAGATTACTTTCACAATGCTTAATATAATTGCAAACGATAAATTACCAACTGTCTTCTAATCAACTCTTGAACCATTGAGATGTCAGTGGTACCATTGATAGCCAACTGTTGGACCCCTAGTGCAATCAATGCTTTGTAGCATAACACAACCAATAAGCGCATGACTGAGTTTGAGTTTTCAAAGGCCTGCCATGTCATTTAACACTGGGCACTCCAGAATTCTTTAGATAAAACAAACGCAATCTAAACATTAGCGACGATAGCAGACTTTCAACACAGGGTTTAGAAAGAGATATTTGACTGACTTTAGTTTGACTTTAGCAAAAACGCAGAATCCTATTAAATTCACCCATAATCTTAAACATTATAGATATTAATGAATGAGTGATCTTTTTTGACAAGCTCAGACTTTATTAAGTTTGAACTGTACATTCAAACTGCCCTATGGAGTGAGGAAAGATTAATCTTCATATGTTTAATTGCTTAATATTTAACAACAAAAAGTAATGTTCATTGGTCCTGAATCCAATGCTTTTTCCAAAATGCACAACTTTATTGTTTGTCAGCAATTGGTTGCAACTTCCTTACTCAAGAATGATATGTCACACTTCACTTATCCTCATAGCATTTATGATTTGATTAACTACAATTGTCATAGTTCAATCAATCAATGAGATTCAAACCTAACATATGTTACTTATGTCATGTCACTTTGGATAAAGGTGTCACCACAATAAAACTTTTTGGGGAATAACTGCACATATTGCCTCTTCCAGGACTGCACAGTCCATTAATTCAGCATATAACTACCACGGCCATTCCATTTCTCCCAAATGTCATAACACACTAGAACAGGCCGTCCAACAGGCTTACCCAAATAGCCTGTAGAAACGCAAGCCCTCAACAAGGTTACCCAGAGTGCACCTGGGCGGAGAGTGCCGAGGGGTGAAAAACTTGGCAAATTCAGAAAACAAAACAAGGGAAAGAGAGAAAGAGAGAGAGAGAGAGAGAGAGAGAGAGAGATACATTGAGAGAGATACAGAAAAAGAGAGAGAGCCAAAGCCATGTTTTAGCCCCAGGAGTAGGCTCAGTGCTAACATTAGCACGTCACTACTAACTGAAATCCAATATATTGCAACTCAGCACACAGTCTCTGTGGATGATACGATTGGGCCATTTTCCCAACCGCCTGTCCAGGCCCAGAGACAGCTTTGCCGGGGTTTAATTGGATCATTTGGGTGGCGGTCCAGCAACCCTGCATGTGTGAATAGACCGTGCCAAGAACAAGCCATAAGAACCATACCCAGTCTGCTTTTTAAAATAGCCTACTGTTAGCACATTGGAAACAGTGATAACAACAAGAGCAAAGAATGACAGGTGAAATTGTATAAAACATTGTCTGATAACTGTAATCCCATTGAATAATAACAGAGTTTCACAATAATTGAATGCATAACAATAATACTGCATCCGCTTGTCTTTTTTAAATAGTTGGGATGAGATGTACATTTAAAATAATAGAATTGCTGGTGACGAGGAGAAAGACAGAGAGACAGTGAATGAAAGACAAGCCTTGTGAGGGGGCAGGATGGCATGGTTGTTATTGATCCCTACAGATTGAAGTGTGATCCTTGTGAGGTCCTGCCACCCGCCTCACAGCTCTTATCATCATGACACGCCATGACAAGGACGCCTCCTCAGATTCCAATTTCTCCCTCAAATATTAACTCATTAATCATAGCTGCTGTCCAAGATGGATTTTAATTTTGCTTAGAACCCCCCCCCCCCAACACAGTTTATGCCACCAGATTGGATTTCTTTTTTCTTTTGTCCTTGCTCCAGTCACTGTCTGTCTTACTGTTACTGTTACTCTCTCTCTCTCTCTCTCTCTCTCTCTCTCTCTCTCTCTCTCTCTCTCTCTCTCTCTCTCTCTCTCTCTCTCTCCCACTTCAACACCCTTTTCCCCACCCGCCCATCCCCACCCCCCGGGCTATATTTACCAGGGCAAAGATTTTTTAATCCATGGATTGAGGGGAAGAGCGTTCTGCTTCTGGTCTCTGTAACACAAGTGTACGCACCTATCTAAATGCAAATGTCCAACCTGCATTGCAATAGGGCCATGGGCACAAGATGTTTTTGCCTCTTTCGCACGCGTCCGCTCCCTTTCAAACACACACAGGCATAGTCTCTCTTTCCTTCACGCTCTCATTGCCTCCCTGCCCGTTGTGTTTCCAAATAGAAAAGGCCACTTATGTGCGCAGACCAAATGAGTTGGGCCTGAAATGGCTCCTCATTAGCTGTGAAATTGAGTGCGGAACGTGTCCCTCTCCTTCTCTTAGTCCCCTTCATCCCTGTGTTTACTTTATAACACTTTTTTTCTGTCCTACCATCCTTGTGCGGCCTCTTTTTCTCTCTCTTGCTCTCTCTCTCGATCTCTCTCTCCATAGATTCTAAAGTGCTCTCCATCCCTATGTGTTGATGTGTGTGTTAGCCAGCCAGCAGTAAAGCTGTGAGCGACACTTTTAATTTTCCACATGCTGCATCAGTGTCGGCGCAGTGTTAGTGTGGGGTTAGCGCTGTCCCACTGAGCTGTCTGAAATACTCAGCGCCTTGCACCGGGGAGTGTCGCAGTCACTTTGTCGAGATTAAAAACAAGCAGGCCGGGGAAGTCACTGCGGGATGTGGCCTCAACGAAAGTACCACGCCTCGGCGTTCCACACCAGGTGTTCGGCTGGTTTCCCCCCACAGGCTCAGGTGGACACTGTACAGATATGGATGGATGAATGCCATGGTTGGATGGATTGATGAAAGAGCAGAGAACCTGCTTTTACCTGTCACTTTCATCCCACGAAATGCAGGTCTGGTTGGTGGTGCCCTGATCCCACGGAGACAAGGAGATAGAAATAGAAAAAAGGGACATAACCCAGTTAAAAATGAACGGAGGAGGAAAGGAAACAATTGAATAATGAATACAATATTTGGTAAAAAAAAATCAATGTGGTCTTATTTTTGCACTGACAGCGGAACTGAAAGCACAACTTACGTTGTAGAGATGCGCAAACTCGACTTCCACGGGGGTGGAGAGGGAAGGCGGTGTGGGCTTTATGGTCACAGAGACCACTTTGGAGTTGAGAACGGTGCTGTTCCTGCAGGAGGACAGCACGGGGAAAACAACTTCAAGATCCTCTTCCCGGGAAAGTACTACAGCGATTCACATTCCCTCACCAATCCAGTCATGCTGAGTAATGCCTGGTGTCTAGGTGGCTAAAGAAACTAAAAGGTTAACGTTATCCCAAAGATAGAAGAGGTATACAGTAGATGATAGGTTCTCAATAATTTCTTTACCCCCTAGCTTCTTTTGTCAATGGCATCCCCCTCTTACGCCTCAAAGCACCATCTGTCACTTAAAATGTCTCTAGTCTAAAAACCCATCATATTTCTTGAAAAATAAATCAAATGTGTGGGAGAAGAAGAGCGCTAAGAGAGACAAGACTTTCCTCACAAAGTAATGCAGAGAAAAAACATAATGCATTCCAGTCCACATAGCCTCCATTTGATGAGCTGCAGACAAGCATGCGTGGGTGGATGGGAGTGGTACTACACCCGTTCTTTCTCTCATGTTTACACCGCATTATGCCCCATACCGTAGCAGCATTAGCATAATGGAAACCCCCCTCACAGGGATGGAGGGTATATATCACAAACACACACACACACAAAAACGCACTGCATGAAAATGTATGCTAATGGTGGAGCCCGACTATTTCTCTCAGACGTTCTTCTAGGCATGGAGATAAAAGGAATCTACACACAAGCGTGGATAGGGTCTGCATCACAACACATTAGGGTCCTGCAGCTCTGCTTGAATACGGATACACCAATCTTACCTCTGGAGAGAAAGAATGCTGCCGAGGTTTCTATAGAGCACGATGCCAGTCACAAAGGCAGAGGAGTCGTCGGAATCTGTGGTACAAAACAGACACACCCAGACACACCGACACAAACACACCCACGGGTAAAACACACGCGCAGAAGAACAGCCAGGACAGAGGGGACAGTTAGTCAGTATAGAGGAGTGATGATAGGGATAATGATTGCTCTGAAGTAAACTGCAGCCCTATAGTATGAAGCGAGAGGCTTTGGAGAAGACAGAGGAGAAAGAATGCAGGTCAGTCTGGCTCCCTCCTTCCAGACCCCCCTGGAGGTCTTCATGCTGGATCTGGCCTACATGACTAGCCATCTATAAACAAGGCCACATGCACGCCAGGCTCTCCCTCACATCCTCTACTCATTATAACTGATGGAAAGAATATACGTATATATATATATATATATATATATATATATATATATATATATATATATATATATATATATAAATATTATTACACTCCAAAACACATGGATTAACAATTTGCATGGACCCCTCTCCAATCCCAACAAACACACAATTGAAAAAAGATAATGGAGAACGCAAAAAACAACTCCAAAACACATTCACACACACACACACACACACACACACACACACACACACACACACACACACACACACACACACACACACACACCACACACTGCCCGAAGAGAAGACATTGATACAAGACAATCTTTTCCCCGAAACGAGAAGACCCAAGCTTTGTCATAGCTGAAGGCCCCCCACCCCCCTGGCACCAGACTGTGGTCAGGGAAGAAGAGGGCCAGCGGCATTGTACTGCTGCAGTGTCAGACACAAAGCTGAGTAGGGTCCATCTGCTACTCTGTCTGCACACCCATCGCATGTTAAGTTCAACACAGTGGCAAGCTGAGGGAAGCCAGGGGCTGACTACAGCTCCCAGGATACAGCTGAGCTCCTATGGGCATCGGAGGGGCCAAGCGAGACAGGCAGAATGGCTTTGTGTGTGTGTGTGTGTGTGTGTGTGTGTGTGTGTGTGTGTGTGTGTGTGTGTGTGTGTGTTTAAGGAAGAGAAATGTCGCGCTCACCCCACATTGGGCTGGTTATCCAATGTTTTTTGCCAGATTGAGTTCTGCAGAGACAGAGCTAGCCTAGAGGGATGTTTAGAAATGAACCAATGCAGCATTGCGTGCACGCATGAGGCGCGGTGCGTAACGCCGAATGTGTGAGCGTGTGCGGAAGACGCAAGCTAATGATTTCTCGAGTGTTTCCGTATGTGTGCACCTGAGCATGTCAAATTCTGTGCAAATGACCATGTTTCTGAACATGAAGGTAATCAAGCATGTGCCTCCATCATGCTGCTCCAACGGGTTCAAAAAGATAACTCCAGAAGATATTTCCAATCAGAGCCGAACGGGACATTTGAAAGGCCATTTTGTTGCTCCCTGTCAGCGCTCCCCATGCTGCCTGCCGCAGGTGAGCGCTTTGACTGACTGCCTGACTGCTGACGGGGCTTTGCCACCGTCGAGACGCACATCTCCCAGCGGGGGAGGAAATTAGGCCTAATTGTCCTTGATTGGCTCCTGTTGACTCCTGATTAGGAGTGGCGTTTCTCGTTAGCGTGCTGACGGTGAGAGGGCCCTCTGTAATGATCTACCGCTCTCCGACTGACAGACAATTCTGCACCACAATGAAGGCCCTTTGCCTCGCGGGCCAATCAGTCTGGAGTGTTTGCCTCTCCACCGCCAGGTGGTCGAGCATGCGGCAAATGTTTGCGCACTCCTCGCACTGACACTGTGTTCATGCCACGTCACTTTAACATCGGTGAAGTGGGCCTGCTCATTTTGTCTGCGTGTATGTGTGTGTGTGTGTGTGTGTGTGTGTGTGTGTGTGTGTGTGTGTGTGTGTGTGTGTGTGTGTGTGTGTGTGTGTGTGTGTGTGCTTTGTTACCTGGCTTGCCAGTGGAGAGGACGTTCTTGGAGATTGTCACTCGGTCTTCGGAGCTGCGGGCCCAGTCGGCCATGCCCCTCCAGCCCTTCATAGGGAAGGTGATGTCGGTGTTGCCTGCCACAGGACGCTTGTGGATGCTCAAAACTAAATCCACCGGGAGAGAAAGAAAGAGAGAGAGAAAAGAGACACAGAGAGAGAGAGAGAGAGAGAGAGAGAGAGAGAGAGAGAGAGAGAGAGAGAGAGAGAGAGAGAGAGAGAGAGAGAGAGAGAGAGAGAGAGAGAGAGAGAGAGAGAGAGAGAGAGAGAGAGAGAGAGAGAGAAGAGAGCGAGAGGGGGAGAGTTAAGAATTATCACACTTTTTTATCCATTGTGTTTTCCATACTTGTAATAATAATCAGAAATTATATCTTGTACACTGTCTGTCTGTGTGTGTGTGTGTGTGTGTGTGTGTGTGTGTGTGTGTGTGTGTTGGGGGAGGGAGGTTGTTTGTTAAAGATGTGTGTGTGTGTAGTACTGGAAGGTCAGTAGCTGAAAGGCTCGTGGCAGGGATGTGGGCGACTGTTTGGCTGCAGACAGCAAGGTGGCACAGCAACAAACCAAACAGACCTCTCATCTGGCCCCCGTTCCCACACACGCACACACAGCTCAGCCTGGCTCAGCAGAGACCCTTTCAAACTCTGCCTGTGTTTGTATCTGTGGGTCAGCATGAGCAGCGTGTCCTTTGTAATGCTCATGGGGCTGCTTTGGGATTCTCTGGCTGAAGCAGCCATTGCCCGTTACCGGGCTTCAAGGAAGCAGCAGGTGACTGTGAATCTGAATTTGAGTCCCCTGAAAAAGCTCTGAGTGGAGCGCAAAAATTGAAACACCAAATAAAGTGGATTAGTCTCAGGACTGAGGTATAAAGGTAAGCTTTCCTGCTTTCCAGCCAGCAGTAAAAAAGTAGGGAAAGGTTTATTTACATTTTCTCATGATTCAACAGTGTGCCAAGAGTGGATATAGAGGTGGCTCTGAGACGTAATTAAGCCTTCTGGAACTGTTGTGGGCTCAATTTAACGAAACATCCGGGATGCAATGGGCCCATTTGAAAACCCCAATGACATATCTGCTCTCAACCCAGATCTTTTCTAAACAGTTCTCATCTTGTATTTGAGGCATAATGGATATGATACCACCGTATCCTGTGTATATTAAAACAGCCTGAGAGACAAAGATAGACGACTGAATATTATCAGAAAAAGCAGCGGTCTACTACTCACACACAAACACACACACACACACACACACACACACACACACACACACACACACACACACACACACACACACACACACACTTGACACTCTTGACACTCTTTACACTCTTGACAAAAACACACACACACTCTTGACATACGCTCACAAATACACACACTCACAAACGGCAGCTCAGACACATTCATTGGTAGCATTCGTAGTCTAATGACACTGTGAAGAGGTTTGGGATGGTATATTACCTAAGTTATCTGTGACTTCATAAATGTCCTGGAAGTCTTTCATCCGCAGGCCGATGACGTCCACAAAGTCCTCCACCAATCGGAACAGCTCCTTTATATTGGGGCCAAGCTTTAAAAAAAAAAAAACGGAAGAGGGGATGTTAAGAGCCTGCCGACTTTGTTGCCATCTTAAAGAAGGATAAAGAGGGGGAAAGTTTTACTTTTACTTTCCATAGCATTTCAGGACATGCCCCTTGAAATATGATATCATATTCTGCTGGGTAGCGGATCGGATTTGATTCCCGAAAGGACCTCGTATGACAACTATCAGTATTTGCATTTAATTCATGGTCACCGTATGCTTGTTCATTGCCCATGCATGTGTTCATCACGCATGCGTCACTTCATTGACTTTGACCCGGTGCCTGTGTGTCTAGCCAGCTGGTGAGAGAGGGTCTCCCCAGAGAGGGATGGGGAGACATGCCGACAAACACAGACCGAGGAGCGGGTGATGGCCGGCTTTGCTCGGCTACTCAGCACGCTCCCCCTGTCCATCAGTGGCCCTGCTTAGCTTCTGGCCCTGTCAGTCAGTCTGTCGACTAGACTTTCCGTCTGCCTGTCTGTCCACACGAGCGTTTGTCACTGACTCGAGCGGTCTGTCTACCAGCGTTGTTTGACAACAGACTGAACAAGACTTGATATATCAAGCATGGCTGTCCCACAGAAATCTGTCTGTGCATGGATTCTGCCCTGGACATTGAGATTGACTCACCAGTTGCGCCTCCTCCCACCTCTCCCTGTTCTCCTCCATCAGCAAGTTACTGACCGACTGGACAAAGTTCTGTAAGTAACATACACATAAAAAAGGATGTATTCCATAAATATGTGCACTGGACACATCTCTTAGACCTACTGTGACAGTGGCACAGATCCGTTCCAAACTGTCCCCCACTCACCCTCAGGTCTGCGGTGCTGGGGTTGTAGTAGGCCCTTCTGAAGATCTCCGTCATGTTCTTCAGAACATCCACTATGGCCAGCAGGTCACCGCTGTAGCTGGTCCCGTCGCTGGACGTCACCCTCAGTTTGGTCATTACCTCCGAAACTCCATCTCCCACAAGCCCCCGTTGGGCTTTTGACAGGTGATCTCGGGTCTTTGGGAAGAAGGTGGGGATTAAATGCGACAAAAAGGATATGTTTAGAGAAATTCTTTCTGTGTCTTATATGTTGCAATGCGACAAATAAACGGTGAAAATGGGAGCTTTTAAGAAGTGCTTACTCACCAGTGTTTGGATACTGCGGTAATCATTAGAGATACACTTCATATAGGTGGGGTTCTCCCAAAAGGCAATGCCCTCCTCATCCAGGGAGCAACGGCGCAGGATAAGCCCTGGGAGGCAACAGAAACCGGGGTGTCAGCACAACTTAAGTCTGGGGATTCTCTGGGCCTAACCAGCCAGGACCAATTGCTTTTGAGCGCTGTCTCGTGGGTGACCTTGGGACCCTGTTGTGGGTTAGGGAGAGTGGACAGGGAAAAGCTTACCCATGGCATTTGGAGGACAGCGCACCGCAGCTATTTCCCCCGACGGGGTCATCTTCCACACTACGTTGGAGAAGTTGTCCTCGGCACAAATTTCATGTGGTTCTGTGTGGGAAAAGATCATGACAAATAGCGTGTCATTGGGTGATAAATTACTCGATGGTATACGTTTGAATACAAAACTTTCAGTCAACGTAAGCGTAATTTTTTTCCAGTTATGATAAACGCACACAGAAAGATCAATCTATTATCGCTATTAACCTGGACATTTCTTCTCGTTGCAGGGGCGGAGTTCCTCTGGCTCCCCAGGGCAGTCCTGACCTCCATAAAAAGGGCCGTAGCACACCCTCTTCCTCTGCTGGCTCCCCCCGCCACACGTCTTGGTACAGCCCACCCAGGAGGTCCACGGCTGCCACCTGCCATCCACTGACAAACATACAGAGGCTCTCAATAAGAGAAAGACACTCAAACGCTAAGGAACATACACAACATTAACACTCTCTCGATGTCTCTCTCTATTACGTTGCGTGTTACCTGGGCAGTCGCCAAGGAAACAGTCCACAGTCTCCAGCCATTCTCCCCGACACTCGGAGCCTCCGTAGGAGGGCCCGTTGCACTCCCTGGTGCGCTGCATGGTGCCGTTGGAGCAGGAGGTGGAGCAGGAGCTCCAGCTCGACCACTCATTCCACACCCCGTCCACTGGAGGCAGACAGACAGGCAGAGGGGAGAGGAAAGGAGAGGAGGAGTAACAGGCCAAAAGCAGGGGGAACGAGAGTAAGGCAATGTAACTTAATGCATGTATCCACATTGAATTTTAAGTACGTTTGCAGACACACAAGACCTTTATAATTTGGAAGGGAAATGAGAAAAATATTTTTCTCAAGTAAAACTGCTTTACCTGGGCAGACAGCTATATTGCAGAATTTATTTTGTTTCTCTGGCCCCAGACAGGGGTCTCCCCCAAACTGTGGGGGCTTGCATGACCGCGTTCGGTCTCGGTTGCCACGCCCGCAGGTCGACGAACACAAACTCCACGGCGACCACTCATCCCACGCCCCGTGCACTGCAATCAGAGTGGCTAGGGTATGATTTATAGAGGGAAAGACATAGACCCCCATGCAAACACGCAGCATCACACAAACACACACAGCCACAGTCATAATAAGTCCCCAAGCAAAACACACAACCACACACAACCACACATAACAAACACTACTCAACACTCATTCAAACGGACATGAAACCTGCACAAATGTACAACAGCACTTTATATGCTTTTCATATGTCAATTTGTCTCATTACATTTCACACCACTGCGCCACTGTTGTGGGCCTATCGCCACGGTTACAGAGTAAGAGTGTCTGTGAGGTAAGAGGAGTCTCCCTGCCTGCTTGCCGAGGGGCTTGAGCGCAGAGCAGCCGGTCAGGGCTTTGGAGCATCGATCCCTCTGATCTGTGGTCAAACCCCTCTCTCAGGAGCTGTCAGCATAGGGATGCCCCAGGGGAAGCTAGGGCCTTGTTGGGGGCAGTGAGGGGGTGGCCAGGAGAGGGCTAGGCCAGAGCGGGAGGGTAGGGGGACAGCAGGTCAGGGCTGGGGAGGGTGGGCAGCTGGAGCGGCTTACCTGGACAGACCGCCGAGTTGTTGCAGGGCCTCTGCTCGCGTAGCGGCCCGCTACACTGGGTGCTGTAGGAGGAGGAGACACAGAAGCGCGTGCGGCTCTGCCAGCCCTCACCACACGTGGCCGAACACACACTCCACGCCGTCCACTCCTCACCTGACGTTGACTCTAATGAGGAGGAGGGAGGGGTGGTTGGGTGGGAAGGGAAAGGAAGGAGGACAGCAGGGGGAGAGGAGAGGGCCGAAACGAATTAGCATGCAGGACCTAGCCTCCCAGGCCACAGAAGGAAGGGTGTACTGTGGAGTTGGGGAGATTCTGTTCTACCGGTGGTTCTCTCTCTGGGACCGGGTTCTGATTCCATATCCTTTGCATTGCCTTCGCTTGAGGAAAATGCCTTTGGCACGGGATATGTCAATCGTTTTTTTTCAGACTACCATGATTGCTCATTCAACAGGCACAGGAAGTTGACCCTGGCCATTGAGTGAACTCTGAGCAGTTATGGCTGTCCAATAAAAGAAGCAGGATGGATTGGGCGCAACAGGAAGTAGGGTATTCATTCGATAGTTGACCATTCGCATTCGCAGAGAGGGAGGACTCCATTTTATATCCCTGACAGGACACAATCTCTTGTAATGATCTAACAAAAAAAAAATTTAAAAAAATAAATAACCATGTTCAGGGTCCATGTTGGAATTACCCCCTTGTTGCCGTGGCACCATTTTGGAGATTTTGATAGATGTGTACGAGAGGGGTGTTAGTGTGTGACTCCTGGTCTAGAGGGGATCATTGTGAACATGTGATGGGCACCCAAGCGGCCATTGTGACTGATGCATGGGATCCCTCTGCGTCCCGTTGTCTTACCTGTCTGCGGGGGCTGCTGTCCACTTCGCGTCTTGTCTACATCATCGCGCTTGCGGCTGTCCACGGAGCGAAGCGATTGGCTGCGAGAGAGATGATGCCCTTTGCCTGCAGGGGTGGGGCAAGGCCGGGAGGGGGAGGAGTTAGAATCTTTAGCTTCTTTTATAGGTTGCTTTTTTGGCCCACAACCGTGACGTGATTGGTCACCCAGAACAGCATCAGCCAAACTTGGGACTTTTGTAACTTAAATTATGTGGTAAGTGCAAATGTATTGTATTGAGTGGTTGTGAACGTGTTTTTTTTCTTCTAAATAAACCGTGTTTATCCAAGTCTTAACTTTGGAGTGTCTTTTGAAGCCGACACATAATAGAAAGAAAAAAGAAACATGAAGTCAGTGAGCGATGTTGTACTGATCATCGATTTATAAGGCTGAAAAGCCATTTTATAAGACAGGCGAGGGGGCTTTTACACCGATCCACTAGGTATAGATTCCATACAATCCTAGTGTGTGGGATTTCTCTTTACTCAGCAATATCCCTTCAGCTGTTGAATTATGCCCCGATTGTGACATGCTGAACATGCATTGCCTTGAAAAACTGTTGACTGCGTCCTTATTATTGAATCATCGATCAAAGTCCCCTTCCAACATGCACTCTTTACTGTACATCGACATGTTGACTTATGTGAGGAGGACAGAGTGGATGAGAGACATAAGTAAGAACAACACACACACACACACACAAAAAAAACATAAACCGGTAGCAGATTGAGGACCACAGCACGCACACAAGATACACATACAAAGACAGGCAGTGAAAAACCTGGACAAACCCACACGCACACACACACACACACACACACACACACACGGAGGGAGTGCTTTAGCTCACCACCACAGGACTGTGAGTTGCAGGGCCGACCCTCTTCCAACACACCCTCACACAGGTAGGACTCCTCTGGGGGTGACTGACAGGTCCGGGTACGAGTCTGAACCCCGCCTCCACAGTCACTGCTGCACTCTGCCCACTGGGCCCACACACTCCAGCCACCTAGACACACACAGACACAGACACACACACACACACACACACACACACACACACAGACATAAACAAAAAAGACAAGTTGACCACTATTCAATGCGAAAAGGTCTCTTAATAAAACATGCAAGACAAAGAGCTACGGTCTTTTCAAATTCCCTGTACAGCCATTTCCGTTAACGTGGTCCATTAAGATGTGTGCAGATATGAGGAGGAGAAGGGTAACGAGCAACAGAATAGCTCTCAGTATGTCCCGCACGCTCATGAATGCTTAATGGCACAGACAGATGCCTCTCGCTCCCATGGGTGACGACAAATATATATTAATCTGCATGAATAGAACACGGAGCACGTTGACTACCAGGCACACACATTTTTTATTACACGCAAATCAATTTTGTTCGTGTCAGGCAGAAGAACAGGGAGGGACCGTGGAAAGAGACGTGGCCAGGCTATACCACTGCAAGGGCCGTGGTCGAAGTTCCAAGACAATGTCCCAAAGTATCATCCGAGAGGACTGCGATGGAGATTTCAAAATGTCTCCTCAACATGGTAACTGCAATACAATGAGTTACATGCTTTTTTTATGAAAAGCCTGAAAACAAATAATAATGCATAATAATGTGGCCTTGCTTGGACATTGCCTTCAGTCGTATTTTTTATATGGATGTAACTATTGAATATGCACCACTGAACACAGTCAGTAACCTGTTTTAAGCAAACCAACCAACTGTGGCAAAATTACAACACAATATCCAATAGCAGGTCAGCAAATAACCTTGTCAACCAATATTACACCAGCATAAAACACCACACCCACACTAAGTCAAAGCTAAGTCAATGCCAAAAAAAAGTCAACCAACTATTGGCTGTGTTTAAAAGGCACAGACACTTCCCACTGAAAATATGGCCCTTCTCAAGCTGGAAATAAAAAATAAGAGATAGAGATACAGAGAGTCCCAAAAGGACTCTTTCAAATCACTCCAATGAATAGTGAACAAATGTGGCCCATGAATACGGAAAGCATGAGTGGAGATTGTTAGGAGCAACGGACAAAAGCTTGTTCAGTCAAATAAAGATTTTGGAGAGGCAAAAGAAAAAAATCTATTTGCAGATAACATTTGCTCCCCTGAGAACAACGGCAGTAGAGTTTTTCATAATTTTTTATTCAGCCATACCTATGTATTACCTAGCCCTCTGATGACCAAGGTCCCATTCACATCTTTTAAAATCCCCTTAAGAGCAAATCCTCAATTAACTGACTCTGGAAAGCACACTCTCTATCACAGAACTTTGACTTTTTCATACTGTAAAGAAATGAGTTTTGATGAGTGTCTACTTGCAATAGTGACATTTCTGAAAGTCACCTTGCCCTCCTATTTACAGCAATGAGCTGGTTGGCTTGGCAGCTCCTGTTACAGGTCTGGTTTTTGTTTTGCTCCACAATCATCAGTACCAGACAAACCCTCTAACCCCTGAAAAAAGAACTCCGAAATCAATGAAATGGCTGTAACCCTATACTGAAATACTTTGTGTGTGTGTGTGTGTGTGTGTGTGTGTGTGTGTGTGTGTGTGTGTGTGTGTGTGTGTGTGTGTGTGTGGTTGTGTGTGTGTGCGCGTTCAGAGGGAGAAATAGAGGGAGTTAAAGCAAGAAATAGTGTGAAAGACTGACAGATAGAAATAGAACCAGAGAAGAGCAATGAATAGAGAGAAGGACACTTGTCTAAAAGCTGACAAAATCAGTTAAATCAGTAGCGATGGGTTCAGACATAAGCACTGGACACTAAAGGTATTCCTGATTCTTGCCCTGGTGGAGGGGTGGAATGGCTGAATGGAGGATGAGGAAGAGAGGCTCTATCACACGGCTAGTGCTGACACCCAGAGGACAGTTGGAGATAACACGGGCAGGGGAAAATACAGAGACAGGAAAAGAGAGAAAGAGGGAGAGAAAAGAAGAGAGATGGACGAGGGCGGCATACAAATGAAGAAAGACGAATACATGGAAGATAAGGACAGAAGAACAGAGGAAAAGGACGGTGCAGAGTTGTAGGTAAATACTGTCCTCACTAATACTGTGGGACTAAAAGCTACACAGCTTTCATGATTTCCTTTTATTCAGTAAGTTTGGCATGCACTGAATATTTCACAACGATACAAAAATCTCTCAAAATCAAACGTTGGTGAGAAAAAAATAGGTACATGCGATTTCAACATGATGCCATTCATATGTATAAAAATATTCTCACATTGAAGACATACTATTGCTGATAATCCATTATTTGGTTTAGGTACTGTATCTCTAAGTGTACCCGCAAACGTAACAATATCCCACAAACATAATTAACCATAAGCATAATACAAATTTGCAGCTTTTAATGTAATAATTCCACTAACATAATACGTTTTCTTTAGGAGTTTGCACTGAAACTTTTGCAAAGGGTTACTATTATTGGTTATAAAACTTTTTATTTGTAGAGTGACATGATACTGTTTTGCCTCTTCTGAGGTATTTTATACTGTCCTTTGTAATAAAACCAAGAATACATTTGTAATTAATATGATGTGGTTTAAATTCCAACATTACTTGATCCATCTAAATAAGCAAGAACCTACAGGACAAGAATATGTGGGAGAAAATGTCATTGGATTTTGAAGATATTTATTCGCATCATGTATAAGCCGCATATTTAGATTCCAAGCAGCAGATTTTTTTTATTTATTTTTTATGATTTTTACATTTGTGGGAAGTTATAACAATTTTGAAAGCTGAAGATTTTCACCTTCCCACAAATGTAATTAATCCCTGCAAACTAAACAATTATGCTGTTACATTTGTGGAAAACGTATTACATTGGTGGGAATATTACATCAAAAGCTGTAGATTTGTATTACGTTTGTGGTTTCTTATGTTTGTGGGATGTTGTTACATTTGCAGGTCTCTCTCTCTGTCTCTGCTCTGGTGGAAGCCTAATCCACTGCCTCAGTATCCTGCTCTGGATAAATATTTGAACAGCAGCGCTCCCACAGTCCCATCCCATCAATCAATGCCCCTTCCCCAGAGCAGAAGCTTAACTCAGGTGTTCACCTAGCGCCTCATCGGCACTCCCGCCACGTCAGCCCATGACATTAACCCGTCGCTCCACCACTTAGCATACCACCCCCCCCACCCCACACACACACACACCTCCCGTGGATTCAGAACTCCCAAAGCAGGTTCCCAGAGAGGAACTCAAAGTTTGTCTCGATTTGAAGTGACTGCATCAAGGATGTATTTTGGGCATCCCACCGAGGACAGGAATTCTAAGAGGCTCCATTCTGAGGCCCCATTCTGAGGCTCCATTCTGAGGCTCCATTCTAAGGTTCCATTCTGAGGTTCCATTCTAAGGCTCCATTCTGAGGCTCCATTCTAAGGCTCCATTCTGAGGCTCCCATTCTAAGGCTCCATTCTGAGGCTCCATTCTGAGGCTCCCTTCTGAGGCTCCATTCTGAGGCCCCATTCTAAGGCTCCATTCTAAGGCTCCATTCTAAGGATCCATTCTAAGGCTCCATTCTGAGGCTCCCTTCTGAGGCTCCATTCTAAGGCTCCATTCTGAGGCTCCATTCTGAGGCTCCATTGTCCGTTCTGAGGCTCCAGAACCTTCCCGCCCCAACCGCCTCTGAAGCCCCTTTGATTAATCAGCTTAATGCGCTGCAACAAAAACATTACTGTATGTCCTCAGCCTCCGTGGCCAGCCCCATGTCTTTTACCTCCCCGTTTACCCCCTGTCCAAAGCCCTTGTCTATAAATACATATCATGTGGGCCGCTCGCTGGTTTCAGGTGCAGGTCAGCCAGGCAGACATTTCAATTCCGAAGATGGATGCCCCACTTCAGAGGGGCCGATAAGAACAGGCTCCAAAGGTCCTCCACCGCGGGGATCAGATGGCTCACACACTTTTCCTCTGTCCAGATAGACAGGCGACGCAGAGAAATAATTCAACTTTTTTTTTGTTCTTTTTTTCTCAAACCTCCACGCACATCCATCTTTCACTGAAACACCTGGTGATAAGGGCAGTTGAAGGCCTGTCTTTGCAGACGGCCATGCTGACAGCCAGCCACACACACAAACACACCCGCAGACACACACGCTCAGCACAACACGCATACTAAACAATCACTTGTTTGCCTGTCAAAGAGCCGAGCATAAACACTTCTGGGGGAAAATAATGATTCTTTTTGTCTGTGCTGCCCAGACTGTTTGTTTTGGTCTTGTTTTCGTCTGAGGTGGTTGCCCAGTGAAGAGAGCTGGAGGGCTTCTGGTGATGTGGCCTTAACTCAATAACAGGAGGAACACTTTGACTCTAGCTGCGGGTTGTTTACTCGCTGTTTACTTACCAGCGGCCCGATGTGCTGGGTGTCATACTAAAGTGTTCCTATGGTAACAGCTAGGGCCTCCGCGTCTATTTCCTCCTTGGACTAGGCTCGATTCGCCACCCCCTCAAACCTCCCTCCTCGCAGGCTTCAGGAGACTTAAAACCACCGCCAACCGCCTCCCTCCCTCCCTCCCTCCCTCTCTTCGTCTCCATAGTGCCGTCAACACCTCTCTCTCTCCCCCCGCTCAACGCCACAGCTCTTAAATGAATGTGTCATTGTAATGCGGTTTCCTTTTGTTTCCTAGCTACCTTCTGAGAACATTAAACCGCTTAATTTATACACCCCACTAAGCGACGTATATCAAGTAGACTGAGCTAGCATTTGGATCCTTAGTGGCGCTCGCACACACACACACTCACACACATACACACACACATCCCTTAGAACACAGAGCACCACAGTCCATTCTCAATACACTTTGCAGCCCTCTCATACATCAGAAGCTCTTGTCTCCCCACACAGCGTGGGCTGGCATTGTGACTCAGAGAAAAAGGGAGGGAGAGAGGGAGGGAGAGAGATAAAGAGAGGGCTGGATGGAGGTAGAGAGGGGAGGTCAGGGCCCACCTCAGGTTCTATCTTCCTCCGCCAAAGTAGTAGGCCGAAGAGAGTCTGTGCTCCGGGCTGGTCCTGGTGTGTGCATGTGTGTGTGTGTGTGTCCAGTTAAGAAGAGCACACGGGATGTGTCGACAGTAATGAGTTGTTCTCCCTGGCCTGGCAGGCGCTGGCCAGGATCAGCTCTGCTTCCAGGCACACTGGCCCGTCTCCGCATGTGTATTGTGAGTGTATTAGCGTGTGTGCTTGTTTGTTTGTTTGTGAATGTGTGTGTGGGCGTGTATGTGTGTGTGCGTGTATGTGTGTGTGTGTGTGTGAAGCAGGGGCTTTATGGCAGCACGTCACCTCTGGGTGTCATTCGACTGGATACGACCAAGCAGAGCAGCCTTTACAGCCAGCCTGCAGAACTGCAGCCTGCTCGCCTAACAAGGACTTGCTGATAAACAAACACGCAGAGTCTTAACACACACACACACACAAACACACACACACACACACACACACACACACACACACACACACACACACACACACACACACACACACACACACACACACACACACACACACACACACACACACACACACACACACAGTATGCACAGACAAACACCATTGCTGACTAGATTTATTTCTTGCAAACACGCCTTGTGAAATGTTGAACATCCTCTCAGCACCTAGCAGCTGTAAACTGGTATACTGCAGGTGGTTCAGAGACAATTCATTTTCATTCTCCCAGTCATCAAACTTGAACCAAGGCAGAGCGAGTCCCTACCTACCATTAAGTGCCCCACCAGCAGACACACAGCTAAGGATACCACTAGGAGAGAACACACGCACATGCACACACACGCACTAACACGCACAGATGCTCTTCCGAGAGTGCATGGCGTGAAGACACTGGAGTGCAGAGAGATATATGATCAGTAAATGGAGAGACACTGATCACAGCCGTAAAACTCCAGAGAAAGGGCTTGGCAGAGTGTGAAACAGGAGCGTGATGGAGTGGTGGGGATGCAAAAAAAAGAGAGAGCAAAAGATTGAGAGAAGAGGGTTAGACAGTGAAGGAAGGAGATGAGGATGGAGGGGGGGTGGGGGGGGTGCATCGTCTGCCAAAGCAGCGACAGGCTGCCTGTCAGAGGCGGGAGGAATTCCTGTCACATCCTGGCGACGTGCGATTGGCTCGCGGCCCGGGCCGCCGCCGACCATTATCCACCGGTCACACATGAGCGATGAGCTGCGGCGCGGAGGAGGACAATCACAAAAAAGAGCTTCAACTTTTCCCTTTCTCTGTCTCCCACTGCTAATCCTCCTGCTCTCCTTTATGGCTGGAAATGAATGACCTCTCCACTTGTGACACATTCGCAGGCACACACACGCGCACACACTTACTTTCAGGCACACACGCACACACTCTTACGTGGCCAACCTGAAGCGGCTCTTTTATCATCACACAGTAAGTAGCAGCGGTAAAATTGCTTAATTAAAACATGAATGTTTAATAAACCCTCAAGCTGCTGAAGGGAGGCATTCAAAAGCTGGCCTGAAAAAAGAGACAATTCTTCAACTGGCTCCCACTAGCACAGTCAGTCTGTTCTGACAGAAGAGTGATAGACACATGAGTTACATGGTCATTCACTGCTACTCCTACAATAAATCGTTGTTAAAATCGTTAAAAGTTTAACAATTTAAAAACCTTTTTGTTGTTGTTTTTGAAAGTTTCATTTATGATGCTGTTGTACCTCAAAATGGTCTCTCTCGCCAAGAAAGGTGTTAAATGCTGGTTAAAAAAGCCAAGCAAAAACAAGTAAGACATTTCAGGGGGAAAGGAATGGTCATGATCATTATCAAATATGATCATATTTCACTTTAAACAACATCAGTCAGTTTTAGTATGAACTATACACAATTTGAAGAAACAAGAATTATTCTTGCATTCCAAATGTATTTGCTAATGTACGTCATTGAAACCAGATTTCAGCGGTGTCTATCGAACCCCTTCATACTCATTATTATAGTTGCACTTACTGTCGGTGTTTACTTCTCAGTCTAATTGGACAGTAATATTTTAAAAAAGAAATGCGGGCTAAATCCTAAGTGTCCACGTCTATGTGGCTGTGGGACTCCCCATGGTGGCGTGTCTGTGTGAAGCCACAGTAAACGATGGGTGTGGTAATAGGGCCAAAGAGCAGTCTGAGTGCTATCCCTCTCCACCGTCTGCCTGCTCCTGCCCACACACTGCACCCCCTGTGGCTAACACTGCACAGCAAAAAAAAAACAACAACACCCGCCATCACACACATACACACACACACACACACACACACACACACACACACATCTTCTCTCTCGCCACTTTGTCAACCACCCACACACCCCTTGTCACCGGGGATTGGTTTGTGCTCATACCAGTGTATGCCATTTTTTACAGTGTGTGTGTGTGTGTGTGTGTTTGTGGTTCGGTGATAACGCATTACACTTGCTTAAGAACTCCCCCAGATCTCCCATCTGAGGGACGCAGTCGGAAATCCCTGAGTTTAGCAACATGGTGTCCCGTCCATCACACACCATGCTGTGGCTTGCCGGGACGAGAGCCCCATCACCATTCATCCTGCTCAACGGCAGCCCCCCGCCAACATCTGACCACAGCACAAGTGCGCAAGTCAGGCAAACTTCTCATTTCCTCAATTCATCCTTCTCTCTTTGTCGCACCCCTCCCACTTCTAGAGTCAGCTGAAACACCCGCTGCTCTCTTTCTCCCCCCCCCCCACCACCACCACCACCACACACACACACACACACACACACACGTCTTCCTATTACTCTCATTCCTTCCGTCATTGCCCTTCTACTTTAATTCTTTCATCCTTCTGTCCTGACCATTGGTGTTCTATCGTGAACACTATCTATCTCACTCCTATGGCTCCTCTCTTTGTCTGTCCCCTCGTTCATTGTGTCTCCCCTCCTCCCGGCTCTTTGCCCCCGCCCACCCCCTCCCCCCCCCTCCTCCTCCTCCCGCTCTCCCCTTGTCTTTCACGTCCAGCCTCTAATCAGTTACTGCCTCCCCTGCTGTGGAGTGAGAGATGAATCGCCTCCCGCTTCACCTCACCTTCCAGCCGTGCATCCTGCTCTTCAAATGACACTGCTCTCTCTCTCTCTCTCTCTCTCTCTCTCTCTCTCTCTCTCTCTCTCTCTCTCTCCTTCACACACACACACACACACACACACACAAACAGACAACAAAAAAACACACAACCTCATATTTCAACCCATGTGCACAACTAAGCGTGTGGGTATACACATAAGAGCAGGCTTCTGGGGATGGATTAAACAGCACAGATGCAGGCAGAATCACACAAGCACACAGAATATTTTATTCTTCAGGGTTCTTGTGTCAGTAGCTGAACTAACCCCCCTCCCCCCCAAGGCCCTCCGGTGCTACCCAGTGGCCGGCCTTGTCAACTGGACAGGCCAGCCAAGCTCTGAGCTCTGACAGTGGGGCTGTCTCCTCAATCTGCCTCTGGGTCACAGGGAAGAGACAGAGAGAGAGAAAGAGAGAGCGAAGGGAAGAGAAAAGAAAGAGAGAGAATGGGGGAGGGGTTGAATTGGTCTCTTCTCTGCCCGGAGAAGGACACCAGAGGGAGCGAAGACAGACAGGGATCCATTAATGTCCTGTGAAGAAAGGTCCAGAGACAGACAGGTCCAGCAGAGTCTGGCCAGCCACCCACGCACAAACACACACACACACACACACACACACACACACACACACACACACACACACACACACACACACACACACACACACACACACACACACAAACACACACACACACACACACACAAACACGCACACACGCACACACACACTATCTACACAATCTATCTTTCCAACTGTCCATTCATCCCTCATCCCTCCGCAGTCTAAACTCTTCGCTCTCTCTTTCTCTCCCTCTCCCTCTCCCTCTATCTCTCTTTTCCAGCATGCACTCTTCGCTCCATCTCTCCCTCGTCTCCTCGTTTATCACGCCCAAGCATCACAGCCTCCTTTCTTCTCCGGCTCACAGCAGGCCACAGCAGCCTGGCTACCGGCCTATTTCCACACTCCACCCATTCTGTGGTGCTGCTTTATCATCATCCGCCTCACATTATTCATCCATCCATCCGTCCTTACACCACCTCATCTGCCCCATATCCCCTTTGACGGGACTCGTTCCTTCATCGCCTGAGCTCAGTGGGGGTCATTCTGTACTGGCAAAACAGTGTCACAAAGGAAATCCTCTACCTGCTGCCTTGATCCCATTCCTACATCGTTATTTTAAAAAGTATTGAACAGCCTATCAGTTATTGTGCTGGAAATGTTGAGCTGCTCATTACAAACAGGAATTTGTCCTGAGCTGTTAAAAACTGCATTAATTAAGTCACTACTTATGAAACTAGATTGCAGTGTGTTCAATAGCTTGAGACAGACTTTTCTGAGTAGATTACTAGAAAAAACTGTAGTTTCTTTCTACTTAAAGTAGTTAATGACCTAAGACTAAACCTTGACTCAAACAAAGTTGCCATTCTTATTCTTTTAGACATTAGTGCTGCCTTTGATACCATAGATCATGCAACAATACTCCATTATCTGGCAAACTTGTGTGGCCTATCACATAGTGTTTTAAACTGGTTCAAGACATACATTTGACATTTGTCCTGGGAGGAGGGAGATAATTCTTTGTCAAATTAGGAGAACATGCAGTATGTCAGAGTTAAGTGAGATTACCTGCGGGGTACCACAAGGATCAATTCTTGGCCCAATTATTTTCTTGCAAAACACACTATCTCAGGACAAATCCTCAGGGAACATGGCGTCAATTTCACAGTTATGCAGATAACACCGAACTTTACATATCTGTAGACTCAGACGACCCAAATTGTCTCACTAGTATTATATCTTGGATGTCCCAGAACTTTCTTAAATTGAATTTTGATAAAACTGAGGTACTTGTGTTATGATCGAAGTGTCAGAGGGATTCCATTACAGAAAAGTTGGGCCTCTTAAACTTCCATTGCACCAGTAACCTAGGAGTATTTCTTGACTGAGCTTAGTTTTCAATCTCATATAATTCTTATCAGAAAAAAATATTTGTTTCATCTAAAAACATATCATGAGTGGGCCCTTTTTCTACCATTAAAAAACGCAGAGAAGTTGACGTACGCTTTTATCACAAGGTGTTTAGACTACGCCAACATTTTATTCTCCGGTCTATCAAGCAAGTCAATTCAAAAACTGCAAATGGTACAGAATGCTGCAGCCAGAGTTCTTACTAGGACTAAAAAGAGAACACATCTCTCCTGTTCTCTATGGTCTCCACTGGCAACCTGTATCTTCTAGAATATATTTTCAGATCATTTTAATGGTCTTTAAAGTGCTAAAGGGGTTGGCAACGACTTATCTTAGAGACTGCCTCATTTATTATATACCTAGCAGGGCCCTTAGATCCTCTACTGCTTCTTTGCTGGTAAGCATATTTCAGCTTTTTATGTCACAACATTTTAGAATTCCCTTCCAAGCCATATTCAAGAAGCTAAATCAGTCATCTCTTTTAAAAGCGATGGGAATATGCCAACATTATTATTATTATTGGCTGCGGAGTACTTAGGATCACCAAGCAGGAATGGGCTGGTCAGAGGTGGGCGGGCTTCTCTCTGAACAAAGAGAAGACGGGGAGAGGAGAACGAGAAGAGGCATCCGTCTCTGTACTCGGCTGCCAAGTCCATGTGTTGTCCTTTATTTATTTTTTCTTCTCCTCCTCGCTCTCACCTCACAGCACACACAGCCCACACCCTGCTGTTATGAAAAGCGCACACACGATTACGTCAGCCGAGCAAACAGCCGACGGGAGTCTTGGCGACAGCCGGTGACATTAAGCTGCACCGAAGACAGGAGGAAGGCCCCTCTTTGCTGTGCGTCTTACTTGCCCCGAACTGACCCTGTACCCACCCGAGATCAGCTTTCAGGCCTGAGGAAGGAGAGAGAACCAGGGCTGGTTGTGGGGGTGATAGGGGTGAGCTGGATAGGAAACCCCCCAGGGGCTGAGAAAAGGTGATGGGGAGAGGAGGATACATTTATAATAAAAAAGGAGAACGAAAGGATGGGATGGGACGGTGCAGAGGAAGATAAAGGGTGAGGGATGGGTGCAGAGGGATGTTCAATCCCACTGGCGGTGGAGGGGATAGTTTTACCAAGCCACATCCTGCCTGGACCGGTTTGGGAGCAGAGGCAAACAACAGAGGACAGAGAACTAGAGATCAAGCGACAGCGTCTCACGCCTCCAGTCACTCTCCAGGGTTTAAAGCCCCCACCCCTAACTCCCCTCCCTCCTCCTCTGAGCCTCCCCACAGCTATCTCCTATCACACCCTGGTCCTCCTCTCCACCTCCCAGTCTCCCCTCTAAGCCGATCCGGTGTCCGTCCCGACCACAGAGAGATGGAACACGGCGCCAATCCTACAAGGTCAAAGAGCTCCAACCCGTCCCGTGAAACCCTAAACCCTCATCTGTCTCCAGGCCCTTGGTTACTGTCTTCTCCCCAGCCTTTTCTTCATGGAACCAAAGCACTTCACTGGCTAGTAACAAGAAATAGAAGCCTTGCTGTTCCCACATTACCAACTATATCTGTTCGGAGAGTGCAATGAACAGACTGTCTGCGTGCCTATGCAGTTGTTCAAAACATTGCAATTCGACAAAACGAATCACCGTTTCATAACAGCACGGAAAAAGAAAAGCTTTGCTATGAATCGAATTTAGAGCTGAAGTCATTCTTCCACAAATTCAACCGTGCGTGATGACTACCGCTTGCTCACCATTTGTCTCGGCCTCCTTGGCACTGTCTCTGGCACCAGCCACGGGCAGACAGTTCTCCAGGTAAACTCCGTTGCGGAAGCAGCCTTCGGCCTCGAGGAGCGGCGGCGGGGGCTCCCAGCACTGGCAGGGCGTCTGCATGATGCCACAGGGCCGGCTGGAAGTGCTGGACGCCAGGCAGTCCTCCAGCCACTGGCACAGCATCTGGCAGGCCGCCATGCTGGGGTTGCGCTTGCCCACCACCAGGTATTCCGTTTTAAAATCTCCATTGCCGTCCGTGGCGGCGGCAGCCCCCGGCAGGTGCCCCTTCCTCATCTGCAGGAACTGCTTGCCCGCCTCCAGGAAGGCAACGGGCGCCGAGGCGTCACACAGCTTCACCACCTCGTCGAAGCTCTCCATGCCCAGGTAGGTGCGTGTGGTCTCCAGGAAGGAGTCGAACTGGAAGGTGCGGAGCTGACGCGGCACGCACTCCTCCACCGGTTTGGTTACCTTGAGGAAGATAGTGTATCGGCGCGGGTCGGGGTTCTGCAGGGTCCACGAGCAAGGCACGTTGGGGAACGTCGACGAGGACAGGAAGAAGCCAAAGAAGCGGCTCTGGACCAGCGTGGAGCAGGTGTCTGACTCGGGCCCCGAGGGAGCGCCGTGGGCAGGGGCCAGCAGCAGCAGCAGCAGGAGACACAGCAGTGACGTCAGCGACACTGGGACAAGCTGTCCACTCAGACGCCAGGGGGAACAGAGAGTGGGAGTCCGCATGGTGACCGGATGACTAGACAGGAGACGAGCTGGGGACTGGGGTCTGGTCAGGGACTGCTGGTCAGGTGGGGCTCTCAGGGCTCCACGATGGGCTCCGGGGGGGGGGGGGGGGGGGGGGGGGGGGGTAAGGGAAGGGGAAGAGGAGGAAGGGGAGGAGGAGGAGGAAGGGGAGGAGGAGGTACGTTGCTTTCAGTTCCCCAGCGGTCCGCCCATGTTTGTGCGTCGACCCAGATACCTCAGATGAACCTGTTGGGGGTCAGAGAGAAAAATAAAATTAAATTAGCTGACAGCACGTGAAATGAAGAAGAAAAAACAAGTTGCCTGTTTTCATGTGAATGGCGGGATATGTATCAGTTGTTATGGGCTTTGCAGCAAACAGAGAGGATTACAATGAGTTTGCCGCAGCCAACCTTGGAGAACATAACGTTTGTGAAAGCAGCAGATGAAGGGTGGAGAGTGATTTAGCACTGTTTTCCTTCATTACTTCAGATCAAATGAGCTCATCCTGAGAGACGACATCTTTCCTCACATGTTTAGTCTAATATTTCATCTGCAAACTCAATAATTTCTTCAATTACAAGGCTATTCATTACAAAAATGGGAACACCTGCAGTCGTTCATTACTCGGCAGTTTCTAGGAACAGTCAGAATGATCAATGGCATCATTTGTTTTTAATTATTAAGGGTGTGGGTGCTATAGATTGCATTCAAAAGGAGATTTAAAACAATCTGGCATTGTCTTGTTTCAACAGGATATGTTTCTCAATAAATAAACAATGTACAAACAATGCACTCTAAATATTGAACTGCATAGACATATAATCCTCTCACTGCTCCTGGCACGTTTGACGTGTTCTATCTGCAGCGATGATAAGGTGACTTTTTGTCATAAAGACTAGCTTTGCTTGTTCAGCTATAGATTTCAGATGCAGTCAGAGGGGTTGCCAGTGGTGGGGTGGTGTGGGTCTGCTATGGCCTCAACAATTCCACAATATCCCGTAGTAAAGAAAAACAGGCACCATACTGAAACCCTCACCTATCAATCCAAATGAGCTGACAGTCCCTATAGCCACTTCCTGTTACCTTCTGCAGTCAAAGGAAACACCAGAAAGAAAGTCTGACCACTGCAGAATGCGTGGAGCTGCGGAGTGAGGAAATTGGATTAGACCCCACCAAAAAAGAATGACTGAGTTTGGGAAAATACTATCTGTGAAGGCAAAATCAGTTATCAGCTGGCATATGAACAATTCCTCAGAAGAAAACTAAAACTGAAAATGATAAATACATGCAAACTCTCAAAACCGCGTGGTCTTGCACTTTATGAACTCTAAACCCCTTTGCGTAACCCTACATTATTTCGACTGAAAATTCTATTCTTTCAGGTTTTTTCAGTGTCTTAATAATAGATATGAGCCAGCCATATAGCATAGCTTACCTCAAAGTAGGGCACAGTAAACTGACATTATCCTCAGCTATAGAATCATAGGAGGCCTTGGTATTTTCTCATTCAGTCCTGACTATAGTGTTTCCCCCTGGGGTGAGGGGGCGGGGGGGGGGGGGCAATTATCTGCCCTACTGAATCTAACCATGCGTGAACTCTGCGATGCCCAGGGCTCTCTGTAGACTCCCTGGTCCACTCTGGAGAAAGTGAGGGGGGTATAGCCAGGCTGAGAAGCCTGGTCAGTGGTTTTGGATCCGTTTGACCAGTGCTATTTGTGACGACCCTGATCAGGTGGAAGGGCATACGATAACCTGGGTCAATAATAAAGGGGTAATGGGAAATGTCTCTCTGTCTCTCTCCTCTGAAGCGGGACCACGACTGGTTGCTAACGACTGGTTGCCACTTTGATTTGACAAGGCGCCTTCGGTTTGGTTTTGGCTTGAAAACCCTTTACAACACCCTACACTACATGTTCCCTCATCCCTACACTCCATTCATTATTGATCTTGCTGACCTACCCTCAAATTGGTCCTCTGTTACTCCAATAAATGTATACTAAATTCTACTCAACTTGAGTGGACTCCCATCCTGTCACGTTCCCAGAGCCAGTTCGCAACATATTTCACGAGGAGAGATGGGGGTATTTTACTAGCCACTGTTAATCAATTGTTTGATTGGTGTTTGACATTTCTAAAAGAGAAAGAAAATAATAACTTGGATTGTGCTGAAATACAGTGAAGGAAATAATTATTTGATCCCATGCAGATTTTGTAAGTTTGTCCACTGACAAAGAAATGAAAGGTCTACAATTTCAATGGTAGGTTTATTTTAACATTCAGAGATAGAATACAAAAAAAGAAATCCAGAAAATCACATTATATAAAATATATACATTGATTTGCATTTGATTGAGTGAAATAAGTATTTGATCCCCTAGCACAACATGACTTAGTACTTGGTGGAGAAACCCTTGTTGGCAAGCACAGAGGTCAGATGTCTCTTGTAGTTGGTTACCAGGTTTGCGCACATCTCAGGGGGGATTTTGGTCCACTCCGCTTTGCATATCCTCTCCAAATCCTTAAGATTTCGAGGCTGTCGTTTGGCAACTCGAAGCTTCAGCTCCCTCCTTAGATTTCCGATGGGATTAAGGTCTGGAGACTGGTTAGGCCACTCCATGACCTTAATGTGCTTCTTCCTGAGCCACTCCTTTGTTGCCATGGCAGTGTGTTTTGGGTCATTGTCATGCTGGAAGACCCACCCAAGACCCATTTTCAGTGTCCTGGCTGAGGGAAGGAGGTTGTTGCCCAAGAGTTCACGGTACGTCGCCCCGTCCATCCTCCCCTCGATGCGGTGAAGTTGTCCTGTCCCCATAGGAGAGAAACACCCCCAAAACATAATGTTTCCACCTCCATGCTTGACGGTGGGGATGGTGTTCTTGGGGTCATAGTCAGCATTTCTCTTCCTCCAAACACGGCGAGTCGAGTTGATGCCAAAGAGCTCAATTTTGGTCTCATCTGACCACAGCACCTTCTCCCAAGCCTCCTCTGAATCATTCAGGTGTTCATTGGCAAACTTCAGACGGGCCTGTACATGTACCTTCTTGAGCAAGGCGCTGGAGGATTTTAATCCATTCCTGCGTAGTGTATTACCAATGGTTTTCTTGGTGACTGTGGTCCCAGCTGCCTTGAGATCATTAACAAGCTCCTCCTGTGTAGTTCTGGGCTGATCCCTCAGCTTTCTCATGATCCTCGATACCCCACGAGGAGATATCTTGCATGGAGCCCCAGACCGAGGGCGATTGATGGTAATTTTGTGTTTCTTCCACTTTCGAATAATTGCACCAACAGTTGTCTCCTTCTCACCGAGCTGCTTGCCAATGGTCTTGTAGCCCATTACAGCCTTGCACAGGTTTACAATCTTGTCCCTGACGTCCTTAGACAGCTCTTTGGTCTTGCCCATGGTGGAGAGGTTGCAATCTGATTGATTGATTCTGTGGACAGGTGTTTTTTATACAGGTAAAGAGTTGAGGCAGGTGTCTCTTATACTGGTAACAAGTTGAAATTAGGAGCACTTTCTTAGAGTGAGGGGGACTAATATACCCGGCCTGTGGGAGCCAGAATTCGTGCTAGTTGGTAGGGGATCAAATACTTATTTCACTCAATCAAATGCAAATCATTGTATATATTTTATATAATGTGATTTTCTGGATTTCTTTTTTTTTATTCTATCTCTGAATGTTAAAATAAACCTACCATTAAAATTATAGACCTTTCATTTCTTTGTCAGTGGACAAACTTACAAAATCTGCAAGGGATCAAATAATTATTTCCTTCGCTGTATTGTTTTTGAAGGCATTTCAAATATTTACACAACACTATAAACAACATTTACAACAATCCGATTTTTGGTTTGCAAGACCCCAAGGTGTTTGTGAAGACATGCACCAGGCTCCTTTCATTTTCTGTCTATACACCGACAGCCTCCTTACCGACCAACACCACAGCAGCCGTAATTCCTTCCTTAAGGTGTCGGGGGAACTGCACCCGCACGCGTTTCAGGGGACAGGCTGACAGTAATGAAATGAAGGCGGCCTTAAATGGAGGATAAACAGCGTCTCCTTATTGATGGCTCCACCTCGGCCATCGACACCCCCCACACACTCCCAGAGAGGGAGAAAGCTTTGATCTAATAGCACGCTGTGTGCCGAGGGGGCTCCCTGCTCCTGATATGCCTACTCTCATCATTACCCCCCCTCCACACACACACACACACACACACACACTCCAACGGTATCATCAACCCCCGGTGTGTGAGGAGCCAACAGATAGAGAGCTAATAAGACACTCATACTGTTGGTTGTCAACAGAGGGTGAACACCATCACAGGACTGATACACCACTGCAGCCGTGCCTGTCAGCTTTTTGACGAATTTACTGTCATTAAATAAAGCTTAATTTAGCTTGGGGAAAATAAATCCAGTAAATTACGCCATTTTCCTTCTTTCAAGGTAAGCCACTTGCTAAAGTTTCCACCAGGGGAAAGCAGTCTATCTCTGTACCACACATAGGTTTATGTTGCAGCTTTGCCTTGGTATGTCATGAGAGAGAGTTTATCACAATTTCTGTATTTTTTGGGCTAAAAAACACATTTCCCTTAGCCCGAGGGTGAAACAAGCAATTAAGAGAACAAAGATGTTGCATTAGCTAGCTAACTAGAGCCAGGAAACAACGTAAACATGTCCCACAGGCAGGGTCTAAAAAGCCAAGCAAATCCATGGTCCAATCACGGAGACCAAGGACAAGCTCCTTCTCACCTGCCTGTGACTCAAAGAGAAGGAGAGAGAGAAAGAGATGGGGTGAAAAGAGCAATGAAGAGAGAGAGCAAAAAAAGAGGGAGCAAGAAAGAACACAAGGGAGAGAGAGAGAGAGAGAGAGAGAGAGAGAGAGAGAGAGAGAGAGAGACAGAGAGAGAGAGAGAGAGAGAGAGAGAGAGAGAGGGGGGGGGAGACAGAGAGAGAGAGAGAGAGAGAG
The DNA here is from genome assembly GCA_017639675.1 of Aplochiton taeniatus. NCBI lineage: Eukaryota > Metazoa > Chordata > Actinopteri > Galaxiiformes > Galaxiidae > Aplochiton > Aplochiton taeniatus. The sequence continues at coordinate 10,764,603 of CM030178.1, forward strand.
AGAGAGAGAGAGAGAGAGAGAGAGAGAGAGAGAGAGAGAGAGAGAGAGAGAGAGAGAAAGAGAGATGGGAAGGATTGAGTGAGAAAGAGAGAGAATAAGTGTGCGTGAGAGAGAGGCGGAACAGATGAGAAAATGACAAGGCAGAGGAGGATGGAGGAGCCTTCTTCTTCCCATCCACGGCTGGGGATCAGAGGCTGATTAGAGGAGCCACGCGGGGCCCTGCATTCACATTCATTACAGACTAACACCGCTTTATTCTCTCGCCCCGAAAATACAAATTGCATACAATTAGGTGTCTGAGTCAATGTATTATTCAACGAGGGGCAGAATGTGTTACACTGTAGCAACAGGCGCATCGGCTACTCATTCCATTTGGCTGGCGTCTAGGTCAACGACGTGAATCGCAGAAACAAGAAGAATGCCTGAGTGGTGGAGAGGGTGGAGGGAGGAAGAGAGGGAGTGTTGACCGATGACAGCCGAAGGATAATGGGGAAATAGAGGAAGAAAGGATGCTGGCTGAAGGAGAAATGGGTGTGCAGGCAGAGGAGCAAAGGAGCGTGACTGACTAGCCATGTTTTCTTGGGCGGCTCCTTTGATGCACTTCCCGTTTGATGCGCCGCCGCCCATTTCCCCACCGCTCCAAATTAAAGAGGTCCTACCGGCGCCGCGAGCCCGCAAGGTTATTTGAGCAAAACAAACGGGGGGCAACGAGGCACACTGCCTCTTTCCTTTCCGCAGACACAGAGGGGTTGTGACAACAAACCACGCAGCGAGCCTCACTACATTGCAGAATTAGAGAGATAATTATCTGTCTCTGGTGATGAATGTGTTTACCGTACTAAATGCCAAACCTTTCTAATCAGCAGAGAAATGCGCTTAAGAGGGAAACGAACACACACACACACACACACACAAACCGACATGCCACTGTGTTTAGAACAGGAGGGGCAGCTTTACAGACACACATGCACACACTCCCCGGAACACCCACACACAAACACACACACATAAACCACAGCTCCCACAGAGCTACCACCCACAGGGAAGAATATTGTCATTGTTATTGAAATGATATTCAAGATGAAATACTGACACAGAAACGCATCACGAGGTAACTAACAAACTTTCATGGTGAATGACTACGTAGTATCGTCTCAATGGTACTTGTAGGCTTGAGGCAGTCACAGAAAAAACTATTCCTAAAGTGGGCCTGGCCCGGGTCACAGGGTCATTTGGAGTAGGACTGCCTAAGTCTCTGGCAGTCAGGTAGTGGTTCGCCGTTTGTTCTCTTCTTCGCCAGCTGCTGTTTACCTCCACTTCAATTAGGAGACCAACTGTTGAACTAAATGGACAGAGCGGGGGATGCTAAACAGACAAACAACCGGCTGCTGGCTGTGTCCATGTGTCTGTAAACAGCAACGTATGTGTGTGGATGTGGGTGTGATTGTACGTGTCTTATGTAAAATGTTTTCGTCTGTTCCCTGTGGCGCTGGGTTTTCCAATGGGGCTGGAGGTAAATTGTTCACATTAGGGCTGTTGTTGATGCTTTTGCTGTAACATACTGTGCGAACATTGGCTTAGAGGAATAACAGTATAGATGAATATACGGCGAGGGGGGGGGGGGATGTGGAAAGTGGAGAAGGGTACTAAGCTGCTGACAATCCCTTCCATCCCCATCTCCCTTAGTTTACAGCTCTCTGCTCCCTAGCATTTCCCACCAAACTAAACAGGGCTTGATCTATTTGGGGATGCAACACTTAAGGCGACGGAGGGCGGGGGTCTAATTCCACATCCATTCCATTAGGCTTATGGATTGAACCCACTGTATTTGTGAAGCAGCTATTAATTAGGAGGTCCCAGCATCCTCTTCGCCCCGCTCCTCTCTGGCTTCAGATGGTGACGTGCACACAGAGTTTTCTTCAGATACCCAGCGGTGCCTTTGCATCACATGAATGAATGAGAAAGAGAGAGAGAGCAATTATCCCTCACACAATGAGCAGCAGGGCCCAGTGTGAGAATGTATACTACCATGTGAAATATTCTCCTAATTGGGTCTCGCTGCGATGAGAATTTATGACATCTGTAACCCGGATTATCGTTCTGCAACACAAGCTAATTGCAAAAGTGGTTTTGCAAACACATTCTAAAGGCTGTTAATGACAAACAGATTCATGGCTTTGTTGGTAAGTCACTGGCACTTACAATCAAAGCCTTCGGTCACCCTTTAAAAAGCCCTGTTTGTAGCTTTTTTTTACATGGCAGGGTGTTCATAAAAACTGTTGCCCTGGATATAAAGCACACTTTGTGCGTGTGAGTGTGTGTGAGTGTGTGTGTGTGTGTGTGTGTGTGTGTGTGTGTGGGTGGGTGTGTGTGTGTGTGTGAACGAGGGCGCGTACTCATGCGCTTGCACATGTTTGCATGCTTTTGCTTCATATCAGCCTCCTAATACCTAATCTGATATTCCTAATCTTTCAGTGGAGATATTACAGATAGCGATGCACATGCCTTTTTTCCATAAACCAAAATGCATAATGGCTGTTTTATGCGTGGACGTAATCGCATAAATATGAAAGAGAATTGTAGTGGATGGCAAATCAAATCAAGCCATATCACATTCAAATCAAATAAGCTAATCAGTAAACTTTGTACAAAGCAAGGGGGATTAGAAACTTGACGATCTCATCTTGCCATGGCAACTTTGAAAAGGCTGTCTGTCATGTGGAACGTCACTCTAAACAACTCAACAGAAATAACCAACGCAATCACGCTGAGAGCTGTTGGAGGGAGCAAAATCTCGCTCACAGCGAAGTTATTGTGTTTCTGCCAGAAGACAACACAGGCTTGAGCCTGATGAAAAGCTTACACATACAGCCATGCACAACCAAATGCACGCACGCAAACACACACAGGCAAACACACCCACACAAATATCCACACTACATATTCAACAGTGACCATAAGGGCGGAATTGACATTATAGAATGACATACACAAGCTAATGGTTTCAAGAACCCATGACCTAGCAAGTTCACGAGCTGAGAAGACACACTAAGGCTCCAGACAGAGAAGCCTTTCTGATCCAGGCAAGTTTTGGCACCCAGCCAGATCAGCTCTGTGACAGCACAGGCCATCGCAGTCTGCTACAGTGAATCAGCAATGACATGCCACGGGACATCTGGAGCCACGCACAAAGTGAGACTTTGTGTGCTTGTTTGTGTGAGTGAGAAGAAAGAGAGGGAGAGAGCAAGAGAGCGAGAGATAGATAGATAGATAGATAGATAGATAGATAGATAGATAGATAGATAGATAGATAGATAGATAGATAGATAGATAGATAGATAGATAGATAGATAGATAGATAGATAGATAGATAGATAGATAGATAGATAGATAGATAGATAGATAGATAGATAGATAGATAGATAGATAGATAGATAGATAGATAGAGAAAGAGAGCGAGAAACAGTCGGCGTGTTTGCTTGAGAACGTGCATCGCAAAATGGCAGCGTGCGCTCCAATTACGTGTCAAAGTGTAAGTGCTGGTGTCTCCGTGTCTCCCACCCCCCCCACCCACCACCACCACCTTGCACTATTCCAGGCGTACAAATCAGATTTCACAGGTGCTGTTCCAACAGGCTGCAGAGGGGTACAATCTATTTTGGGGTGTGAATTAGGTTAATTCTCTCTGCAGACGATGAACAAGCTTGTCACTCGCAATCAGGCTGTAAATGTTGCAGATAATTAGCCTTTGTTAGTTTTCAGGGAACTACCCCCCCCACACACACACACACACACAGACACAACTCTTGCCTTTGCGACCGCCAAGGGTGAAATGCGGTAGATCTATTTCACAGTCACGCACCACATCCATCCTGCACTGTGCCACAGAGCTTTGAGGCCCGACGCTGGGCTCCGCTCTGGCACCGTACCAGGTACTGACTCGACTGATCCACTGAGAAATACCACTTCCTCCTGGTGTGTCACAATGAACGGCGTGAGGTCAATCAACAAGCACCAGCTCCTCAACCAACATTTGAACCTCTAGGCCCGAGGGACTGCTCAGTAGGGCTATGGGGCAGAGAGCGGTCCTTCGGGGAAGAGTAGAAGGAGAAAGAGGGGACAGAAGAGGAGGAGTGCAGGGGGGGACTCCAGGACATGGAGCATGAGAGATTTACGGAGGGACAAGAGGCCTGGGAATAAGGAGATGGCCACAATGAGGCCACACAGACAAGCACTGTCGTGTGGGATTCTCCTCTCAGCTGGGCCCCATGGGCCTGTGTCCGCTGTGCGTGTGTGTGCGTTTGCGCGTGTATGTGTGTGTCAGCGTGTGAGAGCTTGCACACGGAGGTTTCCCAGAGCTGAAGGGCTCCATTGATCACGGCCCTCCTCTCCTCCCCTCGTTGCCATGCAGAGGGGACCAGCTGCCCACACTCGGCCATGACAGCTGAAATGTTTACCACTGTGGTTACCCAGCGAGACCCTGAGTGACAGGGCTGCCCTAACGCGCGCGGCCCTTTCTTCTGCCAAACTTCCAACGCCGTCTCAGACTCTCCCTATCGCCTTCTCTCACGATACCTCTGTCTGGGTCTTCAGGGTGGCAGCGTCAGCCTGACACACGGCCCCGCTCCCTGTGTCGATAATGGAGCCTTTGAGTGACAGATTTGAATCCACCCCTCTTCTGATGATATTTGCCCCCCTCCGGTGTGTTGCCTGCTATCAAAATGTCACAGGCAGATTTACAAGTGGAGGAGCTGCCAAACAAAGCTTATTTTAGTCCAGGGCTTTAGGGTGACAAGAAATCCATATGTACTACAAATCAATGGCGGAATATTTACGGCTGGCACCTGCGGGCCAACGATTGCAAACGGCTCGCTGACACAGTTACACAAATTACTGAATGAACTCCCTGTGTGTGTGTGTGTCCCTGTGCATGTGTGTGTGTATGTGTGTGTGTATATGTGAGAGAGAAAGAGAGTGAAAGAGAGAGACGTCGTCCATTTTTTCCGTATCCCCTCCTCTACCTGCCATTCGTTTTCCGATGATCTCCACACCACTGAGACGAGCTGCACAAGACAACTAAATCTCTCCTATTTCCCCCCTCCTATCGTCCCCCGTCTCTCTCTTTCCTCTGCATCTCCATTTAATTCGCTGTGTGTTCCCTTCCCTCTGTAGCCTCTATCTATCTCAAACACTCCCTCTGGAAGCCTGCGGGCGTTTCATACGATTCCTCATCATCGAAGTGTAAAAACATGACATGCCTTGGGGCCACAATTACCCAGTGTCAACCGCTATTACAACAGCTCCTCCACAGTCTGCGCCCCCTGGCCACTGACGCCGGATCCTGCGCCAGGCCCCTGAGTAATGCACATATGATATCTTCCTTTCCATATATCTAAACAGACAAACCCAGTGCGTATCTCTTAGGTGCCATTACGCACTGTACGAAATCTCAAAAAGGACCCCGAGGCAAAGTCTTCTGTACACACAGGCCTGGAGCAGGACCTCGGAGGCATTCTATTACTGTGTGACGTAGATTTAAATATTAGCTCTGAGTGATGTAACTCCCTTTTTATCTCTCTCAGGCCTACACAAACACATGCACAAACGCGCATGCACCCTCACACACACACACAAAGAGCTTGAGTGTTGAATTGCTATGTCGGTAGTGCAGTGCCAGCTCTGACCCTGGCGGACGGCCACGGTGTACATGGCTGATTACACACATTGACAGGCCTGGGGAGAGGCTTTTCAGAGCTAGCCCCGTTCCCAGTGGTCGCTCCGTCCCCAAGCCACACTGCACAGTGACTTCACTGCCTGCCTGCCTGCTCTCCTCCAGGGGGACTGACAATGCACAATACCTGCTCCTCTCTTTAGCACCCCCACACTTCCTGGATCTCCCTGCGGATCTTCCCCTCCCCGCGCTGTTTCCCCGTTCCTCCAACATCCCACCTATTCAGCTAAGCACTTGTGAACATCCACTCTCTCCAAACTAAACCATCCACACTACTAATAAGGCAGCCTATTCAGCTACAATGGATCAAAACCGAAATGAGAGAAGTGTTTATTTTTGCAGGTCAGACCTCATCTGAGTCCCACCCTCCTATCTACACCACCACCATGCACCTGCTCACTCCCGCTCCCAACCCTCCAATCTCTGGTTGCAGCAAATCAAGCACACACACAGGGCCCCATCTCCCATCATCCAGCAGCCCTTCCCACACTCTCAGGCGGGACTGAGAGGCCAGTCGATAATCAAGGGAGAGGGTCTGGAGAAAGTAAGGGAGATAGTAGGGGGTGGAGGAGAAAGATAAGGCTGACAGCCGCATAGTCTGAGCTGTGACAAAGGCTATCACTGCCAGCAACTGCACAGCGACCCGGCCAATCCATCAAACTGTCCCCAGCTTAAGGTAGAAGCCAGAGGGGAGGGGAGGGGAGGAGAAGAAATAGAAGAACGTAGGTCTTACACCTGCCTGTAGTTTTTACGGAAAAAAAAACGTGCCAGTGCCCGCCAGCCATACGACATGTACAGAGAGTTTTGCAGCTGCAATGTCCTCTAGATCACCAACAACAAACATTTTGTACTTAATGAGACGGAAAACATCAAGTCACGGATAAATGCTCCACTTCGCCAGAGTTCTTATGAAGCTGAAACACTAAGATTGGACAGTCAGCATTTCTGGACCAGATGTTTGTCCTTTTATGAGAGAGGGAGACAAACTCTGAACATAGCAAATATATTTACAATTGGAAGACAAATTGTCTGCAGATGCACTGTGGATAGGCAAGTCTGGATTGGAAAGAGTCGTATTTATTTTCTTGACAGCAGCATTGGCCACGGCTGAGCCCATACAGACATCTGTTCAGACCCCACCGAACTAGGCAAACATATTTACAACACATACAAAAAATACATACATGAAAACCTGGCCTCAGACACAGATGATTTTATGTGATCACTTGAGTTCAAAGACCTGCTTTGTTCTCATCAGACAGTACACAGAGGCACAAAACATTTTGCCCAAATTACAAATCACTTGTAATCTGCCTTGAGACTATGAAAAGGGCAGAGTCACTGTACTGTTACTGTACGTTACAAAACTCAAGGCTACAATTCAAGTTTCCTTGCCATTAGTCCATTGTTTTATCGTGTTCAGTAAATGCATGATGGTCACAGAAGTATTACTTTATTCATACCCTACCATTATACCCATTGCTATGCAGTTCACCTTTTCAGTTAATTAAGCCTATTACCCTGTTGGGCCAGTGTCAAGTTTCAGAATCCTATATAATGAACGGAGAGCATTCAGAAATTAAATACGGTAGAAACATCACACAGAAAAGAGAGAGATCAAGCCCATCTGTTTGGGATTCCACTTATAATGACTTACATGCCCATGTGGATTTACATTGATTCAAATATTGCTGGAATGCCACAGCTAATTTATACAGGCCCTGCAATTAAGTAAAAGTATTTAAACACGGAAACCTATTGTACCCTGCATTGGTCTGCTTTTCTACAGTACCTGAAGAGAGGGTCACGACACCCTGAAGAAAAGCTAAGAGGAAGCATGAAGAAAACCATCTGGGATCCCTGCAGCGCACCACAGAACGTGGGTGGGTTAAGAGCTTGCATACGTGACAATTTCAATGGTTTATTTAAATCAGAATCTACACATTTTAGCCTGTTTGTGACAGAGATTTCTTGTTTTAAAACCCACGTTACAATAATAACTACATATGCAACAATACTTTAGATGCGCCTTTAAATACTTCCACAGTACTAGGCACACACACGTGCACACACACACACACACACACACACACACACACACACACAAACGCATACACAGCCATGCATTTAGACACATTTCCAATGCAGGCCCAAGCAGGATTAACCTGCTCCAAAGCTAACGTAACAAAGCAATAACACAATCAGAGCCGTAATCCCTGTGGCAAAGGATAAAGCCACAGTGCTAGTCTTGTAATTAATCATAGCAGGAGTTCTATAACAAGCTACTTTTACAAGAATGTGTGAACAATAAAGGGAGAGTGAATTAAACGCAAGCACACGTAAACAGGAAAGAAAGAGAACAGACGAGGGATTGCGTGGGAAAACGCTCGCCGAGATTCAGAGGTGATGGCACGATGACTCTGTCTCCCTCACTCACACACATTATTCACATGGTTAATTATGGCGTGCATATGTGAGAGCTAGGATTCACAAAAAACTAAAAATATGCTCAGGAACACACACTTTTCCTCTCACTCTTTGTCTCACGGTTCTTTTTCGTCTCTTAACAAGACCCATGACATTGGAATACACCAGCCAAGCAGACAGAGGTGTGAGGGTGTTTCCTCTCCTTCAGCTAACCGACTTGGAAATCTAGACAAATATAGCACACAGGCGACAAGAAAACCTGTTAATTGAGTGGCCTATGTCTCTGGCTTGTGACTGAGAACCAATCCAGCCCGCTACTACATCACAATGAGCAAATCATGGATTAAACCTTTTGCAGACAGGGGGCGGAAAACGTAGTCAAAATGGACTATTAAGCTGGATGAAGGGCATTCATGTCGAGTTGAGTTCAGGCCGCCGTGCGTAAAAGTTTAATTAGAGAGCATTTAAGAGAATTCAAGCCAGCAGTCTCATTCACAGCTCCCAAGGACACACACACACGCACACACACACACACACACACACACACACACAGTTGTGCTCTCAGTCAAAGACGTTGGGTCTTGGCCTGATCCTTTGAAAGGCTTTGTAGCGGCCCGTTTCCTGCTCTCCAACTAAGTTTCCTTCCTCCTCAGTCTGACCAGGGCTCATTAAGCGACCTCCCTTAAGCCCCTGTTTAGGGCCTAATTAGAGGAGCCAGTGGTCGAGCACGCTCGGGTCAACCTCAAAAGAGTAGCGAGCTCACAGCGCAAGCACCATCATCTGGGCTGTCGGTAAAACCATTAGAGCCTCACGTTTCCCAAGAAGGACACTGTAATCTAGGAGCCCTCAGGACCTCACTTGCTTCCTGGTTCATAGTCACCGTTTGTGTTTGTCCTGCGTGGCCAGGGGCGACTGATAGTCACGGATTAGTGTAGACTGAATTGTATGAACTGCGAAGTGTGATGGGTGGGTGTCGCTGACAAAGAGAGAGCTGTGATGCGCAGCGGCAGCAGAGTGGCAGTCTGTCTCTGTCACAAAGCCTGTGTCCACTGTGCCTCTCTCCTCCCCGTACTACACCTTCTATTGCTCACACTTGACCCCCTTCTCCCATCTTTTATCCCCTTCTTTTAATGACTCTTGCCCTCTTGGTCTATCTGTATCTCTCAATATTTCTTTCAGTGGTTCTGTGATGACTCTAAGCCCTGGACAGTGTTTGGTCTGGGGCGGAAGGGAGGAGGGAGAGGGGTATTTGCGGAGGCGGAGGGGATGAGAGATACACAAAGAAATAAACACATCTAGGTTAAAATACGTGCCTGGGTGCCTCTGAAAAGGCCTGTGCGCCACTGGACCATGGCCCAACTCTGCAACTCAAAGCTTGCCTGACTATTAAGGCATTTCCACACAGGCTGGGTCTGGGGAGATATATTTGAATAGCCTCTGCTAGACAAACTATTTCCTTTCTCTCTGTGACTGTAAGGCATGTATTTTAGCTCCCTGTTGGCATCAACCAGACTTTTGGACAGTTGTCATGTTTAAATCACTGATGAGGTGAGCATCCTGATCCGACATTTCATCATCATAAAAAAGATGACTGCAACGTTTCGGTTTTACTATGACCATTATTGTCGATACCGACAATTTTTAAATCTTCACAACAACTTTTATAATGATGGCTGTTTCAATGGGTACCTATCGGAAACAAGAAATGATCTAAAATGTGTTGATTATAACGATGAATTGGGACTATAGTAAAACCTCAGTTGTACGTAATAGAGGCAAGTGAACTAACCAATCTTGTGTGGCACTGCTGGTGAACAACAACAGTGCATGATTAGGCCTACACCTGTTGAAGTAGCAGACACTTTCGTGAGCAGAATAGGAGATAAATTGCGTTGCAGTTGAGAACTGGGTAATTCGCACACGTTTCCGTTTTCAGGATTTTAACTGTTTTCAACCCCCAGTCTTTCGCCCAACAATTACTTATTTTCCAAATTGACTTTGGTTACATTTTCAAATGAGAGCACTAGTACGTTTTTAGACTTCCCCCTACCGTTGAAACTAAGCATTTCACAAGTGCACGCTAAAAGTTATTGGATGTGAGGATTTTGAATAAATACATCTTGATCAACTGATAGGCCTAGATAAATCTTTTGCAATTTAGCCTAAATGTGCTGGTACAGGCAGATATGATTAAAATGAGAGCGGTAGAGGCAGAGGTAGAGAGAGAGAGAGAGAGAGAGAGAGAGAGAGAGAGAGAGAGAGAGAGAGAGAGAGAGAGAGAGCGAGAGAGAGAGAGAGAGAGAGAGAGAGAGAGAGAGAGAGAGAGAGAGAGAGAGAGAGAGAGAGAGAGAGAGCGGAAGAAATGTACTTAAGGTTCGGATATACACATTTTTATCACAACACATAGGTCTTTGCACTTAATGTTCCCGTTATTATTCTACAAATAGTGACCCCGTGATTCACCCTACCTGTCTTTTCGATCGCTCTGATGCTAAACGCTTCATTTTCTTATAAAAGCGACTTGGTCTAATGACATTAAGCATTTGGGGATTTCAGCAACATTTCTCCCAAATATATTTTTGGGGAAATGCGCAGTGTTATAGGCAATACTGCTGGCTATCGTTGTCATTATATCGAGACAGTTAATGTGATATACAAACTTCACACGTACCACGTTCTATTGAGAACAGTTTTCTTTAACGCGAACGTAGAAGGGCATGGCAAGGCATCTCACCCATAACAAAATAGAACAAACAAGGCTAAACTGTTTACGAGATTACAGTGGCATCATTTTAATATATTATCATTGAAAAGAAAAGAAAAACATTTAGATAGCATAATCAACACCAGCAAGCAAAGCATATCATACTAAAAATATTGGATGCGATAAAAAGAAGCTCATAAATGCACATCACAAATAACCATGCTGGTATTGTATCACAGCATGCGCATAGACTATAATTGCAACTGACATAATGCAATTAAAACATGTTTGTCCCACTGTTAGAAAGTGTTTGTTGTTTTAAATATTAAGATGTAAAAAACAGTGTAAAACTATAGGCCAAATGTTAAACGTATTTTGCCTCTGAAAATCTGTTTGCTTTGGATGCTGTTGTTACCATGGACATCGACTGCATAAGCCTGCATAAGCCTGCACACTCCAAAAAATAAAGGTTCTTATAACAGAGCAAAAAATAAATAAATAAAAAGGTTATTTGGTACGTATTCATAGGGGAACCACTGTTGGTCAGTACCTATTGGATCTATAGAGACCTTGAACAGTTCCTCTACCTTTTAAGAAACTAATGGTTCTCAGCTTGTGAAATATATAGAACCTAGTGATACGTGGAACACACATGTCAGAAGCTTTAATTTGACCCTATATTTGTATCTCGAATGGTTCTACAGTAGGCGACCACATGTATCACAGCCCCAAATGGTTAATTTGAGACTCCAAATGGTCTTATGTGGCACTTATACAACTTATTTAAGTGTAGAACGGTGAACATTCAGGATGAAGGGGTTTAGATAAATTGATTAGAGAAAATAGTCACATTTTCTCTCGAGAATTGTAACCGTTGTACAATGTTCCAGGCAAACGGAATTTTTTCTATTTCATCTGTATGAAAAACTAAATAAGCAAAAATGATCAAGACAGCCTACGTTCATTTCTCAATAAGACCAGAACAAAGGATCATCTGACAACTGAGGTCTCGAAAAATATAGCAATTTGAAAATATATTTAATTTACCTTGAAGAAGTTGTCTGTCTCATTGATAATTGATTTATATTTTTCTTTTCCACTCCCAGTGTTTCAAAAAGAAAATGACCAAATCCAACAAAAAGAAGAGTTAATTATTGTCCGTTTGTTTCATTATTATAGTAAGGGTAAACTAAATTCGACTGTGGACGAATAATATTTGAGCTGCGAAAACTCCGACAGTAGTCAATGTAGTCGTTTTATTCCACGTTCAAGTGTATAAAATGAGCACAAAATTCCAGTAAACATGGGCAATGACATGCCAATCCACACTGAAACGTTCTTCGATTTGTGATGAAATGCTTTTATAAACAAGATGTGTTTATTCCAGTTATCATTCGAGCTTTGTACCAACTTATTTGCTTAATCCCGCTGGCTTTGGGCAAGAAAGGCGCCCAGGTGACACCGAAGTCTAACACAGCGTAAAATCAGGAGTGCTCGTCTGCTGTGCTGTTTCCAGTGTGCGCATTTAGGAGGCACCGTCACTCCCAGCTTAGGAGTGTCCTTGCCTATGTGTCTGCACGCTCGAACTGGATTCAGTCTTTGAAGCCCTGGGGTTCGTCACAAAAGCATACCCAGCAGCCCCCCCTTCTGGAGCCAGAGAAGCGCGTGGGTCATGCACCGGAGAAGTGCCAACAGTATAGCAACAAGAGAGTGAGTACTGCTCGCAGCAATATCAGAGGAAGAATAATCACATTACAGGGTTTTTTCAAAACCCATAGAATGCGGAATGTAGGTAATATTATAATTTAAAAAATAAAATAATGAAAACTATAAATGAATAAAGGTCTGCTCTGCTTCAAATGGTTTATTAGACGGTATGCGAATGCCAACACATCCTGCGTCATTATGATTTAATGTGGTATTAGTGTACAAACTTTAACGGTTTCAGTAAATTACTTTATCTAGACATTTTAGAAATTTATACGATTTAAGACACAGCTTGGACAACCAAACATGGGCTACTGTTGTGAATAAAGGGTATTAAGAGAAGGTCAGAGTTCTAGAGAATTATGTTCGGATCGAAAGTTCGGGAAAGAAAATGTGGATGCGAGCATTCAAAGAATCTCCCCGCTCTTAAGTAGGCAGACCTCTTTCTTTCAGCGCATTGGATTTTATGTTTCAAGGGGGCGTCTTGTGGGAAGACTCAGCTCCTTCCAGAGGATATACAAAGCCTTTTAATGGTGCCAACAACCCACCCATTGGAGAGAAGAGAGGCATGGAATATTTTCATGGGGATGTCAACGTATGGCACATGTTAACATGCAGACACACACACACACACGCACGCGCACACACACACACACACACACACACACAGACATACACACACACACACACAAACACACACACACACACAAACAAACAAACAAAACAAACGGTTAGCTAAACACACTGTAGTTCACATTGGCTCTCCAGCACTGAAACTACACAGTAGCGTGGAGCTACAAAGCTCCCTCTGGAATATTCAACCCTTGTTCTCTGTCACAAACTACTTTACGGCTGCTAGTGAAGCACTACCTTCAAACAGGCCCCAGGGATCTGTAACCCAAGTCCCAAATATGCACCTCACCATTTCAAATAATTATTTCTAGCTCCCTTCCTTTTTACTATATTAATGGTTTCCTACAGTATAGCTACATTTCTTTCCCCTATTCATTTTGTTATTAGTTCATTCTTGCGAGCATATGGACACACATACACATGCAGACATGAAGATGTGCTTGAGAACACAGAGGCACGCACACACACACAGCACAACACAACAGACACAGCCTTTGATCTCACATATACGTGTACACGCGGACACATACAGTTTAGCCGCTGGGTACGACCGCACAGCTGGGAAACCCTTCTAATCTGAAAGCTAGTAAAATCTGAGGAGTATGTAGAGACAGAACCATAGCTAAATAGTTCCTTTGCTCACTCTATGTCTCTCGCTCTCGCTCTCTCTCTCTTTCTCTCTCTCTCTCTCTCTCTCTCTCTCTCTCTCTCTCTCTCTCTCTCTCTCTCTCTCTCTCTCTCTCTGTCTCTCTCTGTCTCTCTGTCTCTCTCTCTCTCTCTCTCTCTCTCTCTCTCTCTCTCTCTCTGTCTATCTATGCCCTGGTTCCTTTATTGACATGCACACACGCACGCACACAAATGCACAAGTGAATTTGTTGCTCGATGCAATTCTGCTATTGTGATGAAAATGGTGGTGTATATGCATGTGAGTGGAAAGCCAAGAGGTGATGGATAATCAACGCTCAATGGGTCAATCACGGTTGGGGAAGCTAACAGCACCACTGATCATGCTTGCACACAGACTAGTTTGGGTAATTTCCCCTCATGCTGTAAATGTACCAAAACACTGCCCCTGATGCTTGCCAGTAGGCCTCTTTTCACTGTGCCCACAAAGCAATCACATTTCTGGGCACAATCAAAGCCTTTTGAAGACCCATCATGAATTACATTTACGGGCGGCTGAGAAAGCGCTTTCTGAGAGCTATTGTGCTGGAATTATTTCCAGCTACAGTCCAAGTTGTCAAAGAGCACCAGGACGGATCTCAAGAGAAAGCAACTATGGCAGCAGCTGGACTAATAAAAGACATATAAAAACTCCTTGGGATCTCATAATTGTTGATTAACTCCAAGAATTTCATGAATTTCTTTTTTTTTTAATCTTTAATGTGCAATACAAGTGAACAAAGTGTTCAACAGCGTTGTTTTTTTACCTCACAGTAACAATGTGAGGATTCATTCATTTCCATCTCAGCCTGGCAGGGTAGGAAGTTATGTTGCACAGGTTGCATGTATGCTCCCCCCCCCCCAGCCCTGCAGGGTAGGAGTTATGTTGCACAGGTTGCATGTATGCTCCCCCCCAGCCCTGCAGGGTAGGAAGTTATGTTGCACAGGTTTCATGTATGCTCCCCCCCACCCGAATATTTTGCCAGTTTTCATAGGAATTTCTTGTCTGATAAAGTTTCACGTTGTAGTATTTGTCTGGAAAGTGTTGCAGGGTAGGAGTAGTTAGGATAATATTCACAGTCACTGTTCAGATCAGAGATCACAGACAGGATCACAGTCACTGTTCGGCAGCTCCTCCAAGGACAGTCCAGATCCCTGTGTCCCTTTGTCTCCACGGACAGACCTCCCTGCCTCTCCGGCCGACAGTCAGGCAAACATGGGCTCAGTCTGCAGAGCTTTCCACATCCGACCACTAATCGATGTCACAAAGAATCATCAGCCCCGTTCTGAAAAAGGTGTCACTAAATATTTAACAAGGCCATCATTTCGTCGCTCACATGTTTCCCTTTTCTTCGCAGTGAGGAAAGATGTACATGCAGAACACTTTCATACGTTCAGTACAGTACACATGGCTCCTTATGTAGAGTAGGAAGTGCCTGTTATCACATTGCCCTGGAAAAACTGCATGTGACTGTGCATGTTGCCCTTTGGTGTGCCTATGGCCAAATGTGACTGGCATATGTCATGGCAGCTTACAATACTCTGGAGTCTTCATAAATGCATGGGGACAACACGCTTAAAAAAACTCATGGGCCTGCCCACCTACTTCTTCACGATCCCATATTTAGTTTGACTTATATATTTTTTTAAGTGGCACTTCAAATTTTGGACGGATTGTACAAAGCTGGGCTTTGCGCGTTATCTCTGATCCCCCCCAAACCGCTACATGTCATTTAGACGGCTCACGGAGGATAACAGCGTTAGCCACATTATAGCCTCATTTGATGTGTGACCTTTTTAGCTGCAGTTCTCCAAAGGACTCGGGGGAGCCTTGCTCAGTGTTGGGGTTTTAGCCACGCGGCTCTCTGTCTGCCTCTCGTTCCGTTTAGTCATTCCGAGTCACGTCTCTGTCTCTGTGACTCGGAAAGAATCCAATTAGACGACTACATTTGCTACTTTGTATTTTGATACAGAGGACTGATATTTCCATTTGGCAGTGTGTTGTATTAGTGTTATTATCATTTGCCAGGGCATTTTATTAGTGTTAATTAATTCTTTTTTTTTTAATTTTACCTCAGGCAGGGAGTGAAGAGGAGTACCCTTTGCCATTTGTTAAAACTGTAATTACATAGCTCGCTGTGATCCTTTGAGAGAGCGCCTACTTACAACCAGAGGTTATTTACTCTGATGAGCTGATCAGCCCGAGTTCGAATGAACTCGCAAACTGAGCTGGGCTGAGCTGGGATCGGTTTGGATTTGGCCTCGGTCCCGGTGAAGGGTAAATCGGGGTGTGGCTGTTAGTTGTGGGTCTCTAGACAGGCTGCTGGAGCAACATAGAGTAGAGGAGTAATCGCTGCACACATCTTATCCCCCGGCCATGTTTCTGCTGAGAGAGGAAGAAAGGGGGAGGAGGAGATGTGAATATGTGTCAGCTTATTGAGCAGGGAGTGAATAATGGGATTGTCCCACACTGTGCATGGAGTGCGTATGTATGCACAGGGTCTGTATGTGTGTGCATGTGTGTCTTTTAGTGTATGTGCGTGTTTGTTCAAAACTCACTGTTTTGTGTTGCACATACTTTACACAATCCCCCCCCACCTCCCTCTCTGTCTCTGCCTCTTACACACACACACACACACACACACACACATGCGCACGCATACACACACACACACACACACACATACACACACAACAGTGCGTACACATAGAGGAGAAACAAATTGACACCGGACCCCTACCTCTCTCTTATGAACCAGCAGCCCATTCATTGACGCTCATTTTCACTTGGAGGCAGTGACTTTGCAGATAAAACAGGCAACAATCGTGCCATGAAAAAAGCCCATTCCCGGTATCCAGGGGTGGGGTGGGGGGCAAAGACAGAGGTCAGACTTAACTAGAGCTTGCTGTTCACTCTCTCCCCTCTGCCATGCTCCGTTTGATGCTCAGCAGCATACTCGCTTTGCTCTGTTTGATGCACCCCCCCCACCCCCCACCCCCCCACCCTGTTCCTTACTTGCGGAGAGGGGAATGGGTCTGTAGGATTCACAACAGTCTGGATGAGTGACAGCTGGATCCCCGGCGGGAGAGGTCACAGCCACAGACACGTGTATATGTTGGAGTGCCTGGAGGTCGTAATGATGCTCTCTCACTCAGAAGTAACGGATCGCACATACATGTACTCACACACACACACACACACACACACATGCACACACTCTAAAAAGACACTTGAACACCTAGCAAATGGGCCCTCACACAGATAAATACTTATTTTCTGGCTGGATTACCAGCCGATTTCTTTCCACCAATCTCTAAAATGACTCATTTTCTTTGGCCATACTCAGAAATAGACCATGTGGAGATACTCCCTTGCAAAGACAAACATAGGAGCTCTTCCTAATGTCTCCATGGACAGCATGAGATATATCTAATGAGGCGAGACTGTTTAACCCTGTCCTCTGGCTGGATGTCCCAGGGCCTTAAGGTGCTGAGCACATTTGATCCGCTGCACTAATAAGCGTTGTTTTCCCCGCTCCCACTTGAATCTTCTATTTTCATTTCACTGGGCTCACACTAATCTCCGGGATTGAATTGTCCTGCGTCTACCTGTGGTCTTTGATTATTGCTGCCGGCCCGAGCGTCAAAGGCTGCGTGGAGGATTAGCTCCCTGAGTGTTTATCCAAGACGCCGAGCGTTTGATGTTCTCTCCTAATGAGGCCAGCAGCCAAAAAGGCAGGCCATTGAAAATGTTCATTTTAAGTTGATTTAGCATTTGGTCGTCAGGCTTTTAAAGCGTCCCTTAGAGCTATTGAATTCTATCCAGCATGTCAACCTCTGGATCAATTTGAGGTGCTATATAGGTCAAACGGCGTTTATGCTTGGTATTTCTTTACAAATGTTCCAGCGGTGCTGAATATTGGATGGGCGACTTGAATATCAGATAAGACTTACTGCAAACAAAAACAGAGACTCTCAAACATTTGAATAGACACACATACAAAACCATGTATAGGCAGCCAGAAACAGAGCTTAGGTTATGCATATTCCCTGCTGGGGAGATACTGTGTGTGTTGAGATGCTGTGAATATGTGAAGGTGTGTGTGTGTGTGTGTGTGTCTCAGAAAGGAGAGACAAAGACAGAGAGTATTTGTGTGTTTGAATGTGTGTGTGTGCGTGTCCGTGTGTTTGTTTGTGTGTGTGTGTGTGTGTGTGTGTGTGCGTGTGTGTGTGTGTGTGTGTGTGTGTGTCTGTGTCTGTGTGTGTGAAGAAAAGGAGAAGAGGGCGCATCTTGAGAAGTTATCCATTCCGGCAAGGTGAAGGTGCCTGGGGAGAATCGGACTGGGCTCTGCATTATTCAACCACACATCATCCTAAACTGCTCAAAGATTAATGTTAAGAGAGCCTTTTGTGAAACCAAACAAATAGGAAACTACAAGCGACAGAAAAACTGTACTTTTCTGAGCTGGTATGAGGCTATACAGAAGTAGCACAATAGAAAAAGTATGAATTGAAGCGGGGAACACAAACAATTCTAGAGAGCTGGAGAAAGTATACTATTCAGGTCTGGGATCTTTGCCAATTGACACCAGATGAAAAGAGTTTCCAATGTGTTTTTATGCATTAACATGACAATGAGTTTATTGACTAAATGTAGTACGCTCTTGGCCACATACAGTTTGTGTGAGTTAATAGCAGGAATGGCTTATTGACCCCCTAGCAAAACCTTTTAAAATAACAAAACAAGAACTGTAAAAAGAAAAAAAAGAAAATGAAATTCCGGACAAAGCATGGACGTCCTTGTTGATAATGTAACCAGGCATCTTCCATTCCACAAGAAACCAAGTGGCAACTGAGCACCTGGCAGGCAGAAAAAAGAGTGAATGAAGGAGACAGAGAAAGGGAAACAAGGGATTCAAAGAAACAAACATGGAAACCAATGTATTTGTGTGCACACTGTTAGGAGGGCTGTACAAGGCTGAAGCCCCTCCACGCTGAGGTTGCTGGAGGAAAGTGTTATTTTTAACAGCTTCAATTCAAAGTTGCCTCCTCTCTTAGCCTGGTAAGGGGAGCCAAAGTCCCCATGCAGGTAACAGATGGTTCCCTCTCACCAACCAAGTAGTTGTGGAAAAACAGAAAGCCCAACAAACCGACACAGGAGGAGGATGAAACCTATCAGGGGTATGACAGCTGCTTTGTATAGCATACGGTACACACTAGGACTTTTCTGTGGCATGCTATTTTAATTTAGAATCTATTGTTTGTCCTTTTTACAATTCAGCTAAGCAACCTGAATTTGAAGTTAAAGCCATTTGCCCATGGGATCATAGGACTATATTTGAGTGCGTTGAGTTTAACGTTATTGATTTTTTTTATCTTGATCTTCACGTTTTTCCCTAAAACGTTTTAATGTGTTTCTGTGATTGCCGTTCTCGTCATATTTCTGTGCCAGCCACAGCATCAATGAAATAAGCACTTCATCACTTTATGCTGACTGCTAACGGAATAAAATATGGGCCTTTAGATCCTTTAGTAGAACTGGAGAGTGTGATATGTCAACTCTGTGGGAAAGAAAGACTCTGCAGCGTGCAGTCTGTCATTTCTCTGAGACTTTCAACGCGTTCTATGTTTTATTTTTCCTCAGTGATCGATCGGCCCATGTCGGAGTCCATCGCCCACGGGGCCATCCACCGCTTCATCATGTTTGGTGATTTTAGAAAGAGAAAAAAAAAACATGTCGAGGAGAAAAATCCTTGGCTCTCTTCATAAACCCCTGGAGTGACAGGAAATCTATTTCTGTCGCATGCAATTACGAGCATGCTGATTCTATAAAAAGAGTCCCGCTTTATGTTTCATCAAGGCCATGGAGAAGTTGAGGGGGGATTCACCCTGACTGGCGAGAGGCGGCAGTGCACCACTCAATAAAGTTCCAGAGAGTCGCTTCACTCCCAGGACCTCTGCGCAAAGGAGAGGCCACGTTGCATACACACGAAAAACCATACAGAGCACCCATGCACACACACAGGGAAAAAAGCTTTGAAAAAAAGTATTGATGCCTATTCAAATAAAACATTTGAAAGAATGTCTATTAAAGAAAGCAATGAAGCAAAGTTAAAATAAAAATTCACCGTCATTGAGGTGACAGGGACACAAATAGCATTGAAGCTAACAGTACGCAGCTTTTTTATCAATATGATTGCGGTGGCTAAAGATGATAAAATTGAATACATTACTTCTAGTGAACAACGTTGTGAAATATTCCACTCTCTCCCTCCTTTTAATTTAGTTTGCTGCATTACTAGGTTGAGAAAGAAGCAGACAAATATTGAACTTCATATAAGAAACGTATTACTGGGTGATTTATGGTAGTTATTTTGTAACTGCAGATTCAATTATACTCCATGTATTAGGGTGTCTTCCACAATGTGACTGGGTGGCCTGTTTCTGATTGAACTAGGCGTCACAAGAGGGAATGGTTGCTGGCTCTCTGCAGGTGGAAGCAGCTCCCCCAGTGTGGTGTGCTGACAGGTGTCTGGAGGCTAAACATAGATGCTTGTTAGCTCCTCACTCCAGCCATCGATCCTCTCGAATTTGCCTTCTGCCCCTGATGTTGGGCTCCCCGGGCCCCCGCCAAGCGGTAGGACATCTGTCTGGTCCTGACTGGCCTCTCACGTAGGCACAGCTCAGCACGGGAAGGTGGGCATTTGTGTGGGGGAGTCATTGATAACTGTGGCCACGTACCGGGAGTGTTAGACAATACACCACTTCTGTTTCAGGGGGCACAAGGGCCGGTTGTTGTCGTTAATCCCGTGGCTTTGCTCTCCTAGTTTATTTTGTGTGTTGGGAACAAACAACTAAAGAACAGAACCCAAAGGGCATTTTATTCATATGTTTTCTGAAGTACATGACTCACGGCAGGAGTTGCGAGGTGTGACCAAGTGAACACATGAATGAATGATTGATAATTGAACTCTGGATCTCAACAAGCAGTCTGAAGGCTTATAGGTAACACCTGTGCCTGCAGCACGACCTTCTCCTCCCCGCATTCTTTGCTGTGGAGCAATCATTGGTCGGGGGTCAAGGCCACGTTCTGTCCCGTCAGGAGGACTGCGCCGAGTCCCCCGGACAGTGGGCATAACGAGGCGGAGACGACTCCATTACTGGCCCTGTGCTCCTCTGAAGGTCCCCTTCAGACCAGGGAGGGGGGGCGGGGGCAGCAGGCAGGCAGGCAGGCAGGCAGCACAGCAGCAAATCGATACGCAAAACACAGGAATCCCGGCAAGACGAATGGGCTGCGAACAGGGAAGTGAAGTGGGAAATGGATTTTTAAGTCACCCCGCATAGCATTTGCGAGTGGCATTTTGAAATAGGAAGACTTAGAGAGAGGGCACTCAGTCTCGGCTGCCAAAGTGCTGGATGTCTATTCTAATTGCATTCATTAAAGAGCATTTAGGTCTCAACACACCAAGGACTCTGATATCCGGGTTAAGCATGCAGTACTGTATTATAGATTGGTGTTTGTCTTCACACAATTTATAGAACCAGCACAGTGAACTGAAGGGCAAGAGAAGAGAAGAGCTAAAAGCAAATCACAAAGTCAATAGGTTGATAAATGTTTTGGCGTGCCCTTAAAACCGTTGAAACACGGGGACAAATTGTATCTCTAAGCATCAGTAATTCCCTAGGTGAAACCGCACGATGAGATCGGGAGAGGGAATGTGATATTACTGGAAGGGATTTCACATTACCCCAACCTTGTTTATCTGAAAATATGGACTGAGGACCCCCACCCACTGCTGTAATCTGGTAAATCAATTTCCATTTCCATTTTTAAACAATTCATTTGTTTTTCTTCCTCCCTCTAGATTACATGTTATCAATAAATTGATCTCATACATTTTCTTACAGTAATTGCATTGTGACAACCAAGTTGTTTAGAAGAAGTTTGAAAGAATGTGTTGGTCAGTGCAAAAAAGTATAATACTAAACGTACGGCCTTGCTTCAAATGTGACCGTAGAGCGAAAGAAAAGTTAAAGAATAGGGAATAACGGAAAGGTCTAAGAATCTTGGAATGGAATAATGGTCTAAGAATCTTGAATTTAAAAGGGGGCTGATAAGGGATATATGGGGTCTGAGTCAAAATGAGGTTAAAACTGCAGACAGAGGATTGTCCTTAGAAGTATAAAAAGCTCCAGCAGGATATTTAACAAAAGCAAAAGGTTAAACTTGACGGCAGTTTATTCACTTCCATTAAACTATTTATTATAAAACCAGTCTTGCATTGGTTTATGAAACAAAACCACATGAAAAAAGTGTGATGTGAATGAGATGTGGGACTCAGGATTGACTGGACTGAGTAAATTGGACTCAGGTGTGACTGATTGGTGTGCAGAAGAAATGGGGACCAGATAAAAGACTGGACAAAGATTATATGGAGGAGACCATTGTGCTGCTGCAGGTCAGCACTCTTGATGACAGGGAGGGCTGTCGTTCGTAGTTGTTCAGGACTGCCTGCCGGCAAGGAAGACAGATCCGGGTTAGCCCTGTGTTAGGAGGGGAGGTTTGTTGCCTCTTGTAGAAAGTCAGGGCAGGGATCATAGAGGAGTGTAGTAGCCGCTACCATCGGTGTTATTCCCTGCTGTCTGGGCTGACTCCAACGCAACTCAATCCTCCAGGGGAGTGACAGCCCACCCTTGCCTGTATTCTCTCCCTCCCACTGTTAATCAACATAGGCACATATCTCAAAACAAATACATTGTTTAAAACATGTGCTGAACTCCCCCGCAGGGCGAGACTCCCCCAGGGTCTGAGCTTGGGATGCCGTCCACCGCCCTGGGAAAACGGTGGATCGCGTAGACAGGAGAGAGTTGCGTCCCAAATTGCGCTTACTAGAGATTACACGTAAATCTTGCACGCGATTGCCAGGTGATCAACTAAGAGTATTTGCATAAATGACGTCAGGTGCAAACAGCAATATTTAAATGAGGGGTTTGCGTGTTTCAGTGATTCTTGCCATGGCTAGTTTGGACGGAAAACAGGACGAACGCATAAGAAAAACTACATTTGAGCACGTCGATGTGGACGTACCAGTGGAAGAGGCCAATACGCTGTTTAGTGACAGCATCTAAATGAGAAAAAAAATGTCACATGGGAGATTATCGTTGAGAAAGTCAATGCCGTCAGGAAAAGAAAAAAATATTAAATTAAGACGATGGCAAGATTTTAGGCGCAGAAAAACTGAATTTAGCTCATAATATAAGGTCGGCAAATAAAACAAGAGAGGGGATGGTGGATTCTGTAACTATCAGTAATGTAGTAGACAGTAGACAGAGGAGTGCCACGTCCACAATACAGACACACACTTAGAGAGACAGAAAGAGACAAGGGAAAGGGAAACGGAGGAAACACAAAGGAAAACTAAAGGCACAGCCATGATCGTGACAAATTCAATAGTTCAAGAATGTCATTGCTGGATGGGCGATATGAGTGAATCATTTTTGCTTCTGATATGTCCAAAATTTTAACAAGGCCGGAAAAAACATCGACATATTATCTGGTTTTCCCAGTGTCTCCTTCTCACCACAATAAGAGCTGCCATCTCTCCTAACGCAATCATTTCTCCGGTAACTACTTTCAGGTTTAGTAAATATCATTGCTGTTACTGAATGTATGTAATTGCATGTTTCCTCCCAGTATTTGCACTCCACTAGAAAAGCCGTATGCATTAAGGCAAACACGCAAAATGGACGAGGTGTGCTAAATTGCTCATTTGAACGACGCAGTCCTTCTTGCACCTCGTTAGGAATTTTTTTTTAGGTCTGTAATGATGTTTGCACATGTTTTTGCACGCACAAAGCTTTAGTAAATCAGGCAGGGTGTGTAAATCACCACAAATGTGTTGTACACAGTTTCACAGCAGGGCACCCAGTAGGTGGGCCTTAAGATAATCAAGATAAGATTAGATCCATTAAAACTTTTCAATAGTTGTATCTGAACTTTTCCTTAATTGTCATTAGGACTTGTCAATTGAAAGTGACTAAAAGCCATGGGCAGCTCCAGCTCAAGGAAGGCGTGCTACAATTTAAAAGTGCTAAGGCTGTTCACGTTTGCAGTCATTCATTTGCAGTCTTTCAAAGCTGTCTCTAATTTTCTAATTATATGTTCCTTTATGCTTCTGTTTTTATTTGGTATGTGTGTGGGTGTGTATATGCATCTATATAGGCTCGTGTTGTCTTGGGTATTTGGGCTTGTGTGTGTAGGTGTGTACTTACATTGTACGTTTCAGAAACAACAACCTTTCCTATGGGACATACATTTTTAATGTTCCCTGTATGTGTGTTTGTGGAGAAATACATTTAATCTTGTTCTTTGTGGTCCAAAGTGTGTTTCATTTGAGAGAGCCATTTCATTGCCACTCAACACATTGGGTAAGAATGGCAGGAAAATACTTAGGAGGAAATTATTGTTATTGTTATTATAGGTATGTTTTATTCTCCTCTTGCAAAGGTATAAGAAGATCATCGTCTTTTTTCCAAGTACAGTAGGCAGAGGCGTTTCTTGTGGACTATGCGGTTGCATAGGGCCCCCAAAGCAACCAGGGTTGCAACAACTTACATCTGAGCTGTCATTTTATAATTTTTTCTCTAGAAATGAATATGACTGTAAAGGTAACTAACCGCCCATGTGTGCTGAGTGAAACAATTATATGCATATATTTTCCACGGATCTCTTACAGTGCACAAGATCGATGCATTTAAATGTTAATTGCATGCCTCTGGACCACCTTAGAGGGTTTGAGGGCCCCCCAAATGCTAGAAACGGCCCTCTAGTTGGAGTTGAGGAGAAACACCAGGCAATGCAGGGCTCACATTTATATTATTCATTATTAGCAGACTCTCTCAGGCATATAACCTTCATAAAGTTTTCATTTGTGTTTGCCTAACACAAGAAAGGCAAAAAAGGAAGAATGCTATGAAACATTTACAACAACAAAGCTCTCTGTTTAAAACATTTCCAAACCTCAGAATTTGCATTGTGCTCTTGTCTCCCTCACACTGAACAATCGTCCATATGCATGCACAAACATGAGTATTAGTACCTGAATAAATAAGTATTTGTGGATACAAATACACACACACGCACACGCACACACACACACACACACACACAGACTTTCCTCTCACACATACAACATTTTAAGTGTCAAAACATCGAAAATTCGCCACACAAACACAATACAAGACACTTGTACACATGGACAAATGAACACCAACGCCCAAAGGCACAGCCATGTCGGCCTGCTCAGAGACAGCCAGACATATTTCCACCCAGGCTGAGCTCTTTCATGTCGCTTCCTTGCCCTAGTAGCCCGCCCCAGCCTCCCCTCTCCCCGGGTCTAATCCATTATCTGACGCCTACAGAAACAATATTCCAGGCAGCGGTGCAGTGGGCCTCGCTCCGTCTGCACAATCTCCAGGGGAGGGTCAGCCCCACAGTGTTAACCCACCGCCGGCCTCTCAAAGGGACACTTTAGTTTGCCCATCATGTAAATCACCGCTGCCACCCTTACCACATAAGACGGCTCAGCCCGCCCACTCTTATGCGTTTAATTAATGTAATCTAATTCCCTCCCCTTCCATTTCCTAATTGCGTCAGCATTCTTTGGGAGAATCACAGAGTAAGGGCTGCCGATGCGAACATTTGACCCCATGGTTGATTGAAAAATGTAAACCCGTGGAAAGAGGTGTGGGGCCACAAGGATCAGCGTCTAAAAAAGCCCACAGCAGTTTGGAAGTTGACAATGAAAGTGCATGGAGGAGATGGGCAGTTTATGGAGTAGTTTTATACTCCTACTAGCCGGGTTAAGAGTCAGGCTGGTTGTTTAGTGAGGCCTCCAGGAGGTGGCGGTGACAGGAAAAAACGTAAGATGTTAGCCAAGAAAGAGGTAGGCTAGCTGTTCTGCAATATAGCGGCAGACGCAAAGGAGGAATTAACTGTCTGGGAAGGGCACTTTCCTGCAAACCAAGCCTATGATTTGAACAAACCAAACAACACTGCAATTTTCACTGTACTTTAACAATACGTCTGGGTTTTCTCTATGTGTTTTTGTTTCAAAACGTAACACATCCACTTTGTTTGTCGAGCGCTGCCATTACGAAGTAAAAGAGGCGCCAGGTAGATGAAATTACACTGCCCTGGTGTATGCTGCACTGTAATCAGTCCAATGGAACCTCTTATCTCATAGCAGTCAGAACAAAAGACAGGCACTGGTCTCAAGATAATACTGTTCACATAAGTGGGACTCCTTAAGGTTGTTGTCAGTGCACTTTCTCTTACGCCTGGGTTTTATTTGACTCTTTTCCCCTATTGCAATCTGCAGTTAATCTGAACTTTAAAGGATAGCAGCTGTGTGAGTGATTACTCAGGCGTCTACTGTGTGTGTGGGTGTAATAGCACAGAGCCACTTCACTGCTTAGGAGGTTCAAGACTTTCCCTATCTGTCCCATCACAGATACACTTAACCAGAGGCTACACAGAGAAACAACCAAGAAAGAACATTGTGTTATTTGGTCATATATACGTCTTCCATGGAGGACAAATTATGAAAATAAATGCTTAGTTACCATTCTAATCTACAGTATATAATTCCTCTTCACCTAGGACTGTACGTCTGTACATGGTTCAAACACCATAATTAAGTTTGCAGACAACACAACGGTGATAGGCCTCATCAACAACAACCATGAGTCAGCCTACAGGGAGGAGGTCCAGCACCTGGCGGCATGGTGCGCCGACTACAACCTGGCCCTCAACACCAAGAGGACCAAGGAACTCATTGTGGACTTCAGAAAGACCAAAGACAACACACACACCTCCATCTGTATCAACGGGACTGAGGTTGAGCGTGCTGCCAGTTTCTCCGTGGACCTCGCTTTGACCCTCAACACTTCAAAGCTCATCAAGACGGCTCACCAGCGTTTCTTCCTCCTGAGGAGACTGAAGAAAGCCCATCTGTCTCTTCACATTCTGGTAAAATTCTACCGCTGCACCATCGAGAGCATCCTGACCAACGCTATCACAGTATGGTATGACAACTGCTCTGCCTCCGTCCAGAAGGCACTGCGGAGGGTGGTGAAAACTGCCCAACACATCACCGGTACCACACTACCTGCCAATGAGGCTGTCCAATATAAACAACGACTGTGGAGGGCGTGCAGCATTGTCAAGGACACCCAATAGTCTGTTTGCCCTCCTACCCTCCGGGAGGTGCTACAGGAGTCTCCGCTCCAGGACCAGCAGGCACAGGAACAGCTTCTTCCCCACGGCTATGCCTCTGCCTAACTCTGTCTCGGCACCCTGATGAACTATACCCTCCCCCCCAAAAAACACCCCCTACACCCACCCACCCACTACCTGCTCTCCAGGGACACCCCAACCTCCACCCCTATACCTCCACCGCACCTGCACTTTATTCACTTACCTGTACTATACAGTATATTCAGATAGCACTTCCAGTACTTTTTACTATTCTTATTTATACTTACTACCGTCCATTTTGTACATCTATAGTGTAGTGTATACACCGTATTCATATCCATTGTATTTATATTGCACTGTATTATAGATCTACCCTATACCGTACCATATACTTTCCTATATATAATGTTCATATCACATTTGATTGCCACACATGTATATACTGTATATACAATCTGCACTTTACAGCAATTTTGCACTTATCTGGTTTGATGCCAACCAGGCATTTTGTTGCATCAGTTCTGTACTCTGTGTAGTGACAGTAAAGTTGAATCTAATCTAATAATAGGGCAAATTCAATTTCTACCTGTATTAGAAAAAATAAGTAACATTTTTATGTTTGGCTGACTATAATATTATGTTCTTTGACATTTTTATGAAATATCAAGGGGATCACAGCTTTCCAAATTGACAATTTTTCAGAATGAACTAGTGGACCTATTAGAGCACAGACTGGAAACACCTGGAATTCTGCAGCAAACTGATCTCCCAGCTCAGGAAGTCTCGCCGAGCTCAGACTCCACGTAGCGACAACCTATAGCTCCCCATGGGTGCGTCCTGTAAGTTCTACTGTATATGCAAAGTGCGATGACAGAGAGCAAGCCTGACAAGCTTGTCTCCAGTCAGCAGATGGGGGACATGTATAATTCAGACTGGAGGCAGTTTCATGCTGCTTCTGTTCCTGCCGGGTCGCTGTTCTCAAAGACAAGGAGGCCGGGCGGGGCCGAGGGGCGGTATTTGGGGGGGCTGGATCACCATTACGGTACCCTGCCTCCCCTGAGTCCCAGCAGTTGTCTTGTACACAA
This sequence comes from Aplochiton taeniatus, assembly GCA_017639675.1. Lineage (NCBI taxonomy): Eukaryota > Metazoa > Chordata > Actinopteri > Galaxiiformes > Galaxiidae > Aplochiton > Aplochiton taeniatus. Next base: position 10,792,811 of record CM030178.1, read on the forward strand.
AATACATGCATCTGCTTCTCTCTAATTGGGCTGCCACAGAGAGTGACATCCCAAAGTAAGAGTCGATAAAGATGTTTGTTTTTGTACGTGCATTTTCTAAGTCATAATGTTCGCTATATTTCGCTGGCATTTGAGTAGATGCACATGCAAATGAAAGAGACATTTGCAGTTGCGTCACAAGGCTTAGACCTGAAACACATTTTTACACTGTTTATGAAAACATTGGGAATTGTAAATCCAAAGTACAGACACATTGATTGAGATTAACTGTACAATGGATAAATATCTGGATTTGTTTGAAAATATCTTTCTTTTCTGAAGGAGCACGTTCTCTCATCTTTCTTTCTTTGCTATCTCTCTCCTTCCTCTGACAGTGTGAGGGTGTGAAGGTCACAAAGGTGTCAGCAAGTGAAATCCCTTGGCCTTTCCCGATCGTCTGTCCCCAGTGTGTCCGGTTAGTCACCTCCACACTTTATTTAGCAGCCACATCTCGCCCCATTCCCTAGAGCACAGTTGAAAAACAGGATTTGGACACTGGGAAATGCCTGAGAGTCTGACCCTATTCACCAAAGCTCATGTAATGTTCCTTCTTCACTCACTGACCACTCGCTGGATGGGGTTCATTCTGGGTGGTAGCATCTCCAATTGAAATACTCCTCTTACATATAGGCCAAACGAAACACATTCCCTTGTATCGAATTCATATGTGCAGTAAGAATCTGCTCAAAGAATAACATATTGTTTACCTTCCATTGTAATACATTACATCCACTGTATGATAACAGCATAAACACAATATCCACAGCACAATTTGCAATACAAATAATCAGCTCATGTTTCAGTTGTTTGTCTCTGCCTCAGTGAACTACATTTCCCAGAGTGCTTTGCCAGAGCTTCAGCTGTCATATGACCATGCAGTCTGAGCAGGTGGATGGGTGTCATGTGATGTTGTTAGCTGGGGCTGTCTGAAAGCTGCTACATCTTGGCTGAATCAGAGCACTCCACTCTCTCTACGTCAAAAGGTAATACTCAGGCATCCTTCCTTTTCAAAATGTGTTTGTCTTGGTAAATGGATGATGATGTAGCTGGAGACAAAAAAAAAAGGGATGCTAGATGGGGAGGAGGGAACTGAGACAGGGAAGAGGGGGATGGGAGGCCATTAGAGATGCTCTTCCGTTCCTCTGCTGGAGCTCACTGTAAACAACCAGTGAGAATCCAGGAAGCACAGATATTAGCACTGTGTATTGAAAGATGTATTTTGCTGTGTGTGTGGGTCAATGCATGAATAGTTAACCCTGCTGTGTTAGTGTCCTTTGTGTCCTTATTGTGTGTGTGTGTGTGTGTGTGTGTGTGTGTGTGTGTGTGTGTGTGTGTGAGTGTGTGTGTGTGTGTGTGTGTGTGTGTGTGTTGTGTTCATCATGGCATTCCTTTTGATTTTAAAAGGATTTAGATGACGACACAAGGGTGCAGGTTTAATTTGGAGACAGCGTTTTTGAGAACTTATATGAGCCCCCACAGGCAGCCTATTAGCCACGGCTTCTGCCTTTGGTTTATCCCTCTGCTGGCCTCTTAGCTCCCGGGATTATAAACAAAGCAATTATCCTGTTCCTGCCACACATTTGATTTTAATCACACAGCTATGCTAACATAATCTAAAGTACCGCTGATACAATTTAGACAAATAATGACTTTTGTGTTCACTTTGGCGTAGTCCATGAGAGAAGATGGTCAGATAAGGTGCTAGCCAGGGGCACTGAACATCTCGACTACCTATTAGCATCGTAGGCTAGCTTCTTGCATTAGCTGTAAATCTTTGACCTGCTGACGTGCATGAAGGTGCATTTCGGGTCAGGCTGCAATAGCAGGAGGTAAACTGAAGTGACTCTGTCCATGGTGCTGAAAAGGCAATTGCTGTGTTGAATGGATTGCTCTATGGGATATGGGGCATGACCAGTAGCCTTATCGCTATTGATTATCAATGACCTAGTACCAAAGGATTTGTTTATTGAATGTCTTACTTGGTTATTAACCAACTAGTATTTGGTTGTCAGGACTAAATTACATTCGGTATCATGCATAATCCTGACAAAGGTCCTATGTCTGTGGGAGCAGTCTGATTTGGACATGCTGGTGTTATGTCTGCATGAATAAGAAATGGATTTGAGAACTGGTCTTGTCATTAATAACAGCATAATCACCAAGCCCTGACTGGACTTTCCCATTTTAATTCAAGGTCGTATTCCTTCATGACACTATTATTTGATTAGATTGCACCAAATCACACACACACACTCACGCAAACAAACACATACACAAACACACACACAATGCCACAGACACACGTAAACCCACTCACACACAGCAAGTTACCACAACAGCCCTGCAATTAAAGTTTCAATTTTCACAAATCAAGAAATGGCATACCATTAAAAATAATTTCCTGATGATAGAAAAAAATACATATATAACATTGCATGTGAGCATGGGTGAGATTGGATCATAATTACATGATTGCATAAGTAAGTCACTCGAATCCTGGGTGGTAATTGAGACCATTGTGCATGAGATGAATGGACAAGGAGTCTGGTCAGGATTTAATTTGTGGATTCAGGCAGACAAGGGGCCTCGCCATCAGAGATAACAAGGCTCCGCTCTGTGATGTGTGAATAATGGCCGGACAGAGGTTTAGACATCATTAAAATAATCAACCCTGATGCGCACGAAGATGCACTCCTATACATGGGGGGCCTACTAATGACCGAGAGATGAGCAAAGACACTGCTGGTACACTGTTCTTTATCCCAGGACAAAGAAGCCAACGAGGGCTATTGTCCGAACGACTTTAATGCCGAGCTCAGAGACTATGAAATAAAACACATTTGAATTAGATTCCGATTCCTTGAATTGAACTAGGACCACATACTCTTTCATTACTTACATATTTTTTAAAGACTGCTCAATGGGCAGGGAAAAAGGAACTCCAACAGCGCTTCTTTATGGCACCACAGAAAAGAATTGTATTCTTATTTACTAGCCTACTTTAAAAATCATTTGACATAACTGATCCTTTTAAGGGGGATGCACTAATGATTTTGAAAACTTTTCTTTGTCTACATTATTTAAAAGCAACCTGTGTAGTTGTTTTGGCTCAAACACTCTGCTTAATGACTCTGAACGCTGCGCAGTATAATTAAGATATAATTAAGCTTCTCTTGCTCGGGTGTTTTCGATCAATGCTGTTTTGCTGTAACTGACGATTTAGTGAAGTCAAACAAGGCTGCCTTTACCTGGAACCGCGGACAACATTGTCCCCTACGTCATATATAAACAAGCTGTACATCTTCATTCATGTCCAGCATACTCTGTAGTCAGAACAGTTTAGGGGCAACTCGTTTTTTACAAGGAGGATTTATCGTGTTTTACTCGTAACCCTGATTTTAGAACCCCATTGATTGTATCAGATTGGCTAAGTAATTGATTGTTACTGGTTATTAACCTCCCAGAACTTTAGGCCTGCTCACCATAGACTGAGGACAGCCTCTAATCAGTCACCAATGGCAGCCACTAATGAAATGAGTTCCTGGTTCTGCCTCACAACTTTGTTTGTTCCACAAAGTATTGGCAAGGGCACAGAGATGCTAGAGTTTACTTTCCCCAAGAGTAGAAAGAACAAGAATATTGAGATGTTCATGTCAATGTGTTAGTGTATGCTTTATTGTGTGTTTGTGTGTTTTGTAAATGTCAATTCTTAGGAATAGCAAGTTGTATTTTGGAAATACATTGAAGTTAAATGTCAGTGCAATAAATTGCCAGAAAAGTGTTACTATGGTAACTGGCTGTCAACTGCAGATTATAATAACTAACAATCAGGTATAACCATCTGTTACATCATTAGGGTGTAGTCAAAATGCCTGACACTCAAGATCTAACACTAGAAAATGTAAAGCCAGCTGGGGTATTATGTCATACTTAAGAGTGCAACACTCATCTTTTCCCATATCCTCGAGGTGAGCAGTGCAACTTAAGGGCAGCCCCAGAACAGATATTTTCTGATATTTATAAGTGTGTGCTGGGCATTGCATTGAAAACGGCTATTTCTGTAGGGTTGTGATTATCGTGTAACCTCTTGTGTAGTAACAGGGAGACAATTATTAAAAAAAAAATGGACTGGGCTTTTGCTGTTTGCTTTTTTTCAATCAGCCCCTAGTACTGATTTTGTTCAATGATATGCAATGTCCTTGAGGAAGATTGCTTACACAATATTCACTGTCCAATGTCAGCTGCTAAATGATCAGAATTATTACATTATCTACTACTCAGTGGCGTATTGGGGAAAATGTCGGATTTAGGCTGGATCTGTTTTGCAAATTGTGAATGTGTTTCCCCCGTATGGGGGGGGGGGGGGGGGTACACGACAGTGAAATAATAATTAATGATTACAGTACAGTACAGTGTGTGTTAATGTGTATCCTTGTCTTTGCTAGGGTGTCTCCATGTGCTGGGGCAAGCTTCTGCATGCGGATGTTTGTTGCCTCCGGTTACTGTTGTGTCGTCATGGTGATGGCTGTGTGGAATTATGGGAAGGCGATCTCCAGGAAGCAGTAGCTGCAGGGTGAAGCATATGTGGCGGGAGGAGAGCACCAGAAGGCCCCAGTGTGGCTATCCAGTTGGCCATATGTCTCCTCCGCAGCGAGAGCCAAAAAGCCCCCACAAGGCGCACAGGAAGCACTGCAGCTCCAAATGCCAATCCCAGGACAGCACTCCATCCCCTGGGATGACTTCCACAGCTCCCAGACACTGAGCTATGGACACTGTCAACACGACCCAGGGCTCCCTAAAAACATCCCCAGTGCACAAGTTATGCATTACACAGTGCATTTGTATTTGGGTAGTGTGTGAGTGGAAGGGCCACAGCGTGGTTCAGTGGCCAAGCCAAACTCCATTACTCTTCTTTGGGCTTGGCCAAGTCCACAGGCAGCTCCACCCTGGCCCAATCTGGTAGCACACTACCACACCACGTCACTATGTTGGCCCTGGCCAAGAGACATTAGGACACCATGGCCTGTTGGCATTTCCCTGCTGACGTTTCAAAGGCAAAGTCCCCTAAGGGCTTCTGTCAGATTTTTAACAAGGGAGTTTCTTTTGCATTCCAATTTCATAGGTGCAATTTATCATGAAAGGGGCAAATGAATTAGTTTGTGCTTCGAAATGACATCATACATTACAGCTAAATACTATGTGAAGAGAAGCAAAGGCTGGGTAATATTTGCATTAAAACATTGAATTATACCCACATACACACCACGGGTGCAGCTGTCTAATGAAATATGCCAGCCCACCTAGTAATTTGTCATCGAGTGATAGGCCTATGTGGGCATTTGGGCTGTGTTGTGTGAGTCTTTTGTTGGCCAGCTTGGAGGTCAGTGTCTTGCTGTGGCACTCTGTTGACTTGGACGTCTGCATATTTGTCTTCCACTGTGCCCAGAGAGAAGATTAAAAGCAGCAGCAGTTGTTGTTTTGACCTCAGACCCCATATTGGGGGCTACCATGTGTTTGACATATCGGATAGATACCCAGCGTGTTCTCAATCTGATGTATAAATATATTTATTTTTTTCCTACAAAAATATTTATTTTACACAATGTGACAAAAGTAGTATCAGCTGCATAACTGTCCCTGTAAAAATACCAGACCTAGTCGAGTGTGAGTGAATGGGTGAATTGGGTGACAGAATTTGGCAATGTCCTTCTTAACCTTACTACTTCCTACTTTTCACAAAGGTCAGAAAAGAATTAGGTCAGTCTTTACAAGGATGCCATAACCAGATGGAAAAGGAGATAAAGGAAAACGAGACAGCAAAGGAGAATGAGAGAGAGAGAGAGAGAGAGAGAGAGAGAGAGAGAGAGAGAGAGTTCCACAGCGGCGATTAACAGGAGGAGTCTGTGGAATAATGAGCAGCTTCCCCTCAGGATGATCACCTGCTCCGCGCCACATTCGTATGCATGTGGGGCGGTAGCATGCCGCAGCAGAGACCGTTTGTCTTCCCCTCATCCGCCATTGACATTCCAATCAAACGAGTGCACAAAGGAGCCCCTCTTCGGTCCTCTCAAACAAATTAAAACGACATGGTCTTTCTGCCTTCTGTCTCGCGACTCAAGGTCACGCTCTGCTCAGAGTTCGCGCCCAGCCAGTGTTACTGATATTCATTTGGCCGAGTTGTACGCAAAGGCAGGCTCAACTCGGGTTTCTCTTTCACCGATTAAAGCCTGGTGTGTGCTTCTGCGTTCGCGTGTCTGCGAACATTGACCTGCCTCGTTCACTGCTTACATGCTTCTGCGGGTTCACTAGGGAGCAGGGTCACGTTAACTAATCCAGAATGTACAGGAAAGACAGTAGAAGAAACAGATACGGACCGTCAAATATAGTGACTTCACTATTTTTTTATTTTTCAGAGAGGTCTTACAAATGTCAGTATTTGTGAACTTTGTCAGCGATTCGCTCTCCAAACTGCTCCACTGTTCGTTAAATCGCGATCTGTGTGTTTTCCAACCGAAATATTACCGGATATCTTCTCGCTTCCTTCCCTGCTCAACCAATCGGTGATTGTTTGATACTCAGGAGAAAAAGTTACGCGCTACGTGCGAGGGTGTAGTTCCGGCTCTGAAAAGTGAAGCCTATGCGTAAGTGCCTTAAACTTGCATTCTTCCTAATAACAAGCAGGGGGCGACTCCACTGGTTTTAGAAGCAACTACGATTATATGGAAGTCTATGAGAAAATGACCCAATTCTCACTTACTTTAGTACATCAGTAAACATTTTCCTTACGAGTTTATGGTCTCAAGTCTTTTTCAATACAGCATGATGTTCATTTTGTAAATGATAGTCTAATTTAGAGTAAAATAGACAATAATGCAGGGTATGCTTTAGGGCGTGGCTACCTTGTGATTGATACTCAATCGGGACAGAGACGTAACAACGGGCTCTCACACAGATCCACCTCTCGCTCCTCCCCAGCCCCACCCTCTCGTGCAAGTACGGTCAATGTCGTCAATTCAGGTTTCTAAAAAAAATATGGCGATGGCCAATGAAACCAATTTTCAAAATGCCAAACTTGAGGCTTCAAAACGGTGGTCCACAAACCAACGGGTGATGTCACGATCACTTTGTCCACGTATAATATACTGTCAATGGCTACGCGCTGTTAGGATTCGCAGGACTGCACAATGTGCACTAGGGATGGGCGATACCACAGATTTTCTTTTCGATCCGATACCAAGAGAAACCATGTCAAGTATCCCGATAGCAATACTTAAAAAAAACTTCTTGTTTACATAAAAAGGGGCATATCTGTGATTTCCAACCTTACAATTGGTAACATTGCTGACATAAAACAATGTTTTAAAGCCATTACATTAGTTTTAAATAAACTGCCAAAGACCAGGCTTCTCTCTTTGTTTTCTGTAGCAGCATTATTAAACGCGCAATTGTTCAATTATGTTATCAGCTTTTCCAGCTTGAAACCTGCCAATGCAACATCTGGGCTGATCTAATACCCTTAAGGTATCTCAACAAAATAAAATATCTTAACAAATAGCAAAATATGTAGGCCTATGCTAAACATTTGGATACAAATAATCATAGGAAGAACAAGAAGAAAATGAACAGCTGCTCTTACTTATATAAACACAAATTTACTTGAAATGTACCACAATACTTCGTTTTCTGTTCCATATTAAATCAAAGCCGCACAACGTCTTCTTGTGACTGATTTACTTGAAGTGTGACTGCAACGCATGGCTTGTCCCAGTGAATGTGACCAGAGGGACAGTGCAGAAGGAGAAAGTAGTATCGGTCATTGGAACACTCTTTTTTCACTTTTGCATCAGTGTAATAGAAATAGGATTATAAAATAACTAGTTGAATAAAACACGTGGTATCGATATTTTTTACGTGAGTATCGATTCTCGAAATAAACGTCAAGATCGATAGAATAGATTTTTCAGTATCGATCAGCCCATCCTTAGTGTGCACGCGAGCTAGGGTTACCCAGAAACCCCTGCTCTGCAAAACTACGCATAGACGGTTAACTTCATCTTCGCAGAAGCATAATCCAGGCTTTAGACTGAGGCGTTCTACACCCAATCAGTATGGGATCAATTCAGTGCCAAAAGTCTGTGATAGGCAGTTTGTAGTTGTATCTTGCAAGTGTCAGTTTACTTGTATCTAATGTCCCGTACTTGTAAGTAAAGATTTGCAAACCTGTGTGTCTACTTTGTGTGTTCGTGTTTGCAAGTAGAAATGCATTTGCGTATTTGTATATTTAATCCGTACATGCAAGTGAAGATGCTTACACACAATTTCGCTAGACTAGATAGGGAGGTTGAACACGTCCAGGAGTGGGACCGGCATATCTGGAGATCATAATGCAATGTAATGTCATCTGGTTGTTTTACGGCGACGTACTAAATACTAAAACCTATTTACCATACCATGTAGGCTACCCTAGCAAACGTACTATCTAGCTTGTAGCTAGTTTTACAACCAGGACCCGAGTTGGACTCATTTTCTGCCCGGGAGTTTCATGCCCTAGACGAGCACACTACCCTGTTTATTTAAACACAATAACAGCCAGACAGGCCAAATGGGAAGCAATCATAACCGCGATTAAGAAAAGAAATTAAATGACATGGTGAATTTCTTATATTGTAATCAAAGCTCGTTGTTACATTTAAAAATCACTTGTTTGTTGGCTTATTATTGATGAGGTAATGTAAGGTTATTTTGACCACACAGCTAGCCTCATGAATCATTGACCCAATTCCCGATTCTCCCGATCAACCCCTCTTGCAAACTAACAACCATTATGAATCATCATAACTGTATATCTAGCTAGGTCGTAGGCTACGTTTGCTACAATACATTAGATACAAGTACGGACACTTGCAAAACTGTGCTTACAAGTACGAACCAAGATACAACTACAAACCGCCTATCAGACTCACAAACTTTTAGCACTGAATTGATCCCACAAGCCAGCACCGATTGATCATAGCTGAGGGTGGTCCTATGAGATGCAACTGACCTGTGAACTTGCCTTGTAGTCCTGTAGCTCCTGTCTTATTCGGTGCTACAGTCAGGACTTGTTTTCCAAGAACGTACCTCCCTACAGATGAAGACTTTAACAGAAGAATAGCACTGGCCCCTTGGTCATGCTTATTCTATTTTAGTTGAATTCTCACAATTAATACACATTTATTCTTTTGGCATTTTCTGGGCAAAGCTTACCGCTACTAAGCTACTTTTTGGGAATGTTTTTGTGCCATATGTTTGGAATGTTCTTTCAATGTCCCCCTTGCGTGCTGTCAGACAAAGGGTCAGCTTCCTCTCGCCAATACAAATGCTTTTTTTGCTTTGGTTTGTCACTTCAATCTTAACCGGTGAATGCTTTACCGAGTGGCGATGTTTTGAGAGTGGTCTGCTATTGGGCCATTTGACCCTGCACAATCACCACAGACAGAAAAGGGTGGCACACTTTTCCAGTCCTTTCATACATGGAAATGGTAACTACAGCACTTTAGACTGGGGAATTTTAAGTTACACATTGCAATCCGCAACTTTCAACCAAACCATTTTACAGCCCTTTTTTTTGTCCTGGTTTATTCAACTTCTATGACAGACAGTGTCTCATGTGAAATCAAAAGTGATTATTTTTAAATATCTGTATTCAGTTATTTACATTGTAGGAATATAAGATTTGTTGCCTATGTATGATTTTTTTGGCACCACACTTCATCTCATATTTTACTTGAATCTGCCGATTTGTTGCCAATGGGCAATGTGACTCAGCCACTGCATTGCCAGAGCAATCACATTCAGATGCTCCTCTCTCTTTTAAAGGTGTCTTTTCACCCATTAGCTCACTGCCACGGAGACACTGTCGCCATGGTTCCCTAACCAAATTAAGGTGCTAGGCCAATTAGAAAGCAGAGAGTAGTGGGGTGTGACTGGATAAGGCGTGACGGCCCTGTCTCTCCACAGAGGTGACCGGTCTACTCCACTGAGTGGCTGAAAGTGTCTGTCTCACAGTCCCTAGTCTGGACCAGAAACACTTATCCATATAGCTGGATATAGATGAGAATACACTCCTTCAAAATGTGTATTTTCTAAATTTTAAAAGAAGATATGATTGTATTGATTATGCGATGTGTTGGCAACCTTTTGTCAATGACATGATTATAATAACAGCACATGGGGCCTGTTTGATCCTGTTATATGATGGTTGTGCATTCTTCTTTTCGAGGCATTTTTTATTTAATGTTTTCGTGAGAGAGGCCTTTGTCCTTGGAGACCGAAGCTGAACTCTATCTTTGAGAGCAAACAGTAGCTACGCGGCCTCAGCATACACCAGCGTGCTGTGAGAGCCATGTATTGCACCACTCCCCGAGCGGCACGCGCGTCTCGGGCCAGATTGCTGTTTGTGTTTGGCTCCCCAGGGGCCAGAGCTGTGACAGAGAACAAACAGAGATAAGGCGCCCATTGTGCTCCATTCAAAGACAGCCTCTCCCCTCTTCACTTTATCCCACATCCACAGACCCGTCTGGAAGCAGATGAGCGCTAGGCCTATCCTTGGATCGGGGGAGATCATAATCGGCCAATGATAGGGAGCGTACCGCAGGGTGCAAACCTCGGGGAGACAAAGATAGTGTCACGTTGACTTTTTCATGCTTTCATGTTATCATTAGCCAGCTTGCTTGGATTTTTGGGGGGAAGAAACAGGGCGGCTGTCGTACTTGGTAATCCCTGGAAAACATATTCTCAGAGAGACACGTTCTGTCAGAGACATTAGCTGTAATAAAGACAGAGCGTGAAGTTATCGCAGTGTGAGAACGTCGTCGTGTTTTCATCAGGGAGCACATAATGGGATCATGTTTTTCTTTATCACATCATCATGCAATAAACAAATGCTAGTATTTTATAAGGGCGTTAAGATTTGATTATGAAGGCTCAGCCAAGGAGAGTTCCATATCACGCAACCTTCGGAAGATCAGTGGCCGGGGAATTCACTTTCACAGTGAATAGGCCACCTAATATTCCACAGCTTCGGGTCTCTGCCAAGGTGTAATCTAATCCGTCATCGCCAGGGTGATTGGGTTTGATTTTTCACTGTCCCTGGTGCTGTGAGTGCGGGACCCGGTAGAAGATTGGAGCCCCCTCACAGCCAGGCCCAGTGTCTCTGCAGTATAGCCTGGATGACATAGCCGGGATGACAGGTGCCGCTGATAGGTGAGCTGAGACAGAGTTTATTTTTGAAACAGAATGGGGGATTTATCTCAATAATGAGTGTTTTTATGTGACAGGGCAATTTCGCTGTCCAAATGTGTGTGTGTGTGTGTGTGTGTGTGTGTGTGTGTGTGTGTGTGTGTGTGTGTGTGTGTGTGTGTGTGTGTGTGTGTGTGTGTGTCTGTGTGCGCATGCGTGTTTTAGTTTTGCCCTTTTTTGTTTCTTTATTTTTCTGTTCTCCCTCTGAACTTGCTGTGTGAGGCTTAGGTATTATTATTTTTTTTTTTTGCGGGGAGCTACTGCCTGACGGAATGGCCTGAGATCAGGCCTACGCCAGTGAGCGGAAGGGGGGCTTTAGTAAACACATGAACAATCCCTCGGTTTGGCTGTGTCAGCTGAAGGTGAGAATAGGAGGAGGGATAAAGTGGAGCTCCTTTTTCAGTCCCCTCTCTGACAACTGCGAGAAGAAAATGAAAAAATAAATGGGACCGATTTGGCCAGCTTGTGTTTCTGTCCTTTTTGAAACCTTCCTTTCCAAAAGTATAGGATATATATTAACAGTGTTTTTTTATCCCAAGCTAATCTGCAGGGTGGAAGTGTGTGTCTCAGAAAACACATCAAAGTGTTTCTCTAGCATACACAAGGCAGTTGTGAAAGTGATCTGCTGAAAAAAAGGCCAGTAGGTCACTTGAAAAACATGTTACCATTAGCCAAAGCTTTGCTTAGCTTTATTCCAAAGGATCCAAACTACTAACCATTGCTAAAGTCAATTTCAAATGACAAACTGACAAGTGTCCTGTAATATGAACCTATTGATTCTTTTTTAAATGATGTGACTAAATTGCTTTGGGCTCTAAAGGATTACTTAAGTATTTTTTTGTTCAACCATAAGTTAGCTGATGCTAGCTCTGCGGTTATTAACTACTTTAACCTCACCATCACTACATCGTAGTGTGCCTGACATGCCTGGGGCTAAACCTACTGCACTGTACACAGGGAGAGCCATTCCGACGCTTTCTGGAACATTAAATAATTGTCCAAGACATTTCTGGGTTGTTGAATGAATCATATTCTTGCATAAATCCATGCGCCTGTCTTTTGGGCCGATGGGGTCAGCTAATCAGCCTTAATCAGAATTACTGGACAGGGTCCACCCATCCTAGGTACAATCAGGATGCCGAAGCTGACAGAATGAGCAGCCTGGTGAAACAGCACTGGGCACCCCTGTCTGGATTACATACAGTGCGGTTACATACGTGGCGATTTACCTCATTGACCTGATTAGGGGAATCATCATTTCTCATAGACTTTCCTCATCGTTTAGCCGAGCAGATTAGGAAGAGTAGAAGACACAGACTTCCCATAGAACAGAAGTAGTATGAGCTCACAACCTCGCCCCACAAAAGGGATTAGCGTAGAACTGTCATTGGCTGCAACTGCATGCCCACACGTTCTCAACAAGGGGTATGCACACACATTTTTAGCAAACTTTGGCTACCATTCCCCTCTGGTTGTTTTAGTATTCTATCAGTTTTTTTCAGTGTTATGTAAGCAAGCAACCTAAATGAGATAGATATAATCCAATCCATATTAATGAAAGTAGGGTGCAATTTTTTTTTATCAATTTCTGTCAAACACACACATTCACATACAAACTCCTGAAATAAACCTCTGGCTGGCTGTTTGTGATAAGTGCAGCATTTGTGTCCCCGTCAGTGGGCTATTTCTGTTTAGGGTCCAGGCACTGGCACTGGCTGTGCTAAGCCCAACTCCTGTGGTAACAGCTGTGAATGGAATGATGGACAGAGTCTGAGCCATTGAGATACACCGGTCAGTCAGTGCTATTACTGTCACCATGGTTACCGCAGGGCCACACGGCCGCAGACCGCCTTCAACCGCAGCCACCCCCAACCCCATACGGCCTGCCTCACCCTCCTTATCTGTGTGGGACTGTAGCTGGGCTTTGTTTGTCCTTTTTTTTTCGTTCTATAAACCTGGGCAAATACACAGAAAATACACTCTCTTGCACTAACTCACGAAGAAGGCAGAGAAAAGAGCCAAAACGTAGATTCACAACAATGTGAGTTAAGTATAGCTAATCTCACGTATTATATAAGGCATTCAATTGACCTCGGACTTATCTCACTCTCATGAAACAATTAATTTGATTTCCGAGGGCTGTTTGAAAAGCTCTCTGGCGTTATCAGCCTGAATTGTAATTAGACTCTCTCAGCAACAAATGAATATGAGCTCTGTGTGAAGAGAGGCACTTTACAGCCTCATCTTTTACAAGGCATTGCTTGTGTGCTATTTATATTTAGTTTGCTCTTTTGTCATTTTCTAATGCAGGTTTAATTCATTAATAATACAATGATGCCACTTTCTTTATTTGTTTCATTCATCCTAATTTGTGAGTAGGTTTTCTTTGCTGCACATTTGGAGGAAATGTGAAGCCAGCAGAAGTGCATGGTGCTATTGTATTAGAGTTCAGTGCATCACCAGCCTTTGGGCTGGACGCACAATGCTTGCAATTGTAACGCTTGCTGAGCTTCGGCCTCGTGTTGAATCAGAGGCCTGGGCGAGGGGTGATGACATCAGACGTCAGCAGGAGAAGTGAGTGGAGGTGGTGAGACTGGTAGTAACGCGGTGTCCACGAGCGCCGAAGCAGACACAACGGGGCTGATCTCTCACCAGCTCACCTGTGGGCTGGAGAATCGTGAAAGTCAAATATAGAATGATACAGAAATGTATGTGTTTGTGTGTGTGTGTGTGTGTGTGTGTGTGTGTGTGTGTGTTCGCCTGCATCTGTTTGTGGTGAGTGTACCCGCTGAAACAAGAGCCCAGATTGTGCCAGTGCGTATCTTCTTCAGAAGAAACTGGAGGAGTGCCGCACGCGACTGGGCTTGAAATTTAAAATCAGCCAGAGTGAAGATTTGTTTATTGGCTGCCAAAAGTAATTAATCTCCCTGCTCTATGAAAATTAATCGGATTAAATATCCTCGTGGCCCAGCGAATCTGTCTCCCTCTGATGAGCGGATCGTGGAACCCCCTCCGCCGCCCCTCCCACTACCACTGGCCGGCACCCCCCACGAGGGACAGTTCTTCATGCCAGCCGCCAGCATACGCTCTGAAGAGCCGGTGCATACTAGTTGCTGTTAGCGGCACGATGAGCTGCACACCGAGGCCGGAGCCCAGTCAGACACCTCGCGACACAGTTGCAGGCGCATGAGCCCCAACCCTGGCACCATGCAACCATTGTGCCGTAAACAACCGGAGACCTTGGTAGACCCCGAGTTGTCTGTTGGCCTCGGAGGGGAACGAAAGTTCACTTTGCATTATTTAACCTTTTCTGCAGCCTTTTGCACACCTCCCTCCCTCTCCTCACTTGTACTCCGAGGTGGTTTGGTGGAAGGCTGACTCATGTTGTGAATTCAATCGCAAGTGTGCGGAGGTCCTGCACACACACACACACACACGCATGCACGCACGCACACACAGACAAACTCACTTTTGCATGCAAACATAACCACACAAACACACCTCTCTCTCTCTCTCTCTCTCTCTCTCTACCTCCCTCCCTTGTAACACAAACATGCACCTCTCAAGTCTCTCTCATACACGTATACACACACTGACACACAAACTTACAAACATGCATAGACACACACGCACACCTCTGTATGATCTTGACCCTTTCTCCCCCTGGTATACACGGTTCCACAAGTGTAATCCACTCACAACACGCTGTGCTGTGCATCAGCACGTGAATATGGTCTCTAAGAGCAGAAGCAATCTGGAGTGGCATGCGTCACACCAGGTTCAAATCTCCATGGCGTCTCCAGCTGATAATTCGAGAGGCTGGCTTTTATCTCAGGAGCCCACCCTTTGAGCACCCTTTGGGAGACGGCCCCAATGTAGCACCTGATGCAGAAGCTACACTGTTTGCAAAGGGCCACAAAGTCAGCCAGACTCAGCAGGGGCCCCGGCCTCATACTCGTTAATGTTCCTAACGGCACGTTTTTTGTTTTTTGTCCCCAGAGTTGCCAAGCCAACAGCTACCTGACCGCCACCCTCTCAGGATGTCGTACGGATCCATTGACGGGGGCTCCTTTGGTAGTCGCAACCCTTTCGGAGGCCTGACAAGGCAGGGCTACCAACCAGTGGGTGAGGAGGCGCCTTCACTTGCTCTTGTCCGCTTCGACCAAGCCCTTGGGATCATCTTGTGTGCTCCATTACCTCATCAATAGTTCCAAGTGGGATTGTATTTCTGAAGTAGATAGAACTTCTATCAATTGCTGACACTTGGAGGGATGGGGAACACAACAACCCATACTTCTCCTGGGGAGAGCAATCATAGAGCTTACTGCTCCGGAACAGTTTGTGTGTGTGTATGTGTGTGTGTGCGTGCGTGTGTTTGTGCGTGTGTTCTGGTGTTGCAGTCAAAGGCTTTGTAGGTTATGTAACCCTCCTATAGTGTTGGAAAATGGTTTACACCTTTAGTGTTAGCGGGTCAAATTTGACCTGTGTCTAAATTTATCATCAAGCACTGGTGATGGTCATCCAGTAAAGTGTTGTACTTCATAATTAACTTATTATTCATTCATAACCAATACATTTATATTTACTTTTGTATCTTATGGAATTTAGACCACATTTAACTTATTCTAGGCCTATACCACTAGGCTTTTTTTTTTTTTTTAAATGCAATATTTATCCAATCATTGGATGAAATGGAAAAACAGGCAAATATACTGTAATACTATTAAACAACTTTTTAAAAACATAAAATGTTTTCCCACTCTGTTCTGTTATGGGACAGAATATATATATATATATATATATATATATAGATAGATAGATAGATAGATAGATAGATAGATAGATAGATAGATAGATAGATAGATAGATAGATAGATAGATAGATAGATAGATAGATAGATATAGATATATATAGATATAGTATACCTCCGTATGAAATGAATGAATAAAGTCATTAAATTTCACACAAAAAATATATATATACTTTTTTCCCCCTATAAATGGGGGGATGGGGGCATATTTGATGTCATATTTACCACTTTATGGATAACTGACATTCAAAAGTGGGTCAAATTTGACCCATAACACCACAGATGTAACAAAATTATTCATAGGCTTTAAAAAATAAGGAAAAGATAATTATATGGTTTTGTTGGGTTAATTAGGCCATTGTTGAGGATTTAGTGAAACCTTGTTATGATAAAAAAAAAAAATAAAGGTATAAACAAATTTGACCCCAACACAATTGGAGGGGTAAGGATCAGGACAAGCAAAGTGGCAACGGAAACACTTAAACAACTTCGGCTGTCTTAACAGATGTAGGATATTAGAAACACATTTTTGTGAGTTTTAATCATGATATTCAAAATAAATTAATAAATACATGTTAATATTTGTAATTTGGCTTTAAAATATCCCGCATTTGGTAGGGCTCCAAGGTTGCTGCCATTTTTCTTGTCATGGTTATAACAACAATGCCTACTCCAGTGGATGGACGGAAAACTGAAAACCCTTGTTAATTTCATAGGCAAACCAGTAAAACTTATGGTGGGGCTAGTTGAGGCTAAGTCTCTTGTTTGGGACATGCAACATTCACAGAAACTGTAACAATCTATGCATCGCCCTGACCTTTTCAGGTGTGAGGGTCACATTGAGTTACGTCTAAAGGGGTATAGCAGCATCATGGAATCTTTTTAATTACTTCAAACAGGACTAGTAAAACCAAACATCTACCATTGTCAGAGCATGTCTGGAGTTCCGTTTACAAACTCTTAGATATTCTATCTTTCCAATATGTACAATGTGACAGTGTCTGTCCTTGTTTGTTTGTGTAAGCGGGATGCGTGTTTCGCACTGATCAAATTTTACGTCGGTGGGGAATGGCTGGCATAAACCATTATGCTACAGTTCAGATAGGCAATGTAGAAAGAGGGATTTGACAGCAACAAACAGACATCAAATATGCTTTTTTTGTCTCCTAACTCCTACACACACTGCACTGCACTATTCACTTCCACTCAAAGTAACAGTCACTCAATCCTTCTCTCTCTTTCTCTCACACACACACACACACACACTCCTTTTTTAAAGGTGGAGTGCAGAGACTCTCGTCTTGTCTTGTGTTTAGACAGATGGGAGCCTCCATCATGAGAGAGAGGGTGCTTTGATCACAGTGAATCCTAGGCACATTGAGGGGTGGGGGGTGGATCGGAGGGGGGTACAGCAGGAGCTTGTCAGATTTGCTGTGTGAGTTAGTGCTTGCGGGTGCGCCTCTGTGTGTGTTGCAATGGCGTCTGCTGCTGCGTTTGCTGAGCTGAAGAGGGGCTCAGGAAATGATCAAAGCGCAGGTTAAGACTCTAATGGAGCTGTCACTTTGGGCTAATCTTTCTCCTCCTCTCCCCTGACAAACCTTTCAACCCCGGCCAAGGTGGGCATGCACCGTGAAACTCACTCCACCGTCTCTCTCGTGGTGCAACTGCAAACTCTCACAGATTGAGTTGTGCTCTCTACCCTCACTTTGTTGGACCTGGTCTTTTTTGAGGTAGACAAAATACGAAATACAAACTCACATAATTGTCCTCTGTAATTGGTCTTTATCATTTTTAATATTCAAATATTACATTCAATTCTCAGCGCTGGGGTCATTTACAGGATACCAATCATTAGGATATTTCAAAAAGTTGACCAGGGATAACCAAAGGAATACATTGTTCCTGCCCAGGGCTTTGTTTGCTTACCCGCTTTAGCCCTGGCCACCCCTTCTGCATTGTCCTCTCTGGCTTGCCATAACGGACTAAAGTGGGCCTCAGTGTTTAGTCCCGACCCACGGCAGTGACCGCCTCGTTAGTTTGTCTGTAATGGCTCTCCTCCAGAGACCCAGGCACGCTCGTTAGGCTGGCCTGTCGCTACAGGACTGTTACGAGAGCTCCCTCCTCCAGCCACAGGTACGGCTTTGGGGCCCTAAGTGGCCAAAGTGGGCCTGCTGCTGCTCTGTCATGCGCGGCGGATCAGTAGGCCAGCCGGGATGGAATTGATCTCTGTGGGGTTAAATCTCGCCGTGGAGGGTAGAATGTTGTGAAGCCTGGTGGATATGGATACAACTCTGCATATGAAGTGGTGCACACTGCCAAGCCAGTTGCTGCCTTGACTGTGAAGTGTTGACATTCGAAAATAACTAGTCAAAATTCTAAACAACAGCATTTAAAGGGCATTTTTATTAGTCTAAAGAGGAGCGTGAGTTGGATTGCATGCGTCATACAGAACGGTGCTTCTAAGCTATAATTACCATTGGAAAACGACAGGCTATGCGTCAAAGTCTGTGATGCATCAAGTAAATGTTCAAATATTTTTCAGAAGGCCACAGAGGGTACTCCCACTCACATCAATGGAATGAGAAAGTCTGCATCATAGGAAACCCAACGGGGATGCAGTCCCCATCTAATTCTGCAAGAAGAAAAACACCGCATTGAGAGGAGGTGTTAGCCCTCTAAAGTGATATTTTGCTGTGCAATCACCAACCGAGAAGGGTTTGAGGTTTTTCATGCAGTTGGCATTTTACCAAACATGCAATTGGCTTGAAAGCGGTAAGACATTATGAAGACACAAACGATTTAATGTAAGATTATTTGTTTGTTTGCTTGATTGTTTTTCATTCAATGAGTCAGATCACTTTTTTTGAAGGACCCCTCAGCAATTTTGATGGGGTATGAATATAATTTACTCCAAT
Source organism: Aplochiton taeniatus (assembly GCA_017639675.1). Lineage (NCBI taxonomy): Eukaryota > Metazoa > Chordata > Actinopteri > Galaxiiformes > Galaxiidae > Aplochiton > Aplochiton taeniatus. The sequence goes on from CM030178.1 coordinate 10,811,856, forward strand.
GGATAACAATCAATGATATCTAATTCTTTTGTTGGAGACATAAGCCCAGTCTTTCTGTATGAAAAAAGCCCATTTATTTTCTGGGTTTGTGCCCTATGTCTTTGTGAACCTTCTCTCTCACCGGATGACTGAAAATTGAAATGAAAAAAGAAAAATCATCTAACTTTTCTGACAAAAGCACAGCAACCAAACAGCATGGTGTGGCCTCTGAATGCTCTGTGGCAGGAAGGAGATTTCAATATTGTTTCCATCCCGCAATACATTTACTATGAATTCTAGCTGTGAGAATGCGACAACAGACAAAAGGAAGGGAGAATGCTTTCACTCAGGTAGCGGGGTACAAGTGAGGTAAATCTTTTGAATTATCTGCATCTGCCAGTCTCCAGGTGTATCCTATAGTGATGCTACCTAGAATAGCTCAGTTTCCTATGTTTGTTAGGAGTCGGCAACCTTAACGTTATGGGGCTTCTTTTTGGAAAATCTCTTGTCATTTTCAAAACGTTTATCTCTGTCTTTGGCTGTCCATCACGTTCCTTTGCTGCTGTGAGGAAAGAAATATCTCCCAAACTCAGGAGTGTTCCCAGCCTCCAGAGAGGATCTCGGCACTAAAAATCGTTTCCTCAATCAACGACGGGAGATACACACGCCTTGCACATTTTGGGAAGAGCTATTCTTTTGGCGGCTGAGGAGGGACAGCTGCTGACCCCGGCATAATGAGACGCGATCTTTTGATTAAGTTGCTCTCTGATTTGAGAGTATAATTGAACGTGTTGCAGATTGCCTGCACTGCATTTGCCATATCGACAGGCTACTAGGCAAGGGCAAAATGTTAATTCATCCCCCGGCTTGCCGGGGATTTTCTCTCATTACAGTGGGAGAGATCAGGGCACTTTGTATCAGTTGTTTAGCTTTTCCCACCAAAACCTGTGGCACAGCTGTGCACACATCAATAACCGGTTCACTTAAAAGCGGCTTGCCAACAGAAAATGTGTGGAGTGATTTTCTATGCTCGGCTTCCTTTTCCTCATCTTTCTCTCTACTCAGTTCTAGTGCACCACGCCTGGTGTGTGTGTGTGTGTGTGTGTGCGTGCGTGCGTGCCAGGCACCTCTCCTGCCAGTCGTTAGGGCACGAGGCCAAGGCTCTGTCCAGCCGTCTGGCCCGGCCAGAAGTCCAATACCACCTTGTGGGGGCGCGGGGAAATCAGAATAATGACAATGTCAGACACACTCTGCTAGCCTTGCACGCTCCCTGAGTGTGTGTGTGTGTGTGTGCATTGTTTGTTGGCTTGACTCTGTGTATGTGTCGGTTGAAGTTGGGTTGGGCGTACGCACCTTTATTTATTTTTCTGTTTGTCGGCCCGTTCTGAGTGTTGAGGTGTTTGAGTGTAGCCGGCATATGGATGAGAAATAAGTGTTATTTTGTACATGATCGTATGAGAGTTGTTTAGAGTGTACTGATAAGGGAGAGTGTGAGGCATCTGTGGGTGTGTTTATGTGATAATTGAAGAGGGAGCAGCCTTGGATCCAGGTGAGGGAGATGATAAAAGGTTCAGATCCCATTGCACTAACGCCTCTCCACAGGCAGTATTTTACGTAACCCTGCTGTTTGTGTGTGTGTGCGTGCGTGCGTGCGTGCGCGTGCGTGTGTCAATGGCAAAGCCTGCCAGGATATCTGGCACAAAGTCATCCTAGCAAACCCCGCCAAGTGTTACAAACCCCCAGCTAGGTGTGGTCAGACAACACAGACACTTTATGGACTAACACACACAACCAAGCATATGCACACGCACACACACACACACACACACACACACACACACATCCACACTGACACACTAATCCCATTGTTGAAAGGGGAGCAGTGTGGAGTTCTCATACCCGATCCGAGCCCGTCAGGAGCCTGTGGGTTCAGGTTGGTCTGGGCCTGAAAATATGTGTTTTTCCCAGGCCGGGGCTCGGGCTGCAAACACCCACATGTCTACTGGTGGGTCGGGATGGGAATTCAGATAACACATTCGGTCCGGGTTGTGCTAGAATTGTTTAGCCCGTTGAGAACTCTAGTGCAGTGAGGGACAATGACCAAAGTTCTATTGACGATTAGTGCCATGGTGTGACCCTTGAGTATGCCACTCTCTGCCCCCTTAGTTTCAAGGAAATTAAATTCAGAATCAGTGTAGACACACACACACACACATACACACACACACACACACACACAAGCAGCGTGCCTCCACCTAATCACAGAACACCACTGTTGCATGAACATTGAACACCCATCAAATGCAGCCATTGAGAGAAGTGCACGAGCGTATGTCGAAGGCGGGAGCAGTTAGAACATTAAAAGGCCACTAATTCTTGTTTCGTTGACCTATTAACCCATCTAAAAATGACCTGTTCATCCACTGTAGCAATGGCATGTAGCGCTACACATTTGAATGCATAGAATCATGTAACGGGCAGGGCAATTTGTCATTTAACTTTACTGGATCAAGGTAATGACTTTAATCTACCTTGTCAAAGCACAGCAAATGATGTCTTATGTTCTGCCCCCGTCATATCCATTTCAGTTCTGCCGCTTTCTTTCTTTCACTCTCTTTCTCTCTCTATGTCTCTCGTTGTCTCCAGGCCAACTGTATACCCCATTTATGTGACTACAAGATCGGACCACTCGCCTTTTGGAGACCTGTTTTTAGATGAAGAGTGGCAGCCTAGTGACCTGAGCTCTGTCAAAAAAAAAAGTAGTTTGCCGATTACAGTCATTTCTGGGGTCAGAATTAGACTAAAAGGCTTGGGGGCTGAGATTGGCCTGTGTGTTCAGCCTGTTGAGTGCAGGTCGTGCTGTTGATCTTGCTGTGTAGTAATGGCCCACAGCCATTAGCCTGGTCTGCCATTCTTTCTGACGGGAGCTTTTTTGATCAGGCAAAATGGCTGGGTTCACCCACCTTCTAAGCAACTCATGACTATTTGCTATCAGCCCATAGCTGAGAACGTTGTACATTTCCACGTTTGATCTAGTTACAGATCACATATGCTTCAACTTGAACATATACATATACATATATTAAGGCTGTCAATCAATAAAACAAATTCTTATTAATTACATGACACCCAAATTAATTAATCGAATTAAGCGGACATATTCACATTCACGAACATTTGTTGGGAAAAGCACCCAAGTGATATTAAAATCCTAAGACATTACATTATTATGGCCTACGAGTAAAGACATGCTGTGTCCCAAATCACATAGGCTACTACTACTTTTAACTTGCAGTTTGAAGAACTAGCAAAAACATGCTTTGCATTGAGGTAATACTGCAAATCAATTCGTACTTGTAAGCACAGTTTTGCAAGTGGCAGCTCACTTGTATCTAATGTCTCGTAACTGAAGGTAAAGATTTGCAAACCTGTGTTTAGTACTTTGTGTTTTCGTGTTTGCAAGTGAAAATGCATTTCGTTTTTTAATCCATACTTGCAAGTGAAGGTGCGTACACTTGCACTACAATTTCGATATACTCATACTTTCGCACGGATCTCTGGGATTTTTGGCACTGTGTGTGTGGGGGGTGGGGCCGTTATTCTTGTCCAATCCGATGGGCCATAAACCAACAATCACCTATTGGATGAACCTGACCTATCACAAACAGCCGCTGCTGTAACGAATAGGATGTTTAGATACGTTGCATTGCTGCGTCAAGGAGGTTGAATACGCCAAGGAGTGGGATGGCCACGTCGGGACATCAGAACGCAGTTTCTCCGATATGCAATGTCGGCTGGCTATTTCCCAACAATGTGTTTATATTGAAACCTATTTACCATCCCGGTATCCTAGCAGACGTACGATCTAGCTACTAGATTGCATGGCAAAGTTGATCGTTGTATCCTGACACTGCATATCGGAGAAACAGCGTTCTGATGTCCCGACATGCCCACGACTGCTTGTGATAGGTCAGGCTAATCCAATGGGTGATTGTTGTTTTATGCCCCATCGGATTGGACAATAATAAATTGCAATTTCAGTTGCAAACACGAAAACACAAAGTATTAACCACAGGTTTGCAAATCTTTACCTTCAGTTACGAGACATTAGATACAAGTAAACTGCCACTTGCAAAACTGTGCTTACAAGTACGAACCATAAGCTACAACTACATGCTGCCTATCACAAACTCAGACTTTAGGCACAGAATTCATCCCATACTTCTAGTCCCAGTAACTACTTTTCAAGAAACTAAAAGGTTCCTTCAGCCACTTGACTCCATTTCCAAAGTCCAAAGACCCGCAAATATTTTTCATCACTCCAAACCCCATCCCAAAAGTTCCTGTACTTTCGAAAAGTACTACCTCTCAATCAGGGACTTTCTGGGAGTGAAATAATGTCCTCGGAACTACATTTAGACCCTGGTCCCAGCGGTTGAAACGCACTGAGTTCCTCCAAAGGTTCGTAGTTCCTAGGGAAAGTCCCTGCGGTCCAAACTAGTGATGGGCAAAGCAGTTATTTTCAGCATACTGAATCATTAGAATCAGTTCATCAAAAAGATTCGTTCACGGAATCGTTCAGTGCTTTTCGGAGCTCGACTGCGTAGTCCCCCTCACTGAACTGAAACACGGCCTTGAACCGCTCGCTAAAGTGAACGGTAGTGCGTAAAGGATAATAATTTAGTTGGATACTACCGTTTGCAAACTGAAAGCTACTATAACAAAGTCCTACCCTTAGAGCAGATATTTTCGCGACACCTTATTAAAAAATAAAATAGCTGGTAGTGCTATGCTACTTTCTACTTCGAGACTTTAAGCCATGAGAGAGAGGGAAAGGCGGGCTTGAGAACCGTCTATCACTTAACGAATCACAGACATGCACCGTCCCTATAGCAAGCGTCTCAGCCAGTTCACTCGTTCAGTAAGTGAACGAATCACTGAAGGTCTCAGGCAGTTCACTCGTTCAGTGAGTGAACGAATCACATCCAGTGCTTTTCGGAGTTCACTGAACTGAAAGACGGCCGTGCGTTCAGTTCAGCTCGCTAAATGAACGTTAATGCGTGAAGGATAATAATTTAGTTGGATATATATATAGCCTACCGTTTGCAAACTGAAAGCTACTAAAACAAGTCCTACCCCATTATGTAACAAGATATTTTCGCAACACCTAATTATAAAATAAAATAGCTGGTAGTACTACTTCCTACTAAGCTAGTGTCTCAGCCAGTTCACTCATTCAATGAGTGAACGAATCACTGAACAAATCACTGAACCAATCACTGAACCAATCACTGAACTCAGCCAGTACCAGTTCAGTGATTCGTTCATTTAGTACTTACTGACTGAGAGACTTGCGAGGGAGTGAACAGTACACGTTCAGTGATTCGTTCACTCACTTAACGAGTGAACTGGCTGCTACATTAGCTTTCATTGTGATGTAGGGGACGGTGCATGCGTGTGCTTCGTTCAGTGATAGACATTTGCTCAAGCCCGCTCCACTCTCTCTCCCTCCCTGTAATGTCTTGAAGTCCCGAAGTAGGATGTAGTAGGGTACCAAATATAGCAGTTTACCAAGAGAGCTCAACTGAACTGAAAAATAAACAGATCTTTTCAGGAAGTGATTCAGTTCAGTTCGTTCACCCAAAAGATTTATTCAAAATGAACGAATCGTTCGCAAACGTCACATCACTAGTCCAAACGCGTCTTTAGGAACAGACCAAGTATACAATCACAGTCTGCACAAGCGAAAAAGAACAAAACAAACAGGAAAAGTTTGCTTTAGCTTGAAGCATACTGGAGCCTTTAGTGTGTTGGAGCAATGTTTTAGTTCTACAACGTACATGCACATGTAGTGTAACATATCCCCTAAGCTAATTTCCTAGAGCACAAAGTTATCAAATGTTAATATGGTAATTTCCTTTTTAGTAAAGGCTATTTGTTCAAAGGCGAGGGTTGTCGTAGTGTGAAATACAAAATCTCTCATCACAAAAACAAAGTTTAAAGGAGCAATTCAGCCTGTTTTACTACTGTTCTTCAGTAGTACTTACATACTCCAAACTTTCGAGATGAATTCCTATCTACATTCTGAAGGTTTCTACAGAAAGGTTTGTTCATATTTCATTCAGAACATATAGACATTATATAACATTTTATTCCTACAAACAAGCGTTTTTTATGGCTGTTGACAACATTTCTCGGTTTGTGGAGTGATAGAGGAAAGAGATATCCAAACGTATTCTGTAAAAACCTTTGACTCTAATATGACAACAATATAGAACAAGAATTTTGAATATACTATGTTCTGATTTCTGTTCTGGAAATCTATGCAAATTAGCCCATGTTTACTAATGCATTATTTACATCTTTAAACATACAAAACTTGTAATCAAAACATAATGGTCTTGCATACAATGTTTGAAACTGTGCAGTAGTCTTTCATGTAATGTTTCAAGATATCAAAGAGGCCATGATATCCTCCGTGCATGGCTATCTATCATTAGTTGACTACAAGCTGACAATGATAAAAAATGTATGTTACCGCAGACAAGTTTTTAGGATTATAGCAAATTCCAACCAATGAAGGTGATCTGATATACAGTATGATATCGCTCTTACTGCTGTCTAGAGTCAATGAAGCACTTGCTTCAGAGCGTCCCATGAGTAACATGTTTTGAGGGGGCGGATCTCTAAAATCCACGAATCGATTGATGTGCTATTTGGCTCACTTCTAAATGAGGCCTTCGTCTAGGTCTAGTAGCAATCTTTCCAGCAACGGATGCATGTTGGTGTAGTAACCAAATTGGAGTATTTCAAACACATTTTAAGTTATTTATTTATGATCGATCACAGCCGTCACCCAAGGTCAGGGAGGGGTTGTGGTCAAAATCAGTTTAACAGTTAAACATTATAATGTACCCTCGACCTCCATGCTGTAGTGAGTTTTAAAATGGCAAAATGTTGTTATTAACTGTAAACATATAGGAAGATTTGATTTTCTGTTGTTTAAAAATATGTGCTTAAACAACTTAAATCGTAAGATATTAAATTAGATATATATATATATATATATATATATATATATATATATATATATATATATATATATATATATATATATATATATATATACACATATTGTGTATATACATACATATACATTTATCAAACTGCTCGAAGGTCAGGCTTTAATCAGCAAAACCTAAGCTTTTTGGAAGCTAACTGCTGGCAGGTCTAATGGTCTCTGTTTCTCCTCTAGCTTCGGTTCCCTTCCTATGCTGCTTTTCTGGTGTGGTCCTCCAGAGGAGCCTTTGATTAAATCATGTTTTCTTTCCCCAGCCACACAGGTCAGTCCCTCGGAGCTGCAAGATGTCTTTCAGGAAACCTCATCGAATATCTTCCAGATCAATGCCAATGGTAGGTCTGGAACGTTTATCGGAAGAATGTGTGTCCGGGTGTGTGTGTGTGTGTGTGTGTGTGTGTCTGGGTGCAAGTGAAGGCAAGAATGCAATGTACAATTTATTTGTGTTTATATAGTTAATATTGGCTATGCATTCATGGTTTTACATCAAATACAAATTGTGACTTCTACTCTACATTTATGGTTTATCATGTCACCTCCTGTAGTTGTGACACTTGAGAAGAGTCTTCAGTCGTTGGGGACCTCCAGAGACACCCCAGAGTTGCGACAGAGTCTGTGAGTAATACACACACACACACACACACAGAGGGAGTCATATCCCCTCTCACACACCTCAAAACTTCTTAGTTGGTGGCTTTTTTGCCTTGCCTTGCCCTAGAACGACTACAAGTGCTTATTTTCTCTTTGTTTCCTCGTCCTTCTTCATAACGGATATTGATTATACTTTTTTAGTTGAGCTGCCAGCAATTACCAGATTCATAGTTGATGACAAAGTGGCCAATCTGAGATGATTGCATCTGTTTAAAATGCATTACACCCCAGTGGGTTGGCTGGCAGGACATCAATTCTATCGACCATTTTTTATGATCGCCTTGGAAACCTCCTGACAGTCCAGACACTGCCTGGCTGTTTTATTTTTAACTGTGTATGCATCAATATTGAGGCTGGGCGTGAACCATCTTATACAACACATCAGTGCTGCAGTAATTTACCAAAGCTAATGAAATACCATGTGACCACTGGTTTATAGGACTTTGTCCATTCTCCTGAGGGATATATTGCTTCCACTGTTGTAGCTTTGAAGCAGAAAGGCCTTTGACCATGCGTGCCCCTGTTATAGCCTATTGAACTGCTAATGGCAGTCATGTCAGGTAATGTTTCATCAGCAATTTAATTCAATTTGTTTACACACACACATGTGTAGCCAGGTTCATGGGATGATATCCTTCACAATGCATACCCCTCCCCTTCCTCTTCACAGTCTCTCTCTCTCTCTCTCTCTCTCTCTCTCTCTCTCTCTCTCTCTCTCTCTCTCTCTCTCTGGACCCTGGAGAGAGAAAGAGAGCTGGACCCTTGCTGTGATTCTATGGTTACCACGGAAACTTCTAATGTCAATTACTGATCAAAATATAACTAAACCACACAAACATCAACCATATGCTACACTGAAATGAAATGGTAGTTTTAAGAATAACAGTATATCTTGTTTGTTGCCCTGGTATGGAAAGTGAATCTGCCATCCCTGTGTTCCTCTTCCGGCTAACCCAAATCTCACGGTTAATAGAATTTGACCCGCCCCCGTAATCGTGGAAAGGCACACGGCAAAAGTCTAAGTGGATTAATCGCTCACACCCTCTGAGTGTCATTGTCTTTGTTAGCACATTAGGCATTCTGTGGCGTTCTGTGTGTAACCCGCCAGAGGACAACTCTGGAGGAGAGGAGAGGAGAGGAGAGGAGAGGAGAGGAGAGGAGAGGAGAGGAGAGGAGAGGAGAGGAGAGGAGAGGAGAGGAGAGGAGAGAGGGGGTTTGGAGAAGAGGAGAAGAGAGGAGAGGAGAGGAGAGGAGAGAGGGGGTTTGGAGGAGAGGAGAAGAGAGGAGAAGAGAAGAGAAGAGAAGAGAAGAGAAGAGAAGAGAAGAGAAGAGAAGAGAAGAGAAGAGAAGAGAAGAGAAGAGAAGAGAAGAGAAGAGAAGAGAAGAGAAGAGAAGAGAAGAGAAGAGAAGAGAAGAGAAGAGGCATGCCTGCTGCCATAGAGGTCGGGCAGTGCCATATGGACCACCTTCTGCCGCCAGGGCCCCAGAGGGCTCAAACATACTCCAGAGAATGTACACGCTACCGATACCGCAGCTACTACAGCCACAACTTGCTTATGTTACATATACAGTACAAAGAGTGTTTACATTTCCAAGATCGCAAGTGCTTTTGGGAAAATCTTTTTATATATTTTTTCAAATCCATCCACCCCTACAACTTTTAATGATTGTTTGAAACAATTGTCTTTGGGTTAATGTTACAGTTTAGTGAAATTGAGTTTAATCTGACAAGACAACATTTTTATAAACAATCCGTATCATAATTGAATCGAGTGCTACTGCTTATTCAACCTTTGGCAGACGTTTCCTACTGCGACATGCTTTAGAATAAGCATAGAACTAATGAGCCGTGAAATATTCTATTCATGGAAACCAACACGCCAATTGAGCTGGAATTACTTTCTGAAAAATGCATCATGACAACCATTATATAAATCACAATAAAACTATGCTTATAAAGCGTAGTCTGTTTCCATCTCACTCTAATTACAATTCAGTTGGAATTTGGTAATTTTGGTGTATAGTGGAGGTGTGAGAATGGAAGCTAAGCTGCTTCTCGTATAGATATTAAAGAGTGTTTCTCTTTGAACTAAAAGACCCTTTTAAAATGGCCACTGAGCTGAACAATTAAAGATCCATTAAGAAACATTTTGAGACATGTTAATCATCTTAAATTGAAAAAGACATATAATCCCTGTCCCCCTGGAACTATCATTACTCTCTGCCCCATCCATTTGTCATACTCCAATATTCCTTTTATGTCTGCATATCCGGTAGTCATTTTCCTTCAAATGAGACAAAAACTGTATATTTTTTTCCTTCTGGTCTAAGGAAAATAACAATAAAAATGTTGTGTGTGTGCATCAGATGGATGGTAGTGTGAGCTCTCAGGAACTGGTTTGCCTTTTTTCACTTTGTTATTGGTTTTGTCTAGCCCTCTCATTTTGTGAGTTGTCAGGTGGGTGACTGGACATTGGACTTGAGCTGATAATTCTTAGGGGAGCCAGTAACCCATCCTCTCCATCCTGCCAGCCGACCGCCACTGTTCTAAACTGAGCAGCACCTCCCCTCCTTTATGCTGCTGCCCCAGGGTCTCCCATTGGTTGCCTGTCTCCGTTTTCTGGACCCCTCAGGCTCCATGGGATTACCGAGCCCAACACACACAACTGAAGTGACTGATAGAAATTCACAGTATGAATAATTCCAATCTTTTATACAGATGGTTCCGGTTGGCCCCCTGCTCTCGAGATAGTTGAGGGGGCTAAAGTGACTAAGCGCGCTAGCGCTGTAATGTGATACTGCAGAGGTCTCGCGGAGGATGGTCCTCTGGAGTGGGCGGCTTGACAGAGTTTGGCACTTTTCTACTAGTAAAAGTGACTCACTCATGATGTGCAGCAACTCATTAGAACAGGTGCCGTGTGGTCTGTATTTATAGCAGATGGGCTGCGATGATCTGGGCCCGCCTGTTGGACTGTCAATTTACCCTCATATCGTTTGTGTCTCAAAGCTCATTAACGGATGAAAACGAAACACACCGCAAAAAACTTGGTTTTGATGTAGTTATTATTACATGGAGCCTCGAAACATCTCTCTCTCTCTCATCCCTCATCTTCTACCGCTTTTCCTGTTTTACAGGGTCGCGGGGGGGCTGGAGCCTATCCCAGCCAACACAGGGCGTAAGGCAGGGCACACCCTGGACAGGACGCCAGTCTATCACATGACACCTTAGTGACCTTAGTCATCACCTCGAAACATATACTTTAGTAATCTAATATAATTAAGTATTTCCTGTCATGTCAGATGATGTGTAAAGCATAACACCAGCTGCGGTATGATTCTGCAACTCTGCTAGGTAACGTGAATGGTCAAGAGCCGACCATGATTTAAAGTTAGTCCTCTGTGCGCGTGTGTCTTTGTGCCTCAATTGCAGAGATAAACAATGACACATCAGGTTGAGATTTAGCGCTGATTAATCATTGTGCATGCCTCCGTATTTCTGCGTATGTTTTTACAGCGTGTCTATAGGTGAGGTGTGCTCTTTGGCATCCACTTTCCTGTCTTCTGATCACTTATAGTCAAACTGATTAAATGAGAAGTGGAACAGATGTCAAGGATACTAACTCACTTTTTTATTCAAAGGGAAGCATTGCTCGAACACTTTTGGCGATATGTGCAATGTCAGTTTCATTGAAATAATGGTTCCCTTTTTACATATTTCAATGCATTATAGACAATTGATGGGTGCGCAGTATTAGAAAATCTGAATTCTAAATTGTATTATCTATGTTTATCAGATGGTGGTACATCTGCTTATGCGACAACACTGAGTAGAATTATATAATTTACTATTGAAAGCATTTAATGCAGTCAATTATAGCAGTGACTGGCTGTCTTCAACTGCCAGTTATGACCTTGGTGGGGTACAGAAAAATGGCTGAAATCCAATTCAATTATACTTACAAAGAGAATACTACGTTTCCATAACTGTGTCTACTCTCTCTTTTGATTTGGTTCCGTCTATTCTGCACACTGCACAGAGGTGACACGGCCGCCCACGGCCCTTTGACCCCTCCCCCCAGGAGGTCCCTGGTTTAAATAGATAGGATGAACTCAATGTGGAGGAAGTATTATTCCACTAGGCTGCTCTGGCCCTTTTGCTGTGGACAGAGAATTACAGTGACATGCTCCTGTCCCCCCCCCCCCCTCCCGACTGCACAGGGCAGCCCTGTCTGTTCCTCCACTCCCAACCCACGCCCACCCGCCTTAGATCAATATTTGAGTGTGCTGCTGTAGAGGTCTGTTTGTGTTCATCTCAGGCTATCTCCTGGGAGCAGCACACCGGTTTGTCCTGGCTAGAGGACATGACTCAGGCTTATGGAGGTGAGTGTTCGGCCACCCGGGGATCACAGGGCGTTTCATCAATGCCGGGTCCCAGAGATACTCCAGACTTGGGCGAACTCAGCACAGTAGACACTGTATTCAGAACCCCAGAAGTTTCCCTCTTTGTCTCCAAATCGGAGGATCTTGGAGTTCATATGCTTTTGTAATAAAGGAGTCACCGATGCTTGCCTCCTCTCTTCCTCAGGCACCCCTGGCAGATTCAAGAAGTGGTCCGGTCCAAACTGAATTTCATGGCGCCACACACGGCACTCGTGCACCTCTATCGGACAGTTCTTAATATGAGTTCACATAATTGGGGAAACAAATATTTGTTTTAAATGGAAGAGTACAGTGGGAGCCACCCTGGCCCACCATGTTGTTGCCCCCTAGGCTGAACTTCTGTGCTTCATAGAGATTTGCAACGGCACGTTTTACAAGCAAAACACTAACTCCTCTTTGTCCCTCTTCACCTTCATGACGTCCCTCTTGAGATGAATTTTTCAGTATCCTGAACCTCGGATAGGAAAAAATAACAATCAGGCACGTCGGTTGAAGAACATCAAAAAGCTTTAACTGCGCAGGAAAATGAAAAGTCATGACAAAGAAGTTGACGCGCAGAGATGTTGCTCCCGACTATAGTTCAACTAAACCCTTTATACATTCCGGGCTACTACATACCTCACTCTCATTAGCGTAACACATATTATACACACTTATACTGGTAATGGACCCCCCTTTCCCAGAAGACCCAGAATATTCACAAGCTCCAACCTTGCTCCTATAGGACAATGTTTCTCTTACAAGGCCAAATACTAGAAGAACACACCAAGATAACCCTTTAACATGGCTTCATATAACCTGCACTAAATACCTTTACTAGACTGGACTGTCATTTTTTACTTTGACTCCCTCTCTCTTTCTCTCTCTTTCTCTCTCTGTTGATCTTTCTCTCTCTCTCTCTCTCTCTCTCTCTCTCTCTCTCTCTCTCTCTCTCTCTCTCTCTCTCTCTCTCTCTCTCTCTCTCTCTCTCTCTCTCTCTCTCTCTCTCTCTCTCTCTGTCCCTCTCTCTCTCTTTCTTTATTTACTACATTTCTTTTTTAATCTCTCCTCAGACACTCCTCACAGCAGCAAACCAACAAAGTTATCACCAGCACCAGCCAGCTCATCAAACAGCTCTCTGACATCATCAGTGGCTCTTCACGGGTATTTCACGCAACCTTTTGGTTTCCACTTGACTTTCATTTCCAACAAGAAACACAGTCCCAAACAGCTTTTAAATTAATTAAAACTAATCCTGTTTGCTCGTTTTTTCACAGCAAGACCGCCTGCGTCTGACCAGATTGAAGACCGAGCTCTCTGAGTCGGTCCAGCGGTATGGAGATCTGCAGAAGGTAACCCTCCCTCACCTCACAGTGTGTACTGTACCTTTCTCTTTGTTCATGTCCTCTTTCCTGTGGCTCACCGCTTTATCTCTGTTATGTTGCATGAAAACAATTTCTGCTGCTGGAGGATGTTGACAGAGATGGTTTACGCGCTGTTTGAGTGGTGCTTGAGCAACACTTTAACAAACCTTTCATCGTAATAGAATAAGGGCGGCATGATTCTCTTTGTCATATCTTCTCTTTCTTTCTCTCTCCGGCAGAAAATTGCCGAGCGCTCGAGGGCCTTGCTTCCCCCGGCACAGAAAGAGAAGAAGCAGGTGAGTTGATGTAGAGTAGAAGCGTCCGGTCTTTGTTCCAGGTGACAGCGCTCATCCAGATAGATAATAAGGTGGCCTCTCTGTGTTAGATTGCATTTTCATAAGGGTTTCTTTGATGCTTCGTTGTAGTGTTCCCCTCTGCTTTCTCACGTGGTCGCAACCTCTTTCATTCCAAATGCAGCAGAAATTATGTAGCAGGCTGCCATGACATCGATCTTATCACATTGCCAATAATACTTGGCTTCTTTACCAAATATGCAGCATATTTTTCATCATCAACAAAAACAACCAAATAGCACTACAATACACTTCAGCAAGTTGGTGTCCTCAAGGCCTCAAATATCGCTCGTGAACTTTTCAGAACATATACTTCCTTATTCCCTGTATACAGACTGTAATATGTTATTTTTCATACACACTGACAAAAATAACAATGCACAGTTAGTCCGTAGTCAAGCCACATATATTACATTTGCTGTTTTTCAACAATGCAGTCCAATCAATGCAGCCGTTGCCTCTTATCCCTCTGGGAGGAGGATAAGATATGCGTGGTAAACTAGTGTATGATGGCATCATCATGGGATGGAAGGTCCGTGATCTATTGCTATGCTGGTGGCATGAGATTGGAGGCGAGCGAGGAGAGAGGCTGAGATTGAATAAACTCCGCAAAGTGAATCTCATAGAATTAGATAAGAATAACTGAGACCCCCTGATAGGATTGATATGGACTCAGATATGGTACTTGTACACGTCATTGCTTCCAGTTGTTACCCTAAAACCATGGTTGGGAAAAAAATGGGTAGCTCAGAACTACGAACATAGTTCCGAATGTGCCCTGTATGTTCCCTTGTGTTCTGTAGACACAGACCATTTAGCTTGTTTGATGCAGATGCATCAGGCACTAAGAGGAAGAAGGCTTGAACTGCGTTATTTTGACATATACAGTATATATTTGGATTTTCTTCACCAGCAGTTCCCCCTCGATAAATCTCCAGAGGGTCCTGTTTAGCCTATAGGCTAATGCTGTTCTGATGATAAAAAAGACATGTTCTTTACACCCTTGGAGGCTTGGAAAAATCTAGTGTGCACCCTTAAGTCAGGCGTTGTTACAAGTGAATGAATAGGAGGGGGTACTGTTCTCGGCAACATCCTAGTTATATGGCTTCAGAGAAGAACAAAGAAACCCTGTGACTATACTTGACTCCTAAAACAGGATATGCCTTTGCTGGATTTATTCATGCCTTTGCATTGCATATAATGATGAAAAATGCGCATAGATCATGATAAAAGAAACCAGTGAACTTAAGATGGATGCCTTATGCCTATGCCGTATGCCTTACTGCATTTTCTTTATATTGTATATATTGTATATTGTTAATCTTGTTGTTTCTATGATATATCATTGTTTTCTATGCAGAAGATAATTTCCTGATGTAGCATAATTTTTGCTTATTTATTTTCTGTAATACAACAAAGTCAATAAAATGTACGCATTACAATAATAAACCTTATTTGACAGTACATTGACTATAGAATATATTAATTAAGCTCTACAGTAATTGAAACAATCTGATGGAATGACAGTTACGTGGAAAATTCCTAGCACTATGCATATACTGCACTACTTTATTATTCTCTGTTAAACGTAATTCTCCATTTCACATATTTCTGCTTTCTTGCTGGGAAAGTAACCAAGTCAATGCACAGTATACTCAAGGACCACTTAACCACTTCAAACCAATGCTGTCGCAGTACTAGAAAAACATTTAATATATTATACATTTGTCATAGCTTATGAATACATGTATCCAATATCTGTTTGGGGGGAATGATAGAAGGTGCTATCATTCAAATCCTCCATTACGATTTCGGATTCAAATAGGTCCAATCCAGAATGCCTAAATATCTGATTCGGTCATCTATAATAGTTATATCATTATACCCCACACAAATGTGGACTTATATAATACTCTGAAAAGGAAACCACGGTCAATATTCTATAAGAAACCCTAAGCTATATCCATGACAGAGAGCAGAGAAGGTGGGCTATATCCAAAGTGCAACCATAACTGTGTGGGCCGACCAAAGACGGTGCACCCCTTGCCCCTGGCCTGTAAGTAGAGAAGGCTACCAGAGAAGGTCCCTGGTCTCGGCTACCATTCTAATGGAAGGACAGGATGATTCACTCGGTGGGTAGCAGAGAACAATAGGCGCCTTGGGGCTTCATCAATGTCATGCATATGCAATTAGAACGGGAATTAGCAGATCAATGATGCACTCTTTCTCCCTTTCTCAGTGACCAACTCCCACGTCTCCATTGAGTTTAACGAAATGAGATCTACTGCTGCTAGCAGAGTAGAAAACACCTCAGCCCACTTGTCCTTTTTTATTTCATTTTTTTGATCTCCTCCGAGATCTTGGGTAGACGGTAGACGGGGGCGTCAGAGTGATCCAGGATCATGTTGAGGGAATATTCATGTATTCTGTGGTTTGGCGTCTTATATGCTTAGGGAAGGCCCTGTGGCAGTGACTCAGTGCGTGGCAGGTAGATGGACATCGTGACTCATCCCGGGGTTAGCCTGGGCAGCCAGCGCCACGTCCGCCACTGTCTTCCTTGATGGCTACTGTGTGCACTCAGGTGCAAAGCATGACCAATGTCAAGCGCAGAAAAGCCTCAGACTTGTTCCCTTTGTCCTTTCTTTATGTTTTATCTCTTTGTGTGTGTCTGTGTGTGTGTGTGTGTGTGTGTGTGTGTGTTTGTGTGCGCGTGTGTGTGTGTGCACGTGCGTGCATGCTTGCGTGTGGGCAGAGTCCTTTCACTGAACTGTGTGAGGAGGGTCCACTGTTTGCCGGGGCGGCAGAGGGCCCTGAAGGTGACAACCAGGCCTTTCTGTCGGAGATCAGTGAGGAGGACGTGGAGGTGCTGCGACAGAGAGAGGATGCCCTGTTGCAGATCGAGGTACTTCTCATACACAGTGACTTTCTGCCCACTATCGATATGTACATAAAATGTGTAGATCTTTTAATTAAGATAAAAAAAATTGACTGGTTAGCAAGTGTATCTAGTATCTAAGTGTATCCTCCATCAAGGCAAAATAACACGTAGCCATGGCTGTTTCACTGTCCTTGTTCGTAACAGATTAGAAGGCAAGGTCCAATCATAATGCACATGCTAATCTGTGTCCTCAATGTTGTCAATATGAAAACACACAGCCAGTCCCAGCTGAACCCCACTCTCCCAGGAGACCTGGTGAGCCTAAACCCAGACAGCCTCCGTGTCCCACGATAACCCAGGCTTATTAGTATGTTGTCTCTGTCCCATCATGCATCAGCAGGATATTGAATGGTATCCAATTACTGGGGTGCTTTTATAGACTTGTTTGTTCATTTAACCGAGCGTGTGGATGGAATCATAATGCTTTTCCAGACTTTATTTCCAGGCGGGTAAAGACAGGCAAAGACAATAACGCCGGTGTTGGGCATCTCCTGTCAGTCTTCGCCCAAAACAGCTGGCTCCCCGCTCCGCTCTGATGTGAACCAGCCGCTGTAGACTCAGATGGATGGCAGCTCCCGATGACAGGGTTCACACGGCCCCACGTGACACACACGGGTGTGTTCCCTTGAAAGTGGTTGGGCATCTGGACTGGCACTCGGCTGAGGTTGGCTTTAGCACAGATGCTCCATCTGGGGGAAGGAAACCTTCGGGAGAAACACGACGATAAACGTGATCAGTTGTCAACTCAAGAATAGACAACTCTTGGGGCGGCTGTGTGGAAGAGAAGCCTTAAATGTGGAGATGGAGACGCCCTATGTTTTGAGATGACATGGCGTTGACGTGGTGAATCAGGCTTTCATGCGAGCCTCTGCCGTCCCCTGGCTGGAAGACTGATGATAATGTTTTTGGGGACTTTGCTGCGTAATGAAGATGTATGCCTGTGCCCAGCCGGAGCTGTCTGAACTTCATCAATGCTCAAATCGGCTAATCTGGCCGTGGGAGGTGCGCTCAAAAGACGGCAAAAAGGAGGCGCATCAATCTCCCCCTTATTGAGCGAAAAGCAGAGAGAGTGAGGCGCAGAAAGAGCTATGACACGACTGACAGCTTCATTTTGGTGGCATGGCAGAGACGGGCGAGTCAGATGATTGGTGTTCAGACAGGGTCGTCTGGCCGTAGCTTTAGTCACAGCCTCTCGGATGAATGTCATAGGCATTTCTCTGGCAGGTGCTGAAGGGGCTTGATGTGGGTACCTGGATGAGACTGATAGCATCTGACACCGCTTGCCCAGCCCAGCCCACCCCAAAGAATTACAGATAAACATCCACACTCGCACCGAAAGCCCAACACGACAATTACAAAAAGGCGGAAAAACCAACAGATGTTCACAGGCGCTCTCTTTCTCACTCTCAGTCCCACACGCTCGCACACTGCTTTGTTCATTCAATGGCTCCTGGGGCTCTGTTCTACTAACCCACCCCACCGCTGGTGTCTGTGCTCGCTGAGGAAGAACAGCTGATCTGGTGCCGGGGCCAGTTTGTGCTCCATCACAGTGTGTGGCTGTATGCGGGTGCTCAGCCATGGCATGCCGGCTGCAGTCGAGAGGACACAGACAGGGCTGTGGTTTTTCAAACGGCCACCATAGGGGATACAGAGGTTACATACCCTCTCCACGCTCCCCTATGCTAAGAATGTTGCGTTTTTCAAATTCCTCACTGGGGCATTTTAATAGTTCCCAGGGACAGGTAATTGAATTCGGGTCCATCGCCCTTGAGGATCATGATATTATTTTTGCATGTTTCCGACAGGCTATAGGGGTCAAAATATTGCTGGGTAGCTTGAGCGTCAGATTCCGCCTCAAGCCCCCCCCCCCCCCCTCCCTCGCTCAGACGTACCTCCCAGGCTTTGGCACTGGAGATCATTTCATCCAAATGAATTCATAAAGGAAAAAAAAGCTTGGGACATAACAGAGGACAGGCTTCAAGGGGAATCTGAATACAACACCTGGCCCACTGAAGAGGGCAAAGCGTGTCTATGCTACCAATAGATTCTCGGGACAGTATACCTGGGCTTTACCCTTGAGTGGAGACAGGTGCACAAGACAGCTGCACTAAGATGCCAACTTGACTCCTGGGAGAAGAACACAAGGTTTCTCAAAGTGGAGAAGTTGTTCAGGCTTTTGTCACACTGGCCAATCAGAGCCCTTTTAGCTGTTCATTGAAACTCCATTGTTATGCCGGAGAATAGTGGATCACTTCTGTCATGTTGCAGTTCCCATGGTGATCAGGGTGCCATTTTCATTGTTAGTGTAATTGACGGCACATGTTTTGAGTATAATTACATAGTCCAGTTATATTAGCCATTGCTAATTCCATTTTTTCTCTTTATTTTCCCTAATTTTGATATTTTTGAAAACCACTATGAGACTGAATCCATTTTCTTTCTTAAGAAAAAGTATGACTTACTTATTTAAACAAACAAATACATATGTGGATTAAAGGCTACAGTACATCACATAGGTGTAAGCTTGTATGGCTCTCATACAGGGGGTGTGTTCTTAACACTGCACTTTTCATCCGCCACACAGAAAATATAGTGCGCAGTCACTGTCAGGTAGCTTTTAGTTGCCCTGGAGGTCCAACAATCTGTAGTGAGAGCTACATAGTGTTTTGGCCATTGCATTTTCTATTGCCCCACGTGTCACTTCATAGAGCTCAGCAATTATTTGTTACCGACGCCGCTCATGCTTTTTAGCCATGTGCCTAAATCCCGATTCACTAACAACTGAATAGGGCTGAGAAACGTTCACAATGAAAACCCCCATAGCTTGGTCATTTATTGGTGTCTGTCTGAACTGGTGCTCAAAATCTTATGGACGGCAACGGTTGAAATTGTTCTACCAACTAAACTTTCATCTTTCCGGCCAGGCATATTACTGGGTGAGGTTGGCGTATGTGCGCGATCATGCCCTTCATGTTTCTGCTGGCATAACCCACATGTGTCAAGCAATACTTTCAGAAACTCACGTATATATTGATCACCTTTTTTCACTTCCTATTTTAGTCAAGGCCTTTTCCAGACAGCAGATTTGTATTACGCTGATTGACCCCCCAAATAGAAAACCATATTTATTTTTGGGGAAACAAACTACCTGCGGTTCACATGTGCGATCCGAACATGTGGGTGCGGAACGGAACAGTTTGGTTTATTACTGAAAACTGTGGCCCCTAGTATAGGTAGCATTTGGGATTTAGTAACCCGTAGGGAACGTAATGCCAGGCGTTACAGCTGTCTCCCCCAGTCTCCCCTTCAGGCCTCACATTCATTGAGTGTGTGATCAGGGTGTTAGCTCTGCAAACCGCTGCCGGAAAGGATACATTTGATTTTACATTATAAACCGTTTATTCAGCAAGGGCAAAAAAGAGAGATGTCTCATGCTCAAGCCCTTTGCAGTCGGAGCAGGAAAATGTCATCGCCTCTTTTTTTCCCTGTCCTTCTTCTCTTCCCACCAGTAAGCGTGCACGTAAATCTGCTTAACAGTTTTTCTGCTGTGGCAGTGACACTGTGTCCTGTTGCCCGATGCCTTTGGGCTGGGGTGCGAGATGTGGAGAGAATCTCATATCAGCATTAAACACATTTATCGGAGAGAGAGAGCTGTCTCTGTATGTGTGTGTGTGTGTGTGTGTGTGTGTGTGTGTGTGTGTGTGTGTGTGTGTGTGTGTGTGTGTGTGAGTCTGTGTGTCTGTGTGTGTATGTGTGGTTTTGGTTTGGGGATGGGGGGGTCATGGAAAAGGGGCAATCAGTAGGGGAATTGAGCAACCTAGAGAGAGAAGGGGAGTGCTTTGGATGAGGGGCGGTGGAGAGAGACAGTGAAGAGAAAGCATGGGGTACATGGGGCAGCTGGGTTGAAACAACTGGCAATACATTGAGATTAGAGGAAATAACAAGGATAACAGGAGCAAGATGGAGAAAGAAAAAAGGAAGGATGAACAGTCCGTGGAGAGAGAGAGGGGTGGTTAAAGGGATGAAGGGAGCAGGACAGTAAAAAGCAAATGAGAGGCTGAAAGATCAGAGTCAGCGCGTCTGTTTCCCGACATAGCCTTTGAGTACAAGTCACAAGGTTCCTTTACACTTACCATGAGAAAAGTATGTCAGCACTTCTTTCCCTCCCCGCTGTGGCCCGAGAAACCATTTTTTCTTTTGTTCAGGTGGTAGTGACAGATAAAAATGCTTGCCAAATTGTTGGCTATTAGCAGCTAATATCATTTAGATAGCAGCAGGTTAATTATCCAAACTGGATTTGAGGGTCTCCACAGACAGGGAGGCATGGAAGGGATTGGCTAGCACACAGAGGCAAAAGAAGGGAGTTGAAATGACAGGCGTTGACAGCCACTGATGACTCGCATGCCTGTGGAGAGTGGATATGTCGCCGTGACGGGCTAAAGCCGAGGAGACGCGGCAGCGCAGGGTGACGCAGCTCTCCCACCGTGGCCTGCCTCCCAGAGATGCATTCGCGACAGTGACTTCAGCAAAACATGCAAATGTCATGCGACAAGGCGAAGACTGCGCCATGTGGACTTTTCGTCTTCTAGTTGGGATATTTAAGGCCCACTCGCTCTTCCCTTTTCCACCTCTCCCTCCCCATCTCTCTACCGCTCTGTCTCCTCCCGTTTCCCTCTCTTAATCTCTCTATCCGTCTGTTACTGCTTGTGGAATATGCTAATGCCAAGAGGTGGGTGCGGGTGCGCAGAGCGGGAGTGGCAGGCTTTTGGGGGAGGCTAACCTGTTGGAGGGCAACGGAGCGAGCCCCAAATCTCCAAGACTGCTCTGCAGGTGGTCCAATGGAGCTCGGAGCCATGTGGCGCTTCTCCGCCGCTGGGAGCTGAGCTGCATACCTAATGACATCCTGAAACTCCGGAGCTAATGATCATTTACCTGGAGGAGGCCGCTGTCTGCTTCCCTGTCCCAGAGTTCCCTCTACAGGCAGGCTCTAGAGGTGGTCTCCTAAAACAGACCAGGGCTTTTAACTCCCTGCAATAAAAGACTGTCTTTGACGTATTCAAATAATGTCTCCCTGTTGGACATATTTTCTGGCAACTAGGTCCTGCCATACTCTACAAGGATTTCTGAAAAGAAACTGAATTCATGACCCATCCAGAAGTTTTGGAACATGCCATTACAGCTGTGTTTATGCTGATTATTCACAAATAGGGAAATTAAAGGAGCTGATATGGCCGGGAAACAGAACTTGATTTAGCACATGAAAAATGAGTCAACTTGTTTTCAGCACTTCCTGCTGTTGTCCTCTTTCAGTCAACCATCAGGTCTCAATGCTTTGGTTTGACCTCTCGTCTCTCCCAGATACTGTCATATCTGCTCATGTCAACAGAGCCTGTATGATGTTACTAACATGGCTGAAAACAGTAGTGGCCACTTGAGGTGCTCGTCAATTGCTCATCCCTGTCTTGTTTCCCAGGGATATTTTTTATTTTATTTTATACATTTTTTTATCTGGGACTCAAGTTTTATTGTGGCTGTTGTTTGACAGGGGCTTCAGTGTCAGATGGAACAGATGTCTGAATCTCTGTCTGACATTTAAGGCCAATGAAACAAACACCGGCCCTCTGTGGCCTGCACCAGGGCTCCATTTGGTTGCATGTGTCTTGTCTCGCCAGAAACAAATAACAACAACAACAGCCGGCTTGACATGAGCTATCAGAAGAGTACGGGGTGAGCCACTGTCTGTCTGAACTGCTAACATGTAGAGCCCTCTCTGACAGGCACCAAAGACAGTCCAGCTGCTTTCCTCTCTCATGTGTTCTCCTTTCGTGTCTGTCAAAAGATATTACGTCCAATTCAGTTCAGCTGAATTGAAGTCATCTATCATTGTGGCAGAATTTAGACGGATATTCTGTATATACTTAAAGCTGTATATATATTGGGTTACACGTCCAGAATATAACATGCATTGTACACATAACATTCATATTGGTTACTTAAAATGTCATGTGTCAGAGTAAAAATAACAATGATGTCCTCAAGTTGCTAGATGAACCAATGTTGAGAGTCTCACCCTGGCAGCACTGTCTAGAGATACATAGAGGGGGCTGGTGGCATGTGTGGGAGGGAGAGCTCCTGTTGAAACAAAGTGTCCAAAATAATCTCAGACCCCGTCCCTACTCCGTGCTGGTGGCCTTAGGCAGACGGAGTAGCCATGAGCAGAATATAACCTATGAAATATGAAAAAGGGCACACTCCTGGCCTTAAGCCTGCCCACCCACTCTCCCCTCAGGCAAGATGTCCATACTCAGTCCAGCCCCCCAGGGGTTCTCCTCAGTTTATCTCTCTTTCACTTTTAAACTCAGTAAGATGGACTATCTCTGTGTATTTCTCCATACCTGTACTCATAAGCTCAATCCTTCAACCTTCATGAATTTACTACAAAGTGGTGTGTCTATAATGGACTCAGTGCCTATTGCCAAAGCGGCTTTGCCAGGTGAAATAAATGTGTTGTTATTCTATTTCTGCCTGATGGAGAGGGTTGCCCAAAGACGAAAGCAAAAACTCTTTAGCGTCCTGAGGTTTGCCAGGGGCCATTTTGGCTGCAGCCAGATGGTGTTTGCCAAGAGCCAGGATGGCTGCCAGTTTCCTCAGCAATCTCAGACACCTGTGATGGATGGCCCAGTGGGTTAGGCTATACAAACGCAGCTGTGATTGCATGGTGCAATAATGGAGGAGAGTGGGACCTGTGAGAGGGAGATAGACAGAGGTTTTATAAGCCGCCACATTGCTTTGAGCTGATACACTGAGAACAGATTCAAAAGCCCTGGAGACTGTGGCGCAATAGCGCCGGTCAACCAGAACAGTAGTTTTATCTCTCTCTCTCTCTTTCTCCTTCGACTCTTTCTCTCTCTCGCTTGCTCTCGTGACACCATAAAGAGAAGTCCGTTCTCACTTTTAACTGAAAAAAATAATTGAAATGTTTGAAGAAGAAATAACACTTTAGGTTATTAAATTGACAATATTGCTCAGACATAACATTTTTGTCTAATTTTCATGTTGGTGTTTCATTCGCCATGAGACATAAGTCTGTTCCAGATGGTCCATGTGACCTCTAAAGCGCTGCAGTCATTAACCCCTGACTGCCTGCTTCCTTCTGCAGAGGGACATGTTGGATGTCAGTCAAATCATGCGGGATCTGGCCAGCATGGTCCATGAGCAAGGAGACACCATAGGTGAGATTTGTGTGTGTGGTGAGTGTGTGTGTGTGTGTGTGTGTGTGTGTGTGTGTGTGCGTGCGTGCGTATGTGCGTGCGTGCGTATGTGCGTGCGTGTGTGCATGCATGCGTTTGTGTGCGTGGATTTTGTTTTGGCCGTTGTTGTTGTTGTTGTAAATGTAAGGGCTAACGTCTAACTAAAGATATGATTTCCAAAATAACTAACCACTTTTATGAAATCTAATGACATGGCTTGGCTGGGATGAAGCAGTTAGGTGTCATTTTTGGGGGGTATTCTTGCTTTCTCTTCGAGACGATAAAATAGCAGACGACATTTTCTAGATGTTTGTTAAATAAAAACAGCTTTTCTGGCCGATAAGCAACCCAAACATGTCACAGAGTTTGAAATTGTGGTGGAACTTGCAGAAACATGCCAGACATCAAAAACATATTACCCTTTATTGATCCACTGTTCAAAATAAAACACTCATTGTCATGGCATCATAAAACATCACTCAATAATAGGAAATGGCAAAAGGCAGGCAGGTTCTTAATTTGAAGGCAGGTCTTGTTCTTAATTGAAGTTCCTAATATCTTAAACATTGGATAATACCTGGCATTAAAGAGAATATTCAAACCAGAGGCCTCTTTGACTAATTCACTTCTTAAACTGAACACTTTGGTCTGGACAGATACAGTATGAAAGGTATTTGCTAGAGGACTTTTTATTTCAAGGAACTCGTGCAGAGGGATGTTTGATCTAATTTGATCATCATGAGACAGAAACATGAGTGCTACATGATATGCTACATGCAACATGCTACATGCTACACGCTACATGCAGCCCACTACATCCTACACACTACATGCAACATGTAGAATAATAGGGTGTGTACAGGAGAAGGGTGATGCAGAGGGGAAGGGTGATGCAGAGGAGAAGGTAGGTGGAGCCTATCCACAGTCTATAGCTCTTAGCATTCACCTAGCACCAGATATGAATAATCAGCAACATTTGGTTCGACACTGTGTCTATGTCATGAGGATTGTGGTGAATGTGTAGGTGCCCAATAAGTAGCAGGGATAAAGAAGAATAAAAAATAAATAAATAAAATAAAACAGGAAGTTTGGATTAGTGCCTTAACCGACCGCAATGGCTTCTCTGTGACAAATGCATTGCTTCCGTGTCGTGACACTCACCTCCGAGCCTGGAGTCCTGCTGTGCGGGCCCACAGAGCACACTGGGCTTGTTTGATTGCACACTAGGTTGTTTTCCCCAGATACATGCATTCTGTAGCCATTTACAGAGTCAAATGACCCCTGGCGCATGTGTAGCTTACTTTAAATGTAATGTTGCTATAATACTTACATAGATGTGGCTTTAGGTGGAGTCTTCCATCCCGTTTATTTCATGGGCCATCAGCATTGCCAGTCGCCCCATTCAATGCCACTGCAGTCAATGGATTAATCATGCTTTATGTGTGTTTGGTTTGTATAAGGGAGGTCCAGTCAGAATACTCCAATATCTTAAGTCCTTTGTCTGGCCTTTTGTTCTGTGTCACATAATCAAATCGATGAATAATGTGAATAATAAATTATTCAGCCATACTAATATGAGGGTGTGGAAGGACTCCCTTTCATGTCGTTCATATCTCCTACAAATACACACGCACGCACACACACACACACACACACACACACACACACACATACATACATACACACAAACGCAGAGACATGGTATAAAACACTGTTGCAAAGTCTGTCTCTCACCCTCTTGTTGTCATCAATAGCGATCAAGATATTCTGCACTATTTCTGACAGTCCTATCAATTGTGACTCACTGCAGTCTGCTGACTGAGCACCTTCACCATGAGCACAAAAGACACCCTGTGACCCTGTGACACACACACAGACACACACACCCACACACAGACACGTATACTGAAGGAACGACCATTCAGAAAGAGAGAGAACACACAATCAGTTCTTTTGTGCTCCAGGCTTTTTATTGTTGAGCAGTGAACCAAACATGTGCATTTAATTGGGAAAAGAATTTAATTTGACTTTGAATTCTTTCTCTCTGTCAAGGCAGCTGTGTGAACTGAATTGAAACGGTTGGTTTGGATTATTAGAAAATAGTAATAGGTGACCTCTGGCATGTGTAAAAATGAAATGGATGAGGAAGCATATCTGTTTATATCTCAGTAATTCTTTCAACATGGTTCCACCTTATGATGAGCTATTAGCAACATATGATGACAAATAATGTGCTCCAGTAGCAAGGAACCTACACACAAATGATCTAGTAAATGATGTATTTTGGAATATGTGCACTGTCAATGTTGAAAGGACATAAACTGTAAGTTATATAAGAAATACCACAAGAAATACTAACCAGCGGGAACTTAAAGTGAGTTTAAAAACTGTTCTCCCTGTTTTATTGGTCAGGTATTACAGTGGTAGGGCAATGTGACTGAACGTATCAACAGAAATATTCTGGATCTCAGGAGGCCAGCTTGAGGCCATTTCCAAAATGTGCTCATATTGGGCTCCCAGATGTTAGACTCCCAAAGCAAATAGCCCCTTTTTTATCTGACATCTGAAATCAAGTCATACTACAGGATCGAAGACACTTACTCGGTCATTAATTAACATCATGTTTCTACAGGATACGATATTGATGGGAATGCTGTGCTGGAAAATCAAAATCCTTAATGAAAGGCAGACATTCTAGTTTAATTTGTAAATATTGTAATTGTGTCACCCCGGGACACCTGATTAAATAACACAGTCTTTTGGTACGAAACCGACACCTTGCCATGCACATATCTAAAGGGGCCTTGTCCTCTTTCAAGCCTTCAGTTTCCCATAGCACCTCTTCCTATTATTTACTGTGCTCAAAAGATAAGCAATAAAAAATATCATCACACAACCTTTTCAAGGCAACTACTTCTCCCAAGGGACGGTCTGTACCTGCATCTTGTGCTCTGAGTCAGCTTCACGTTGCAGCAGCCTGGTGGAACAAGGACACACTTAGAGGAGCAGGAAATGAGCAGTACGCCCCTCTCTACCAAATCAATCAAAAATCCAAATATGACAGAGCGTTATAATGAGGGAGATATTGATGTTCTCTCCACCTCGGCTCACACCACCATAACCGACACAACAGGGCAGGTTTATAATGCATTGGCCAAATAGATATGCAGTGTGTGTATGGAATGGATGTTACTCTGTATATAAATTGTGAGCCTGAAGATCCTTTTAACAGATGTTTACATTCTAGATGATGGGTTTTGTTTCTGCTTTGTGTAAACAGATAGCATCGAGGACTACATCCAGACCTCTTCGTCTAATGTGGAAACGGCCAATCAAGAACTTGCGAAGGCCAGCCATCACCAGGTGCAGTAAACGGACCAAACGGTTCTCATACCTTTGTGATGCATTGTGGATGGGGATGTCCTCATAATCCTTTCTCTTTGCTCTTTGGATGACTCCCTGGTACATTTACATTATAATGCTCACCAAGGCCGGTTAGATCAGCGCGACAATTTCTATTCGATTCCTATTAAATCCTACTTAGCAAATTATTCCATGCCACAGCAATAACATTAAACGTTTCCTCTCATATCATCTTCTACTCATGTTTGCCCTTTAGCTTGTGGAATTTATCGTTTTAAGAATGAAATCATAAATGACTTGCCTATAGTGGTATAACACTCAAAAACACGTTCAGCACACAATTGCATATACAATTGCTTTGTTCATAGATATAATGAATGTGTCTCATTATTTCCATTGAAGATTATTAAATATGAAATGCTTTTTTTTTGTTCTGCAGATTGCAGATAAAACTGAATAAGTCATATTGTTTTGGGTAGCAAACAATTTCCATTCTGTGGCACATATTGCAGAGATTGTTCTGTGAAACAAACGCCCAAGGGTCCTTTCTTTCTTTCTTTCTCGGCCGTAAATATATGTCATTTGCTTTTTCCTGCCGAGATCATCTCAGTAGAGCTGAGGAGTTACCATGTTGCCCCGCGGCAATCTTAAATAATGTATCGACTAAAGTGTCATTGAGTTAATAAAGGGGGTACCTTTCTCTGGCAAGGGTATGCTAGATAGACACACATAATTGTCCTTTTCTTTTGCTGCCCCAAGTACATTTATTTTCTCTTCAGTTGAATAATATACTCCTTTTAAAACATTGTACCATGTATATTATCCCCCTGGATTTCCCCTGTGTAACCTCCTAAGCAAACACACAGAGATACACCACTGCATTAGCCCTGAAAGCAGAAGTAGCCCTGAGCCACAATGAGAATCATTTGCAAGGTAGACACATGCTTCTCTGTCCAAAGTTTGATATAAGTAATTTCTCTCTTTCCCGCGGCGGGTTACTTTGCCTGTCTGTGCTGCTCTACAAGTGAGTGAAAGAGTGAGTGCGCAAATGAG
Organism: Aplochiton taeniatus; assembly: GCA_017639675.1. Lineage (NCBI taxonomy): Eukaryota > Metazoa > Chordata > Actinopteri > Galaxiiformes > Galaxiidae > Aplochiton > Aplochiton taeniatus. The sequence goes on from CM030178.1 coordinate 10,840,304, forward strand.
CGAGTGGCAGTAGCTTTCCTATTAATTGTCATTTCATTATCTCAAGGAGAGCTGAGCCGTGACCGAGCTCACACTGAGCAATTTAACTCTCCGCCAATCCACACGGAGGAGGACGGAGGGGTGGGGATGCTGGATGGATGGAGAGACGGAGGATGGCACAAAAAAAGAAGAGGAAGCACGTTCTCACACAGAGTTTGTCCCTGAGAGTCTGAAAATATTGAAAGCAGACTGAGGGACAGAAAGTGAAAGAAAGGTTTGCGAGAAAGAGACGGACGGAGGGAAATGGGTGCGGGAAAGAGAGAAGGGACTGAGATTGAGAGAGAGAGAGCTGTTGGGTGCAGCTCCAGGAGCTGATCTGAACAACTCTCCTCTGAGGGTGGTGGACATCATGCACCGTTGAGCATCTGCACCAGCGGTCAATTAAAAGAGGATGTCATTTTCCTCAATGGCCCACTGTGTCAGCGGGCTCGGCACAAAAAATAAATGGAATCCATAATCCATTAACCGGATGCGGATTACTTCCGATACAAAGCTCCTAAAGGTACAGCAGGTCTTCTCTCAGTGCTTTCCATGTGCACTGGACTAAGATGAGCTTTGATTGTTCTTTGCCATGCAATGGCCCAACAGTGATGGTGAAGCAAAGATATTCCTAGATTTCTACCGCCAGTGTTCATCTGTGACAGCTCACTGTGTGGATAGAAATGAATGGTTTTGAATGAACAAGCAATATCTGAGTATCAAAGGATATCTCAGGGAGAATGTATTTGTCTTTAGTCTGGAAAAGGATTGGAGTGGCTATGGCTTTTTTGCCGTGTTCGTCACGCTGTTTGTGTGTGTGTGTGTGTGTGTGTGGGGGGGGGGGGGGGGGGGGGGGGCTTACAGAGGATGGAAGGAAAACTCAAACCCAGAGAGACTAATAAAGATATTTTTTTTTATGGAGGAAAGCCTATACATCCGGGATCAACGCACACGGCACGCTCACACAAACAAATTACTGTAAGACGGAGAGGACAAAGAAACCTACATACTCAATAAAAGTTAATTAAAGAAGGCTGGAACTTAACAGCCACACTAAATGACAGCTGCATTCTATATCCTCTTCGGCTGCACAAATTATTCGGCAGCCTTTAAAGTAGTTATTTTGTTGAGAAGGCTGGCTGATTTCTATTGAACCCTTCACTTTATCATAAATTAACGCTCAAGTGTTACCTTTCAACATTTAACTCTTTTTTGCAGCTCATAAAGAAGAAATGTCTGTTCCCAAGTAATCCACTTTAACGTAGAATTTTTGTGTTTATCTTGCTCTGGTTTAAAAAAAGAGAGACTAAATAATACTAAGGTCCATCCAAAGTTATCACTTGATGCGACTGAGTAGAATGATGTTTGAGTTTGATGACTGTGTGTGTGTTTAGGTATGTGTATGTGTGTGTGTTTAGGTGTGTGTATGTGTGTGTGTTTAGGTATGTGTATGTGTGTGTGTTTAGGTATGTGTATGTGTGTGTGTTTATAATCTCTGCATGTTGGAGACATGTGTCCGAGTATAATCGTAGTAAAGTGACTGAATGAATGTGTGGTTGTGTGTGCGCATTTCAGCATGCATGCATGTGTGTGTGTGTGTGTGTGTGTGTGTGTGTGTGTGTGTGTGTGTGTGTGTGTGTGTGTGTGTGTGTGTGTGTCTGTCTCCATGTGGAAGTGATTGTGGATCTGGCCAGTGAAGCCTGCAGAGCATATTATACTAGTATTACTGCTGCTGCGGCTGCAGTCTGACTTTGTGCCGGCCTCCCAGACAGACCTACAGAGATGCGATGTGAAAGGCATGATAAAGGAAGACTTCCACTATCACCTCCAATACAGGAGTACACATGACACTGTGCTTACCAGAGTTAGTTCACCTTGCACAAGGTCAAGCCTCACTGCCCACAGAGGAAGCTGCATTAAGTGAGCAAAAATAAAGGAAGCTCTAGAAGTTTCTTCATTGTTTAACATGTAAGGCTCTCTTATTTAGTTCATTATGAGCTTTGGTTTCATCGGAGTAGCCCTGCTCTCCTCCTCACTGTGTCAAACTAAGCGTTTCTTGTGAGTTCATGTTTTTGCTATGGCCTTCCGTCAAACCATTGCTTTTCCCCCTTTGTTTATTCGTGTCCAGCATTGAGTTTGTTTCAGAGTTGTTTTGCTCTCCTTAGAGGTAACCTGGCCAGGCAGACGAGGCCGGTGTTGCGGGGTGTGTTTGTGGTGGGGAGTCGGAACTGGTAAGAACGCTGCCAGAGCGTGTCCTCCGTTTCCTGCAATTGGCCGTGAAGTCCGTGTTTATTTGGTGCTCCTTTTAAATATCATCAGGGTGACTGGGACTCTGAGTTTTATGTAAATTGCACATAAGCCGATTACAAGCGAGGCAGTCGCACTGCAAACATTATTTATTTTATGGACTTCCAATTTTCCCGACCAGATGCGATAAAGAAGGAATAACATTATGTCAGTAATCATTGCTTTGCATTATTATTGTATTATGAAGACATTTCACACAGGTTTACCCCGATATAGGTTTACCCTCCAGGAACTCACACAGTTTTTTTCTTTGGTGTTTAAAAAGGAAGGGATGAATATTCGAGATGTTTTCCTTTAATTATCACATGCCCGGGCCACACCGTATGTGTTGAAACTGACAACCCAGACTCACACTTTTCACTCACAGTATTCCCTCCTGTGCTTCTCTCTACTGGGCTATCCCTATAAAACCATATGGCCAGTTCTTAGGACGTTAAGATGCACCTACTTTAAACTTGCCTTTTACTTTTTACTGGTTTCTTCCCCTCGTTCCAACATACCCGTTCCTTGTCCTTGACCTTTGTGCTGACAGGAGAGATTTATCGGACTGTGATGACAATGCTAGAAAAAGAATGAGAGCGTGGGAAAAGGGGAGATAGGGAGCGAAGAGAGACACAAAAAACTCAGGAACAGATTTCCTGGACCAGTGAGGCTGATACCCAACATTTTTTGTAATTAAAAGGAGTATATATCAGAACCAAAAATGTAAATAAGAATATGCATCATATAGTTTTGGGGCTCCTATGGAAGCGCACAGAGTTGACCAACTGGCCAACTACTTTCAGAATGCATGAGCTTTAGTCTTTAGTTTGGCAGTCATCACATGTGAATAGGTGGGATTAGGGTGGAGAGATCCTATACTCCCCCTTTGAGGGTGCACTGCTCCTGGACATAAACCACTGGCAGAAAAATAATATTCTCTGGAGGATTAAGACACTGGTGATAAGAGCTCTCTCTTATCTCCCCTCCGTCTCAGCCTCCACCCCCACCACTCTTATTTCCCCCAGTCTCTGCTCACTCTACCTCTTTCTCTCTCAACCCCCCCCCCCCTCCCTCCCTCTCTCTCTCTCTCTCTCTCTCCCTGTCTCTATCTCTCTCCCTGTCTCTCTCTCTCCCTGTCTCTTTCTCCTCCTCTCACATAGACTCTCGCCGTTTGGAACATTCCAGTTTAAAATGCTGCAGCCTTGCCTATACTAAGCCCTTTATTGTTCTCCCTCTCTACCTTATTTATTTCCCTGTTCTCCCTAAATAGAGGTAGGACTGGGATGACAGAGAGAGAGAGAGAGGCTGTGAAAGAGCGAGAGAGAGGGAGCAAAAGTGTGAGAAAAAAAGAGAAGGAGAGTCTCTGCCCTGTCAGTGAGCAGAGAGAGGAAGAGAGGAACGGAGAGGAAAGTTTATAAGGAGCAGTTTAGTAGGAAATGTGAGGGAGAAGCCGGGGAATCTGTGGTGGCCAGCTGCAAGAGAGGAGATAGTGGAGAAAGGCTTTTAATTCTCAATCCCCACAGAGCCTTTGAAAATTACCAATCTTCTTATCACAGACGCAGGGCTGCTTATGCAAATTGTTGTGGAGTGGAACGTTTAAACGGAAAATTACTCGACAGCAGTTTTTTTTTTTTACCACCCCCCTCCCTCTCTCTCTCTCTCTCTCTTTCCACATACGAAGCCTGTTTCGAGTCTCAGATAAGAAGATGAATTGCTCCCTCCGTGCTTGAACCGCGTCAGGATTTAAAGACTCCAGCCCCAGCTCTGGTCTAACGCAGACGCTCTCACTGCCTTTGTAGCAACCCCCCCAAAAAACTAGAAGAAAAGAGGGAGAAAGCATTTCAAAACAACATACATTCCGTGCTCCCTCTGTGCTTCGACACATCGCCATAGCCCGAGGAGGCAACAATAAATACCCCCCCCCCCATCCCCTCACTTTTCATTCGGTTTGCTTTCACATTAATTTACATAACATGGTTGAGGCTTTTTTCATTCATCTTATATTTGCTTCTTCTCCAAGATAGAACGTATTTGACATGGTGTTTACAATAAAACAGTGAGGAGGCACAACCAAGTCCTCATAGACAAAAGTCAATATTATGGATAGATGATACTTTATGTGAAATGATAATGCTAGTAATGAAAATTAACCTGTGCGACTGTCATTCCAGTGTCTATGCCTTTTTATTATTATCACCTTGTACTGTAAGATATATTGACATGACATGCAAGAAGTAGTGTGTTGTATCACAGTCCCTCCACCTGTCATCCCTTTGCTCCCCCCCCCCCCCCCCCCTCCCCCACAGAGGCAGCTGAGGAAGAGGAAGTGCTACCTGTTAGTGGCTGGTGGCGTGGTCCTCACCATCCTCATCATCATTATTGCTGTGTCCGCACGAAAATGAGACCGGCCAAGTGGTAAGGCTTCGTCATCTTTATGGTCACAGCCCATCGATGGTTAGTGGGCCAGAGTTAAGGCCTAGGGGGCCAAATGGTATAGGGATCTATTCAGATTAGCAGCAATGTTGCTGTTTTATGCTGATCCGCTCCCCACGCCTAACAAGATAGAATGTCAAACCTAATTTTCAGACAGCATTTTTTTTAAGTGGAAGTTTTTGTGTAAGGGGAATGAGGCATGTTGGCCTGACAACAACGTTAGACACCACAAAGGCACAAGACATTTTCGCTCAGATGGAAATATTAATCAACAAACAGTTTGACATTCCGTGGAAGGTTCAGTCTCTATAATGTTACAGTTTTGAAAAGCCAGACAAATCGATGTTTACTTTCTCCTGGCGTCTGATTATTCGTGTTGATCAGAGCTCAAAAGGTGTCTAGACACTGGAGACTCCCAGCGGGTGGGATTCCTCAGGTGGTTGTCAACATATTTGTCTCTCCACAGTGGATGTGTTCTTTTGGCTCAAGTGCTGACTCTGACTGTATTGCAGTCTTTCATATTATATTCTCTATGTCTATGACATATACTGTATTATGTGTCCCCAGGTGATTTAACTTATATTTAACTTCTCCAATTTTTGATGTAATATTAAGTGGTATTTAAATGCAAACTTAATTTCATAGATATGTTTGCGCTGCAATTTCACAAGGTTCATTTATTAAAGTTGTGCGAAATAAACTGAAAATATCAAAATAATATTTTTTGTTTGGTTGTTTTAGGCTTGATGGCAGTAATTACTATTTCAGTGAAGAAACTAATGTGTGGCAGATAACCACAGATCATAAATTCAGAGGTGTTTACCATCAATTGGGACATAATTCATTTCATGGTTCATTCTAATATCACTGTGTCTGTCCTGGGGTAGTCTGCAGGTGTATGTATATGTGACTATGTGACTATATATATGTGTGTGTGTGTGTGTGTGTGTGTGTGTGTGTGTGTGTGTGTGTGTGTGTGTGTGTGTGCGCGCGTGTGCGTGCGTGTGCGTGTGTGTGTGTGTGTATGCTTGTGTGTGTGTGTGGGGGGGGGGGGCTGGGTGTCTGTATACAGTATGTGTACTTGAGCATCTAGCTGTTGCATCCCCATGGCGATTGGAGGAAAGTGTGCAGGCTTAGCAGCACCGCCTGGGTTTGTGCCATAGCAGATGCAGGCATAAGCCTGCTAAAGTCAGCCAGCTCTAGTACCAGAGAGAACCCAAACAAACAGAGATGGGTTTAGATGGCATTAGAGAATTCTGAGCTTGTAGAAACAACACATTCAGTCGGCCTTTCCACCGTGCTTGGATGTTTGATGTCCTCAAACGTTTCTCCCGGGGTAGGCCTCTCCTTTCGTTGTGTACAGTATCAAATGCCATGGAGGGAGACAGAGACGGACAGATGGATTCCCTCAGAGAGGGGTTTCAAAGCAACGGGGCTAAACAAATACCCTGTTAGAGGAAGGCTATACAGCACACAGTGAGAGACCGACGGGAAAGCACAGGCAGAGCCGAGGAATAGCGAGCGCCATACATCAGTTTAATGAGGATGACGATGACAGAAATAACTGGGGAGCCGCTTCTGCTTTCAAATCAATAGCAAGGCTCTTTATGGCGCACTAAATAACGCAATAACTGCACCCTGACACGTATTCCCACAAATTATGTTTGCAGGCGCCGCCCTCACATCTTGTTTACAGAGTCATTTGGGGAGTGAGATCTCTCACGGTGCATGTCAGGGCATGTGCCGCCAGCACTTTGTCTTTTGGTGGGCCTGCTAAAATCAGGGGTGCTGAACGAAACTCTCTCATCAAGCTGTACTTCACAGTCATAAAAGATGGAAGAACTTTTGTGTCACCATATGGTAAGCTGACTGTTGCAAATCCAATGGGTCCACGGATGAGGCACTGCCAGTTGGCATTGGGGTATAGTTTAAAATTCAACGTTTTATTCCAATTTAATTTAAGAATGTAAAGGATATTTGTCCGTGCAGGCATGTATTATGATATACAGAAGAACACATTTGGAGAAAAGGTGGCAGTAGAGGGTAGGGAATGTCATAGCGTTATATCTAATCCAGGGTTCCCACTAATCGTGGAATTATTGGAATGTCTTGGAATTTGAAAAAGTCTATCCCAGACATGGAAAGTCAGGGGAATTTTGTTTGTTGCATGTTCACATTTTATTTATTTTATAAAAATGTCATATTCTCCATGCAGTATATTTCTTTATGAGGTTATTTCATGTGTTTCTCGTATTGCGTCAGTGTTTTTTTTGTAATCCTTTGACGGCCATTTATCGCCTATTCCCTTTCCCGCTTGTCAACATCAACTGTTAAGATATATGCAGTCTTCTGTACCTGTAACGGCTAGTGCTAACAAAGGCAGTTTGTGTCTGCTAAGCACAAGGGCGGCCTGTATGCGTTATAGGGCATGGAAATTCAGCTTTTTAGTCAGTGAAAGTCAGGGAAAAGTCAGGGAATTTGACATTTGACTTGAGTGGGAACCCTGCTAATCATATAAGTCCAGAAACCTATGAAGTTATTTTAGCTAACAGCGAACTACCAGTGATTATCCACGGAGGGCAGAGTTTGCGGTCATAACAGTCTGATAATGTTACATCCTATTAATGATGGAGATCAGAGGAGACTAGTGTATAGGCTTACCATCCGGGGTGCTCAAACAAGACGGCTGAGATGGGGGATCAGCTTAGCTCTGCAGCTGGCTGCTCAGGAGAGGATCATTGGCTGGAGGCCCGAGAGGAGAACCTCGGCAGCAGCTCTTTCATCTGCCGTCAGGAAGGGTCGCAACCCCTCCAACATCAGTAGCTCTTAACCCACAGTACCACACACACACTACAACAATATGCCACACGTTGTCACCTTTATGTCACAAAAATACAGTGTTGCTGCTCAATACACAGTCAAATGGGTTTGTTTACGCTGCCAAGGGGCGACAATAAAAGTATCCAGTCCATCCCTTTGCCTAGCCGTGCAGCGTGGGCTGCGGACCTGTGTCACTTACTGTCTCATCCCTGGGCTCCGACTGCAATTAGATGGTGATGATGAATGTGTTATTGTATCGTGTCTGACTGCTGAGCCCTCTCATAGATACATGGAGCGGTTATTAGCCTCTGCCGCAGCAGAGACAGGCAATCACCCAGGCTCATCGTCAGCCTATTGATGCAAACAACGGCACTCGATAAAAGTTAGTGCCCCCTCCTCCCCCCAAAGATGGTTACCTTGTGTTTGAGCTTTTACATTTGTTGCTTGGTTTCGTTTAGCATCTGTGGAGCAACAGTTAACAAACAACAAAGAATATCGATGTACTGTATGTGGGAACATCGCTGAAATAAACCAAAATTGTAATGAGACGATGCTTCACGCACACCCTTGTACAAAGAACCACATAACGAGAAGATTCATATTTTAATTAGGGAGCTCAAAGTGCATGTTTGTAACAAAAGATACATTACTTGTGATTGAATATATTGCTTCTAGCTAGACTATGCGAAAAGGGTGGTTTCTTGGTTTATTCTCATTAAAACCAACTGCAATGTGTAAATGCTGATAATGCACAGCAGTGTAACTATCCAGGCTTGTGCCATTTAAATGTCACCTCCCAATCTGAAACGCCCATCTCTGCTTGCTTGCGTGTCTGACGGGAAGCTGTCCGGCTGCTTTTCTGCATGTTTGGTAAGGCTGAAGCCACATACAAGACAAAAACCATCGCTGTTTACTAGGCTGGACATTGGGTGCATGTAAACCCAAACACACACACTAGCCTGGAGCCCTATTATTATGTATAGTGTAACTGCGCGTGTGCACACAGTACTATGTTATATTCACCTGCAAGGACCAGAGATCCCTATCAGCAGTCACCGCTGTGTTTGAACCCACTACAGGTCATACTCTACCAATGTGCAGGGGTCAGTGCCAGTCCATTAGTACGTAGTTGTGTTCTATGAAACCTAGCAGCACTCTTCTCCTCAATACATATGTCTGTTTGAACCAAGTAAAGGTCTTCTCTTTTTTTCTGAAACCTCCCCCCTAGGGTCACCTGTTTCTATACTCAGGAGGTCAGGAGAGATCGTTCTATCTGCTTTTGGGAACACAAGCCCAATTCGGGGTGCTTTATCTTTCCTTTGCCCCTGCCTTGGGGCTCTGTCATCCTGCACCAGATGTATTCAGGCAGAACAGCTGCGTGTTTTATTGGCGCAGGCAATTATAAGTGAGCCGGGGCCGTTTGTGTGCAGACAGAACTGCAGGGCCCGGACCTTTCGTCTGAGTGGATCAGCACGTCAGCCGCTGGAAGCTGACAGCTCAGTTTAATAGTGCTTCATTAATGCAGCAGGAGTTTCAGGGCCAGCAGCAACACCCATCTGCAAGTTAACGTTACTATCTCTAGGGTAGGGACATAGATGGAACCGCACTTAGCATACTAACCTTTTCCACGCCAAACTGGGAAGAGGATAACCTCACCAGATGCCTGTGTTCTTCCTCGCTGTTTCATGTTAACAGTTTTACAGCAGAGAATAATGTTTGCATCTGACGAGATTAAACCGTTCGTTCGTTACGCAATAAACGCTGGAAACATACAATTCCCATAAAATGTTTTATGACAAAAAGTTATCCCTAGCTCAAAAGAGATTATTTAAACCTGGCTGGTATTTCTACTGAACTCTTACTGGATAGAACAAAACATTATAAAGGCCAAGTTTTAGTAGGAAATCATCGTAAGATTTATCAGGGGGTGTCCTTAAGGCATAATTATAGTCTGTGATCCACCTTGGGATGTAAGTGAAACCACAGTCTTAAAATGGGCAGAACAGATGACTATTAATTTAGTAGTCCCCTGTCGGTAACTAGTTGGTAACTAGTTTTACAGCCCGTTGCACTAATAAACATGCTGTTCTCACCATGTTATGGTCAGCCATCCTAGGGGCCCCAGCAGAAATAGCCATGGTGGGCTGTCTGTGAATTTTACTTAGTTTTATTCTATGGCCCAAAACATAAGCCTTATAGTAGATGTCCACAGTTATCATGGGCATCTGTAACATGAAATCATACAACAGCTTGTCTCCTCAAATGGCTCGTTGATGTTTCCGTAGCAGGTTTATACAGTCACTGATAGATTTCAAGGAACAGTGTGTTGTTGATGCCCCCGTACTTTAGAAAAAGCTGAAGTTAAAGTGAAGTGTCAAGCTGCTGCCATTGTGTCTGTGTTCCCCCGGTGCTTACTCATCATACCCCATCGACATACTTTGCTCAAGGGAAGAATCTGTTACTTTGATGCAGTTTCATAGCAACATCTCATGCTATTTGAACAGCTTGTTCACACCGCTACTGCTTTTCAAACCTCAGAGTCAATGGGAATACGTGGCTCTGCTAATTCATGTCGTAGATAATGAAATACATGTAAGTGAAGTGGCTTTGACAAATACTGAATTATCTTTCAGGAAATGTTATGATATGTCTCTGCTGAGCTGAAGGTGTAAAGTGTTTGTGTATGTCCTGTGTGCCCAGTGTGTGGGTGGGGGTATGCGTGTTTCATACAGCATAAAGTGTTAGATGTCAGTGTAAGACATTTTTCAGAGGCTTTTTCCTACCCTGAAATATGTGAAATGCAAGGGATCAAACAAAGTGTCAGAAGTTGTGTGCAATGTCTGTATTTACACATCTCTCTCTCTCTCTCTCTCTCTCTCTCTCTCTCTCTTTCTCTGAATTTTAAACACAGATGAAGCTACATTTCAAGCACCTTTTTCTGCTGATAAATATTAATGAATTAATGCAGTGGATACATGTTATATTTAGTATCCAAAGCTGCTTTAGTCAGTATGAAACACTGCAGTCAGGCTTACACTGAAAGAGGCTTATTCAAATGATGTAAAAAGCTAAGTTGACAACACAGAACAGGCATCCAGCAACAATGAGACACTGCAAATAAGTGACAAGAAAAGAAAGTTTTAGAATAAATGGTGAGTTGTGAAGTCTCACTTTTGCTTGTCATTTGGACATAATAGTCTGCTATTAAATACAATTGAATTTACATTGTACAAGATAATAGTAGATTTAACGGTAAATTTTGCCTACACTGTAGTTTAATGTTCGCCATAGAGATAGGTATGGTGAGGTATGGTACATCATGATAAAGTTAAGGTATATGAATATAGTAGTATTCAAATAATTTTGGCTACGCTTTGACACTGCTCAGCTGGCCAGTGACGAATGAAAGTGGTCGATGCTTAAGCATGTGCTTAAGAAGGCGGCTGTTCTTGTGTCCCCAGAGATAAAGATCCGTTGCCATGAAGGGGATCACCAGTAGGTTCTGCCATGGAGTTAGCCGAGTTCTTTGGGCCTAGTGCTGTTTAATCCATGTCTATGAACAAGTGTGACAATAAGCTCTCTGTTTGAACTGCAATCCTCTTAGGCGTAGCTTTGTGGGTAAACTCGCCTCATGCAAATTGTAAACCCCATTAGCTTTGAGGGACTAGTCAACGGCATTGAGATTTATGGCTGACTGACTATTTGATTTAATAGGGTTATTTCACTGCTTCCGGGGGAGAATAAACAACAAAGTTAATGCAAGACATTCGTCACTGACGTCCTCAATCTCTCTTCACTAAGTGGAAGAAGTTTCTTGAGCTAACGAATGTGGTGCTCAGTCCAACTGTCACTGTTGCCCTCTTCATTCTGAATTAGTTGGGAAACTTTGCCAATGTTAGCACTGTAATGGTCGAGTAGCCGAGTAGCTGAAAAAAGGTTCCTTAATGTCTGAATAAATGTTAGGGCCCATAGTATGCACTTTCATTGAAGTGGTTTAAGTTGGTGAGATTCATGTGATTCCTTCGTCGATTAAATCATTACGATTATTTATTTCCAAAAGTTAAAGAGGGGAAAAAATTATTCAACCAAGTCCAAGACTAAGAACAAAGTTCCTTTCTATGTGCAGAATGATGGCGGTAAATTAGACCGTATGGATTTTTGGAACTCTATTAAAGATAAACGCAGCAGAGAGAGAAAGGTCTGTGCAATTTTCCATTACGGGGTGAAAAATGAAAATCCTTATTTATCTTTTTTCATGCCGTCAGCTTACTCCAAACTTTGCTGCGGGGGATTACTGGGATTGGGTGGGTGAAGGACTGTCACTGAAGGTTTTTGGGAGACAACACTCTTTGACAAAGGTGATCTGAGACTAGTGCTTGCCTATTCCTGAACCTAGTAGCTAGGATAAAATAAAAACGAAGCCCTAAAAAGGGAGGAATGCCTAATAACAATCCTGCGGTTGTTAATCCTACCAAAGCTAAATGTCCACAGCAATCCAGTCAAACACACAAATGTGAACATCCAGGCACACACAAACTGTTCACATGCACGCTCAGTGCTGACTGCCCAGCTGCCTATTACCCTCCCAGCATGCACTGTCAGTGGTCTCCAGGAAGAGCTCTGATTACCTAAAGCTGATTGGCTGCTTTAGCGTGTAAGATTCTCTGCATGTTCCAGCAGAGGGCTTTAGCTGTCATTACACCAGCCTGATCAACACAGAGCTGCTCGCTGCTGCCCAGACAGGCAGAGAGGAAACCGGGGCTTGGAGTTGGGGAAAAATGCTTAGGCTACTGTGGGCATAAGTTGAACATACATGGGGGGCTGGAGAGTGTTACAATAGACTGTGGAGACACAGCACGCACCTCTGAGTAAATGTTATGCCTGCACCTTAAATTGGTCCTCTGACTGAGACCTGAGCTGGTAGTAATAACACAGACAGAAAACTGTGGTGGACGTTCTATGTGACAGCCAGGGCATCTGGATGTCCTCTCCTCTCCACTCCACCACCCGGCCTCTTTGGCTCCCAGTGCACACCACTACAGAGGTGCCATTCATCTGGCGGCTGACTGACAATCGATGGCCCTGCTGCGGAGCCAGTCTTGGCTGTGATTGATACGAGCTATCTGCTGCCTGCATCTGGATGCTAGCTCTGGAAATGGGGCGTGATGGACAGTTTAAACACAGACTGTGGCCCACCGGTCTGTATTGATCCGGCTCAGATTGACAACCGACCGAGCCAATCTAGCCGTGTGGCCATCCTGTGCTCCCTGTCGCTGTGGCATCAAAAATATATTTTTAGAGTCGACATGGGGTTGGTTTTCAGGAGAGTCGTAAACTAAATCATCGTCTCTTATTTTGGTTTTTAACTCTTTCTGTCTCTCTTCCTCTTTCTGACCAACAATATGACAGGGTGGAGCACTACAGCCCTTTAGCGCCCCCTTGCTTTTTTTTCACAAACTTACTTCTTGCCAGCTGTGTCTGTGTGTGTGTGTGTGTGTGTGTGTGTGTGTATGTATGTGTGTGTGTGTGTGTGTGTGTGTGTGTGTGTGTGTGACTCCCACAGATTCCTCCGGAAGGATGGGGGGGTCTGTCCTCTGTGGTGGCAGGGAGACAGAGCTTTGATGTGGCTACAACTGGCAAGGCTCTCCCTCTCTCTCTCTCTACGGGTGCCAAGGAGAAATGGTAGCCCCATGCCCTCTGATCTCTTCAAAGTAGGATCTTTTTTTCTGTATGGGTGTCTTTCTTCCCCCTCTCTTTCTTCACTCTCTTTATTTGTGTAACTCTGTTCTTCTTCGATCTCTTGCTCCTTCCATCCCTTTCCCTTATGCATGCTATGGCCCATTCTGTCTGTCTGTTTGTGTCTCACTTCGAGATCCATCCCCTTTCACCTCCTCTTTTGCCTGCCTCTCCTTTGTTGGTTTCCTTCCAGCGAGTCTAAATGGTAACATTGTGCAGATGGGCGCAAAATCATCAATCTGACGGACGCCTCAGGTCTTTTCATGGGCAGAGGTCTGCAGTGAAGTCATCTTCGCCCCCCTGTCAAAGTCCATAGACTTTTCATCACCCTCCCTCCCTTCAACTCCACCTTCCCTCTTGTCTCTATCTCACCCTGATATCCTACCTCACCTTGCCTGTTTAGGGCCTCCTATTTCTTGCCACTGTGAAACCTACCTTTAGCTAAGCAAATAAACAATCAGCTTCATAGGTGGAGCGTAAGTTATGCAGAAAAGTTAGAAGAAAAAAAAATCTAGAAAGATCTCTCTGGAACCTTAGGTAGACTTTAGGTATTGCCATAAGCTGTAAGTGATTGAGTTCACATTCTTTCTCCATGCTTTATGCACCTTTTGTGTGTGTGTGTGTGTGTGTGTGTGTGTGTGTGTATGTGTGTGCGCGCTTGCACATGTACGTGTGTGTGTGTGTGTGTGTGTGTGTGTGAGAGAGAGTTTCTGGAACATTCTCTCTTCCCAAATTGAGGCAGTGTGTAAGTGGTTACGTGCTTTCAGATCCAATCAGGTCTGACTAGGCAGGTCCTTAAGATCAGAACGGAGAAAGATTGCAGCTTACAATTGAAGTCTCAGATGTCCAGTGATTAGTCCTCGCTGACATGACCGCTAGACCCTCCAAATGGCCATATTTGGAGAGAGGAAGTTGCGGCTGATAGGGGGACTCACTGAGAAGATGAGATGGGGTGTTCATGAAAAAGAGAGGTTCTTGAAGACGTGTCTGTACAGATCAAAGTCATAAGATGAAGGTGGTGAGGCCGGAAGCCCTCCTGGGTCAATTTACAAAACCAACAGATTGCCTTATCGAGTCCTTTGTCATTCAACCACAGTTGACACAGCCTGACACTGAAACACAATAATAAGAGGAGCATCACCATTTATAAGACAATCCAGTTGTCGTTCAGCATGACCATGCGGAATGTCAATGCAGCCACTAAAATCCCCCTGCACATCCCCACATCCTTGCTGCTGGTTTTTTTCTTTCTTTTCTTTTTTTTTCTTTGTTTGTTGATGCCTCCCTTTTTTACCAGGTCGTCATTGTAAATGAGAACTGATTCTCGATTGACCTATCTGATAAATAAAGGACATAATAATAAAAAAGCTAACGTGATCCTAAAATATTCTGTTCTTCCGCATCCTTAAATTCTCTTCTAAGTTTCCTGTTAACGCGTGTTCCAGATAAGAGTGAATGCGCCGTGACTTTTCACGTGCCCTCCCGGTCTGGTGGCGAGTGATTAATGAACCGTCTGCATCTCTAGCTCTGTGAACTCTGGCCTGAACTTAATTAAATCTCCAACGCTGACCACCAATCATAAATTACTCCCTACAACCGCACCACGGCTTGAGAATAAAACTACAAATTGGATCCTTAGCCATTAATAATTCACACAAAGGAAAGGGAAAATAAAAAAGCTTGAGGGTGGTGAAGGCCAAAACAGGGTGGCCACGTCACAGCCAGGTGGGCTGCGGACCTGCGGTGCTGTGCTGGGTGATAGATGTGTGTTGTCTGGTGGGCATGTGTTTTGCAGGTTGCTGCTGTCACTGCTGGCTGACCTCTCCGCTCCCATCCCACCCGATCCCTCACCTGAGCAGCTGTCCCTTCCAGGAGAGGCCCTTCCCTGCTCTTCCTCCAGCTCCACTCCCATCGTGTAGACCCCCACTCGTATTGCGTCTGCACCATTCTGGAGATGCTTATGGTTCAGTGCATTATGATTGGTTGTGTGTGGGTGTGTGTGTGTCTATGCATATGTGCATGTGTGTATTGGATCTGATTAAAGTGTTTGTGTGCGTGTGTGTGTGTCTATGTGGCAGGGTGTGAGGGTTACTGTTTCCTGTGTATGCCGTCCCACTCTGTTGTGGACTTGTGACTTTGTCAGCCAACCAGGCGATTTTTGAAAGAACAGCTTGAGAGAGAGGCAAGCAAACCAAAGCTTTGCCAAATCTATACTGCTTTCTTGGTTTATTTTGTGTATTTTCTAAGTTAATGAGTATATGTGTTATTTAAATAAAATGTGTTCTTTTTTGTTCAACAGATATTTAAAATACTGTGATAAAAATATATATCTAATATGAAAGTCAATATCCAAGAATTGTGTTTGGTTTCTTATTTTGTTCTTTCTTTATTATCTGTCTCTATTTCAGTCTCTCTCTCTTTTTCTTTGACGCAAAAGCACACACACACAAACGAACAAACTAACTCTCACAGTCAGAAAACATTAAGACCTGCCACCCTGAAACGAACCGAAAGAGAACGCTGCACATAAATAACAGGTTTTAAGTTGGCCCTGGGCACTCATCCATTGCAGGTTAATCAATATCAGGCAGGCTCTTTTTCTCTAATCCTTCCAAATAGTAAGTCACATTATATTCCTGTAATAGCCTTAATTTGATCTCTAAGTGTAGTGATTATGGTGGGTTTTTTCCCCCCTCCGGTGTGTGTGCCATCTGAAGCAGAAGTCATAGGTACATGATGTAGGACTGGTCTTTGTGGATGCGGCAGCTCCAGAATTGGATTCTAGAATCCTTAATGGCTCCATGTCCACAGTGTTGCTTGTGGGTTAGGGCATGTTGGAATTCTATAACGTTCATTCATTTGTAACAGAATTAATCTGGCTAACATACAATGTATAAACCAAGAAGCTTTAGACCTTCAGTAAGTAGGCTTCCTTCTAAGATCAAGTTCCATACCAGCACTGGTCTGATTTGATAGCTGACCTCTGCCATCACATCAAAATGCCATTTTGAATATTTTATTATTTTGAGAACAGCAAGTTTCTCTTTAGGATTAGTCATGTTTCTCTACACAGACAAATCCAGTTTTAACTAATTAAAGCATGTTTTAAGAGACATTTTACTCAGTATATTGGACAAGTGCATTTGTTTCACAATAAAGTACTGTCTATTAGTCAGCTTTCTCTATAAATACTGCTCAAGTTGTTGTATTTACTACACTAAGGGATAACTTAGGAGGATTTTTCAGGCTCATGTAAGCAGTTGTCCATATTAATTTTGGTCTATGACTAGTCTGTTAACAATGCTTAGCAGAGAAAAGGCTAGGAAAAAAAATTATTAATAATTTGAAGCACTATTTACATTTCCAATTTTCAAACCTATATCTTTGCTTTTTCCAATATGATCAAATGAATGGAGGGAGTCATTTTCATACCCTTGGGGCAATGGAAGAATAAGGGGCCGCCAAAAAGAAGGAGTTTATTTTTTTACACTCTAAATTCAAAAGAATGTATGGCTTTTTGAACAGTGGAAGAATAGCTCTGATAATTTGCACTGCCTGTTTCAACCTCATGAATCTTAATCATGCGGAGCCTGCACTCAGGGGCGATTAGCTTGTCCTCCTGCCAGAGCGGAGTGCTCCGACCAGCTTTGGTAGACGGCCCGTTAAATGGATTGCATTTGTAGAAGGTTCTCTGTTCGGTCTCTCTGAATGTATGTCCGGGCTACTTCTAAAGCTTGATCCAACTTCCAGTATTCCAATTCGAAGGTAGACTTTGGATGATGACAGTAGACAACTGTGGCAAGTAATCTCTCACAAAGATCAGTTCCAAAGAATGTCGTCAGTTCGGAATGTTTAGTGTGAATGTATGGCTGGAAATAAAGGATGATGTCAGAGGTTACCTCCAAAAAAAATAAAATAAAAAATACTACACAAAAATGCATTGTCATTACAAAATCCTGACATCATTTGTGGCAAGGGGGTGTGGACTTGTTTTACTACTACCGTTAAATACAATTAGTCTACGAGGCTAGGCTTGTGTTCCCAAGCTCCCTCCGACCCCAGCTGGGAACAGAGGAAGAGTCTCTTCTTAATCACAGACATTAAATTCTAAGTTACTATGTCTGGAACAATGATGGCAGTCTGGAATCATACACTTAGTAAAAAGATGCTGACTATTTCTCCACCCCCTCTATCTTTATACCAGTATTAAAACATTGGCTAAGTGGCAGCAGTAGTACATCATTAGCTCTTCTCTCCCCTCTCTGCTATGGGCTCTGGAAGGGGGACATAAATCAATGTTTTATAGCTCCTAGGGGCCCCGTGGATCAGACAGAGCTCTGTGCTGAGAAATTAAAGGCTTTCTAATGGGGCTTTGCAGCAGAAACATATTGCTGTATTTGTGGCTTGCTCTCCAATCCTGATGGTGCTGGAAGTATCTTGATCTGGTCAAGTCAGCAACAGGTTGTCTGCCAAGGGAAGAGAGGAACACATGGTATGGGGCTGTGAATACAGTTGAGGGACAAATTAGACATACACATCCCTGAAGGCGCTGACCTAAGGGTAAGATTATAGTGCCCAAAGGGGACTGCAACATGCTATCCATGACATTTCCTTAGTACATCTACATGCATGTATGTTTATATATATATATATATATATATATATATATATATATATATATATATGCTTATTTATGACAGGAGTACCTATTAACCTGTTGAGTGAATGAATCGTTACTATTCTTAGACCTCCAGTGAGCAATAGTCAATTTAAATGGAAGCAGAAGTACAAACATCCTTAAAAAAAGACATTACTGATGCAGGCAACATCAAAGCGGGGCATATTCCAGTTTTGAATGGAAATACACTTTGTAAACCAAAAAAGAAATACTGCAGCCTGGATGATGTTGGGATTTTCTGCTATCAAAATCTAGTCTTGCTTTGTCCGTATCACTTTCATCTTAATTTCTTTTCATCTTACCATTGGTCATGCTCCCCTTAAATGAGTCTGCGAGTCTATATATAAACTTGCTTAAGAGGTTACTCCTGTGCTATTACATTCTGGCTTTCGTCATCTTTGTTTGAGGAGGGAAACCAGCATTTAAAACCAATTTCCAGAGTGCTTGTCAGACAATTTAAAACAGAGAGAAATAGGGGGAGAGGGACAGAGAGAGAAACAGAAGGGGGGGGGGGGTTCTCTCCTATTCATTGGTCGTCTGTCTTTGTACAAAGCACAACTTTAAAGTTTACCACACCATCAACAGTTGAAAAATAAGATATGGAAGAGAGTAGCTGGCCTTGAGCATGACCATGGCACGTCCGAACACAGCCGACTGGGCATGTTCACGGAGGAGACTACAGAGCTGTCATCCATTCTTCATATCCCGGATGTATGGACACAGGTCTGCCTGAAGTTCCTAGCATCCTCCCCAGTCTAGCCCATGCCTCTTAAAGAGCAGCAAAATTTCAACTAGACAATCCACAAGCAGTGATTTAAAAAAGTTAAATATAAGGCTTGTTTAGATGTCGTTGATGGATTTTACTGTGTGGCATAAAGGGTCAAACGTGTCTCTCTTTGTAGGTCAGGTTTACGCAAGTTTGTGTATGTGTGTGTGTGTGTGTGTGTGTGTGTGTGCGTGTGTGGGCAAGTGTGCACAAGCATGAGAGTAAGTGTGTGAGTAAACAAATATTTGATCCCTTGAGACGACACATTTTGTCTATGATACTAATGCATGCATCTTAATCTAAAGGTGTTGAAGACCTCAGGAAAGCGTCACATTGATGAAAATCACATTAAAGCTACAGGGAGCCGTCACACTTATCTTGCTCTTTTCTTGGGTGAAAAATGGTGTACTGTGTCACATAATGACAAAATGAACATTTGCCTACGAATGCACTATCCCAGTCAGCAAGCATATAAAAAGCTAGCCTCCTTTGCATAAGATGTGGACTGAGCAATATGTGCAGCCTATAGTTAGCGGTCACACTAGATGTGTTTCTCGCGAAATGTTCCAGCTCTGACTTTCATTTTCACCTACCTCATTTCTTGGCCTGGCCCTCGTCTTGGTAGACGGTCCACAGAAACCTCCCCATCACACGGCGTAACGACATGCCACATTCATCTCCAGGCCTAAAATAGCCCATTATCTAACTGGCAAAAGACACATCTCAGTGCCCAGACACTTTGTCATGTTGTTGCCGTAGCGACGACTCTCCTTTCCCTCCCAGAATGCCGCGCCCCAGGTAGTGTTCCTCGCCAGACGTCAGAAATGAATATTTCAGGAAATGAGATGAGTGGAGGAAAACAACAGGAGAACAGGCTGTGAATAATAAGGGGGACCGCACTTGATTAGCTTCCAACGACATTCTCCAAGTTCAACACTGGAAGCAAAATAGCCTCAACATGTTTAATTGGCGTAAAAACGGTTGCAGGTACCTATTAGTCTGACGTGCTTCAGCCCTGTCTGTGTGTCGGGGCACCTGTGGTAGGTGTCCGTGAAAGTAGCCGCCAAACAGTGTCTGACAAGGCCACAATAACGATGAGCCCCCATCCTGTGGTCCTGGCGTCTACTGACCGTAGAGAACATCAGCGGGAGGGCGGCAGACTGACCAGGAGGCCGAACTGAAACCTTCTGACGTGACGTCAAAGTTCACCGTTTGGACATCTTAAGACACTTTTTCGTTTTGCGCACCGCCATAACGAAATGGTTGCCGAATAAAAATAGCCCTCATGCCTGTCTGCTGTTTGATGTTCCAGGATGGTAATGTTAGAAGTCCCTAATGGCACACAAATAGCGGCTGACAGTATGTCACCTTTTCAGTTGTTGTAACAGTGAGCATAACTGTATAGTAGGATTCAAAATAACGAGGCAATAAGTATGTTAAAATTATCCTGAAATATGCACACTTTGTTAATGTATACGATTTTTTTAAATATTTGAAACAACTCGAAAGTCTTTTTTTCCGTTTGTTTTTTTTTACATAATTACGATTACTAGGCAACAGTGTCGCCCCCAAGGGGTGGCCTGGGGTGACATGTGCTACCCAACAAAATGTACCGGCCACCCCACGTCCCTTGCTTTTTCCTCCTTTTATAACTTAAGATTCTGTATATATAGCCTACATTTCTATGCTTGTAAAACGATCAATTGAACGCAGCACTACATGGGTGTTGTTGCACTGTTCAACGGCCGGCGCTTCTACAGGACTGCCTGTATTGCATATCATGAGCAAAAACGTTGGTGTGCCACCCTAAGATTATTACTGGCCCAATCAGGCCGCCCTAAAGAAAGTATTCTGAGGGCGCCACTGCTAGTCAAGTAACGTTGTGGAGACCGCTGGAACAACCCTACTCTCTTCTACAGTCAACGTTGTTTACAAACTTTACATACAGGTTAGCAATATACACCAGCTGGCTGTTGCTCTACTATTTAGCAGTGTGAGTGTTCAACAGGGATTAGGGCCGCTGACATTTGAAACTTGACAACACTGAAACGTTTGTAGCTCCGGATGATCTTTACACACTTGAGCACAATCCTTTCCAATATACACACGCACGAGACACGCGCACAAGCCTGGGGGTTGCTCAAAGTAATGTGTTCCGTGTCAGCCAGTGCCACAACTCGAATGCCAGTGTAGTGCGGTGGGAAGCGGAGCGGCATGACTCGTGAAACACAGGTCGCTCATGCATAATGCATCCTCCACGCCGCCCTCTTTAAAACAGGGAGCTGTCGTCCCTGGTTAGGCCTGCTCCGGACCACACCACGCCTGCGTCCGGCTCAGCCCTTCGCCTCTGCCGGCTCTGCGCATTAACACGTCGGTTTTCATCACCAACCCTCATCCGCGGAGGCGTGCTGTTTTTCCTTTGCTGGGAGTTTGGGAGAAACACTGTGTCTAATCTGCCTGGACAACAGCGGACAGTCCAGGGTAAGTAAGGACATACGGCGAGGCACGAAGCACCACCACTCTCAATGTCACGGTGGTAAAACTCGATCTGCAGCATGCCTTCAATCAGTGGTACCCATTCACGGCAAATGAAACAAGCAAAGTAAACCACACACATGACATTATGAACTGTGATGCTGTTGGGGTTGAAATACACTTAACTGTGTTATCGGTTTGCTATTATTTATGCCCCAGTACCATGCCCCAGTGCAAAAAGTGGTTAATATGCAAGTGGTATAAGCCCTTAACTGCTATTCTTTTTTGAACAGTCCCATCTGTTGTCATTTATATCTTGAAAATGATATGTGTATACAAAAACTCTACTAGCCCAACTATTGTTGTCTGCTGCCCCACAAGTCCCACAATGACTCCCTGCAACAAGCAGAGGAAGTTTACTTCACACAATCCTGTTTCATTTGCATTTTGTTTTCAACGTCCATCGGGTGGCACAGATTTTAGTTGTTGCATATAGGCCTAAGCCACGTCCTCCTGCTCCCTGCGTTTTGGAATGGGAAAATTACATTCTGTCATTGGCTGGTAAAGGGGCGCCATGCCCGCAGAGACAGGATGAGGACTAGGCTGTCACTGTAAGCAGTCAAGCGCTTATTCATGAAATGGAATTACTCTCTGACAATGGCTCTGCTGGCTTTTGAAGCTGCCTGTCTTTTCTGAACTGTAAATCCTTTGGCTAGCGGCTGCTCCCCTGCACCTCCCTGCGCTTTGCCCCCGCTAACTGTGGAAGTGGGATTCCAAGCACTCAGCCCTTTCATGCAGGCAGACAAAGAACAGGTTTTGTCATCAACATTTTTTTCTAATAAAACCCAAACTGGGTAAAGCAAACACAGATCGAATGATAGTATTGTGTAACTGATGGCGTCAAAGTTGTGTGCAAGTGTGAGCTGCATCTACAATGAAAAGTTAGTTGTGTCAGGCCTTCCCAAAATACTCCATCAGTAGAATTGTTGCAGAGAAGTTGTAGTACAGTAGTTGCAATATGTATAATAATACTAATGGAAAAAGACATCACCCACTATACTTGTCTTCCATGTTCTCTTTGCTGTCGGTTACTTTGTCTTTGTCTTCCTGGAAGTATAAAACCATAATTAACTGAGTATCTTCCCTGAATCCTTTCTATTAAAACATGAGATTTTAAATTCATTACTAAACCATTTTTATTGGTATGATGTTGCAGCAAAATATTCACCCATAGAGAAATTTTATTTCAACTGCTAGAAATATACATATTACCATTTCACCTGACAGATCACAGTCACAATCACTGTATGTTTTCTGTGGTGCAGAGGAGTGTGTGTTCGCAAGAGCAGGTGGAGCTGTCCCTCTCTAACAGAGTGTCCATATCTTGGACTTTTGATAAGGAAAACTATGGGCTGAAATGACAAGAAACTGAATTTGAATTTCATTAAATTGAATTTGTATTGCACATTTGAAATTGAATTTAACGGTTTTGCATTGGTTTTACATATTTTAATTTAATGGTTTTAAGTTGAATTTTATCCACATTGAATCCAGTTTCCATTTATTTCCTGTTTGCTTAAAAATTCAGTTCTTAAAATTCAAGTTTCAGTTCTCACTGACTAACATCCGTGGACTTGAGAAAAGCAAATGAGCACCCATTCAATAGAACAAATTATCACCCACTGTTTGTCTGTAAACACTAGTTACAGTACAACAATTATACTAATTGGATGAATAATTAAACTCAAGACGGGATATTAGGAAAAATGCGCCAACTAATCTTTCTGATGGTGGCGTTAGGTTTAACTAGTAGTGGGCGTACTGCAGTGCTAGCTAAATAAACATTAACACTTGGAGGCAAGAGCCTACTTGTAAAGCTGCTCTGCTACGGAAGCCCTAAGAGGCCATGCATTAACACATTTTATTTAGTCAGTTTTTCAGTTTTTGTCAGTTTTTGTCCGTTCTTGTGTTCTCATGAAATCGTTTGACATGGCTATGTTGTGTTCGGAATTGCCGACAATGCATCCTTAACATACTAAATATGAACTATGAATTTCCAGCCATATTTAGTATGTTAAGGATGCATAGTATGCGATTCCGAACACAGTATAATCTTTCATGGCCATACTGTCATATCACTGCTTCAGCTGGGAGCTTGTCTGTTCCCTCAGCCCTATGTTCCCTCAGCCCTTCCCTCTAACCTATGTTCCCTCAGCCCTATGTTCCCTCAGCCCTATGTTCCCTCAGCATCTTTCATTTTGTTTCCATTCAAATTAGGCCCCATGTTACCTCAGCCCTCAGCCCAACCTCAACCCCCATTTATAGTTATTGTTGTAGTGTGAACAGGATATTTTATCTGACTTGGAACGATTTTAATATTTGTATAGTTACAGTTATCGTTCTAGGTGTGGAGGCCGCCTAAATACGATTGCTTGGTCGTGTGAAGTGGTACCTTTTCCCACGGCTGAGCGGTTAAGGACACTGACCCCAGTGCTGGCAAGACGCAGTAAGACCTCTGATTCGATCCGTTGTAGTGGCGAACAGGGGAGGAAGCCCGGAATTCTCGCTAGCACTGGGGTCAAAAAGTCAGGACCCAGCGACCTTTACAACAACCGTTACATAAAGATTGGGTGCTGGTCACTTGTGATTGGCCCAAAATGTTTATGGAATGTGTTGCTCACTTGTGAGTGGTCAAATGTTTGTGAAAGGCCTAGGGCTACATTTTGGAATATAATGTAATGAACTGAGGGGGTTGCAAATCAGTTGAATTGGCACGACAACTCGGCGGTTATTGAATGTTCAATACAAGTCTACTCTCTCCAACACTTGACTCTTGACTCTAGTTAGATTCTTCTAAGATATTTAGAAGAAGTTAAGTATTGAATCCTCTGAAAAACCACGACCCTTAGAAAACCAATAAGCCATGGTGTGAAAGGAAAATCAAACAGCTTTCATTTAATTACGATACAAAAAATTATGGCACAAAAGGGTCCAGCGGAGATGTTCCTTCCAACCTATGGTTCATCCATACCTTTTATACTTTCAAGGTTACTACATGTCTTAGTCTCATTGGTTTAACACATAACCTAATAGCACATAGGCAGTGACATACACACAGTTATGTAGACCTAAAAATCTTTCCTCTGTCCTGAGACCCACAAACACAGACCCCCATAAAAGAACCTTCTATAGACTACAATACAGTAAATTTGTTTTATAAGCTCTAAGTTTTAATTTTCCCTTACGTTCCCGTGGTGGCTCCCTCAGGCAGGCTATAAGGTTGGACTCATTCCTCTCTACAAGCCTGTTGCTTTGAAAAATGATCAAAGTGCTCCGAACAAGCATGCTCCTTGCGAGGGTCATGAAAGACAGAGAACCAAACATCAATTTGTATGAATCAAACAGCCAATTCGCCCGAGGTCATCAAAGTTGGCCCCTTTTGCGCTTCAGAGAGAGCACTAATGAAGGTGGAAGTCACCGCCTTGGTGTGAACTTTGGCAAAGAGAAAAAGTATGGGGTCAATTATTGTGACCTAAAGCTCACGGTTAACCAATTAGGAATTTGCACTAAGCTCCCAGAGTACTGATAAAGACTGAATGCAGGCTACACACCAAAGCAGAATTTAAACTTGGTCGTGTCTCAAGATCCTCTACGGAATGAACATATATCCAACCATATAATATTCCATTTTACATTCAGTAATCAAAATGTGTTGTTTGATTATGTAATGTATAATACCATAGTGGGAGAATGAAAGCATTTGTGATGTGAACACAAACACAGATCCTTAAACTGACAAACCCAAGACATCCTGTGAATGAAGAAACTTACAAATGACAGAACAGAGGTCATCTTCTATATATTTAACAGTTAATTCAGTTTGGGTCAGTCTGCCTGTCTGTATCTGTCTTATCTATCCATGTACCTATAATGGGTCTTGTAGATGTTGACACAACCAAACAAAAACATCGGATCTGTGCATGAATCCTAATTGAGCATTAAGGCCTGCAGCGTGAACGTAGCCTAAAAGAGAACCTATCTATAAAGACTTTTTGGGATATTCTGATATGGTATAATGAGTGCTGATTTGAATAGAAAGTAGTGTCCTCATTTGAATGGATAAGCGTGCCTCTTGTAGCATTAGCATTCATCAGAGGGCTTGTGTTAGCTTCTCTTAGAAATACCTCCTGTGGCACAATGCTGCACACTGCTCCTACCTTCCTCAGACATCTCCTTGTTACACGGACCACTGCCCCCATGCTGGCTGCTTACCACTCAATCATATGCCCCGTGCATACAGTACAAGCTTATAGAAACACACACACACACACAAACACACACACACACACACACACACACACACACAAAGTCCATTACAGCTTTTGCTTGTGTCATCTCAACCCTCTGCAATGCACCTGTCCATACATGCAACCTCTATGTAAAGGCAGCAGAGAGTCCATATTTGTTGTAGTACCAGCCGCTACCCACTTAGGTCAGGGAGAAAGCTTCAGCATCTTCCCGTGACACCAACACCGTGCAACAAGCTGCTGCAGTCCCTGGCTGTGCCCGCACCCCAGTCGTCCTCACAGCAGGCTATTACCCAGCCTAATTATCAGACAGACAGACATAAGCCAACAGCCACGGGGAATAAGCATTCAGCTCCATGACACAGAGAGACTTGCGCAAACTTCTGAGCAAACACTGCCACCCATTTTAATAAAGATGTATGTCCCGCCAGCGACCCAGGGAAAGGAAGAGAAGAAGAAGAGACGGTGAGATAAGCAGAGACCAAAGCAAGGGTGGATACAGAGACATCCGACAGAGTACAGCCTGTCAATCAATCGCCTGACTGTTTTTTTTTTGTGTGTATTTATTTATCCACTGAGCTCACCTTTCTTTTTAAGCCACCAACATTTCAAGCTGGGTGTGTTTGTTAAGGGGCAGCTGATTGAGCTGGCAAACACAAATCAACTGGTACATGTATTTTTCTATTTCATCCCGATCGGTCTCCATTAGAGCATCCTCATCAGAGATGACATGATTTTTTTCTGTGTAACTTGACCAGAAATGTACAGATTGCCAATTAATTAATCTCACTATTTCAGCATACACATTTAAAGATGCCCTGATTCCGACACCCAATCAGGACTCGTCTCAGTATGATTCTTCACGTGATTGGATGGGTGCCATGTGTGCCGAAAATCATGAGCGGATACTGACCAACCCCAACAGCCTATAACAGCCAACCTCCTCCAAAAGTAATAGAACCAAGCAGAGCACACAGCGCATGTGATCTTATTACAGTAGAAAATGGTAGAAGAATGCAACTCAAATGAAAAGTCCCTACGCAGCACGAAGGATGAATCAGCCCTTAATTAAGAAGTTGCATTAATTAGCACAGCGTTGATAGTGTGCAGTAATCACATAAATAGCTCACAGAACAATGTAGAGTAGCAGTACCATACTGATAGCATCGTAAAGAGACTCTGCCAGGGAGTTTCCCCTTCGTCTCTTGGAGGCAATATTTTCTGTTACCCAGGGGAAAGCTTTACAGTAAAATCCCTGATTTTGTGTCTTATAAACACTATGAAAAGTTCCACAAATCAAACTCACCAAATAAGAGCTATAATCAAATAGACAAAACGATGAATAATAAAGATGGAAATGGGCGGACCTGTTAGAGAACTTGGCTGGGATTCTTTTCTGTATAAAAGAAGTTTACTGCTGCGAGAACTCTTTTCCAAAGCGTGTAATTATCACCACGGCTTCCGCAAACCTCTCACATATGGGGAGATTAATTCATGGGGGAAAGAAAACAGCCGACTACAAACAAAGACAAACAGTCGGAGCAGACGAACTGGGCGATTCATTATGTGTGTGATTCAATTACAAACAGGGACAACGTCTGTGCATTTTCAGTTGAACAAATTACCTTCCAAACCATAATTAATGCAGGACATAAATCACTTGTCACATTTCATTATGGCACAAATCAGAAAAGGGATGTGGCTCTGATTTTTCCACCGAGCTCTCAACTTTGGGTTTGAAGAAGGGCTGGGAAGACAAATGAGTGGGCTTTTGTGCCTTATTGTGTGTGTGTGTGTGTTTTTGTGTGTACTTGTGCGTTTGTGTGTATTAGAATACCCCACTGTGATCTTAGCTAATATCTATTTACATCCTACAACATTCTTAGACTGCTTTAAAGATCTCTGATCCCTTAAACTAGCATTTATGGTCACAGTAGGGCCTCACTATTTAACCACCAGAGATTATTTGTGCTGGCAGCTCAAAGCAGTCAAATGCACTGGTCTAAAGTAGCCTAACGGGTTTATGTACGGTGGAATGACTTACAAAAAGCCAAATATCCATGCTTGTTTGAAATGTAATCCCCATAACTATCATACAAATATTATCCCCGTGCTTTACATTTACAATAATAGAATATGTAACCTGACGTTATTGAATCGTCATCTGGAAATTACATTCATCCCACAGAAGCATTCTCTTATATTTTTCATGGCGTACTTATGGTGTAATATATGCAGCCCCTTGCCACAATATACTCAGTATCATTAAAAAGTATATAATGAGGCCACTCACAATTGCATTTGTAATTTGGGCAACTTCACTTTGGACGATGCAATAACTAATTGTCCCGATCAACCTTCCTGGAACACATAGGCCTACTTCATTTGGAATTGCCCTCTCATTTACATAATGATTACATATAAATAAGACAAGTAACAAAATACCTAATAAACAAAACGGCTTGTTTACAGTAGAACAGGGCCTGTGCTGCATCTCATTGGCTAAGCAAGCCATTTAAAATATCACATTTAAGATGGACAGTGTGACAGATGGCTGGACATCAATACATTAATTTTGTGCGAACTCAGTAACACCAGCAAAAATAGTTCAAGGTCATGTTCTTCATTCACACAACGAGCAACTTATGACCGCATCAATGAAGTAAGGCAAGGTTCTTACTTTGGAACATTTACTCAGCCTCTGCATAGACCTTTCAACCCAATTATAGCTTAAACAAACAATTAACAAAATATATAAATAACTATTAATGAAAGCCTTTATCATCCATCTGAATCCCATAAATCATTATTTAATCATTAGTTAATATCAAAACAAAATATGGACGTGGATGATGATAATTTGATTAATCAACTCAGTATTGATTAGGGCGCTCACCAGCCGATTGCGGTAAACCAAAAGGGCACAGGGTGGGTCCCTCTACTCCCACGGGGAAGATGATAGGGAGATAAGCTCTTCTAGCCACAGAACAGAGGATCAAGGATAATATTGTGTCATAAATCTATCTACAGAATTATGATCCGTTAAGACTGATTTCCCCCAGAGCAAAAGTTCCTTCATTGATTTCCTGAATTTACTGCACTGGAATGTAGCTTTGGGGGTGTCCTGTCCATGGGAGGGTGGTGGGGCATTTAACTGCGAGTTGAGACTGAGCGGCCCGGTAAAACAGAGTGGAGCTAATTCAGTAGCCATGAAACTGAATAGTCCAGCTCCCTGTCCACAAGCCTCCACTCCCTGGTAGGGCCCTGTCAGTCTAACCACGACAGCAGAGCACCTCCTCTTTGTTTGCCTTCCACACAATTAACATGCACACTTTTACAAGGGGCAGTATCTGTTCGCCCCGCCGCGCTCAACCACCTCTATCAACCTCCGGGGTGGCAAGGGAGGAGCAAATAAAACCAGATCTAAAAAGAATCGATAAATGTTTCATCGGATTTAAAAGACGGCGTTAGCCTCCGTTTTATGGCGGGTGCGCTACAGTTTCAGTGTGGCCGAGTCCTTGGGTTTAAAAGAAAAGTTTATGGTGCTGTAAACATAGCCCAATTCTCTTTTCCATTTCGACCACATAAAGTCCCGACGGATCTGTAAATCTACAAGGGAGATTGGAAGCTCTTTTGCCCCCTCTCTTTCAATCTATTTTGCCCCTTGTTTTCTCCCTCTCCTCATAGGGCAAAGGCTGATGTACTGTATGTGACAATGCAGAGGTTAGAATTTTGGCAGATTAGTGCGTGTATCAAACAACAACAAATTATTTTACTAGTATTTAAATGATTGGTCTGATGTTGTTTAGACGCCATTATATTGTACTTTATTGATAGAAAATGGAAATTATATGTTGACTTTTCCCTTTGCTTGTGGTAGAAAGGATTGCTATTATGGAAAGAAAATAAGACATCCTTAGAGAGCATACTGTATGTCTCAAATAAATGAACCATTTGACCAGTCTAGGTTTGTCAGTTAAGTGAAACGTATGACCCCCAGTCTACCTTCAGTTCAGCTAGTGTGTCTTCGCTGACCAAATCATCAAAACAGCCATAAATGATATATAAAGGGAATAAGCCCTCTCCGTGGTTGAGCAGGTCCCCCTGGGGGCAGAGTTAAATTTGGGTCAGCACTTTATTAAGTGTAACAGATGCCTCCCTCGGACTACCCCTGGGTGGGGGGAATTGCATTTGCGGTCGGCTCTGACAGAATGGCGGACAGTTATGATAAGAGAGTGGCAGAGCAGAAATCCATTTAGCCCCCCGACCACGACAGTGGGGAAGCCGACTGGTGGAGTGTGAATCTCTCCCTTGGCCGTCTGTGTGAGAGGGAGAGGCAGAGGAGAGGTAACAGGTGCCATAGAAGAGGTTTTCCAGGCCGTGGTAGTTTGTCTGGCCCAGCGCAACACCCCAATTTACACATCATTAACCTCATCCAGCTTTCACAACACCTTTGGTGGCTGAGTGAAATATTCTCTCGATAGTCATGTTCATAAAGATGCGGTTGCAGTTTATCTAAATTAAAATCTGCTTCCCTTACCGCGTTTGATTACACATTCAAGCTCTCACATGCTTAGTGGGGAGTTTATCTCAGCTCTTCCAAGATAGTTTACAAACGACCCAAAAAATATATCTATCCTTTTATTTCACAGGCCTAGAGGGGGGAGGTGGTGACAGAATTAGAATTCAGAAAGCCAACGGTACTGCTACATCACTAAGCCACGCGGCCTGACTGCAGTGTGGTTGATTTCTTCCAAGTGGTGCTGTCTTCCTCCTGCTAGGCGTTTGTTGTGATTCATCCCTCACTGAGTCCAAGGCTCCTGCCGCTAGGTATTCACGTGGCCAGCTGGAGCTGCCAGATGTGTCGTCGGATTCCTATGCAGAGCGGTTGACTGCTGCTCGGATTCATAAGCAGAGCGATTGACTGCTGCTCGGATTCATAAGCTGCGTGACTGACTGCTGTTGGCACAATAGCTGCCGGCGGAGCCAGTGGTGGCTGACAAACGATGTAGTCGTTGCAGCGTCGAGGGAAATTACCCCGCGCTCTCCCAGGACGCCCGGTAATCATCCCACACCCCTACGACTCTTTCAGTGCCTTTTTAACTGCCACACTCAATCACCAGCCAACAGATAATAGACAAAGCCACAGTGGAGGGCATTGTGTGTGTAAATGTGCATTATGACTGTGGGCTTATTACACACATCACTTGTGCTGTTACAGCCACATATGCCCTTCCCTTGTACAGAGAAACACCCCCTCTGTTGCCTTTCAGAAAGGCTATCATCAGGCCGGACAAACAGGATTCATCGAGTCACCTAAATGAACCGAATGGGCATAAGCGTAAGCTGTTGCAACAAGAAACACGGCGTTAAGTGCAAACGAGAAATTAATTTGACTGTCAAATAAAGCACTCGTGAAATGCCGTTCTCTATTTTCTCCTTCTCTGTTAATTGTTGCAAGAAAAACTAATCACTGAGCGTCGACTGCTTAACTCACTTTGTATTATGTTTTAATTGACAATACGGCAGTGAGGCGGCTGCCATTATGAAGAGTGGGCGAGGAAAACACCACATTACAGTGCATTAAAGTCAATTAATTGGAAAACTCCTCTGTGAGGCAGCGAGCGCCCACAGTGACAGTGCACACTCCCTTTGTAAAAACGTGGACGCTCTAGCAGTTGGGCTCTGTCTCCAAGAAAGCTAAATGTTTCGTGGAGGCAGCAGCAGGTTGACCTGTGATGCAGGAGACAAGGTGTCCCCTGTTAAGATGACAGGCACTTTTGTCGGGAGAATGTATTCGACTCTGCTGGCTAATAGATTTTGTTCAGCTTGACTGGGCAAGAGTCGGAGAAGGTTGCTTCTGAAAATGCAGTCCAATAAGGTCAACGTGTTGAGGGAGGAATTGTGTGACAGTTCTTTCTGTGTACACACAGAAAAAGAGTTTATCTGAGGTGTTGTGACACACGGGTTTTAAAGGATGTGCTTTTTCCTGTTTTCAATTGAAAGTCTTCAACTATCACACAATGCTCTCACAGACAGCCCTCGTAACCCGTAGTATCAACCATCTGATACACTCTCACAATAACATTTTTCTTCCCTCTCTCCTCTATGTGTTGGTTCTGCTAGGTTGCATGTGTATTTGTTTTGCTGACACTTGTCTAGAGACAAGTCTATACCCAGACAGTTGGGTGATCAAGAATATAACGAAACAAACCAAAAAAAATACAAATAAAACCCAATCTTCTATCTTGTGTACAATTGCTGGAAATGGCACGTGAAGGAACGGGATATGACGGGATTCCATTACAGACTGAGAGAGTTCTTCAGACAGACTGACAGAGTTCTTCCGACAGACTGAGAGAGTTCTTCAGACAGACTGTGAGAGTTCTTCAGATAGACTGTGAGAGTTCTTCAGACAGACTGTGAGAGTTCTTCAGACAGACTGTGCTCATGGGTTTGGCCGATGGTCACGTTTGGTCAGTTGAGCACCTTGCTTGCCTGGGAATGGGGGCTGAGCAGCCACTCACTGCATCTACAGCTTGTTGTTTAACTCTTTTAATGACTCTCCCAGCAAGGCCGCTCATTAAAAGGGCTGTGAGTGGTGGTTAGTTAAGCGTGACCCGTAAAGCCTCAAGAACACTTTGTTTCAACCTAACCCCCTGTGGTGGGATTAAAGTGTAGGACAACATTTCAACTCCAATGCAAATTGGGAGTGAAATCTGGCATTGCGCTTCCACCAGCACTTAAAGACCTATAGATTTGCATTCTCCGCGGGGAGGACTGAGATTGTTGCAATCGCGAAGAGTTTTTGTTTTTTCTTTTCCTCAATTACCAACAACAGACAAAGGATCAATTTGATTGACTTAGCCCTGATTTGCTTTACTGCTTGTAGCAGCCAATTAAATTGAGTTAGTGCAACTGCTGTGGCCTGCCATTGGCATGTAAGGTGAACAGTTTAGGCGGACAGACAAAAGACAAATTCTCTCACTGCAGCCTACAGCTTCCACTCTCTGCCTTATATACTGGCCTTATACTAGTGGAGTAACAGACTTTAACTTATAAGAAATTATTTGGAGTTGAACCTGAGGGAAAAGAGAAAATGGGTTAAAATAAGACTCAACATTACCAGAAGGAGCTATTTTTGATCATAAAAACTACTTACTTTTGAGATCTCTCACAGTAGTCCCTAAGTCAAATTCCTAGTAGGCCTATGTGTTACTGTATCAGCAGAAATAAAGTCAAGTCTGATTCTGTACTTTGTGGGTGACAATAATATAACTTCTGTACTATAGTACACTGCTCAGTTGCAGTAGAAATGAGGTTACGCTATGTCTGTCTTGCAACCCTAAAGGTAATTGAAAAGTAGAGTATTGAAATATTGTTGTCCCTCGGTTTCCTTTTTGCAGTGGACCTGAGCGTGCTCTGTCCCTCTCTACATTACGGTTGAACGAGCTTTGTTTGTTCCAGGACCTTGCAAACATATTATACGTCTTTGTCTGTGATAACAGAGGGGAACTGTGCAAACACTATCCCCCAACTGTGCAAACACTCAGACATCCACAAGTAGCCAGAATGCATCCATACGTTCTTCCTCTCTCCCTCTCCCTCTCCCTCTCCCTCTCTCTCTCTCTCTCTCTCTCTCTCTCTCTCTCTCTCTCTCTCTCTCTCTCTCTCTCTCTCTCTCTCTCTCTCTCTCTCTCTCTCAAACAAACACACACACACACAAAGAAACACACAGAGGGAGGCAGACATGCATTCACACGTGCATAGTAATATTCATAAATGACACATAGACAAAGTTAAGAAGAAAAAGACACAAAACACTTACCCCAACACCCTCCAGAGAATATGTCGGTCATCCTTTAAATTGCATTAGTTTAGCTGTTTTCACTGCTCGGCTAGCATCATTTCTGCTTGTGCTTTGATGGTGGTAAAATCACTTTTAGGTCGAGGAGAATTAAGGACAGTGGCCTCCACTCACTCAGGCAGAACACAATCCGAATAATGGGGTGCTATAGCGGAACAGGTTTTTCCAGTCGGGCTCATAATACCTTGGACGGGAGAAAGAGCATCGCAAGCCACCCTCCAGTCCAGTGGGCATGTAGGTCAAAGTCACATCACTTCCCCAGCTCTCCACAGGACATGGCTATCGATAATCTGCATGGAGGTTTGTTATGTTATTTAAATGTCCCTTTCAACAGTTAAAACTGTCGTGAAATGATAGTTTTTTAGATGGCCAAATAAAACTGGTGAAATTGAGGCATTGTCTCTGTGTGTTTTTTTTTTCCCAAAGTGGGTGAGTGCTAGCTTGCATCCTTTTGTTATTGTTATATTGTTATATATAATTTTTTGCAACATATTTATTTGGGTTTAAGCACCACACAAGTCATTTTCAGGAAATCGCATCCGCCTCATGCACTGCGATAGTTTACATACTATTTGTGTATATTTAAGCACCACACAAGTCACTTTCAGGAAATCGCATCCGCCTCATGCACTGCGATAGTTTACATACTATTTGTGTATATTTAAGTGTGTGTGAGAGAGAGTCTCTGTGTATGTACAGTTTGTATGAGAGTGTGTGTATAGGATAAAGAGAAGGGAAGTAAAATAGCAAGAGAAAAAATAGCAACTGAGTAGGCTCATTTGTGCGCCCGGGCACATGACATTGTTGAAACAGGCCCATGAGTAGCTTTGTTAAGCTGTGATGTCGGTACACAAGTAGCTGCATTTTTTACGAGGCAGCGTGTGTTTAAATGCACAGTGGAGAATGTTGCTGTCACTTCCAATTCCATGTTACCCTGTACACCGCTCACCCTGCTTCTAACAGAGAATTGTGTGAATGAGCTTCTTCAATTATGGAGGTGGGCAAGGGTTTTAATGGAGTGTGTTCGTTCATAGGTGTGTGTGTGTGTGTCTGTGTGTGAGAGAGAGAGAGAGAGAGAGAGAGAGAGAGAGAGAGAGAGAGAGAGAGAGAGAGAGAGATGTGTAAATACAGACATTGCACACAACTTCTGACACTTTGTTTGATCCCCTGCATTTCACATATTTCAGGGTAGGAAAAAGCCTCTGAAAAAGAGAGAGAGAGGAAGAACGTGTGTGTGTGTGTGTCTATGACAGGTATGTCTGTGTGTTTGTTTGTTAAAAATACATCCCACCAGTGGCCCTATTTAAGTCTAAAGGGTCAGCGTCTGGTCTGGAATCAATCCTGGAGGATGGATGCTGATATGCCCATCTCCTTCCCTCGCCTGATCTGATAAGGAGTCTGCGTGGCCCAAGGCTAAAGCATCTGAGAGTGAGAGCGCGAGAGAGGGAGAAAGGTAGGACAAGGAGAGCTAACAATCAGGAGCTAAGGCTAGTGGGGAGAGGGTTACTGATTAGCTAGTCGCCATCTATCACAGCATTAATAGGGACTGCTTTACTCCTCCGTACAGCTGCTGCAGACTAAAGAAGAGCTGCTGGCTATACAGTGAAAGTAATAGTAGGCTGTGAGCTTCCGCTCAATAGGCCATAAACAAATCAGGTCGATGAGATGCACGGGGCGAGCATCGGGTTTTCTTTAGTCTGATTATGGCGAGACACTGAGGTGGAGGACACCCTGAATATGAACCTGGTGAGTGGCGGGCTGATGAAGTACATGTGGGTCCGCACTCGTCTGTTTGTCTACCTTTGGGATGCACTTTGCACTCCCACGCCTCGTCCCCATCCCACTCAGTACCATCAACGCAGGCCACGGAAATGCCACCGCTATTTACTTATGTGGGAACGATGTCTAGCCTCTTCGGGTTGGTTCTGGAGAGGAGGACGCGCATGAAAGTTTGAGTACTCGCTCGAATTTGGGTCGCAAACCTTTCTGATATGACCTGACCTCATTTGGATTACTCCAGTGAACTACCAACATACAACAGGTAAAGTGAAAACAAAAGGCCAGGCATTTACAGTGTATCCGCAAAGTATTCATACCCCTTCACTTTTTCCACATTTTCTTATGTCACAGCCTAATTCCAAAATGGATTAAATAAAAAAAAAATCTCAACATTCTACACACAATACCACATAATGACAAAGTGGAAAAAGTGTTTTTGAATTTTTTACAAATGTATTCAAAATAAAAAAAAATGTACTCACACCCTTTGCTGTGACACTCAAAATTGAGCTCAGGGGCATCCCGTTTCCACTGATCATCCTTGAGATGTTTCTACAACTTGATTGGAGTCCACCTGTGGTAAATTCAATTGATTGGACATGATTTGGAAAGGCACACACCTGTTTATATAAGGTCCCACAGTTGACAGTGCATGTCAGAGCACAAACCAAGCCTCGAAGTCCAAGGAATTGTCTGTAGACCTCCGAGACAGGATTGTATCGAGGCACAGATCTGGGGAAGCGTACAAAAAAATTTCTGCAGCATTGAAGGTCCCAACGAGTACAGTGGTCTCCATCATTCGCAAATGGAAGAAGTTTGGAACCACCAGGACTCTTCCTATAGCTGGCCGCCCGGCCAAACTGAGCAATCGGGGGAGAAGGGGCTTGGTCAGGGAGGTGACCAAGAACCCAATGGTCACTCTGACAGAGCTCCAGTGTTCCTCTGTGGAGATGGGAGAACCTTCCAGAACAACAACCATCTCTGCAGCACTCCACCAATCAGGCCTTTATGGTAGAGTGGCCGGACAGAAGCCACTCCTCAGTAAAAGGCACATGAAAGCCTGCATGGAGTTTGCCAAA
The DNA here is from genome assembly GCA_017639675.1 of Aplochiton taeniatus. Lineage (NCBI taxonomy): Eukaryota > Metazoa > Chordata > Actinopteri > Galaxiiformes > Galaxiidae > Aplochiton > Aplochiton taeniatus. The sequence goes on from CM030178.1 coordinate 10,876,551, forward strand.
AAGGCACCTAAAGGACTCTGACCATGAGAAACAAAATTCTCTGGTCTGATGAAACCAAGATTGAACTCTTTGGCCTGAATGCCAAGCTTCATGTCTGGAGGAAACCAGGCACCGCTCATCACCTGACCAATACCATCCCTGCAGTAAAGCATGGTGGTGGCAGCATCATGCTGTGGGGGTGTTTTTCAGCGGTAGGAACTGGAAAACTAGTCAGGATCAAGGAAAGATTAATGCAGCAATGTACAGAGAGATCCTTGATGAAAACCTGCACCAGAGCGCTCTGGACCTCAGACTGGGGCAAAGGTTCACCTTCCAACAGGACAACGACCCTAAGCACACAGCCAAGATAAAAGGAGTGGCTTCGGGACAAGTTTGTGAATGTCCTTGAGTGGCCCAGCAAGAGCCCAGACTTGAACCCGATTGAACATCTTTGGAGAGATCTGAAAATGGCTGTGCACCGACGCTCCCCATCCAACCTGATGGAGCTTGAGACGATCTGCAAAGAAGAATGGGAGAAACTGCCCCAAAATAGGTGTGCCAAGCTTGTAGCATCATACTCAAGAAAAAGCGAAGGGGTATGAATACTTTCCGGATGCACTGTAATGACACACTCATTGTCATGCTGAATGCGCAGCCAACCAACACCGTGGTAAATGCGCACTGACACACACACACACACACACACACACACACACACACACACACAAGGAGCAACCCCAGCACCGAGCACTTTGTTATTGTATCTTAGTCTGTGATTCAGAGCTCCTCTCTATCACATTAATACACGCCAGATAAAACTCCTTCCCTGTGAGTACCTTTACCGAAGACGCACTTCACACTAATGTTTGCCAGCGTTAAATCAATAAGCGATGGATTGTAATGGCTTAAATCTTTTAACCGTGGAAGATAAAATAAAAAGTCTGTAGCTTGCCACACTCCCTTGCTCTCTCATGCTTTCTCTCTCCCTCAACTCAATTTGCCAGAGCAGAAGGCCTCCCTCTCTGTAGCACAACACAGGATATGGTGTGATGAATTCATCAAGTATTAAATGAGAATTATTAAATCTAATGGTCCATTAGGGTGAAGACCTGACAAGCTGCTCTGTCTCCCATTTGTTGCCCCTCCTTCCTCTGAAAGAATGGACATGTGCGGCAAGTCTGAAACGTTTAAGAGAGAGAACTGTAATAATACCCTCTGAGAGAGCTTGCATACCGTAAAATGTGTTTTTGTAAAATATGTATTATTCATATCAGTCCAAGTGGTGTAGAAAGCAAACAAATGTATTTGGTAAGATTTCTACAGTAATTTCCCACCTGAACTGGAAAGTGCATTCATTATTTTAGAGATATTTGTTTTGTTTCCAGTCTTGCAATTTTTTACCCTGGTAATCTGTTTCCAGATTGAAAACACAATCACTAGTTGACCTATGACATTCAATGTGTTTAATCTAAAGGTGCCTAAACAGGAAATTACATCAAACTTTAGGGAACAGCTGTGTACAGTCAAATCAATCCTCCCCTGTAAATAATCAGATGGTTTACTTCAATTTCAGACGTTAATTAATCAGATTCAATGATTGCCATCTCTTTTTCGCTGCCTGGGGTTCTCCATCTGTTTTCACACCACACCACCACTCAAATCTCACACCGACTCTTTTACTGACTCCTGACTGTGTGTTGTTCAGCAGAGTTGTCCTTTTAATGGGGCTGGGCTTGGGTAGGTCAGGTTAAAGGAGCTCATTGAAGACCCCTTGACATCCATGTTTTGTCCGCCTCCACGCTGCATTCCTTTCCTGTGTTGTTGGTGTACAGGGCTGAGAGGAGGTGAAGGGCCATCGGTTCGGCCATCAGTACAGAATGATCCAGAGCATGGGCCTTAATGAGGACAGAAGATCCAATTAGAGTCACACACACAAGGTCCAATACAATACAACAGGTCAACAAATGGCCGCCAGCAAGGCTGAACACGGTCGCCTGAATGATATTTCCCGACCCTCCGTGGCCTGCCAAATAATGTGATCGCATGAGTCTAGCCCAAGCAATTCCTGTGGAAATTTCAACAACTTATAACGTAAAAACGTTTTTAGAATCAAAATACTTTTAACATCATGAGCATGAGTTAGCAAGTTAGTTCAGCTTAATTTGTCATACAAACATCATGTAACCTCTCAATCCTCCCACTTGTTCCTGTCATTCCTGTATGTAATTGTGTGAAATGTATGAAGGTCAAGCCCCCCTAAGCTACTACTCGGATCAATTCCGGATCCTAGACACATCTGATTGGTGAACCCTGCAACAGACAATACATAGTATGCAATGAAGCGTGCCTGTTTTCTCCTCTATTGAAATACGGACACACACACACACAATATATAAACTTATTTCCCTTAGCATCCTCGTTGCTGAACCAAACACAGTAGTGCATCTTCAGCCAATATCCTCTCTGTGCTCCACTGCTTCCAGGCCTTCCCATTCCATTGATGTGGTTCTCAGACACAGAGGCCCAAGATGCCAGGGAGGATAAACAATACTGTTCCAAACCAAACCTTGGAAAAGTAACGCAATGCAATATCCTGACTTATAGCACCATCGAAACCCTGCTTTACATGCTGATCAGAAATTCAAGCAGGTAGGCCTGTTTGGGGACAAGGTGCCACGGTAAGGGAGAAAAAGGGTAAAATTACACATAATCGGTTTGGATGGAAGCCTTAGTCAAACAGGAAGACAAGCGGTGCACATCGATGGAAATTGAATGGCCTTCTTTTGTAAAGCCGGGGTGCATCCCGAAAACAGAGGTCTGCTTGAGCGCAGCGGCAATTTGGTTCCGACAGGGTGAAACAGACGAGGTGTAATAGCCCAGCTGCTACCGGCTTCTTTCCCAGCAGCTTTAATCCAACCAAAGAATGCATGCCATCTCACAGGAGTCAAACATTATTTCCTGTTATCTTCGGACGGGCACACTGACATTTGCAGCCGCGTCCTCCGTAGGATGTGGGAGACACACAGGCTCCAGAAAAATCCCAGTCATCCTTGAATGCCAATACCCTCATTGAACCTCGGGGTGCTTTTAAAACCAAGATGGCGAACAAGGCGACCGGGTGCTCCGTCGTTTGGGAGCGAGATGAAAAAAAGGGTAATTTCATGTGGAGGGATGAATGTCTGGTACTCTTTGGTGAGGCTGTCCTTTTTATGGGGCACAAAAGCAGAGCGAGGGAGAAAAACCCTCCCTCCTTTAGAAGCGGCGTTAAGTTCCTCATAGGGAATTTTCTTTTCTCATTTTGCTAATGTGGTTACGTAATTCAGCAGTACATCAACGGCGTAGCGCAAGGGCACAATTAGCCCTGCTGGTGAATCAATCACATCGCCGCGGCTTCTCACACTGGCTGGACTTTTATATCAACCATTTTCTAATTAAAAGTAACCGACAGAAATCCACTTGACATTATAGAGGTCCGGGTTGCCGTTATTGTACGCTTTTGCATTTTTCAGCAGCCATAATGGCAGGCGACGCTAGGAAGAGGTGGTTTTGGAACACCAGGGTCTGCCCGAGTCTGTTTCTGTGAGATAGTGGTGGGAAGAAGAAACTCATCTCGCTGCTATCGGTTCCTGGGACACACGCACACAAACAAACACACGCACACACAATTCTATGCCCAAGACATACGAAAGCTGAGATGGTGGGGCGGTAATGCACAGAGAAGGCTGCCTGCTCTGGACATACGCAGAGAGATTGGGTGGGGCAGCGGAAGTGAAAACACACGGGCCAGGAGGAAATGGGAAAAGAAGCAGCACAGAGGAAAGGAGATGTGTGATAAGGGAGCCAAAGGCTGTAGTGGCTTTGGTCTGACCTGTGTGAGTTGAGGTGCACCATAGAAGAAGCCCGTTGGCTGTGGATGAAGGCCAAGGAATGGGCCAACTCTCATACCTACCAAGAAGGCAAGAGTGGAGAAAAGCAAGAACTATGGAAAATATGACAAAGTAATAAAATAAATGGAATATAAAAATGAAGCCCTGTGCGTTGGGAAAAAAAGAACCCATCTGGGAAATGATGATAGAAAAAAGCACTCCAATATGTACTTGGTATTCTAATCAAATATTGCTACACAAAGTTCTCAGAACCAGTGTACTTTCAGACTTACGGTTCTGTTTGGTTATTGTAAGAAATTTTATTTTAGATTGCGACTTTGTAAGCCGACTGACCAACACATTTCTCAGAAATGTCCTCCCAGACAATGGCTTAGGACTAAAACGGTCGGCTTGACAAATTATTTGAGTTGGATGAAGGAGGACGAGTGGTCCTCTCTCTCTCTCTCTCTCTCTCTCTCTCTCTACATATATATATATATATATATATATATGTATACACACACACATGTATATATCTGTCTCTCTCCCCCTCAGTCTTTCTTTCCCTCTCTTTTTATCTCCATCCCCCTCCCCATCTCTCTATCTCTCAACCCCATCCTCCTGTGTTGATTTAAAACACTACACATGGCAGTGAGTGCCCTCCAAGCCACTTCATTGTCCAGAGCTGAGCTTGTCTTGCTTCAAGAGCTATCGTGTCGCGCCCGATAAAGGAGAGATAATGCCTTTACTTTCACTTCCTGTGTTGGCAGTGGCGTACGGGTGCTCTCTCTCTCCCAGAGCGGGGGCCCCCTCTCGGTCCCCTGCTGCAGAGCGGTCAGGGGGGCTAAAAGGCTCTTCACATGAGGAGATAATACCCCCCCTAATTGGGGATCGTGTTGGGAGCGAGGCCTGCTCCGTCTGCACTCCCTCCTGTTGCCTCACACGACTGTTCCTCAGCCAGCTCCCACAGATTATTATGGATGACAGATGCCGCCATCTTTTGGGAGTGCGCAGGATTATCTTGTTCTGGCAGGCGGAGCGTGGAGAGGCATGACGGAGTGAGGAGGGGAAAAGGAAAATGGTTTGAATCGGAGCGGGGAAGAACAAACGACCAGACTGTGGGGGGAGCAGGCTTGATTGTACATACTGACACGTGCACACACACACACACACACACACACACACATACATACAAATATAAACACACACACATTTTCATAAAGCAGCTACCCAACACTGAAACGCACAGGCCTTTATGCTGGCTGTGTCCTCACTGATTTCAAACAGACCCTGTTTGAAGGCTAGTCTAGGTTAACCCTTGGTTGATCCTTCTGCTGTGTGTTCCCCTGATACCCCCTCTGGGCTGCCGTCCTTCCCTAAGGTCTCCGTCCTCTCTGCCCTGTCAGCCTGCCTCTGACAGCTTGATCCTCGTCGATCCTTCCAGCTGCTGTAAGTGCTCATTAAAGGTCAAAGGCTGACCTTTGGTAGCTTAGATTCAACATGCATTCCACATCTCCTTTTACAGTATATGGGGTCAGTGTACTGCTTAGTTGAAAGGTCTGTCTGTGTGCGTGCAATGAGTGTGTGTGTGCATGCGAGTCGGTCTATTTGTGTCAATATGTCTCTTCATATGTTGTGCACGCCCGTGTGTGTAAGGCCCTGGACCACCACAAGTGCATCCGCCGTTGCTTAGTGCATGTCTACAGCCGGCTAGAGATGTATGGAGGTGAAATAAAGGGAGGGCAGTGTGCTTCTAATGGCGGCGGCCATTGGCTAGGCCGTCCCAGTAAGTGGATTTCTACTGTGATCTGCTGTTTGTTTATTCGAGGGCCCCTTGTTCTGGATGCACTCCATAGAGGATACAAATTGCATTATTCACGGCAGGCAGGCGGGTAATGGCAAGGATGAATAATAGCCCTTGTTTCTCTCCTGACAGAGAAGGTCGAGAGAGGCGCTCCATACAATTACGCACAAGTTTTTGTTCGATCAGCGAACATCGGCAGAAAGGCCACTCACTCCAAAGAAGTGGAGTGAGGGCTGGAGTTAAGGAATGCCCCAGAGAGGTTTTTTAGCAGTGTTTATTGTCGTGAGATTGAAGCTTGAAGTAAAGAAGAATATGTTTATGTCAGAATAGTTCCGTAGCTTTGTACATTTTTTGTCAAAAAAGAAATTCCAGCAATGTCGCGTTTTCTTTTCACCAAAAGACCCAAGGAACCCACTGCATCTCACGAGTGCCCACACAAACACAACCCCACACCCCTGTGTCCCTCTCCTACACTAGAAATCATGCCGAAATGCTCCAGTCCTCAGTTGTGTCAGCCCACCCTTGAAGGTAGCGAGCGGAGGGAACATTATACCCTCACAGAAATGTATTGATTTATGGAGTTCATAATCTCCGGTGGCACAGAAGGGAGGGGAGATGCGGCTCATTCCAGCTTTCTGAGAGGCACGCTTTAATGAAGTCATTTATCTCTGATCTAAGGCTCTCCTGCCCCCGCCTCTCTCATCCTACACACACGCGCGCCAGCCTCCCTCGCCGCCGCCAGCTCGTCTCCGGATGGCCGCCTGCCCCCAGTCCGGGTGACCCTCCTCGTTTCTCAACTCCCAGGGCTTTCTCCATTACTGTGGGAGGTGAGGAAGGAGGCTCGTTCGGGCTACGTTTGGTTGGTTACAACACGGACTCGGACCTCCTGTGTGCTTTTTAATGTCTGCAATGCATTCCTCAGATGATTTTGAGACAGATTGAGACTGGAAAGGATAGAAGCCACTGTGAGAATATGACTTGGCACAGTGGACCAGATAAAGTCAATTTGTGTCGATTGTTATTTTTTAAGTCATTCAAGCTTTTGGAATAATAGAAAATGTTACGATAATGATTAATATTGTCTATTGTTATGGCCCACAAAGGCTTATTAAACCCCGCACCCAGGGAGAGGAGCTTTTAGTCTTGAGTCAAACGTTCATGTTTGCTCTGGACCAGGGTTGAATTTAAATCGAGTACAACGATTCATTAATCTGGTAACCTAATCTTTTTCCAATTGTATTCATCACACACACTCTATGTTCTACAGTGGGGCCAAAAAGTATTTAGTCAGCCACTGATTGTGCAAGTTCTCCTACTTAGAAAGATGAGAGAGGTCTGTAATTTTCATCATAGGTACACTTCAACTATGAGAGACAAAAATGAGAAAAAAAATCCAGGAAATCACATTGTAGGATTTTTAAAGAATTTATTTGTAAATGATGGTGGAAAATAAGTATTTGGTCAATAACAAAAGTTCAACTCAATACTTTGTAACATAACCTTTGTTGGCAATGACAGAGGTCAAACGTTTCCTGTAAGTCTTCACCAGGTTTGCACACACTGTAGCTGGTATTTTGTCCCATTCCTCCATGCAGATCTCCTCTAGAGCAGTCATGTTTTGGGGCTGTTGCTGGGCAACACGGACTTTCAACTCCCTCCACAAATTTTCTATGGGGTTGAGGTCTGGAGACTGGCTAGGCCACTCCAGGACCTTGAAATGCTTTTTACGGAGCCACTCCTTCGTTGCCCGAGCGGTGTGTTTGGGATCATTGTCATGCTGGAAGACCCAGCCACGTTCCATCTTCAATGCTCTCACTGATGGAAGGAGGTTTTGGCTTAAAATCTCACGATACATGGCCCCGTTCATTCTTCCCTTAACACGGATCAGTCGTCCTGTCCCCTTTGCAGTAAAACAGCCCCAAAGCATGATGTTTCCACCCCCATGCTTCACAGTAGGTATGGTGTTCTTGGGATGCAACTCAGCATTCTTCTTCCTCCAAACACGACGAGTTGAGTTTTTACCAAAAAGTTATATTTTGGTTTCATCTGACCACATGCTATTCTCCCAATCCTCTTCTGGATCATCCATATGCTCTCTGGCAAACTTCAGACGGGCCTGGACATGTACTGGCTTAAGCAGGGGGACACGCCTGGCACTGCAGGATTTGAGTCCCTCTCAGCGTAGTGTGTTACTGATGGTACCCTTTGTTACTTTAGTCCCAGCTCTCTGCAGGCCATTCATCAGGTCCCTCCGTGTAGTTCTGGGATTTTTGCTCACCGTTCTCATGATCATTTTGACCCCACGGGATGAGATCTTGCGTGGGGCCCCAGATCGAGGGAGATTATCACTGGTCTTGTATGTCTTCCATTTTCTCACAATTGCTCCCACAGTTGATCTATTCACACCAACTTGCTTGCCTATTGCAGATTCACTCTTCCCAGCCTGGTGCAGGTCTACAATTTTCTTCCCGGTGTCCTTCGACAGCTCTTTGGTCTTGGCCATGGTTGAGTTTGGAGTCTGACTGTTTGAGGCTGTGGACAGGTGTCTTTTATACAGATGACGAGGTCAAACAGGTTCCATTAATACAGGTAACGAGTGGAGGACAGAAGAGCTTCTTAAAGAAGAAGTTACAGGTCTGTGAGAGCCAGAAATCTTGCTTGTTTGTGGGTGACCAAATACTTATTTTCCACCATAATTTCCCCAAAAATTCGTAAAAAATCCTACAATGTGATTGTTTTTTTCTCATTTTTGTCTCACATAGTTGAAGTGTACTTATGATGAAAATTACAGACCTCTCTCATCTTTCTAAGTAGGAGAACTTGCACAATCAGTGGCTGACTAAATACCTTTTGGCCCCACTGTATCTAGCAGCCTTGCACCTCACTGTCCAATCGGCTTTTGTTAGATAAAGAAAAGGCGGACTTTGGTGAATCTTCCTCACATATCTTGTAAATGTCTGGCACCCACAGTATCCTCCAAACATGAATAATGCATGCTGCTTGGAGGCTCTGTCGCTTGTTCGCGCATGACCTATAGCCAAAATGATTATGCAGATTTTTGTGAAATAAATATAAAATTAAACACTATAAATGGTCACTGGGATGGAGATTGTGCATCTATCAGTGAATGAGGAGCAGTTTGTATTTTGCGCCCCCACCCCCCTCTCGTTTCGATTAGATATTGTCTCTCCTCCCACTGAATTAAAACAGTAATTTGGTGGCTGTTGTCTGCAGCAGCCATTTAAAATGTAATTATTCTGAGCCTTGTGGTCAGCGGGATGAAGAGCTGATTCCAAGACGCCATTTGGAAGACGCCCGTGGCTCATGGATTAGCAGCTTGACGCGCTGCGCCTCTATTCACGACTACGTGCTGCTGTTCCCATACGAGCCACTGCTCACCCTCTAACATAGCTCCAGTCTCCAGTAGAAGCGGATAGAATACCAAGATTATGTATCTGGCTATTTATTTGGTTAAGGGTGGAGAAAAGAACTTGCTGCAAACCCATGAGCCACAAGGGGTTATCAGCAAAGCAATCCCTTCCCCAAATTTGGCAGGCCTTATCATCTTGGCAAACTCCCTTGCTCTTTCGAGTCACTGGTTCAGTAGTCTGTTGAGCGGCCTAATGTTGATACACCCACTCTGTTTACGGTGGAGTGATACAGGCATTGTGCATTTGCCAATGTTGTTTTACTTGCAGTCAAATGCACGTTGGCAGGCGAACGGATCCAAGCCCATTGATGTTTGCACGCGCAACGCTGAAGTTGAGAGGAAAACATTTTCATTAAGTTGTCAATCATCAAAGGTATCACCAGAGGCCTTCCGCTGTCGGAAACCTTTAACCTAGGAGTGAGGCACTAGGCAAGGCAATGTTGTGCGAGATATACGAGATGTAGGTTTCAAAAGAAAGTCCTTATTCAAACTTTTGCTCTCCATTGCATTTCCTAGCTTTAGTGGAAGTCTCTAATACGTGCTCCCCCACCTTTTTCCTTTTACTGCACTGGCCTTATGACCCTGCTGTGGGAGAGATGTGTGAGCCAGGATGCAGAGTGAAACCTCTGTCCTCTGTAAGTAAGACACCCAGCGGGGGGCCTGCACTCCTCGGCCCATCATCCAACAAGGGAGCCCATGTTAATGTCTGAGCAGATCAGAGGTATCGGCGTGTTTTCAGCCTCATTCTGGACCCGGCATGTCACGCATGCTGTGAGGGAAATTAAAGAGCAGTGAGTGTACGATATTGTATATGTGTGTGTGTGTGTGTGTGTGTGTGTGTGTGTGTGTGTGTGTGTGTGTGTGTGTGTGTGTGTGTGTGTGTGTGTGTGTGTGTCAGTGAGTGAGTAAAGGGAGAGAAGAAGAAGCCAAAAAAAAGAGCGTTGACCACGCTTTATTTTTCAACAAACATGTCTAACCCTTCATTTCACTGTGGTGTGACAATAATCATTCACTAAATCTTTGATCTAGAGATGGGCAGGAGAGAACAACTCAATGTTGAGACCACCAGCAAGCAATATCCTGTCTTTGTGCACACTGTAGCAGAGCTATATTATTTACTGTTGTGCAAGTTCTTCCCATCCACCCAATGAAACCAATATATTGTATAACGTCCTCAAAACAATCCTCATTCAAACTTAACAAACCAAAATATTCTGTGAATAGTAGACAAGTGAAGTACAGCTCTCTCTGTGTTTCTTTTATTTATTAGCTCTGTTAGTAAAGCATCTAAGTGTCAGTTCTACTTTGTGCTTTTCCAACTTGTCCACAGACGGATTTCAACCTGCTTAGTTTACCCTGGATCCCATCCAAGCTGCTGCTTGTCTTTCCTCCCTTTTAATCTCCTTGTCTGTCCTTTGTTGTACCTCCGTGCTCCTCCTTTCTCACTCCTCCCACCTGGCCTTCCCCTGATCTTTATAGCCTCCTCCCCCCTCCTTCTCTGACTCTGGCATGTACAGCGCCTCCTCTCTCACGCCTGGCGCCTTCTGCCTTCTGTCCAGCAGCCGTGAACCGGAGCAGCGGGGGTTAATCGTGTTTTCCCTGGAGCTGGGAACGGGAGACTTGGGTGGAGCTACGGAACAGCACCTTTTTTCTCTGTACTCTGGAGTTGCAAGAGGCGGTCTGAGTGGCGTGGGTGATTACAGGCCGTGCTTCCACTGGCCAGGGAAATTAGTCTTCACACACGCTCTCACTCCAACAAACACAAGCACAAACACAATCTTACTCTCACTAACAAGTGCATGCAATGAGGCGAACACAGAACAACTCGACACAATGAATGTGTGTGTGTGTGTGTGTTTTGTGTGCGTGCGTAAGTGCGTGTGTGTGTGTATCTCTCCCACTCTCAAAACACCCTAAGTGATAAGATCTTCCGTCGTCCTCCCTCAAGTCTTCCTTTGCTTTCTATCGCGATTCAATACACAGAGAGGGGAAACCCAATTAAGCCAAGCAATAATAGCCATCTTGTATGGCAAATGATGAATGTGGTCCTTCAGCCTTCTCTTTGTCTAATCAGAATTCAGCTCCACCCCTCCTGGATATCAAGTCACTAAACGCACGGGCTGTTTGTGCAGTGTGTTTTCTGAGACCTCGGAGGACACTGCCGGGCTCTGTTGTCTCATCTCACTATGTAAACAGACACACACACATCTACTCACACACAGAGACCTACACCGATACTGTACGACTCTCTGGTGCACACAAGCACACAGTGTGCTTGCAGTGCCAACTAGGTCAATAGCAAATACACACTCATTTTGATACCCTGAACACACACCCAGGCACAAGCAGGCACACACGCACTCAAAAGGTCCTCGTCATGCCTGGACTGGGAGCTCACCCTGCACCCATATTGATTTGCTGTCGCTCACGGGGGAGACGCGTAAATTGGCTCGCCGAATGCTTCTTGTCACTGTTATGAGACATTCCCCTGGACGTGGAGAGGGGATCATGCTGCGCCAAAGGTGATAATGGGCCGTCCAAACAATCAACAGGCCGTCTACATGGCTGAGGGACAGTGCAGCACAAACAATACCTGAGTCGTCACACATGGCAGAGAGTTCGTGTGTATTTGTTTTTATAGTTAAAAAAAAACGACATTTATAGTATAAAACGTATAGATCACAAAACAAATGTAGTTTATTTTTTTATGTTTGGAAATGTCGCTCTTTTCCCAGTGCTTTGGGTGCCCAGTAATTATGTCTCTCATTACAATCGACAGTGATGCCTACGTGACATTAGGAGGATTAGCATTTCCTATTTTTCCCAAAGTGCTTTGCCAGTTTGCACACCTTTTTGAAATGTCTCTCTTTGGCAGGTGCAGCAGCTTATAAAGTCAAAATGATGGCTCGACTTTTCTTTTCACGTGTCATATTTAATGGTTCTAATAGCCCTTTTTTCAATGAAAATGTCCTTTGAAACGAATACATCAACTTCTGCCTTCCGCTGTCTCTTACTTTTCCCTCCTCTGTTCAGTGGCGGGCCTGATCTGCCATTAACCACTGTGAGGGGTAATGGTGTGTCTAGATGACAGAGTAGGCTAGTCAGTCTACCCTGTGGGAACACTGGACGTGAGCTGTCGAATCCTGTTCTCTCACCAATACTGATAGGACATGAACATGTCATAGCCATGTTGTTAGGGCCATGTCATGTCATTTCAAGTGACACGTTTATCCAAACTTTATTTCCGAACCATTAAAAGTGTGGGCCTTGCGAACCGAGGCGACTGTCCACATTTTCCAAAGTAATCTAAAACATGAATTGTCTGATAATTGCACGGAGAAAAGAGCGTTTAAGAAGAGTGTTAGAGAGGACCGCGAGAGAGAAGGAGGGAATGGGAAATGAAAAAGAAGAGCTGCGACTGCAAAACGACGTGAGGCAGACAAACAAACAGCGATCATTGACGGATGCTAAGAGACTGACTTTCTTTCTATTTGGGATTAAAGCGAACCATCGCGTCCATCACGCTACGCCCTACTACGGTGGAAGGAGAATTGGCATCTGGCGGCGGTGGCAATTAATGTCTGAGGCAGGCGCCGCTCTCCATCACACCCTCCTGTAATAGCTGGCATGTGGGGGAGCTTCTCAGCAGATGTTACAAAGGAATTCATTACTGTCCCATGTTCCTCATACCCGTCCCCTGGAAGCCATTATCCACAGCGCAAAGCAGCGGCTAGTACGTCGAAACCCACGTCTCCCTCCCTCCAGCTCACTACCGTGCTGGGCTGTTGTAATCCTGAGAATCAGTTCAAACTCAGATTGAATTCGTACGCAACACACAGGTGCAGACACGTACGTGCATACACACATACACACATACCAACACACAAACACACACAGCTGCTATTGTGCATACAGTGGGGTGCCCCCTTGCTCAGTCGCAAAGTTGTCCATCTTTCCTAAACAGCTTATCAGGCAGCTCGTCGGTGACAGGGCTGACACCCTGGAGGCTGCAGCGACAGATGGAGGAGAGCCACACTAAGCAAACTACACAAGAAGAGACCCCTCACAGAACCGGGCTGCCTTCCTCCACCAGCACCAAGACAGACCGAGGGAACGAGCCGACGCAGACGGGAGGGAACGACTGTCTGAGCGACAGTGTGTGTGCGCATGCTTTTGTTTGTGCGTGGGTGTGTTTGCACCCAAACACTTTCATGCTGATCATTTTTAGGTTTCGCCTCAAATGAGATGTTTACAAATGTGTCCTATTATCATTGGAACGTTTAGCGTCGGTTTGCCGGGTTGTGTTCTATTTCACACACATTAGCTCTAATGAGGAACCACACTGAGACGCAGGCAGGCTAATCCAATCCTGCTCCACTTCCGTCTATCCTCCCATCCACAGTGCTAGGTGGAGGGGAGGGCTGTGCAGCGACAGCATGTGTCGGCTGTGTTCCTCCAGTTGTTCTGTCACCTCTCCAGATGATTCACCGCTGTCTTCCCCATCAAATCCCCAAACAAGGGATGCCAGGGATTAGTCCTGACTAAATACACTAAGCTCATTTGGTAATCGCTGTTTCTCCCAATCTCTGCAATTAACAATGGCTGTGATGAAGCTAATCTAAATGAATGACTGCGGGGACCCATCAAGGCTATCAACGCCACGAATAATGGCGTTTGGTTCCAGTGTTTCACACTCCCCTTCGTGGAAACGCGTGGCGTTTGTGAAGTTCCAGCACACTGACACACTTTCCGACATGAATCCTCATTCAGTCCTGAAAACCCACAACGAGCAGACAAAGAGACGCAACCGCCGCAAAAGGAGAACACAAGGTTGAGTCCAGAGGAGCAGCAGAGAAATAGTGTGATCCAGATCTGTAGAGAGAGGGCCTCACTGTAATAGAATCCACTTCATTTCAATTGGTGCTGCGAGTGATAAACAACCAGAATAATGTCCCTGAAGTGGTCTAATCTTCTTAGAGGGCAGAGGAGGAGGAGGGGACGGTGGGGAAAATGGGTGAAGAGCGTTGTTAATGTTATCAGAATGCTGGCTGACTGAGTGCAGGTGTCTTGGGCACCAGGTCTCTGGGAGAAAAAAATGAGCCTCTCTTTCCTTATCCTATTACAAATCACATGCTCTCCCACTGCTCTCCCTAATAACGAAGCAAAATTGCTCCTTTCAGAGATACGCAACCAGCATTGCCTACTGTGGATGGGCGGTGATGTTAATGTTTAGGTTGCAGGTATTGGTTTGTGGGTTTGTGTGTGTGTGTGTGTGTGTGTGTGTGTGTGTGTGTGTGTGTGTGTGTGTGTGTGTGTGTGTGTGTGTGTGTGTGTGTGTGTGTGTGTGTGTTTGCTTGTGTGTCTGCTTCCCTCCAGGATCCTTTTCAGAGGGTCCCTTTGTCTGCTGATTATTCTATTCTGTGAAAAACAAGATTTTGGATTTAGAGTAGTCATGCTACCTCACCATTTGGTGCGACATTTAGCTCCTGGGGGTGTGATCACAAAACACTTTGTTGTCTGGATTCAACATCATCAGCCTGTTAACGAAAATGTGAAACCCCTGTCAGTCAGCCTACTTCCGTAGCACTGATAAAAAAAATAAAAACTGCCACCAAATATAATCTAAATAATAATGATATTAATGATAATAATAATGATACTTAGATGATAATGTATGCATCAATAGCCCACTTATCTTTCCTTTACAACATTTTATATTTTTAAGAATGTTTTTATCAAAATGTAGCATGAATAATTTAGACTTCATGCAATTTTAACCCTCCTCTGCTTCTGTGGTAACAAGAAAAGCCACTCTGTGTGCATGTGCCCCGAACCCTTACAGGATGTGATGTCATGACTAATTCATCAGAAGATGCCACACGGTTGAACATGGGGAAATTTGGAACTGGACTGGCCATGTTGTACAAACCCCCAACATCACTTCTTTATGCAATAATCTATTAACCCCCAACAATGTGTTACTGTCAACAAGGGGTTACAATATTATTGCCAAGTTAGAGAGTAATTTAAATGGTGGCTGTAGACAGTTGTAGATATTTGGAATTATGAAAATAAGAGCGATACAAATCAAATAACACATTTAGAGTATGTGAATGAAAGGTTTCTTTCTTTCTTTCTTCTTCTTCTTGCTTCACCTGTCTGAGTTCCATACGCTTATCATGTAATTTCCCTCTAAGATAGTAATGCATGTGTTCATACAAATAAAAGCAAAGGCCTGCTCTTTGTGTTTCCCTCTAACTCTCTCTCCTCTCTCTCTTTCACGTTCACTGAAATGCAACACTCAGTGGAACCTAAAAGCTATAATCAACACTGCCACGGTAAAAATGGCAGAGGTCAGAATAGAACAGGAGACAGGGGGAGGTTAACAATAAAGACTCGTTTCCCTAAAACTCATTCACAGACTGAGCGATGGGAGGTAAAATGGACACAGTGGAACCCTTAACCGTTTCTAATCTAGAGATGGAAAGAAAAAGATACAGCTCCATTAATCTGTACATCCTGAGGCGTGTATGAAATTAAGACAGTTATGAGAATAATACTTTCAGGGAACAGCCCAAGCTTTTTAGTTTCTAGACATGTGCACACAGCATGGGCATCTTTCTATAAAGTCTATTGACCTTGTGAGTTTGCATAATTGGCTGTGAGTGTAGTGTGTGCGTGTTTAGTAACAAAATTAATCTTTTGACTGCCTCTTTTTCTTCTTCTTGCTCTTTTTTAGCGAAGTAGCCACCAGCACAGTCAGATGCCAGTCCCTTAACCCAGTATGGTGTTCTTTTTTAAATAATCGTCCCCTTAATTTATTTCACTGTTAACGCTTGAAGGCTCCAGACAAGCTGGTCTCGGGGAGATTCCAGAGATAGCAGGAAGCCAACAGCATTCCATCAACCAAGGTGATCACCATCCACTCCAGCATCAACAGAAGCAAGCTCAAAGGTGTTGAAATGTAACCACCAGCCCACAAGGAAGTAACCCAAGCAGAGAGCTGAACTTCGGGCAGCTTTGGGTTTTAGAAAAGCGTGGGTTTTAGAAAATGTGTGTATGTATGTATGCATTATTATTATTATTAGCCTACCGTAAGCCACCTGAGGAAAAAGCTAGTAGCCTTCACTCACATAGTCATAGTCAGAGTCATAGTTTCACATGAAATAAAAGCAAACATACACACAAACCATCATACACAAAAACACAGATTCCATAGTATTTCCCTTCACGTCATATCAAGTTTCGCCTTGGCAACAAAGAGTAGAGCGTTGGCGCCCTCTAGTGCCTGCATTGAGAGCACGTGGAAGATTATGACGATATGGACTGGGAAAGCCCTAGGAGGCAGCAGACAGCACATGCCCCTAAGAGTGCCCTGACCTTCAGCTGCATGTCTTAGATTTAAAGGGCAGATCTCTTGAGCATGTTTTTCGGCGTGTCCTCTCCAGCATCTTACTTATTAATTAAGTGGCTGCCTGGCATTTCCTAAGAGCTGTGTATGGAACATGATGTAACTGCAAAATTATCAAAGTGCCCGAGGCAGAGGGCTGATGGAGGAAGTGTCCACGCAAGCATGCAGAATTATGTGTTCACAGGATAGTCTCTATGTGAGAAAGGTTTTGTGAAAATGAGAAGCCAACAGTCCATTCTGTAAGAAATAGTATATAGAAATAGTATTGGGGGCTTGGTGTTTGCTCACGTAAGCCTGTCTCGCTTTCTGAGGAGCAAATCCTGGAGCAGTAGACTCTGCTTTTTTACTGCAGTGCAGAGTGCTTGGCCGAAGTGTCTCGAAGACGGAAAGTTGCAGAGTGTGTGACTAATCCCATTGGCTGTGGCTGGATCTCAGAGGGCAGCTACCTCGGCAGCACCTTCAACACCACTGGGCTTCTTACTTCAGGATCAAACAGTAATGGAGAAAGCCTTGAAAAGAGAGAACAAAAGCTCACGGGCATGAGGGAGAAAAACATCCCACCAAAACACAGTGTTCCTCTGAAGTTCTGAGGGGAGCGGGTCCTCAAATATTAAGAGCGTTACAATAACAGTAAACATGTTGCTTAACATACACTTTTTTTGCTGCAACTTTTTTGGGGCCAGGAGAGACCCTTAAAACAAAACAGAGTTCAAGGGAAATATTCAAATTAAGTATGACGTCTACATCAACATATAGCCTACAAACAGGAGTGTACTGAATGCAAACACAGCTAGTGATGTCTCCTATCTCAGTGTGTGTTGTGTATGTGTGTGTGTGTGTGTGTGTGTGTGTGTGTGTGTGTGTGTGTGTGTGTGTGTGTGTGTGTGTGTGTGTGCGTGTGTGTGTGCGCGTGTGTGTGTGTGTGTGTGCAGAGGAGGACTGTGGTTGAATTACAATGCATCTGCCTGGCGTCTGAATAACAAATAACACCATTAGTTAGACAGGGACGCTCTCTGCCAGTTCCCGAAAGATGAATGGAGGTGTCACAATGCCCCCCAACCACCAGGACACATACACACACCACACACATTGTTGGCAAGGTGTTGGCTATGCGTTGTGTGTAGTGACTGGCTCAAGTGAAGAGCTGTCACATCTGTGGATGATTAAACTGTAAAACGTACCAATTAAATCCCAGCCTGATCCGTCTTCCATGCCTCGCTCTATGAATCTCTCCTCTACTGTCTCTGTGTCTGTGCCCGGGCGTACCCGTTTCTCTACCGGTTATTGGACCACTGTAACCGGACACGGGAACCCAACAGGTCTGCCTGACCGAAGGTACCATTCTTTTTTTTTTCGTGGCAAAAAGGATGGGTTCTGTTTTAGAGAAAAGTGAAAATCTGACAGTAGAAGTGCTGCTGATAATGGCTATAAAAACTATGAGACGTAATTAAGAGGATGGGTGTCAAAATGTACATAATTTCAACATAATAAACAAACTAAACTGACCAACAATTCCAGACACTTTTTTTTCTTTAAACTTTTTTCAATTTAATTATGCAGTAGCTTTTTCGACTTATCACATTTGTAAATTATTGTTTATCCTTAAGCCAGATCGTCCCGAAAGGAAGCAGCATGTTTTGGTCTTGTGATTCGTCTGGATTTCCATCTCATTTGAGATTAGCTGAGAAGAACTGCTTTGGATTAGCTGTGTTCCTCCCTCTCTCCTTCCACCCTGACACACTCTGATAAGGAGCCACAGGAACCCAAGAGTCAGTGCTGAGGAAAATGCCCTTTTCCACACATGGTTGAGACTTCTCTGGATTTCTCGCATTGCCCAGTTCTATTGCTTTGTGCAAAGGATTATTAGGGAATGAGGGAGAGCAAACGAGAGAATGGGAGTGGGGCTGGGCGGGGGTGAGTTCATGCAACGTGCCCTCAAATAAGACCTTCGGTTTTAGGAAGAGGTTGCATTACATTACATCAATTGCAATTATGAGGTGGGACAAAGGACATATGCTTTCCTCTCAACTCTTCTACCTTTCTCCCATGCTATTGTGTAAGGACAACACATGATATAATTTATAAAACATACAACCAAAGGCCGTAACTGACAGGAGTGTAGCCTGCTGTCAGTCTCTCTTGCTAAAAATAGCAGCCAAAATGACATGTACTTTCAAAAGATTCTGAGACCACTTGAGAAGCTTTGCAGGCTAAGGGGATCCCGGGAGACATTGCACATGTGTGTGTGTGTGTGTGTGTGTGTGTGTGTGTGTGTGTGTGTGTGTGTGTGTGTGTGTGTGTGTGTGTGTGTGTGTGAGACAGAGAGTGTGCTTGTGTTTTCTTTGTCTGTGTTTGCAAGGTAACTTTAAAGTTGAGCCCCACTAAAACAATGGATTTAGTGAGCGGAGGAGAGGAGGAAAAGGGGATGATGTGGCTAGGAGAGGGAGATGGAGGGTGTTTGTCTGGACACCTAATTGGAGCAGTTCATAATAGAGGCGACAGAGATGTACTAGAGCAGAATGCAGATGACTCAGAAGCCAGGGACTCTGGAGCAGGAAACAAAGCCCTGCAGCTCTTTGGAACTCCATGGACGCCTTCAGTGAGTTGTAATGAAAGTGACTGGGGTAGAAAGGAAGGAGGGATCCTCCATGGTCCACCGCATTACTTCGAGTCCCGCTGAACCATAAAATGAGGCGATCCCCGACCATCGATCAAGCCATAGCATTTACCCCATTGGGGATGGCCCGAAATCTCGAAAGACTATGCAGTTATGGATGATACGCTATTTATGATAAAGAGGCCTGAAAAGTTTCTGCTTCATCTGTCATCGCCGAAAACCTCTACAACTGAACCAGCTTGACTTTTTTAGACTATATCCGCCTTTCAAATAACGTTTACCCCCTAGGAGCGCAATATCACAGCCTGTCAAAATGCAAATAGTTTCAGTTTGCTTCAGACTTCACTTTCGTCCGCAGCTCTCCATTGCAAGTGGGGTTTTTCCACTCTTTTACTACCTAACCGCTCTTCATAAAGCTAAGTTATAAACCCTGCCTTGCAATTGTTACATTCTGCAGCACCACCCTCCAAATCACCTCTTCCCCCGGCCGCTCCGCAGTTGTTCCCTTCTACCTGTGCCATTATACGTGGAGTGCTAGAGGCACAATGGCCTGGCTTTAGGAGAGCACCCAGGAGTGTGTAATTACACACCATTTTGATGAGCTGCCCATTCAATAGTCATTACGTTCTTCTGGCGAGCTGCAGGCTAATGACGCAGCCGCCATTCTCCCTCGCAGTGGTGAGCTAGTGGTTGAAAGTAGACAAAGGCCTGAGTCAGAGTCTGCTGGTGTGCTCAGATAGGGGACTGGTGGCGATCGATGGGTTCGGTAGCAAACCGCAGACAAACACATGCACAGACTCACCGATACATGCATGTGAACACACACTCAATATGTATAGCTGCAAAGAATTTAGGCTTTTTTTTTTTTGCATCAAGCTACCTATGATGGTACTTGACGTTACACACTCTAGTAGCTGCCGTAGCTTTACAGAGACATCGTCGATTGTGATCGTAAGTAAGAAATAGTTCTATGGTCTAAAGTTTCCTTCCTTAGTTTCATTAGAACCAACAACAAAACTGTATTTATGCATGTAGGAGTGCTACATGTAGAATAATTATAAAAGTGAAACTCCATGGGTCACAGAGGTCAGGTGCGCTGACACCTGGGGCTTGGACTCCTTAGATTGCAACCACTTCCCGCCTCAGTTCTAAATGTTGTTATTTTAAAAGAAAGCATAGCCTTTTTTCCAGAGGGTCTGCTCATTGAAGGCCTTGTGTTATGTTTGAATTACCTCTTCCCTTTTATCCTTTTATTCACAATCACATACTGACAAACATACACACAAAGTGACAAACACAAAAATAGGCGCGCACTCACGTACAAACACAAAAATACACACACATAAAACCCCACTTCTTTCAGTTGTCGGCTTTCTCCCACCTCAGTGTGCTGGTCTTTGATAAAGACCTGTTACCAGGGCAACACAGACCTATAATTCCTGGACAGAGAATTGTCAGGCAGTAACCCCAACAGAAAAGTAAAGGGAGGGGGAAGCAAAAAGTGTTGGAAAAAGAGCGAGTGAGACAGTTAATTACAGAATGCAAATGATGTTGTCAGAACAGCCATTGAAAAAGTGTCTCCTCCTGCCTTCCTGCAACCTTTTTGAATGCAGGTTTAATAAGCATCCCTCTCTCTCTCTCTCTCTCTCTCTCTCTCTCTCTCTCTCTCTCTCTCACACACACACACACACACACACATACCCCTGCCAGAGCCAGCCCCCCCCCCCCCTCCCGCAAGAGATGCAAAATAATCTCCCAATGATGAGTGAAATCGAATCCCCCTGTCCCAGCCATGACAGAGTAATTCATGCAAAGTAGAGAGTCACAGTAAATGGCAGTTCAAAACATATCTTCTTACTATGTGTTGAGCAACAATCTAGCCCTTGGTTACTTTGAAGTGACATTGGTAAGGAAGAGGAAGAGGAAGGCGGAGAGTCGTGAAGGGACAACTAACTTATGTCTGTTTTGCGGGTACATGTTTACTGCTGTTTGCAGTTAGTGTGTGTCAAAACATTTTTTATTTACAATGCACAACAAAATTCCCAGCTTGAAAACACATATACAAACTCTCATAACATATTTTTTTCTTTTAGAATATTTTGTCTTGGACCAAGTCAGCAGGGTTATGCCATGAAAATGCATTTGTAGACCAACCTACAGTAATAACTGTGATCCACTTAAAAGGCCTTAAAAGGGTGATTGTCGGACTCATTTTGGGGGATTTGAATTGCTCCCGATTCATGCTTAAAACGTTGAAAGGAAATTTTTTCATGATCATTTTGTCTAAAAGGGAATGTTATTTGTCAGTTATAGAGGGGTTAGATCCTTCTATGCCTTGCATATTTCCTCTGAAGTGAAATCAATAAAATTACATGGGGCCCAGTCTCCAGCCCCATTCATCCTCCTGCACCATGACTGCTCTACAGACTAAACTACGCACCAGCCATGCTCTATGCCTCTTAAGTCTTCACAGAGCTCCGGAGAGTTAAGAACAAAAAAGAGACAGATAAAGGTTGAAGGTGGGGGGGGGGGGGGCAGCCCCCATCAACCACACCCTACTCCCCTCCATCAACCACCCCCTACGCCTTATCTTAATTGTACATGACAGGCAGCTTCAAACTCCGGACAAATCAAAGGGATCAACACATTCATTTTAAATTGGAAGCCCATGCAGGCAAGTAGGAATCTCTAATTACTTATGCTAATATGGTGGCGATAGAGAGGGAGAGAGGCAGAGGGTGTGCAGAGAGTGGAAGGTTGGGTGTACGTGTGGCAGGGAGGGGGCTGCCTGCGTTTGGTGTATACTCTAATTAAAAACAGAATTAATCTTTTGGACGTAAAGGCTTGACTAGCGGGAGACCTCTCTCTCCCGATGAGGAGCAGAAGCCACTGAGAGGTAATTACTGTTATCTGCCTGCTGCTTTATTAACATGTGTCCTCAATGAATGGAGAAGTTTAACTTGGCCTTTGCTCCCACTGATGCCCAGCTCGATAGACTCATAGAGAAAGTGATTACAAAACGGAAAGGGGTCCCTCATTCTTTTCTTTCACACCTAAAAGAAAATTGAGAGAGCTTTCACACACCAAAACCCACTTCAAACTCTCCCTGGGGAAGTGATAGCTCCACAAATAGACAGAGATGGAGGAGAGAGAAAAGATGAACTGACAAGATGAAGGGGGGGGGGGGGGGAGTCAAATAATGGAGGATGAGAAGGATGAGATTAACAAAGAGATTCTGGTGGTTTAGCGGTGAGGGCAAGGGGAAAAGCTAGTGTAAAGAAAGCGAATCTTGGGTCTTGTCTGTGCCAACAGCCAGTAATTACATGCCAAGCATCTGCCCATGGGCCACCATTTAGATTAACTAAGCGAAGAAATAGTGGAAAAATTCAATTAAAAAATGAATTAATAAAGGACCACCACTTATTCCCATGGCCAGTGGGAGTAGGAAGGGGGCTGGATTAGAATTAGATGTGGAAGAAAGGATGGGGTGGGAATTTGATTGGACGCGGTGGTCTGCTGTTGAGTGCCAGTCTGGGAAGGAACAGGACTGTGGGCTGCCACGTAAGCACATATTGGTTTAGGGGGCAGAGTGCTGCCTGGCATGGCTCTCTCTTGAGATCGTCTTTGTTTTGCAAATCCCTAGTTTCTGGACAATATAAGGTTCTCTGGCCACTGAGTAAAACGCGTAACATGTCCGCCAAAGCCAGTGATTCCTTCGGTACAAACTGGTTGGCTGGTGCACTGACCTCTCTGTGCCAAGGCGACAATGAGTAGCCTGTGTTCTTTACGACCAAAGGAGCAACACTCTGTCCTCTGGTGGACGTCAGCGGCCCTTGTTTGACAAGTCCATTATGGACCGTCTCTATCCCGGCGACTGGTCGACAGCCTGGCCTTGGCAAAGCTTTATTAACCTGCTAATTTGCGTATAATTAGCCCATTGTTTGTTGGCACTTCAATGGGGTATGTTAATGTCTGCCCACCCTCTTGATTTATGAGTCAGTAATTCATATTCTACCAGTCTAATTACGGCCTCTCGGCCCCTATTACTGTAGCTATGCTAATGGTGGGGCTAAATGCTGCATGCCTGGATTCACATGTATTGCTGTAAGAAAGATAATACTGTAGAGAAAAGGTGGGTGGTGAGTTAGATCTGTTATGTTTTGTTTCACTATGTGTTGTTGTGCAACATATGACTTTCTTGCTAACTTTGCGCACCCTCTTCTGTCATTTTAGAAAAAAAGATGGACCTTGAACTTGTGGACAAACTTATAGAATGAACAGCTGTGATAAGATTGGAGGAATGGTATGAAATACTATGCTTAGCTCAACTCAAACACCTTTCTCCCTTCATCTTGTTTTTATATGGCTATTCATTTCTCTGTTGTATGATGTTTTCAGAATACCTCATTGGATGTTAGGGAGTTCAAGAAATAGACATGCCCTTGAAGATGATGCTTTCATTCATAAAGGGGAATATATTGTCATGACATTGGTTGGCTCTTCACAGCAAATAAAGTTAAGAACACATTTCCCTTTAAACATTCGACAAGTTCTGAGATGGATTAAATCAGCACAGCCCTTCCGAAAGAGACATGGTGGTTTCTACCCAAACCAAACATTCAAAACTGCCTTGTCTTTTTTAAGTCTGTGGAAAAATAAATTGGATCTAACTGATCAGTCTTACTGGCAATTTATGGTGCACTTTGTACTATGCATCTGACACTAAAATGAATCCCAATTGCAAGGTAATTACACTTCCACTTAATGACTTAAATGGTTCTTAAGAAATCCCACCTGGCCGTGAGCAGTTGTAATGCCTCCACTGGCTGCAATACGAAAAACAAAGACTGCACCTGCTGTTTTACCACACATGAGGAGGAGAACAGCAATTAGAAAGGAAGCTGTTACTTTAGGATACAGGCTTTGATGATATGATTAACGAAGGAATCGATCCTGTAAATGCTTTGTTGTAGAAAATGGACAAATCACTATCACAGTTTTTTGTGATATCTTAACAGATGTGAAAACTGAACTGCTCCTGTATGGGGAAGTTTATTCAGATAAGTTGAATCAACAATGTTACCAAGTGCAGATAAGAAACATCTTAATAGTTAACAACCCAAATCGTTACTCTAAATAAAGGAGCAAGAGCAAAAGAGCACACTGAACTTCAAAGAGACATATGCGCTTTTTACGAATTCCCCTAGTTTGGGATGGGAGTTTGACCTAAAAGTATCTGGGTATTAGGTAGGATGATAAAGGACAGTGCAGGACTGTAAAGAAAGCCATGCCCATAAAAAGATCCCTGGACTTCTATTGAAACTGCTATATCTGTCTGTGTCTCATTGTATGTGTTATTTTGTTATTTTTGTTTATTAAAAAAAAACAAATGTAAACAATAGGCACCACACTGGTATTACATAGACACAGACAAAAAATGAAACATTTAAAGTTATGGACCTTTGTTTGTTTCCCTTTATAAGTATGAAAGTGTGGGAAAAAAAATAAAAAAAGATTATTTTGGTTTACCAATCAAAGGAAGGTTTAAAGTCAAAGTAAGGTCTCCATTTAAGATCCATAAAACTGGGCAAGGATTTTTTTTTTTTTACTTTTGTGTGTTTTCCCCTTTTATATTATTGTATTGTTTCATGACACATGCAAAAATGGCCCATAATAAATAATTTCAAATAAAAAAAAATGAGAAAAAGACTACCAGAGTACTGATTGTGTAACCATGTTATATAGATTGTCGAAAAAATTATCTTCATTCTGTTTCTCTCTCTCTCTCTCTCTCTCTCTCTCTCTCTCTCACTGCCTTTTTGTCTCTGCTCTCCCGCTGACTCTCCCTCTCTCTTTCTCCTCTGGCTCAGTGGTGTGTTTCCAAGAGATAAGACCCCTGCTTATTTCACACATGAGCAGAGTAGAGTTTCAGGGAAGGATGTGTGTTCATTTGTGTGTGTGTGTGTGTGTGTGTGTGTGTGTGTGTGTGTGTACATGTGCATGTGCATGTGTGTGTGTCTGTGTGTGTGTCTGTGTGTGTGTATGTGGAATGAGAGATAGAGAAGCTGGGAAGTGCGAAAAGAAAACAATTTGTGTGAGTGTGCATTTGCGTGCGTGTGTGTGTGTGGTGTGCATAGGTGATCGTAGGTTTACATGTGCAGGGGAAGGAAAGAGAGAGAATAGAATGTAATAGAAATAAACCTTGTACTGTATAGACATTGACTTTAAGCTTCCCCTATATGAATTTTCTTTTCTTTGGGGTTTACAGAAGACTATTGGTGCTTCTTGTGTGTCACCTGACTGACCTGATTGGAAATCAGAGAATTCTATCAGGCATACATACAGCGTTGAAAATTGGCTTGTAAAACTTTGGGCACGACTTTCAGGCTCTTGTACGGTGCCCGGTGCCCTGTGCCCTAATACAACGTAATAAAAGTTGTTCTGTGATTTCGCCTTGCAAATCAGGCAGGTATTGACAGAATAGCTGGGGGAGGGGGGTGGGGGGATAGCAGGGACACATACCAGCCCTGTCATCATACAGCAGTTCCTCTGGCTTTTGTTGGTTTACTCCCAGAACCAGGGATTAGACCGTCCAGTCTGGGAGTACACCTTTTTGCTGTCATACTACAAGCAGACACATTGATGTTACCTTTGTGATATGCAAACTTCCACGCAGTTTCTCTGAAGTTGTCTTTCAGATCAGAGCAAACAATACCAGAAAAAATGTTTTACCCTACCGTCACAACATATTCGTACATAGTTTGTTTAAAAGGCCCAACAAACGAGTTATTCATGCAAATCCAGGCTAATAAAGAAGTATCCCCATCCTCTGACGGGCTCTTTGTCCGTTATGTTCGATCAAGCACATTGATATTGGAAAGCGTTGACAGCATATGACACCAATATCCTTACAGTAATCCCCATATCTGATTTCTGGATTATGATATGATGTGGATTACAGATTATTGCTATTGTTGATGTGCTAAGGAAATCTTTTTTTGTTGTTGTTGGAAAGGGCAGGCCCTTAAGAGTCCAGCTTGGGCCCAGTTATATTAATTTTGTTCTCCTCATAAAGACTGGGTGCAACTAAAGATATTTTCCATCCTTTTTTTCTAACGATACAATGTTCTACTCGTCACCTTAATTTGTTAAACAGGCATACAGTAATTTGCTGACAGAATTTCATGCTTCATAGAACTCCTTAGTGGACTTTGGACTTCAATACCGCATGGTGAAAGACAATTTCTAGACAATGACTTAAACAACAGAGCAAAGAGACAGCAACCAGAACCTACTTTATTGGGGGCACGCTTTCATTATAAATAGACAAATTGGATTGAATACATTAGAGGAAATGTATGACATCTGTTATATTTGTACGGCAGAAGAATTCACTAAGGAATTGAAAATGAATGTGGTCGTTTATCTATACTATATAGATTCTATAGGAATAAACCATACTTCTGCTTCCAAAAAAGAAAATAAATAGGCAGATCAACTTTCCTGTTGGTCCCATTCTACGGTATTACGGTCCAGCAAATATGAATGCATCTACTTCAGTTTTACAGATATCTACTACTGAGCCTTATGTTTTATATAGTTTGAAAGCTCAAATCGGTATTTTATCTGTGTTTTATCATTTAGCAATTTGCTAGTACTTTATAGCCCAGGATTTAGCTCTAAAATATAAAACCTGTAGATTCTACTGTTCAACTGCTATTGTGCTTCAAGTATTTTTCCACAGGGTTATAAAAAAAGGATCAGTGGCCTAGTAGATAGTCCCCTTATTTAAGTGATGAAAAATAAAATAAAGCCATTGTTCACTGTTAAATGTATTGCAGTGGCCTATGCTGTTGCATCTTATCTCTTGGGTCACTAAATCCCTTGAACCAGTCCCCTGCAAGAGCTGAACTATAAATTGCTAAATTATGTTTGCTTAAGGTGACAATAAAATAATATATCTGGAATTCATACAAGGACGTATTTGTCAATCTTTAAGATTTGAATGAAGCAAATAATCATAACAGAGGGGATGGAAAAAGCCGCACAGCTGGATTAATCCCCAGCTCAGCTAAGTTTATATTTTCTGTTTGCAGACAATGCATAGGAAATCCCATCGAACTATCCGAATTGGGAGTCTGAGTCCTGTAGGGAGCCCTATGCAGACTTCTCCCACGCAGGGCACCCAGGCTTGGAATGAAGAATATAGCATACCAATCCAATATCTAAGTTATAATGAGAAGGGTCTATGTGTGGTTATTACAGTGCTGCCACGGCTCTATTAGAGGATGAAAATAGTGCATATATGCAATCATACACCTACGTATGTCTAGTGATTTAAACCTAATGTCAATGCTCCAGTACTGCACACCTTGTCACAGCTACCCTTCCAAACTGATAAATATTGCTGCGGAAATTCAACTTTTCTGTCTACCTCGCGTTCACCTTGTCTCATCATGGCCTTTAAAACAAGAACAAATTCTGCGTTAAATCATCACCTATCAATGAACAGCTAGACTTTGTCAATGACTACATGTCAGAACAATAGGTAGGGGTGGGGAGGAGGTTAGATACCCTTTACGAACAGATAACTGATGCTCAATGTAAGATTTCTCTGTGTTTTAAAAATATGAAGCTTTGAATGGCGGTAAATGGGAAACACCTTTACACCACTGGAGACAGAATTGTCAAAGAGAAGGGTAGATTCACTATTTGGAAAAGAGCCCTATGGATTTGTGTTTAAGTTGGAATAAATCTAGCCAATACCATTCCCACTGAACCTTGATGGGCCTTAATTTAGAAGTGGTGAAAATGTAGCTTGTAACGTAGGTGTCCATTTGAAAAAAAGGAGTATTAAGTAAGACGGCATAGATTAAGTTGTTCAAATCCTTGAAGTCAATGAGCTTTCTCTTTGTGAAGCCCATTTTAAATAACTAGGTTGGAATAGCAAAGGAAAACCTCTAAGTCAGTAGTCAATTCATAGCAATGGCTAATATATGGGAAATAGCTGGTTTGAAGGTTAAGTAAAAATGACTATCCAAAGACTGGGTGGATGTTGTAATAAGAAGTAGGCCTGCTGTTACTGTTTGTTATAGGCTGTCATTAGTACCTTGATTTATTGGAGTATGCAATAAATAATGAGTTTATGATTCCCTCATTGCATTGCTTTCAAATGCAATAAGGCAATTCATTTCCTAAAAATCAGTTAATGATGGCAAACATAAAAATATGTCAATGAATCCGATAGTGATGCTACATGCCTCTGTAAGCTACAACCCTCACCCTGGTAAATAGTCTAGCTGACCTTGAGGGAAAGAAAAAGTGCGCATCAAAATTCACATCCTTCAGGTTGGTCGATGTTTGGTAGATGTTAGTACGAGATCTGTGTGCGAGCTATTCTTATAGCCCTGGTGTGGTCTTCGGGTCTGAGGGACCCGTTTTCAATGTGTTTCAAAAGAAAAATGATGCAAATGAATTATTTTCTGAGACTCATTGGCATTGGCTCATTTTCTGTGAAGAACATGTTAAAGAACACGTTGCCTTTGTCCACCGTGCATCCCCCTACACATTTACTTTACATATTGGTGTTTGGGTCCACTGGACCTGAGGGTACAAGTGTGGGAATTGTAGGTGAAAACAAGTAAACTTGGAAAAAATGAATGAAAAAAGGTTTGCCGTGTACATTCACTCTGCCTTTCTCCTACCATCTGTCAAATATTTTACATAAATTCTATTGGCTGTATTGTTTTAAAACCCCTGTAATGTTGTGGGTCCACCAGACCCGCAAACATTGGGTGAGTAACAAAAACATGAGAGTCACATTGTATCACAAAACAGGAATAGCGCTTCTATTGATAAATGCAATTTTGCATAGGAGAATTGCCAAATATTAACCATATCAGTTGTCTATATTGCTTCTAATTGAGCTAAAGTCAACATCTGTTAAGTATTTTTAAGTAAATTGTTAGGCTGTGTTGTTTTAAAACCCTTTAATGTTGTGGGCCCACCAGAACATTGGTGAGACAAGACCACTGCACCGGGTTAAATGGAAATATAAAAGGTTATCACATTATCACACTTTTTTTCAGCACCAGCATTATCACCGTTGAGGGACAACAATTTGAGGGATCATAATGGAGCCGTATAACATTGGGTCTTGCCAGCAAAGGAGGAGAGCACGAGTAACAAATACCCTGCTGTTTGACATATTTGAAGAAAGTCTATGCCTGTACTGCAAGATGACTATCAAAAATAGCAACTTTGTGACAACATCAGCTACAATAGAAACAAAATAATCCAGCTTGTGACTCCAAATGGAATTTCAAAACACAGAGGAGAGCCATTTTCCGATTTGTTAAATTATAAAACAACAATGTGATTGATGAAGATTCAGTTTCGACACAGCATACTCTACAAAGTCCACAGTATTGGCCTACACACTGAAGTATACAAGTTGTAAGAGCATAATGAAAACTGAGAAACTGTACCTGACTAGACTTTGCGCTGTGGCAACTTTCTGCCCACTTACTCTAGAATTCACATGCGTCGTGGGTGTGTTGCGTAGCTAGCTGAAAATGAATATGTACATAACTTGTTTTGTATTTAAGTGTGAGTGCCGGAGCGCTGCAAATAACAAATACTTCAATAATGGTGCTCAATCCAATGTCAGTTAAATTTTCTTTCTGACAAAGCATTTCAGAACTGGTCCTCCGGACATATAACAAAACTAAACTACGCTGTCTTGACACTGAGTCTGAGGCAAATATAATTTAGCAAAAAATAGACTACCAGCTCCACCTGGTGGCTGTTAAGAGGTAAACGCTCAGCGCCTCGCAAGGGATTAGTCTTGTTGTGTCAACCTGGTCAATGCTTTCTTTTGTTGGTCATTGAGGGCCATCTGGAGGCAGGCTGTTGATTGTTGTTTACATTACAAGCCATTCAGATTCCACATCACGCAGGGCCGGATCATGGTCCCGTGAGGCCCCGGGGCACGTCTTTTGGAGCCCCCCCCCCCCCTCCCTCTATATTGATGTCATTCATGTCTTCCTCCTTGCAAAATCATCCATAAATTGTCAAAATCGAGCTGTCTGACATGGTCTGAGGCCCTAGTGGTCAGATCACGCTTTACAGTTTTTTCCGATTGCTTACACACTAAAAATTAATGCTCAGACAAAAGCGTAAAAACTTACCTAACCATACTGTAAACCAAGGCAGCAATACTTCAAGCACAGAAGTGCACATTGATCAGCCTCACACTTTGTTTGCAATTCAGCTAAACACACATTGCAAAATAGTACACACAGTTTCATCCATTAGACACTTCGTTCAAGAATGTAAACACTTCTGTTCTAAGTACAAACCATACCTGTAATTGGCCACACCCAGCCGCACACATTGAAAGACTTTTACAGTAATTGAACACCAATCAGTCAGAGCCTCAGCCCTACAAATAGACCTCAGGTAAGCTTGCTTGTTGAGAGCGAGAAGAAGACAAAGAGGAGGAGGAGGAGGAGGAGAAGGAGGAGAAGAACCAAGAAGGGGTCTTATCCGTATCCCAGACAATGTTAGGGCCACTTTGGGGACCATGTTATAAATCATGGCTGACAATGAGGGAGGCTGGGCTGAGAGTACAGCCCAACCTGAGTCGCTACACAGTAGCATCTACAATACCGACCTTTAGATCGGAGAACAGGTATGTCTTACAGTATGTTTACTGCACTAGACTGTAGGTCCATGCTCCTACATGAAACAAAATAGGGTAATAGGTATGGTTACTGCTGTGTGAGCCGTTGTGCATGTCCCTGGTCAGCGTGGGGGAAATATCACCATGTGTGCCGCCATTAGTCTGGAAGGAGTTCGACATCATCATGCCACCCTAGGTCCCTACAATACTGCGCACAGTCACATTCCTGGATGCACAACACACTGCAGGCCGGACCAGAGCAGCCTTGGTTTGTTGTCATCTGGGATAACGTTAGTTTCCACCGGGCTGCTCTGGTCTGGGACTGGTTCACCAACCACATCGACTTCACGGTTATATACTTGCCCCCCTGCTCCCCATTTCTCAATCCCTTTGAGGAATTATTTATGGCTTGGCGTATGAAAGTTTATGACCGCCAACCACATGCCTGTATGCCTCTTCTGCAAGCAATGGACGAGGCATGCGGAGACACGGAGGCATGCTTGCGATGTGTATGAGGTAATGTGGCCAGACCCTGACAGAAGGCTGGGTCCATGAATCCCGCCCCCCCCCCCCCCCCCCCCCCCCCCATAAAACTGTAAGCACCGAGGGGCCTCACACTGTAAGTGCTACAGGGCCCTAGTGGTCAGCTCACTCCTTAAATACCTGGGGGCCCTAACACTGTAGTTGCTGAGGGGCCCTGGTGATCAGATCACGCTTTAAGTCCCAGGGGCCTAAAGGCCCTAATAGCTAGCTCACTCTATAAATGCCCTGGGGCCCATGGGCCCTCACACTATAGGTCCCTAGTGGCCAGATCACGCTTTAAGCCCCAGGGGACCTAGTGGTCAGCTGAATGCTTATCAGCATTTATACGCACTGAAGTCCCTGGTCTTGGGCACGGGCGCAGCCTAAGGATTGGAGGCCCCCTTGTAGTCCAAGCCCCTGGGGCACTGGCCCAGTAAATAATCCAGCCTTGACTTCACATAGGCCTGCCTGAGTTGTCTGGAGTCTACAATTGCCTATATTTGTTACATCCTGCAGCAAAAAACTGTGTGTGCGACTTCAGCTGTAACACCAGCTCTGCCTGATTTGGCACCCCCCTTGTAACTTTGGCCAGCACACAAAAGCAATGTACTCTGGGCTCATCACGTGATAAAAGGAAGGGGGGATGCCAAATCGGGGAGCTGTAATACCTAAAAGAATGTTATAATAAAAGAAGAAGAAGAAGAAGAAGACGAAGAGGGGCTTGAATTGTGACCGAAGAAGGCAGCGCATCTTCCCTAATTGAATTACGGGATGCATACAGATAGGCTACGACGTGTTTGTTTGTAATCGTTATCTTTGGATGCCAAAATGACCTTACAAAACGTATAGTTTTATTTTACGTTTCAGCAAAACAGTATGTTTCAGTAGTTTTTTGGCCAAATAGGCCTACTCGAAACTAGAGATCGTCCTGTTTTTGTAACACACCTGTATTTTGTCCAATCTCTGTCAGTCCGCTATTCACGCGCACCTGCATATGTTACCGTGACAATGTAACTCCTTCAGAAAGACCCATCAGAAGGACAGCTCAAGTAATATGGCTACATCCTTCTCAGGTCAATGTTCGCCCCCCTGAGCGGGCTTGTACCATGGAAAGATTAGTAAACGGCGTTCAACGCTGTCTACAAAACGTCACACCCTTACACATTCCAGGAAGTGTAACAACACACAAGGTATCTGGCTGGTGCAAGGACCTGTAAGCTGCTGGATGAACTTTCAGGAGCTTGCTAGCTTTTATTTTACGATGGATTCCAGAAATAGACAAATAGTTTTTGCATCTATAGTGTTGGCTGCCGTCGTTGCAAGTGACATTTTTACCCTGGTGGAATGTCAAACAACATCTCCACCACCACCACCGCGTAAGACCGATATTAAATTAAGATGTAACAGTTAGCTAACGCTAGCCACCACCGGACTTGTCTTAACTGGCAAGCTAGCTAGTGCTGCTAGCATAGTTCCTCGTTAGCCAATTTAGCGTTGTTTTGGCGAACTTGGAATTTAATGTCAGTGCCTGTTGCCAACGTCAATGTCTGACAACCGAAACATATATTTAATTTATCATTATCCTTACGGAATCTTTATCTTTGTGATTTATTACAAATCATGGCGTTCAATCGAATACGAATAGCCCAATGTTATGAGTTAGCTGACGTTAGCTCTACTCATGCTAATGTTTGTAAACAAACGTAATGCAAGTGACAACAAGAAGTTAATAATCTCTCAAGATATGCTTCGTTTTGTCAGAGATGCATCGAATTTGTATAGGTGCTATTTACGTTTATGTTTCAGGTAATTCATATTTTTAAGTGTTATATGCAGTAACGTTAACGTAAATTTAACTCTGATGTGGGGGTCATAACTACGTTTACTTAACGTTAAACCACCCCATCAGTCACATTACACTATTTCTTTAGACGCACTAAATTCTTTGTGTCACTATTTTGTATGTATGTACTAAAAGTGTATGTATATATATATATATATATATATATATATATATATATATATATATATATATATATATATATATATATATATATATATATATATATATTATTCAGTGTCTTGATATTAGATCACAGCTTGGATGCATGGGAAGTCTAGGTCAAATTGGAGTACACTCTTTTGTCTTTTCAGCCTGCACTACCCACTCAACCTGTGACACATGTGTTCATAACCCCAAGGTATGAACAAATGGGAATGACCATAAACAGATTTTTTTTTATCAGATATTATGAAATCCTGCTGGAAGATTCATCATATCTTTTTAAGATAACTTTCTTATATATTTGTCTCTCTCAGTGTCTGTGGTGCTCTACGAACGGCACGTGCACAGATTACCCTGTAAGCTATGTGGTCCCTCCACCATCTGTTTGTAAGCTTTCACAGGCATGCTGGGGAGTGTGTTGGGGTAAGTTGTCTGTATGAGTAAAAACAAATTCAGTAAAGGGTACTTTACCAAACAGTATGACACGAGACATGCACTACTCTTCCACCAGTACAATTACTCTACATCAAACCAACAATAGTTAACCCAACTACTCATGTAAATTAACCTAACCTAGAGCCAATTATACCCGTGCTAGGCCCCCCCCCCCCCCCCCCCCCCCGCCACACACACACACACACACACACACACACACACACACTCAACTCATTGGGACACAGATGACACCAGCAGGGGATCTGATGAATCTGATCAACTTCACCTCTCAAACTCGCATCTAAATGTTAATAGACAAACACTACTGTGTGCTGCTACTGGCACATTTAGGCAATACACATGTATATTCATTGGAGTCCTTTGATGTTTGTGGGTGTCAGTTTGTATATGAAAAACAGAAAACGGACTGCTTACGCAGTTGTCATTTGTAATTATACTGCTCAGCCTGCAGGTGGCAACAAAGCCAAATAGTAGTTGTATTTCTTTTTCTGAAAGAAAATAATGCTGCTAATGGTTTTACTAGTTGAAAGCCTGGCAATGCATGTTGTGATATTTCAGTTTCAGTTTTCATATGCAATACATTTTGTTGGTTGCAGTAAACCTTGAGGCCTTGATTATCGCCATGGCAGTAGTGATTGGGACAATCATCATCAGCATTGGTGTCTGTTGTTGCTGCTGTTGTTGCTGCAAGAAAAGTCATTCAAGGTAAAGGAGAATTTAGCTGAGCCTGTGTTCCAATTATTCTGTCAGCATATTAACTACTCACAGACATACAATTGTGCAAATTCAATTTACACAAATCAGCGTTAGCCCGACATTATTTTGAATTACATTATTTGATTGAAATCGTCGATGTTCTCGCAGTGAAAATATCCTAATTAAACCCTGTCTTGCTGTACACTGCACACTAGCTGTAGATTCAGCGTCCACCTATTTATTGTTTTTGGAAACCATTTTAAAATCATGGTCTATTTTTGATAAGTGGAATAGAGGAAAATTTGTCTCAGCAATATTAGTGACTTATTTTAAAATGTCATGGCAATCAATCTACTACCTGCTGACTCGAGACAGATTATCAGCCACTGGATGAGTGGCAGCTCACTATATGTCAGGTCAGTCTGTGACATGAAGCGCAGCAAGTTAAAAAATACCAGAACATCCATAAAACATCTGCTTTGTACACTAATAATAATTTCAATGCATTTGTTTAATTTACAGACCTTCCCATAGTCATAGTTCCTTGTTCCTCTTTCACATCTATAGTACAAAGAACATGCCTCATGCATAATACATGCAAATCTAAAATGTAATTTTGTCCTAGAAGGACAATTGCAGTGCCAAATCAAAGCAAGTCTTTCATTCGATTGAGCTATGTAACTTTTCGAATTTCTCTGAATTGAGTCGTGCTCCGTGTCCCCCCAGGGTTGACCGAGATGAAGAGAGGTTCAGCAGGAGGAGAGAGGAGATCAGACAGCGTTCTGAGGACCGGTAAGGAGCTTGTCATCAGCTCCTTGGATTCAAAGCAGTTAGAACTATTTAATAAAAGGTCCATTGGTGACTTATGTAGATGGCATGCAATAGAAGAAACCCACAGAAGTGCTAGCAATCTGTTTCCCAGTGCGCGCGACAAGAGCCCTTTGTTGAGATCTAGCAGTTGGTGTGCTGTGCCTGAAGCTCCCAGCCGAGCAGCATCTCCCCAAGGAGGAATTTGGTGTTCCTCAGTGTACAGCATGCCCATCCCCTAAACACCAACTCCATTGCTGAGAGAGCAGCTGCACTCTGCTAATGAAGTCATAAATAGACTCGGCCAGCGGAACTACATCCTGTTGGGTAGCAGTAACTGTCCAAAAAGCAGGGCCGCCTTCCTAAGCCTCACTTTCCCAGTCAGGGAATCAACCCAATGAGAACTGTGGCGCTGACGCCGGAAACTCTCCTATCCCCTCCCCTCGCTACATAAATGTTTCAGCCTCATCATTCCATTTTGTTCCCCTGCCTATTCCCAGCTAGTTTTCCATCCTCTGAAGTTAGCCAGGGCGTCGCGTGGTTAACGGCGAGCGGCCATGCAGAAAGATAGAAGTGACTAAAGCACGGCTCATCGTCACGTGCTGAGAACCTAGGCCTGCCTCTCCAGGGATCAACGTGTCCGTGTACGCAGAGCGGAATGAGCCCAGCATCCCTCACTTTTCCCGTTCTCCTCTTCCTCCTCACGAGTGGTAGGACGTAGTTCCCCTCCCTGATCTCCCCGCCACGGGTCTAGTGCTAGTTCAGTGACCTACATAAATGTAGTTGGCAGCGGGATGCCCCGAGTGTGTCCAGGCCCAGAGGCTAGAGAGAGTTGCGGCATAGAGCTTCCAGAGGCTTCTGGCGGGCCCCCAGAGAGCCAGCTCAGAGTGCTAAGCCCCCCCCTGGTCATGTGAGCCCCAGCTGGGCAGGCTTTTCTGGAGTAAATAGTTACCACATGAACTGCTCGTCTCCCACTCCACTGCTGCAGCCCAGTTCCCTGTGCTAGCTCTCCACACACAGGGAAATGTCCCAGTGAGACCAGGCCCCAGGCTGGGAACATGTTCCCTGTTGGATCAAGGGTAGTTTGAGATAGTGGCGAGATTTAGACCGGCGGAGATTGGGCTGATCTCCTGAGTGAATCCTCCATGTCACTGTACTCCTTCCACTGGATGTACGCAGCCCATTGGCCGCCCCTGTTCCAGGCCAGTCAGCTCTCTGTAACACAGGGCCACTTGTTGAATGTGTGATTGTGCACGGGCATGCGGGAGTGCTGTCAGTATCAGCGAGCCGAGCCGCATGGTGCGGAGGTGAGCCTGACAGATGGCAGGCAGGCCGGCTGGCCGGCAGGCTGTTGGTCTCCCTGCTCCCTGTCTTCAGCCACCCCTGATTGCTCCCAGATCACTACCTGGCAATAAAGCCCTGACTGATTTACACGCTGCTCTTTGTCCTGGGATCAAGTGAATTTACGTCCCCCGAGGGGGCAACGCACAGAGCAGCCCTCCAGCCCTTTGTGTTGCTCAGAAAGTGAGAGTAATGGGCCGCGCTGCTGCTCGTATTTCACTGCTGGCGAAAACCAACACTGCCGCCGCTACCGTTGTTGTTGTTATTGTTGTTTACAAGCACATATCATGGCTGCGGGGAGGTAAACACTGACCCTAAAGCGACTTCTAAATAATGTCAGACGTCCAAGAGCTTAGCACGCAGCTTTAAGGCTCGCCACCTTAAGAAGATGGGTTAGTGTGTGATCCACTTTTTGATTGTGAAGTGAGTTTTCCACACTTTTTTATTTATTTGATATCCCCTGTAGTCCTTGTGTTTGACTCATGGAGACAAGGACAGTGAGGGCAGAGACTTCCTCTGAGCCGAGAAATGCTAGGGAGAGCATGACAACAGAAGTCTCACTGCTGAGAGGTGCAAAGAGCTCTGTGTGAATATACTGTAACAAGTTCATCTCAGTGGTTACAGGAACTGATGGGGTTTAAAATAACTAACTTGGTGCACCAGCTCCTTCCAGTAGCAAAAACTTGAATTAGTCATGCGAGTCCTTGAACAAAGTGTTTTTGACAAATCGGGCCAGAAGAATGTATTTAGGACGTTTGATGTAAGCGTTTCTGTGTTGTTCTCTCTCTTTTTGCAGGAAAGTGGAGAGGAGGGTAAAGCACGATGAGATCCGCAAGAAGTATGGTAGGTCTCAAGTTTATTCTGTGTTTCATTATCCTACAGACTGTCGCTGGCCTCATAAATAATATCCAGACTGACAATGATGGTAGAGCTTCGTCTCCTGTCACTTTATATCAGCATATTTTGAAACTCAACCTTATTCCTAACTTAACTTATTCCTCTTTTCTAGTAGTGTCCTTTTAGAGACCTTGGTATAACGAGATGCACACTGTCCCCTGTTTGACCATCAATTTCCATTTTCCCTGGCATTCATACGGAATATCATTTGTGCGGCCACATTAATGCATTATCCAGCACTATTTTCCCCAAGCAAGGCGATTGAGCCCGCGGGGGGGTAACACCACTGTGACTCTCTGAATCAATTCCAACACGATACATCATAGTCAACAGTACACCATCTAATTACCATTAGTCTACTCTTGCTTTACTGGTCAACTACCTCTCTGGCAAGTTCCTCTAGCAGGAAGCAACAAGCTAAGACTGCGTTTGTTCTTGAATAATGTAAATCCCAGTGCTCCTTATATCATAATGTGGTTAATGGTGCCTAGCAGACCAGTAGATGGAGCATGGAGCAGAGAGAGTTATATTCCTACCCAGGGAGAGGTGAACTGGATAGGAATGACGTGAGCTGTGAGCACCTGCAGGGCTGCCTGTCCCCAGGGTGTGACACTGTGACCTGGACAGGGGCCCTCGCTGACCCTCTGGGGACAGGGGGGAGGAGGCTGTATTCTGGCATCTGCTCCGCTCTGAGGGTCGCTGCATAACTCTACAGGGCCCATGCTAATTGATGAGTGGTGATAGGGACGTCTTCATAGCTCTGGCTCCCCTATGCAAAACCAAAAAGTGATTGATGTGTTGTCATGTTAAGAAAATGTTTTGAGAGAATACCAATTCCCTGTGTGTGTGTGTGTGTGTGTGTGTGTGTGTGTGTGTGTGTGTGTGTGTGTGTGTGTGTGAGAGAGCGACTCCTCCCCTGGTAGTACTGGCTGGGGAACATGTCAGGTTATGTGGTTTTCTGTATGGACAACATGACAGAGTGATGGATGGTGGTTCACTTCTCCTGCTCCCAGCAGCCTCTACGAACACCAGGGGCTGCTTGCCGTAGGCCTGCTATCCAACTTGCCCGCATTCGGCATCCCTCAAAGTCCGTAGCACCACGGACCAAGCGAGACCCAATGACCTGCTCTGCATTCTCATTTATTTAGCTACTGTGTAACTGATGCCAAACCAGTGTGTTTTCCCTAGGAGATCCACAGTGATTCAAGATCCCTACAATCGTTAAACAACAGTTTCAATTTGTGGTTTTTTTTTTATTTCTTTTTTTTCCTCTCCCCCTCCCATCTCTCTGTCCAACTATTGTTTTTCTCTGTTGCCTTGTAGGTCTGATCCCCGACTCAGACCACCCCTACAGCAAGTTTGAGAATGAGTAAAGCAGAAGGGTCGGGAAGGAATACCTCGGGTCTCCTTGCCTTCTCTAGCCTGGGCCTTGCGTTCCCTGACTCACCTCAGAGACGCCCTATCCACTGTAGACCTTTATCAACACGTGTGGAGATTGAAATGCTGAATGTTAGCAGTGTAGAATTATTTTAATAACAAAGGATTCTAAATAATGTGTGCCGTAATGTCTCATGAACTGTAATTCTTGTGTCTTGAAGTATTGTGTTAATTCTGGTTTGCATTGAGTGAAACAATTATTTTAAATTTGAAAATGTCTGCACCTTTCTTTGTATCCTGTGACACCAGATGTATGTATGTATGTATGTTTATGCATTCTATAGTATGGTTTCCAGGAGGATCTTTGCACCTTGTACTGTATTTCATAAAAACTAAGTCATCTGTCAAATGTATCCTTAAATTCTGAGATTTCCTAATAAAAATATCTTTTAAGCTATAGGTTGTGTTTCTTTAATTGTTTCCAATAAGGCCGGTGTTTCTGTCAAATTACATTTGCTCAACTTTTCAACGTTTCCTGTAAAGTAATTTAAAGTTGGAACAGTTGCTCAACAGTGACACTTTATAGAGGACACCATCAAGTGGCGGTGGCTGTCGTTAGGGAGAGCTCTGTCATGCTCTCTGGGTGCTAGAGTGCGGAGTCATCTTCACACAGTCATGACAACACGGCCCAGGGGGAGGACCATATACAGTTGCAATAAAAATTATTCAACCCCCATTGCAAATTAGGTTTATTAGCAAAATCTACAAACTTTCAGCTGTTTGCAAGAAAATACAATCAAACAAGAACAATTTAAATAGCTCAACACAACTAATATAACAAGTGGTTTCTCCAAATTCAACACAAAATGCCACTTTTAATGACTACTGCAGTCTCAGAATTATTCAACCCCTTCATGACAAGTGTCTTCAGTACTTAGAGCACCCTTTTGCTGTTATGACCTGCTGCAAACGTGATGCATAGTCAGACACCAGCTTCTGGCAGAGTTCCTGAGGAATCTTAGCCCATTTCTCATGGGCAATGGCCTCCAGTTCACTCATATTCTTGGGTTTGCGTGCCACAACCACCTTCTTAAAATCCCACCAAAGATTTTCTATGGGGTTCAAGTCAGGCGACTGTGACGGCCACTGCAGAATCTTCCAGGACTTCTTGTGAAACCAAGCCTTGGTGGACTTTGAGGTATGCCTGGGATCATTGTCCTGTTGGAAGATCCAATGATGCCCAAGCTTTAGCTTCCTCACAAAAGGCATGATGATTTCTCCTAGGATTTCCTGATACTTGATGGAATCCATCTTTCCCTCCACATGCTGCAGGTTTCCAATGCCAGAGGAAGCAAAGCAGCCCCAGAGCATCACGAGCCACCGCCATGCTTCACTCTAGGCAGGGTGTTCTTTTCGGCGTATGCTTCATTTTTCCTCCTCCAGACATACCGCTGATCCATAGGGCCTAAAAGTTCCAATTTTGTTTCATTGCTCCACGGAACAGAATCCCAAAACTTCTGTGGCTTATTTGTATGGTTTTGAGCATATTGGATATGACTTTTCTTGTGCTTTTGGGTCAGCAGAGGTGTACATCTTGGAGTTCAGGCATGGAGATCTTCAGCGTTGAGTATGTGCCTTCCTGTGAAAACTGAAGCCTCAGTGCCTGCTGCCACCAAATCTTGCTGCAGGTATTTTCTGTCACTCGAGGGTTTTTGACCACCTGCCTCCTCAGGAATCTGGTGGCAGCCAGTGATAGCTTCCTCTTTCTGCCACATCCTGGTAGTGTAGCCAGGGTTCCTTTAACTTTGAACTTGCAAAGTATGCTTCCAACTGTATCTCTGGGAACATGCAGTGCCTTTGCTATCTTTTTGTATCCTTTTCCTTGTTTGAGCAAGGCAATAATCTATTTTCTTAACTTTTTGGACCACTCTCTTGACTTAGATATATTTCTAACATGCAATCCAAGGTCACAGTCAACAAAGCCCTTGCCAGTCCAGGTATTTGATGTGTTTTATCTCAAGCACACCTGATGCAACTAATGAAGCCCCTGAGACAACATCTGATTTGCAAATGTGGGCTCTTATGAGGGATTCTATTCAGGGGATTTAATAATTCTGAGACTGCTGTAGTCATTAGAAGGGGCATTTTGTGTTTAATTTGGAGAAATCACTTGCTATATTAGTTGTGTTGAGATATTTAAATTGATCTTGTTTGATAGTTTTTTTTTTGCAAACGGCTGAAAGTTTGTAGATTTAGCTAATAAACCTAATGTGCCTACAATTCTATTTACCGAATAAACTTGGTCGTATTACGGGTTTTGGAATATATAGATTAAGATTACCAAAACCAATCTCATACCGACCCTCCACTTTGCAACACAGTAAAATGTATGTTCTGGTCAACATAAACCATATGTGTGCCTCGTACCTCGTGCCCGTATTCCGAATATCAAATAAAGAGACTAAATAATTTATGACGTCCCTTATCGAACTCCACGAGTAAAGTGCAAATGTATTTTTACGAGGAATGCGTGACAGAAAGTGAAAGTGATGTTGTGTTATGTGCATCCTCTGCTTTCCAGAAATACTCAGAATATGAATTTTACTCAATCAGTGAGTGCTTAGCCAGGGATATTACATGCAGTAAAAGTTACTCTGGAGGTAGTCATTTTTAAACCTTATATGGTGAGATAATTATTGCTCAGAGCACTTGCTCACATGTTATTGGTTTTACGCATTTCTAACCTGCTCTGTTGATTTAGCAGTACAATCTAGCGCTGCCATTCAGTGTCTCTGAATCGAGGTAGTAATGTGTGTTGTCTGTGTGTGGGTTACTGGTCTTTATAAACTGTGCATAGTCACTTTGGAGATCCTAATGCGTAAATACGCACAGCACAAACAACTCATCCAACACAGATTAGATAAGATTGCAGCAAAGGTAGCATTTGGTACGGCCCTTTTTTCACACCCAAAGACTTTAGCAAACTGTTCGTCAAAGATCAGTGGTTATTGCAGCGTGTTCTAATGATGACATTGATGACAAAGACGCTTGAGCGGTAGTGTAATTGTGAAAAAACTGCCCAATACTGTTCAATGGTCAAGTTCTAAACCCTACGCTCTTTCTGCTTTCATATATATTTTTTCATTCAGCAACATATTGGGGCGGTCCCTGTGTATGATTGTCAGTTTCTATGACAAATGAAAATAATCATCTGTTCCTTCTACCCAATCGTTTCATTTCATGGGCGTGTTTTGCTACCATCGTTTATTTCTCTCTTGCAAACCGGAGAGAGAGAATCCCAAAAATGACATCCAGATTGCGGTGGGACAGGGAGTGAATAGCTTAGCCTAAGTAAACCGAGAGGAAAGATAAAGAGCAACCTCCGTTCATTAAACGGGGATACTTAAAAGATTTAAGACTCGTGGTCTTTACAACTAATTTCTTTCCTCAATTGGAATATTTTGGACATTATTCTGGATTCATTTGACATGTAGCCTATGTAGGCTGTATATAAAATCTGACAGTCATTACAAAATTGGGTTTGTGAAAATTCAAAATCCTGGGGCAGAGCAGTAGCCAGCGTTTCCTGTATTTGAAATTTTAGAAGGCTACGGCGGAGAAATCCACATCTGAAACCCGTGTCCCTCTCGACTTTTCAGAGGATCAACTGCTGCGATCACATCAAAATGTGCGACCTGATGCCAGCCACCCAACCTGCAGAGAAAATCGGCAAAATGAAAAAGTTGAGAAGAACTCTGTCAGAGAGTTTCAGCCGCATAGGTAAGAACTTGATTGCGAGCATGTTGTCAGTAGTAGCAAAGAGGAACTAATGATGCGCTATTGTGATTTCTTGTGTTAAGTGTTGCTCATGTGATACCTTGCTGTAACATATTTATATATAAAAACAAATAGAGGCAACTTTTATTAATAACAAAACTAATACTATTTGGTCAGGTATTTTGCTAGCAAGAAGCCTTTAACAAACCTATCTTCTCTGTCATAAATACTATTATTTATTAGCGACTGCAAACTCAGCGCCCAAAACTCTCCACAAATACGTTAACACACATTTCTATCCCCCTTTCTCTACAAATACACACAAACAGAGCAATCATTGCACTATTTTAAAAAAAAATTCTCAAAGCGGACTCAAGAAATATGTGATGCATACAGTTTAAGAGGAATGTACCGAACTGGGTTGATTCCCAGTCTACAGGGTGCGTGTGGGGGTACATGGGGGATATCTACAGATGCTTGACAAGTCAGTGAATGGGAAATAACTTCAATCCATATAAAATGCAAATATATTACCTGCATGCATATTGCACACACATTGCGTTAAGCAACATTTCC
Source organism: Aplochiton taeniatus (assembly GCA_017639675.1). Taxonomy (NCBI): domain Eukaryota; kingdom Metazoa; phylum Chordata; class Actinopteri; order Galaxiiformes; family Galaxiidae; genus Aplochiton; species Aplochiton taeniatus. The sequence goes on from CM030178.1 coordinate 10,919,795, forward strand.
AATTCCGATCATGTAAGCAGAATGCTGCATATAAAAAGTATTTACAAAATATTATTATTGAACATTTTTGTGTTTAGTATTTAGGATTAGGTTAAGAAACATTTGTGATGTTGATGCTGCAATTTAAAATACTTTCGATTTATAGCAGCCTAAAATATTGTTATCCAAAGTATAAGGCCTTCTGACTTAAGCTGAGGTATGTGAGTGAGCTAAGAAGAGCCATATTCCTTTGTTTAAAAAAAAAGAGTAACTTGGTTTACTTTTAAATAATTAAAATAAATCATCCATGTGGATGAAATTGTGTTCTTTGTCAGAGAATAGCACATATTTACCTGTGCTGAATAATCTTCCCTCACATCCAATATGATACAAATTAGGAAAGGTTGGGAAGTTATGGCTATATGATAAATAAATAAAAATTGCAATTGAACATTTATTTGGGTATCTACAACATATGTACTTATATAACTATTATTTTTGTTGGAATGATCCATCCTGTATTGTTGACCTGTACTATCATCTATATAGTGGGATTGTTCTCTAAAGATGGCAACATTTATTTGCTGCAATAGTTAGGAGGGCTCTGCTTCCAATCACCTTGGCATAAATAACTAATTTTACAAGTGACAAGCTCCTCTAACCCCCCCCCCCCCCCCCCCCCACATACACACACACACACTCAACTCATGGTAAAAAACACTACTCTAAATGGCCAAGCACCAGTCTTCAACTGTTAAAATGGAAGCATCTCAATGTCATTGTTTACCTTCCCTTTTAATACTATGAAGAGTTTTTGACTGTCATTTGGATAGTATTGATTTCCTGTAGTGAATGCCCTCCTTTGAGTGATATGTTGCTTGCGTTGCTGTTCCCTGTCATGCGGGGCTAAAGCTGAGGAGGCTCTGTCTAATGGGCCCCATCATCAGCAGCGGCTAACTCCCAACTCCTCCTCCTAACTCACATATATAGTGCAGGCTCTGAACCTGCTATGGTGAGGGATTGACGGCTGACTGTCACATGAACTGCCTTAATGAGGAAAAAAATGAAAGGCATGAAATTGTGACACAATGACTTGGTTAGGTACTTCTACTCTGCAGTTATGTTATGCCTTATGCTCTTTCTTCTCTCTTCATAAGCCGTCAATGTAAGCCTGATAGCCCTTTCTTCTTTTTCCAGCTTTCAAGAAAGAGGACAATGGCTTTGATGAGGTAAGTTGAAAACAAGAGTGGAATTGAGTTTGGAATCGTTGGCCCATTTTCCCCAAACACAAACCAGGGCGATTTACATATTGTTGTGTACTTTGTTTCTCTGTAAAAATGTTGAATCTTAAGCCAGATGTGACTGTGATGGCCCAGACAGTCTTTAGTGGAAACCCATGCTCTAAGCCTGTGTGCAGGATATATGGTGTGTGCAATGTATTGATGTATCATAGCATTTCCTCTCATCTCAAAAGACCCTGAGGGTCATTTATTGTCATAAGGCTAATAAGGTGATTATATTCAGGGAACTGGAACTAACGCGAGCGACGGTGGAGAAAGGCTTTAAAACTGGCTGTAGCACAACATAGGTTTGCTTCGGCGCTTTCTGTTTGGTTCTGTGTTGTTCGAGCCATTTTAAAACCTATCCGTTCTCGTAGCTCGCTTGATGAGTCAGCCGATAGCTTGGAATATACAGGGATGTTAAGTTTAATGCGTTGGCAGGGAAATTCTGCTTGGTTGCTCTTTGGAGTTTAAGCAGCATTGATTTTTTTTCCAGGGCTCTCAATATGGTGCTTAAGATTTGTATCTAAAGCTGTGATGCCCTTGTCTGCCTGATAAGGTTTACCTCCTCTCGGTGTTTACGTCTTATCCCCTGAGCGATACAGGCTCTAAACAAATGTACATAAGAGGCAAAGACAGGTGACACCATTGTCTATGTTTTTGCAGGGTTTGCGATATCAGCTGCATGTTTACCTCTGATAGAGGCGGGTGATGCGCTGGAGAATCGAAGCTGAGTGCATGTGATTCAGGGTGCAGAAGCTGGGAGAAGTGAAATGCGTAGGAAACCTAACGTTGTCCTGAACGCTGCAGTCCTCTTAATGCAGCTGGAGCTGTGGACCAGCGCACCAGTCATCATCATGACACCGGTCGTCTTCTTCATTATGATCTCTCTCGCTCTCGCTCTCGCTCTCGCTCTCGCTCTCGTTCTCTCTGTCCCTTTCTCTCTCTGTCCCTTTCTTTCTGTCTCTCTCTCTCTCTCTCTCTCTCTCTCTCTCTCTCTCTCTCTCTCTCTCTCTCTCTCTCTCTCTCTCTCTCTCTCTCTCTCTCTCTCCCCCCTCTTCTTAGACGTGTTTATGTAATAGTGGCCTGGTTCTCCCTGGGCCCTGTCCGTCTCCCTACCTTGTCAAAGCCAATCGTCAGACCTGGTTAGGTCCAACTGAGCATCTCTTCTTCTTCCTCACCTTTTCTCTCTGTCATCCACTCTTCCTCTATCTTCTACAGATAAGGGAGAAAGCCTCTCATGTCACTGTGAGCTCTGCGTTCCTCCCTCGATGGCCATGATTCTCTCTTGGATTCCGCTGCCTCAGCTCTGTGACTGTGGGGTCTGAGGGCTGCCATGACGCGCACAGCATTATGAGCATTACTTTCCCATTGAACAGACTTAGCAGAATTTGTAGTTTTAGTTGGAAGCGTATGTGTGAGCAAGCTAAGCTAAGACCTCCTCTGTCTTTGGATTTCTGAACCATTTAAAATATTACCCATGATTACCATATCCAGGGATATCCAAGCTCCATGCTGTTTTGTACAGTTAAAAAGAAAGAATGTCTGTGGCCACCCGCACCATTCAAAGATGCCGGTGCCATGGGAAATATGCCAGGCCATTGGCTACATGGGCTCTGCCGCCAGGGAAGAATGTAAAGAATTTAAGAAGAAAAAGGACCGTTTCCTGTGCTGCACCACAGTGTCTCTGTGGGGCGCTAAGGACCTCAACATAACATACAGACGACACCTGGAAGAGACATATTGTCGCCCTTTGTGTGTGTGTTTGTTTGTGGGTTTGTGTTTGTGTGGTGCGGTGCGGTGTCAGATTGTCTTAAGTACTTACTTGCACACGTGTGTGTATCCTAACGGCGAACTGAAAGAGACAATGAAAGACAAAGACAGCTTCATTGTTTGTCCCACCGGTTAGCTGATTATCATTCATCATTGTGAATGGGAAACTGTACGTGTCTGTTGAAAGGGAGAGGGAAGGCTGACTGCCTGCCTGCCTGGCTGCCTGCCTGGCTGGCTGGTTGCCTGCCTGGCTCACTGGCTGACTGACTGGCTCACTGGCTTCCTCACACTCCCTGATACAGACGTCTATAGTGCTTCTCACTCATCCAGAACAGCCCCTCCACCCTGCTACCTCCTGACTTCCTACTGTAGCTTGCCCTAACTCTCTCCTCCTCTGCCCCCCCACCCCACCCCCCACACCCCATGCCACTTTCACTGGAAAGTGACCTCAACCGTTTGTCTTTGTCTGCCATGCCTACATTCTCTTCCACGTTCTCTCTCTACCTTGCTGTCTTTCTATCTATCTCTATCTCTCTCTTTTTCTCTCCCCATCTCTCTCCCTATGTCAATCCCACTTTGTTCTCCCACTGTTGAAAGTCCCAGCCCACTGCTGCTCCTCTGCTCTCCCTGGTGCCTCCTCACTGCTGCTCCTCTGCTCTCCCTGGTGTCCCTGGTGCTCTGGCTCCCTGCCCCCTGCCTGGCCTTTACTCTAATGGAAACACAGGCGCTGTGTGGCCAAGCTGGCTGGCTGGTTGAATGTTAAACACTGCTCTGGGTTTGACGGGTCCTGCAGTTAGAGCGAGGTCGGCTGGCTGGGGTGTCCTATACTAGCTCTCTGCTAAACAGGAGTTATCCAAAGGCTTCCCGGAAAGTCAGCAGAATTGCCACATTGTCAATAGGGGAAGGAATCACTGTTTCTTTCTGTGTGCGTGAAATAGTTTGTGTTTACCTCCGTACCTGGTCACCCTACTTTGTCATTATACCCATGCACTTTGCCCGCTGGGGAAATGTGCCCATGAATATGAAAGTTGCAATTCTGACAATATTGCCTGTTTAATTGCTGGAAGATGCTAGCTAAATGTCAGATGTGTCTGGTGTTTGATTAGTTCACAACACTAGCGTCTATTAGGAAGGATTTTCTCATTTATCCTCTCTCTCTCTCTCTCTCTCTCTCTCTCTCTCTCGCTCTCTCTAAATAAACCTTTTTCCCTTTCCCACTCTGTCTTTCAAAGTTTCTTTTTCTGTCTCAATCTATTTAATCTCTCTCTCTTGTTCTCTCTTTCTCCCTCGCTCTTTTGTCTGTGCCACACTGGAACTTCATTATCTATTCTCAGCGGAGTAGGAGTCTGGCACATTGAATACTTTCATTTGCTTGATGTCAGAAAATAAATGAAATAAACGTCATCCTTTATCACTTTAAAGACTCCCTCGGTATTTGTGGAGAAACTGTTAAAAGGCAACAGGGCAGTAGTCCTACCATAGAAATAAAGAAAAAGAAATGACTAAAATAATGAAATAATGGTTGGCATCATCCTAATTGACCTTTTCAGTGTGGTGCAACTATCAGTCTTTCACTGGTTGACTCCGTTAAATGTCGGCAATGTTAGTGAATACATCTGAACAGTCTTACAGCCTCTTTGGAATCCCTCCACAGCTCACCCCCATCCCCCCAATATGTCATAGAATGCTTGGGCTGAGGAGAGAGAATGGTGAGGGGGAGAGGTCTGGAATGGTGAGAGTGCCTCCTCCACCAGGGAGAAGGATGGGGGGTCACAGTTCAGGCCCAGCGTAGGAGCACCAGGAGGGGGGAGGACGGGAGTAAGAGAGGCGCTGTCACATATGCTCTGCCATGGTGATCCACGCAGAGAAAAACACACACACACACACAACCAAACACGCACACGTACCCCATAGATTTAGCTATTTATGCTTCATTGCAACTCCACGCCTAAATCATAACCTCAGCTGTTGAACCATGGACACGCTGCCTCAGCAACACATATTATGAGACAGACGGCAAGCTTAACCTCACCAAGAGCAAGGTTGCTGGGGAGTTTGTGGCATGAACATAATTGATGTTTGGTATTTCCCTGAATGGCCCAGCCACACAGCCGAGTGTCAGTTTTAATATCTTTGGGTCGATATCTCTCTCCAGCCATTAGCCTGTAACAAGTTAGCAATGCTGTCAGAGTTTGACAAGCTTGTCCGTCTATGCTTTCCACAGCCCCATTGCTTGTTTATTGTGTGGAAGGTGTGTGCGCTGGGGCACGTATGCGTGTGAAAACAATCATTGGAGTCCATGGTCTCTTTGGTTTCCGTTCTACCGTCTGGCCAGATGTTTTCCCACCAGCCACTCGTTCGCAAGGTCAGAGTGGGACTGCTACGTGCATTCAGCATTTCCCAAAGGATCAGATTAGCATTCATGGAAGGTAAAACTCCAGCGGTGCAGTCCCGCCTATTGATTCTTGGTAGAAATCTTGGCTGAAGTTCAATTAGAACAGCAAGTTGTGACGGCTTTGAAAATCCCAATCAATGTGGCGTGTGGATAACGCACCCCGAAATGACAGAGAGATGCCACGGATTCAAGTGCAGGCTGGCTCCCGCTTTGAACCCACGTTGACTTTCATGTCACCACATTGTTGTCAAAGTAAACCTTGACGTGAATTCAATATGCGCTGAGGCCAGAGAGGACGTTGCGGGGGGAAGAAAAGGCATTAGGACCTATCTGAGCGTGATCACCACAGCTAAATAAAAAAAGAAAGCCTTGATGAAAGGAGCCATGAGGAGCCAGGGGGGGCTGATAGGTAGGGAGGAGACCCGTGGGGGGCTTCGCTGGGATAACTCCTTGGTGCTGATTAGAGGTTTCCTTTAAGGCAGATAACACTCCTACCGCACAGCCCCACCGCCTATCAATCCGCAGCGGGTTGCGGCGCTGGCAAGGAGCTCCCCAATGTCAACCTCCTGCCCCGGGCCTCGTAAGCCCCACGGGCCACCCTCAGGGCTCCTGTTCATCCTTCAGATAAGACAGCAAGGTCAGAGGTGGCCTGGGATCTTGATAAGGACCTCACGTGGGTCATCATCAGCCATAATGGCAGCATGATGAACAACAACACTGAAGGGGGCTTATGAGCGGACTGCTCCCAGCCCTCACGCGGTGATTGCATGTCCACAGTCCAAACTGATTGTGATGAGGCGATTGTCATTTTTGGTTGGATCTTCCTGCGCCATTTTTCTTGTGCAGGTAGCTTTGCTATTACTCGCTAGTCCATGCCCCATTCCCCCTCCTCCGCTCTGTTCCTTTGAGGGGCTTCTGAGAATGGGATCCCCTGAGGTGGCTCTCTGAGAATATTCAGCCTGGAATCATCTGGCTGTAATCAGTGGTAGGATTTCACACTTCCCCCCTCACTGTGATCCTAACCTCCAGCTGTAAGCTGCTTAGCCATATGATCAGGCAATACAATTATTAAATAAAGTTTTTAAGCCGTTGTGGGCCGGCACCGAAAAGTATGGAATCAGGATGAGATTAGCTTTGAGGTACAGTAGGTCAGAGGAAACGTGTGCCCCCACCCCAACCCCCTCCTTACCCCAGCCCCACTTCGATCCAGACATTTTCTTTACAAGGTCTTTACATCTGTAAGTAACCCACTGAACTCCTGGAAGAGGGTGTCGTTCCTCTAGTTGCCTGATGCATGTGAGGGAGCTCAAGAGTCTCCATGTGATGTTGTCAATCCCAGAGTTAACGACAAGACAGGGCAGGCAGACAGGGTGTCAAACCGTTGCGTATTTGTTTCCATGGCTCAGGCCTCTAAACCAAGAATAAGCTACATGTTTGTGCATTTTCTTGAGTGTAGAGCATGCTAATTGAAAGGGCTGCATGTACATAGTCTTTGTCAATGTGGTGAGGGAGAGAACTTTTCGGGAGAACTGCCTGAATGGTCCTCCACTCAGACACAGACATAAGGCAGGTCTTCCATCTCTTCTGCACTGGCCAGCCCTCGGCAGCACACGCATATGCATGTTACAGACTTGCCAATGACTGTTTTCACATGCCATACGGAACACACAAACTACATGTTGATGTAGCAGGCATGTACGTCGTCATCGCTCACACGATGGGAACGACTTGGGAACGGCTCTCAATCTCTTCCGCTCTTAGTCCTTTTCTCAGCGTTTTTAGCTTGTCTCTTTCTCTCTCTCCCTGTGGGTGGTCCCTGGATAATTGCGGTGTCCCACTCTCTAAGGAGATTAGGCTTTCATTATGCCTGGTACAGTTGTGCCATCCGTCTGCCACCACTTCCCAGAGGATTCATCGCTATGACTACAAGAACACAACAAGCGATGCAGCACTTCTCAGTTTTGTCTGATTACCTCGGGATCAGGCTGACCTGTGCAACTGTCTTTGGTTTTATCTGAAATACAAAATGCAAAGCGTATTTGGCTATCTAGAATTCCTCCATGGCATGTCCTGTCACTAGGTCTAGGCCCACAGTGAGAAGCAGAGTGTAGTTTGTTCAGATATTTGATTTCCGTAGCGGCTACAGGGCTAGTGTGTATGTGGGATCCTGTTCAAGTATCCTCCCCTAGCATGGGATGCGGGTCGAACCCGCCCTGGAGCTCTGCCATCAGCAGAGCCAGTGGTGAGATAATCATTCCCTGATTGATCACCTACACGTTAGTTCCGACTGCAATTCATCATCCAGCCCTGGGGGAGCACTGTTCTGTCAGGCACTGTTCTGTTTTAGAACCGTTTATGAAACTCTGGCAAGAGTCGGTAAAAATGTAAACTTTAAGATCACATTCTGTGGTACACTTGTTCTGGGGCATTTCTCCCTTCTTAGGACAGAGCTATAAGCCTGTTGATTGTATGGAGTATTTTTAAAAGCTTCCTAACTGCTTTGCGATGCATCTAGCAGGACTATAGACGTATACGACACGTTTTGTGCTGTAATGTATCGTGTAGTGTGTGTGTGTGTGTGTGTGTGTGTGTGTGTGTGTGTGTGTGTGTGTGTGTGTATGCGCGCTCAGTTCTGGGCTGCAGGGCCTGCTGTTCAGCTCATGTTTTGCAGCAACACGTCTGAAAATCATTTCAAGATGTCCTGCACCAGGACTCATTGGACTGTAAGAAACACCCACCAAAGCTTTTTTCTCTTCTCCTCGGAGTCCTTCCCCCTGAGCTGGAGTAAGATATTGACAGATACCCTTGGATGCTCCCCTCTCTCTCCCAGGAGGAGGGTGCGGGCCTGCCTGCTTTTCTGCTCCTGCCAAAGGAGCAGCACTCCACCCCCTCGCTTTCTCTCCCACTGGACAAACCAGGGTGGTGAACAGTGTGGGGCCAACATTACTCATTCATCTATGTGGGTGTTTGTGTGGGTGTGTGTGCACGCGTGTGCGTGAGTGTGTGTCTATTGGTCCCAGCCCAGCTGTTGTCCCATATATTCACTTCTATTTTAGTTTCAATCTTTTCTCTTCTCGTAAACTCATCAGCTCCATGTGATCATGTGGGCAGGGGGCAGCAGTGCCAAGGCCGCTGCTAATCCTGACCCCCGATTGTCTAGTTCTCGCCACTAGCGCTGTTTATTTGGAGCTGTCAATCTGAGCTATTACCACTAGCCATCTAAACTTCATTAGTGGTAGCCTGCTAGGCTGAGGTCAGTCATTTCACATTCTGAGTATCTCTATCTCTTCGTTTTCTCCTTCTTCTGGATAATTGTTTTACGAAGGACGTGAGCTAATTTAAGAGCGTTGCCAATAACAACATGGGGCTTTTTTTTGGGGGGAATCACTTCTAATCTGGGAGAAATTAACTGTCCAGCCTCAGTCATCGCTCACACCAGGCGGAGTGTCCCAAACCGACATCTGGGAGATGTAGTCATCTGGAATATGATCTGGATGACTCCTGCCAGTCCTGCCAGTATGAAGCCCTGACAGCGCAGCCTCAAATGGACCGTCTCATTAGGAATAAGAGTGGTATAATCCCGCCTTTAATTAACCTCCTCTAATGGGCCCTGGAGGATCCGTAATGGAATGAATATTGCTGAGGTATTAAAATGCAAATGTGGATGAACAGGAGCCCCATCGAGCTTCCGCCATTAGGCTCGCTGTGATGATAGAGTCGGCCGTGATGTCACATCCATCATGTTGAGGAGCCCTCCCATATGTTTGGGCATGCGGTGTTGGTTTGTGCACGGGGAAATGGGCCTTGACTGTGCATGATGGACGCCTGTAATAAGAGATGGTGATGGGGGAAATGAGACATAAGCAGCCTAATGGTAAGGAAGACGACCATGCCTTATGGTACTGGTGCGGCTGTGGGTTTAGCAGGTAAGCCAGCAGGACCATAAAGATCAACTGCTTTTTCAAGTGCTCATTAGGTCTGCAGACTTTTCCTGTAAATGTTGTGTTTAATGAGGTGTCTGGGTGAAAGAGGAGAAGGAGAAACGCAGAAACAAAGGTCTCTCTGCTGACCTTTGAAATAAAGGAAATATCACCTTTCATCTCAGCCACAGAAAATAAAGGGATTCCTCTTCCCACATTTAAGACTATTTTTAGTTTTGTTATATGGTAAAGGCTAGTGGTCTGGCCCCTGTGTGTTTGTGTCTGTGTGTGTGTGTGTGCCTGTGTGGGGGGGTCGGTGGATGTGTGTGTGTGTCTGTGCAAGCCTATCACATTGGCCCACACAAACCAGGGAGGCCCTCAGAGGTTGGACTGACATTTTTGGGAGGGCAGGAATTAAAGTGGTACGTGGGAGAGCTGTGCACAGACATTCAAGGTATGGGTGTATGATGAGGAGAGGAAAAAATGAGGGAGAGAAGAAAAGAAAATTGAGAGAAGGTCAAAGGGAGTCTTAGGCGGTATGCTTTGAGAGGGAGGAACTGTACATGGCTTAGGGGAGGGAGGCTGAGAGGGGGTCGGAAAGAGTAAGAAAATGTGTATATATATATTACCTCAGAATGCCAACAGAATAGAGAACATAAACAGTGTAATGTGGCAGTTCGGTCAACATACAGCAAAGCTCACAAAGCATGTTCCACACCCAAAACTTAGATGCCCACCCAAACCAAGTGTGCACCTTTTTAGTAGTAAAGTGGAGAGAGAGATAAACTCCTGGGTGCTATTGTAGACTATGGAGACTGTGAGACTCAGACTGCAGTGCACTGGTCAATCCTGGCCTCTCGCTAGTGATTAGATGGTGAGCAGCAGCTGGTGCCTGTATTAAAGTCTCTAATTAGCTCTGAATGATAGCGGCAGCAGGTTGTCTCTCCTCATTTGGGCTTCATCGGAATCAAGGCAACAGCCGTGAACATGGGTGATGGGTGTGATGCCCCCAGTCCGCCACGCTCGTGGCGCCGCTCCGGAAATATTGTCGAGCGCACAACTGTAAAATGTCAAAATCTGAATATTTAATCGCCGCCTTTCGCACGCTGCCATGACTGCGTGGCAGTAAATACATTGACACTTTATTCAGTCACAAGTTCAATTAGATGTGACGTGTGTTTTGTCTGGGTATTCTTCCGATTTGTTAAAGGCTTCTGGTGCATGAATAATTCATGCGATCCTTCGAAACTGTTTAATGTGTACATTCCTTTCACGGCATGTAGTGTCCAACACTCAGAGACTGAAGAAAAGTATGAACATCCTTTTACCCCCATCTTCCACTGGAAAGCCTGTGATGGCTGCGGCATTGTTGACAGGCTGCCGAGCTAAAATGGGTGGCAACAAAGGTTGTCTTTCTCTCTCTGAGGCTCTGTCGCTATCTCTGTGCGGCTGTGACCTCCCCTTATCTGTCTGGCGATAAGGCACTTTGTCATTCAACAGTTTCCCACCACCACAGAGGGGACTGAGGAGGGTTCTATCTTGAATGAGGCGCTTCTTACCAAGCACCTGCACTCCACATTCTCAACTCCCATCACAGGATCAATACACTCAGAAAAGGCTATTTCAATCACAACGTCCTTCAAATTTGTAAGTTTTGTGCTTTACTACATACAGTTCTACATGTTTGCAGTATGTAGCATTCATTAGCTAAAGGCTTGTGGTCTCCTTGCCTACAGACAGTGCAGGCTCAAGGAGAAGTGCCCCACTTTGTGATCTCATTTCCTGTCTTGGCAAGGATAGAGGAGATCATTTGGTTGTGTCTCAGAGAGACTTCACCAGTACCCAATGATGATTAATCACCCCCATATGACGACAACTCCCCCATGGGGTGTTAAAGCACAGAGTCCTTTGTTGCTTTTTGGGTCCGAGTCGATTCCTGGTCAATTATTATTTGGAACCCCACTGATTTGCAGAGAGTGATATCATCTTTAAGGCATTTTACCAATGTCTCCGCCTAGTGACTAGGTATTGAGAAAAACAGACATGTTCTATATTGCTGCTGCTTGTGGCTGTTGCTCATCATCACTCGTCAACGTTCTGCCTCTGTTCCAGTTGGCCCCTCGAGCTAAAGGTTACAATGGATCAAATGTCAAACAGCAAGGCTCCTTTGCAGATAAATATTGACTTTGTAATCCTTTATTATCAGCAGACCTGTGACAGGTCAGTGTTTAATGTTGTGTACTCCACAGAGCATGCATATCAAAGATGTCTCTGAGGTGGTTGTCTTGATGTTAGAGAGTACCTTACCTGTTAGTCAGCCATTGCCATCTACTGGCCATGCCATTCCCTCAGTCGTTTGTTTGTCTTGAAGCTTGTCTGGCTTGTCAATCTGCCGTCATTCACCTCACGAGCCCTCAGCAGTGATTTTCTACCAGAAACAGTGTCTGATTTGTATTTGGATTCTAATTGTCGTTCCGTTTCAGTTTTCCTCCCTCGGGGAATAGTGGTTATGTTCCATAAGCCATCATTGTCTAAAACCAACCATAGAGGACTCTTTCTGTCACCAGTATCTTTTTCTGAACTTTACGGTCTATTCCTTAGAGTTGCAAACAGGTTCTCATGTTGATATTACCATTCAATTGTTTTTCCTTCAGGAGTAGTCTTTACTGCTATCCTTTTCACAATTACAATTACCAAGACACATAGCAGTATGCTTATGCTATATCTGCTCTAGACTTGCGGCTACTACTGTCAGAAGTCGTAGCCTTGGTTCTCTCTATATTTTACGCTGTAGTCGTGGTTGGAGGGGATACTTGTGTATGCGGTGCATTCCAAGGTCAACCCTGTCTAGAGATGTCATAATTCTTCAGCGCTCTGCTTTGAGACTCGGTCCTTTGTGCGGTTAGCTATAGTTAAATACATTAAAGTTAATCTGTGGGTCCGGCAGCAATGCACTCGGATGTGGGCGATGAAAAGGGGATTATAGCACTTCTTTAAACGCCCAGGCTGACTCTGCAGACTCCTCTGCTCCTTGGGCTGTTTTAGCAGCTCACTGATTTGCATGCTGAAGTCAGTCAGCACAAAGCCCCAGGGTTATTCCTCCCCTCCTGGATCCTGGCAGACAGGAGACTGATGAGCTTTTGGGCCATGCCCACAATTAAGAAATAATTGTCTGAAGACTCATCCCCTCAGGCCCAGGCTGGTGTTTCATTAATTAGTCTCAAATTAATTGCAACGGCGAGTTCTAGGGGCAATCAAAGGCTTTTTTCCCGATACATCGTTTTTGTTGTTGCTGCAGTGTTATTGTGGCGTGTTTATGTGATTGGGCGCATTCTCACATTGATCGGTGGGCCCAGAGGTGGAGGACTGAGGGAGCACGCTGCAGAATAATAATGACAAAGTAAAAATGGCGTCTGTCTTGTGGAGGGGAGCCAAAGGCGGCACCGCCATCCTAAATCCTGCTGCGGACATAGGGAGAGGAGGGATGCTGTGCAGAGGGAGAAAGGATTGTATAGTTCAGGGGGGGGGGGGGGGGGGGGTAGGGCGTTAGGCACAGATGTGCCATCTGACTTCAAATGGAATTTAGGCCATGCACAAGTGTCAATGAATACCACTGCCGTGTGTACATGCACAGACAAAAACACACACATACACACACGCGCTTGTCCACAAAATTCTTTTAAACAGCTGTGCCGCTAAACCCAGCTCCTATGTCCTTAGTCTGCATTTGGGGGCTTTTGGGACATTATTCCTTTTTTATGCCCTGGTCTCTGCTGGTCGCTTTTTCAGATATCAGATATTGTTACCATTGGGCTTACTGTTCAGAGGGGCGGAGCCAGAGTTGTCCCCAGCTCCATGCCGACTTGTATATCAACACTCCGCCTGATTCTCGTCTCCAGACAGACAGCATCAGAGTCAGGCGTCTGACAAAATCTGTCCTAGACTGTGTTGCTATGTGTGTCCATGCAGGGCTCAGCCAATTACTTCATGGAGCCAGGGTGGGGTGTACTTGAACATTCAGAGTGTGAACACAGTGGATTCATTTTAATGGCCACCTAAGGCTATAGGCATGTCTCTTTGATCTCCCTAAAAAGTTGGCCAGCTGAAGTTTAACTCTCATAATTGTGTAGCTCTTCAGCCATTTTCTATCATCTCTGTCCTTGGCCACTTAGCGTACTCTTAGCATGAGGCTCTGTGCTTTTACATCCTCTGACTGGATTCTATCATATTAGAGCTTGTCAAGACAAAATGGATGTATTTGTTACTGTAGATATTAGGCAGTTGGAGCCCAACTCTCCCTTTGTTTCTGTCACCATCTCTCTCTTTCTCTCTCTCTGTCTCTTTCCTTCTCTTTTTGTCCTTTTCTCTCTTTCTATCTCTCTTTGCTCCTCTCTCTATCTCTCTCTCACTGTAATTTATTGACCCAGCAAGATGAATAAATACCATACTGGGTGATTGTGGGTGTTACTGCAACTGAAAGCCTGAGCAGGACAAAAATCCTGTCATCAACAATGTCACGACTGGGATTTGGGGCTTTTTTCATTACTTCCAAATGAGGCAAATTGACTTGTCACTTGAGCGTGAAGTTGAGAAACTGAGAGGAATGCTTAACTTGTCTCAATTCCTGCATGTTCATCGGTAGTAGAAGTCTTAATGAGACTGTGGTTTAAGGGGATCTGGCTCAGAAAGTTGGAGTGAGGGATGAAACAATGTAGACAGAGGGAGGAGAGAGGTTGACTGCAAATTATTTTATGTAATGCCAAGATCAAATTATATAAGAAACCACTCTAAAGTGCTTAGCAGGTTTTTACCACAGTGCTTTAGTCCATTTTGATCACACACAGATTTATCATCGAAAGGATTCGTTTTTTTGCAATATATTCTGTCTTCCAATGGATTATCTTAACTTCTTTTTTTTTAAATTTGTGCTTTGTTCTGGCAGTTATGGAAAGAGGTGGATGAACAGATTGAAGGAGAGAGAAAGAGGCACAGACCCTCCTCTAACCTGAGGAGAGCAAAACACAATCTCTCGGTATACGTGTGTGTGTGGGTGGGTGTTAATCTGCCTGTCTGTCTGCTCTTCTCACAGATACCCTGAAACCAGAGAACGCTTCATAGTGTTAGTGCGAAAGCATGAGATGGGAAGAGAAATGGAGAGGCATGGATGGGGAAAGAGATAGAGGCAGGAAGTCATCTGTCTAACTGAATGACCTGGAGCTGTGAGGATGGCTGGGGGCAGCGGGGGAGGGGCAATGCAGGGGGAATGGTGATTGGAGGGGCTAGGGGCTAGCTGTTTTGTTTATGATCCAGTGGAAATCCAGATTGCTTTTCTCCAACAGGGTGCTGGCTGAATCTGGGAGAGGAGAGGAGGTGAGAGGAGAGGAGAGGAGAGGAGAGGAGAGGAGAGGAGAGGAGAGGAGGTGAGAGGAGGTGAGAGGAGAGGAGAGGAGAGGAGAGGAGAGGAGAGAGAGGTTGAGGGGAGGGGAGGGGAGGGGAGGGGAGGGGAGGGGAGGGGAGGGGAGGGGAGGGGAGGGGAGGAGAGGGGAGCTGGTATATAGTGCTCAAAGCCAAGAGGACCCAGCAAAAGATGGTGGGCTGGAGGGTGGTTTGACAGCTGAGGAAAGGTCAGGCAAGAGGGCACCACTCCAGCATGCCTTCCAGTCAAAATAATACATCTCTCCCTGGTATACCAGGTGCCTGCTGTGCCATATCTTCCCTTCCTCTGCCCTTCATCTTTACTATTCATTCCTCCCTCTTTTTCTCTTCATCTTCAACCTCTGCAATCTCCTGCTACTTCAACATCATCATCGTTGTTAGCGTACACATTCTTTGTTTTTTCTCTTTCTTTCTTTAGGCTCATTGTGTTCCCTCCCTTCTATGATGCCTCTTGGTTGTCCCTGCATTGGCCCGGATGACCTATGTATGTGTGAGTGTGTGTGTGTGTGCGTGTGTGTGTGTGTGTGTGAGTGTGAGTGTGAGTGTGAGTGAGTGTGTGTGTGTGTGTGTGTGGGTGTGGGTGTGTGTGTGTGTGTGTGTTTCCAGCAGTTGGTATAGAGAGTGTTGTGTGAGCAAAGCTGAATAATGCATGCTCTTTCAGGCGTTTATTCACGGACTAGCGCCTTCCATCACAGTACCTTCCAATAACCCTTTTTACAGTATGTACTTGTCTGTGCATGAATGTGTGTGTTATAATAGGGCCACCCAGACACAATTAGAAGGCAGTTAAGGTTTAACATCCTATTTAGATGCAAATTTGAATTGTGGACCTACGAGATGGGGGTTGCTAGAGCAAGATTACTATTGTGAGTTGCTATTCTGTGGCCTAGAGACACAGTTTGGCTGGAATAGAAGCTTAATCATTCAATTGCGGATTACATGCTTTTCTGCCTCAGGTGTGTAAGAAAGAACACACTCTCTCTCTCTCTCTCTCTCTCTCTCTCTCTCTCTCTCTCTCTCTCTCTCTCTCTCTCCTCTCTCTCTTTCTCTTTCTCTCTCACACACACACACACACACACACACACACACACACACACACACACACACACACACACACACACACACACACACACACACAATGGCTATGCTTTAATTCCTGTGGCAAAAAAGGCTGTCTGTCAAGGTCATACTTGAGATAAAGAGACAAAGAGAAGGGAGAGGGATGAAAGGCCAAACAAAATATTGCATGCCATATGATATTATTTTTTCACTGAGGAAAAGATATCAGGAAAAAAGATAAAATGTTTATCATTTGTAAATGTTTATCTAGGGTGGTACCCCCAATAGATTAGTTAATAAAATCTGTTGGCTCTTGTTAGCAGTTGTACTTGAGCGTAAATGGATCAATTGATAAATATCTATAAAAGCTTATTTACATCTTTTAAAACTAAAAGAAACAAAAAATTATAATAAATAATAAATAAAATAAAAACATTCAGAACATCACCAGTAATATAATGGACATTATTGCAAAAGATTCACGTTAGGTTGGAGTGTTTGAAAATATAAGTACAATCTGTACTAAATCATTTGTAATGTGTGTGACTGATCCAGTATTCTCTCATGCCAAGCACCAAGTCTGTTCCAAGGTCCAAAGATACTAAGCCCCTAACAAGAGTGTTTACCTTTCTTTTTGTTGTTTTGTTTATTTGTTGTTTATGATGGCACTCAACTTAACAGAATTAAAGGAATCAGTTTGCGTATGGTGACAGCCCACATTTCATCTAAGTGCCACAGGCAGACAGGTAGAACCAATATATTGTCTTCCCCCCACAGCATACTTTTGCATGGCTCAGCTCGATACAGGGAATAAAGCTTCACTGTTCCTGGCGAGCTGCTAGCTTAGCCACGGTAGCTACACTACTACTGCAGACACTGCTGCCACACTTTGCTTCCTCATATTCTCTCGGCTGCACCATCTCTGAGGATGTGGGGGCCAGCAGCTCTCCGGCATCACATCATGCAGGAGACCCCCTCTTTGCCATCTGCTACGTCACGCCCTGCTCCTAACACACTGTCCTGCCAGAGAGCACGACTCTGCTGAACAGGATTGTAAAGCATCTACATGGTTCTCTCCCCCACCTCAGGACTCAACTCCCCCTGCTTTTAGTACGGTCTCGTTCTCTCCAGCCTGCTAGAGCAGTGGGAGAGAAGAGGAGGGCGGGTGTGAGCGAACGAGTAGGAGAGAGAGAGAGAGAGTGAGTGAGTGAGAGCGAGCGAGGGAGAGGGGGATGTTGTGAGCTCGTTTGTACGGAGAGTGATTGGCCTGAATGCATTCTGTCTGCTGTTCAGAGGCATCCAGGTGAGCTGTTTCCTTCAATAAGGTAAGAGGGTGACTGAGATTAGCTCTTATTTCCCTCCCGCATCCCTCGTTCTGTTTCTCCATTGCTCTTCTCCCCCCTCGCTCTACTCGGTTTGAGCGGTAGTTGCATGCGTGTGTGTGTGTGTGTTTGTGTGTGTGTGCGTGGCTGAGGAGGAGTAGTATTCCCCTGACACCTCACACACCTGCTAGACTGTCATTTGCAACAGTAAGGTATGTTGACAGCCTCTCAACTAGAGCGGACACGGGCTGTATGGGAGCATGTACGTGTGCAAATGTTTTGTGTAGGGAAAGCTCTCATGCTAGCTCTACACAGGCCGGCCCACCTGAGACGGGCTGCACCGAATAGGGAACGCTGTGATGGTGGAAGGGGGGAGAGGGTGGCGAGGGGGTAGGGGGTGCTGAGGAGGGCGAGGGGGCTGACTCTGTAACTCTGAATAGCCTCATCTGCAGTTTTTTGAAGCAGCCTCTTGATGTTGCATTCAGTCTGTAAAGAAGAGAGGAGCATATTCAGTCCTTCAACTGTCTCACCAGCCCCCTGCCAATCCCCCCTATCTGAGTGTGTAGTGAAAGATAGGCTTTTCTGTTGTGGTGCTGATTTCTACTAGCCTGAATAGTTGCGCCGCCGTAGCATTTTGATTGCACGCCACCCTGTTTCAGACGCTGAACTCAGCATGCGCTGGGCTTCCCGTCCTGCAGGAAGGCATGTCACGAGAGGAAGAGAAAAAGAGAAATGGAGGAAGAGAGAAAGGGAAGGGGGAGGGAAAGGAACAGCAGGCCGGTCTCCCATCTGTGTCAACGCCTCACAGAAGCCCAGTGAGGCACGGCGGCGGCGCCCAGAGCTTTCTGCAGGGCCATGTGCAGCTACATGGACAGCCAGGCACCCAGCCAGGCACCCAGCCAGGCACCCAGCCAGGCAGCCAGCCAGGGAGAGACCACAGTGGTGATAGTGGAGGGGGTGCAAAACAAGGAGGAAAGGGGGACCAGAGCGACGGGACAGGAGCGTCCGGATGCCAAGTGGTCTGGGAGAGAGGAAGGATGAGATAGGGGGGTCCAAGATGGAGTGGTGTCTACTTGATGGGGAGGGAGTAAGAGAGGAGGACTGAGTGTTGTGGCATCGTAAGAGCGAGATAGTTGAAACTGAAGCCTTCTCTTCCTGAGGGCTATCTATTTATAGCTCCTCTCCCCCTTCATCTACACACACAGACACACACACACACACACACACACACACACACACACACACACAGACACTAACATGCACACACAAACACTGATATGCCTGTTATAAACTGTATTGTAAACTGTATCATCTTGTATGCAGTCTCTTATCTCAGGCTACTACTATGGTTGTCTCAATGGTGCTGCAGTATATGCATTCCATAATTAATATTTGTCCACAGTAGTGCATATGGACATAAAGCATTAATTTCATTATGTATGTAGGCACTTTGGGCATCATTCAAGTGTTTATTTATTTATTTATTTATTTATTTATTGAACACAATGCAGCCAAAGAGCTTGATAATAATAATCCATATAAAGACAGGCAACAAGAAATGGGTTGTGTTTCTGGAAATCCAGACAAGTATGTTGATTAAGCGTCAGTTTAACCTCCTCGACCCTTAATAGAGCACTTATCGTGGTCAGGAAAACACTGAGTCGCCACTTGCTCCCTTTAGCCCTTAATGTGGAAACACGTATCAATTGTTCCTAATGGCGCCACTACTAGGCCTTTGTAATGCACAGTATCAAGTGTAACCACTGTTATTTGCTTAAGCGGTCTTCCACACCGCCGATGTGAAATAGTTTTCTATGTATTCGCATATGACGAAGAGAATGTCTTACGGTTAACATAAGGTACAAACCATTTCCAACGCAAAAAAACAACAACGCAACAACATAATTGAATTCAGCCAAGCTCCCTTTGTACCTTGAACTCTCTGTCTCAGTTTGTCCACAATGCTCAGCTACTAAGCGCTATGTCTGCACTGGACCTACAGCCATGGCTGGGCCAGACACTGTGCATCGTAGCAGTAGCACCTCTGCAACACAGAAACAGCGGAAAGCGGTTGCATGCAGTTCTGTGGCTTGTTTTCTTTTAATGCTCCCGTGTTAGCTTGGGTTTCAACACCTTGTGATGTAGTGTTGTGAACCCAAGCTGGGCTGCTGGCTGGAGGCTTTTCTCCGAAGGACAGGGCGGCTCACACCTAGCTGCTCGTGGCATGGCCACTCGCCCTGTCTGAGTCCCTGGGGCTGAAGGATTGCAGCAGGAGGGAAGCGTGCCAAATGAGTCATTAACATGTCCGAGGGCTCTATCCTCCATTTTCCATCGCAATCACAGCCAAGGGCTCTCTCGGCTAATCAGAAGAGGTGTGGCAGAGGACGGGCTGGCTGGCAGGCAGCTCTACTGGCAGCCCAGACGGACGGGTTAGGACACGGCCTGTCCGCAGAGGACGGATAAAGGGACCTTCTGGACACCAGGCTCTCGGCCAGTCTTATGCTGACAGGATTTCCCTGTTAATCAGTGGTTTGTTTATCCATGTAGAATTTGGGTTTGGTTGAGGTTTACAGATGGAGACGAAACATAACCTAAATCTGAACCACTGTATGACAATTTTCCAAAGATGTGAACCATTGTTGTTTGACAAACGAAGGCTGAATGACTTGCACATAGGTAGGGTAATAAAAAACAGTAATCAGTTCAACAAGTGCATCTCTATCACTATTCCCCTGCTTGGACCAGAGCTGATGCTTGTTTCATTTCATTTTTTATCTATAAAAGCTAGGGATCAGAACGAAAATGTAGCGTGAGGAGGAGCGTTGCAGATGGTGGACAGCTATGTGGCTGAGCTAACATTTGTGAATGGATAACGTTGGGGCACTGCCCTAATGAGAGGCCAGGACAGGGAAGTACATGGGCAGTCTATGTGAATGCCATTATCTTCTTTCATCTAAGTTATGCTTTTCTGCGCACTCTCTTCTCACTTGCTAATTGTTGAGTTATGGTCCTCTCACTAGCGTTTGGAGAGCTTGTCTGTGTTTTTGCGACGGTCGTTTATCTCTTTGCATCCGTAATGAAGCTCCCAGATCTGGGACATCCGTTGGCTGCCTGCATATTCTATTACACTAGTGATGTTAATTAGGATCAAAATAGAGAGCCACTCGTCCACAACATTTTCAGGCTGCTTTTTATACTAATTTTGAAAAGACGGTCCAGAGCAACAGCATGGGAATGATCAACTGTGTTTACATACATAGAGTCTTTAATGAACAATATGAATTATCCAGCTATTGATGCTACTGGTGTGCTGTTTCATGACTGCAATATATAATCACAATATGAAAACCACACGATTAACATTTCGGTTATTGGTCAAACATTCTGAAAGCACCAGGATTGATGGTTTTGGCAGGAGACAGATCTGGCTGCTTGATACCAGGGTTGATTGGTAGCCTGATCTGTCCCTACCATCACCACCGACCTCAAAGGAGCAACTCGGGTCACACCTTACTACATTGTTCAACTATATCACACACACAGCTTCCATCTCCTCCTCTTTCCTCTGCCCTCCTTTTTGCAACATTCGTCTATTCATCCATCCTTTCAGCGTCATCCATCTGGGCATCCATCCGGGTATCTATCCACCCATGGTGGATCATGAATAGGCCTATCAGACGTCAGCACAGCCTTGAGGAGGTGTCTGCAGGAGGTGTTGCATGAAAGACGTGCTCTAAAGAGGCACCCGCCCCTCACCTGCCGTTCAGGTGCTCACACACACATGCCTGTGAGGTGGTAAAGAGTATGAGAGGATGATGAGAAGTGTGTGTTTTTTCCAACCCCTCCTGGCGTATCGCCTCATCGTCGCTGCTATGATACGAGAGCGAGCAGGGAAAGTCGATAGGCCCTTTTGTCTCTGTAATAGGAAATGCGTTTACACTCTGAGTCAGCTTTGAATGGAGCTCAGTTAACATGCTGTTAGCATTGAGTAAGCTGGGCCCCTGAGTAGACATTAAGGCAGATTGCTCCTTTACGGCCTCTGTGGTTATGGTCATCAGTCAACCTAATGTCATTAGAAACTACTCAGCTGAAGCTCCCTGCATTATCTCCGGCCCACCCTTTGAATTACACCCTGTCCAATCCCTTCTACACATCATAAAGATGGAGTGTTACCTGACCTTAGCCTGTAACCTTTTTCTCCTTTCACCTTCCATTCATTTTCAATTGAGACATGTGAAAAGAGGCACGGTGCATGATGGAATGGTAGACTAGCAAAAGTAGGCCAGTAAGATTCCTCAATAGAAAATGCAAATTACTATAATTAGCTGGGCTATAGATAAGCCCCATTGTAAAAATAACTAAGGTCGACACATAGTTTACTGTAGTTGTTTATTAATGTAGCTAAATCCAAACAGGAAGATATTTCCCTGCCAGCGAATGTGACCTAGCGATGGCATTTAAAAAGATACTTTACTCTTGTCATCATCATCAGCTTGCTGGTTTTCATGGTTCTGTAGCCTTTGGCTTGCCGATTCATTTGAAATGTACTGTATTCCTACTGTCTTTGTCTCAGTATGTGTGCACTTTTACATGAGCGTGTATGGTGACAGCAGCCATGGCAGAGAACAATGTTCCTCCCTTTGAGGCCTTGCTTATTGCCTGCTCTGTCTGTTATCTCTGCTGTAATCCAGCTGGTAGAAACGCTCATTAAGGCGATGGGATGTTTTGGTTGGTCCACCGGCGCTGTTTTGACATGTTGACGTGTTGTTAGACAAATGACAAGCCTGGCCATCCCATCAACCATCACAAGCTAAGCCATTGCAATTGGGGAGTGGGAGAAAAACAACCACACACACATAACCTCTCTCTCCTTCTTCTCATGTACAAAATCAAATCCTTTGTTGCATATCTAGCCCCTTCATTTTCACCTTACTCCAGTCAGAAGGAAATCGCTACTTGATATCATATACTAACTGAATACATAACTACAGTTGAGCACTCTGATGTCTAGTATTGTCTACACTGCTCATAGTGTTGCAATAGCCTATTTTGCATGCTACTAACTGGAAATATCAATTCATACATTCTACTTGGTTTCTCTATTAAATCTGTATCTTCTCCATATTCTATATGTCACTCATTCTTTCAGACAGGGACTTTTATCTGAGACACGCTCGCCTGACCTTTTTAGCATGCTGAAGACTCTGACATCTCCCATTGTCATGGAATATCCCATTGAGAAGGCTTGCTGAGTGCTAATCCTCTCAATATGATCTGTCTCAACCCTTTTCCGTCTCGTTAAGGAGTCTCATCTACTATTTATGATGGGTAGTGTGATAGGTCCTAAACGAGGGTGTGTGCCTGTGTTTGTTTGCGTGTTACTGCGTTTTTGTGAAGAAGGGCTAAGCTGCTGGGCACAGAGGAGCGCCTGGTTGACGACTGTTGTCACGGCAGACATACTTGATATGCACGGAACATGTGCTCTGCCAGGCGCATTAACATGCATACTTTCAGGCTTCTCGCCTTGAAATTTCCCTACCCAATTCTCATAGGATTACTTCTTCCTGGTCCTATCTGTTCATCAATGCAACTGTCCTCTCCTGTTTCTCTTTCAGTCTTCCAACCATGTCTTTCTTGGATATTACCCCAAAATCCTTGGAAGATTTGCCAAAGCACATGGGTGTAAACTTGTCCTGTATTAAACCCCATGGCAAGTATGCGCTGATGTGAAACAGTCACAAACACAAAACTGTTTGCTCTGTCGCGCTTGGCCTCTGAGAAATCCTTGTAGGTCTGTAACAAAGAAAAGGGAAACGGTGTTGTGGGAAATGCTCCGGTGTCTTCCAAGAAACCGAGTCCCTGTAACTGACCTGTCCGCTGGATGCAAGGTGACGCCAACAGCCTGCTCCCGCTCTATTAAAGTAATTAGAACGGCTTCCCACTGGGGGAGGCCAGGTCTAAATATTTCATCCGGACTGGGGCAGCGGCAAAACATGACATGCTGCCTGCACCTTTTGTGATCTGTGTCCAGACTCCATTTAGAGTGGGGGAATGAGCAGGTAAGGGCACTGCGTGATAGATCGGCTATAGGCCCGTGGCTGTGATTGTATGTCTTAGAGAGGCCTCTAAGACCTGATACATGTAAGTGTGTGAATGTGGGATACGGGACTGGCAACAGCAGTGGGCTGTGAAGCGGAAACAGAAGGCTGGAGCTGTATTTTGATCAGAGAGGAGAGATGGGGATGAAACGCCTCTCCTCCTAGTAAGGAGAGGTAGCAGTGGATCTCTACAGGGAGCCAGGCAAACTCCCAGGCTGATGGAGAGATGAAAAGCTGTGTTGATCAAAGGGGGGTTTGTGCTTGGGAAGTAGGTGTGGGGGTGCTCGACAAGAAATTTCTGCCTGAGCAGCGGTAATCACAGATGGGTATTTTAGCTTTAGCTCACTTTCCTTTTTTCTCTGTGTCTCCTTCTCTTACAGATATGTGTCACAAAGATGTCCACACGCAGCTGCCAGGGAACGGACTCTGTCATCAAGCCCCTGGACACCATCCCTGAGGACAGGAAGGTGAAGGTTCAGCGGACACAGAGTGGCTTCGACGCCTTCGAGAAGCCCACCAGCCAGGTGAAGAGGGTCCACTCGGAGAACAATGCCTGCATCTCCTCCAAGAACGCCTCCACCGGGAAGGAGTCTCCCAAGCTGCGCAGACACTCCAGCCCCAGCTCTGTGAGTGGTTGTGACTGCAGGGAGTCTGTCTAGATGCAAAGGCAGACGGCGTACACCCTGGATGGGCTGAATTGCAAATAGTTGTCGACATAGCCTATTCCATATGCTGTTGTTTGGTATAAAACAGCATGATTCTCTTTGAAAACAAATAAATCAGAATGTTGATTACCTCATCCTAATTGGAGGCTGTTTCCAAGCAGCAATCTTCTTAATCATGCAAATGTTTATTTTTTTTGGTAGGTTTGATTCATACACTTAACTTAGGTTCATTTAACTCCCGTGTAGAACACGTAATTGCGGTAAAAACAAATATGATTTCACTGTCAAAATATTAGTAAGTTACATGATTGCCTGGCAGCTCCATTCTGTTCTTTGTGAATGGCTTGCCTGTGCCCCAAACTGTAAATTACCCATATCGCGGTATCATTGCTTAGGCAACTGCAGAAAATCTTCCCCTGCCAACCCTCATAAACTTTTCATGGAAAACCACTTAGGTCGAAGAGATGTTCCAGTGGTTAGGTGCACAGCTCCAATCTTTTGGGACCAATGCTCCGCAGGTATACCTCCCCTTTCTCACTGGCTCTTAATCAGCTAATTAATACTGATTGCTGGGGTGCATCTGTTCACACACCTGGGCCTAATCTGGGCGTAATCACTGGCTGATTCAGAGCCAAAGTCAAAAGATCATACGAATCATTGCTGTGAACTGAGGCTGAACGTCCTGTTGGGCTAGTGCCAAGTTAAAAGTTTAACAACAAAAGCTTCACCCTGGTAAATAACCATAATATCAAGCCTCAGAATGTCCCCTTCTTTGTTCGGCACCGTGCTGATCCATCTGTTGGCAATAACCTTTGTCTTTGACAGACGCCAGAGCCATGTTGGGGTCTCTGTGTGTGTCTGCCATAGATATTTGTATTTCTGGGTCTCGTAGTCCATAGCACAGGCTGGGAAACCCTGGTTAAGCCGTGGCAGAACGCCCTGTCCACTGGCTGAGGGGACCAGCAGTTCCCAGAGCTGTTTACCTTCCGGAACTGCACATCCAGACACACAGGGGGGGGGGGGGGGGGGGGGGGGGGAGAGAGAGAGAGAGAGAGAATCCACTTGATTGCTGATTCATGGGCATGAAAAATGCATGAGGAGTGCAGTGCAGGCTCTTAGTCTGCCAAGAAGAGAGGAGATGAGGGGTAATTTCAGCAATAGGGGTCTCCCTGATGGGTGCCCTCACTTGCTATGAGAGAACCAGTCTCTACTATCAGTAATTTAGTAGAATGAGAATGCAGAACAGTGCCCCCTGTGGCCTGGATGCTCTGTGTGTCTGTGCCCAGGTTCAAAGTGAGACAGCTGGCCAGCACTTTACTGGAGAGCCCCTTGGCATGACGGCCCTGGGCCAGGGCTGGACTGAACTGAACTGAGCTGAGGTGTGGGCTTGTGTTTTGGTATGAGAAGTAAGGGTGTGTTTGGCAGCACCACTTCTAGATTCTGTTTCACAGCCAACCAGTCCAGAAAAATGTGGAACAAAAAAAAAACGGTATATAACTCAGCCTACATTACAAGGATGCATCAGAGGAGTCGGCTCATTATGCAAATGAGCAATATTTACAATAATTTGTTCACAATTCGTATTCACAGGGATTGATTAAAACACTGTGCTTGATGAGCAAGCAATGGAGTAAGCATTCATAGATTCCCATTAACACATACTGTACACTTACATTAACAATTCTTGCTTTACGAGCTGATTGAGCCAGGGAAAACCAGTGCTTTCTATTGCTCCCAACGTTGCTCTGGAACAGTCCTGTAAGTGCTGGTTGAGCTGTGATTTGCGAGTCAGCGGAGTCCACCGCAGCCTGTCCAGCTGCGTTTCACAGATACAGTTTCACTTCCTGCCAGCTCCCAAGGGGAATTTACGTATGTTTATAAAACCCCTCAGAATGCTCTGCCTATTAGGGCCGCAGGAGATGACACTGTTTTAGAGGGCAGTTACTCCTTAGAACCATCATGGAAACTATTAAAGCTAGGGGCTGTCCACTCTGGTTTATACTAGTGAACAGTGTGCATGTTTTTGTGTGCCTGTGGGTGTGTGTGTGTGTGTGTGTGTGTGTGTGTGTGTGTGTGTGTGTGTGTGTGTGTGTGTGTGTGTGTGTGTGTGTGTGTGTGTGTGTGTGTGTGTGTGTGTGTCTTCCAGAGGCAGACAGTGTTGACAGCAGAGCTGAATTATTCTCAAGGGGGTTGTCTGGAATTTGTTCGAGCCTTCCCCTTGGCCCAGCTCAGCCTGAGATGGCTCACTCTCATATATCATAAGAAATTACATTCAGGCATTTTTTTTTTTTGACCTTTCACAAAATTCTCACATACTCTCAATGATGAACAAAGCTGTAATAATGAAGAACTACTAGTTGAAAAAAAAATAATTCTACGAAGAAATACATTGTCTTTTGTACAGTTTCAAGGATTTTCCAGAGGCTAGTTCATTACTTGTATCCAGACACGTTATCCTTTATGTACCATTTGCTCTTGGTGACGTGCACGGTAACATTAGTTAGAGAGCTAACAACAGATCCTGAACCTGTCCCACTGCTTTGTACAGCCTGATAAAGTAAGACTGTCATTCCCCATGGCTCCTCTCTCACCCACACTGTCAAGTTAGGATCCATCATAGTGCTACCCTGTCCCACCTATTCCCCAGGGCTGAGCCCTGCCTGGTCCAGGGAAATGGGACACCCCAGAGTTTAGGCTATCCCGTCCCTAATGGTAATCATTTATAATGGCTACCGTTTATCATCCATCAGCTGTGACAATGTCTCTTGTAATTTAATGCCTATGGTACATTGTACATTTTGTTACTTCATTGTTTCTTACTAATGTTGGCTGTATTTTGTTGTTGTCAATCTTCAGTGCACATATGCAGGGATGTTACGGTTTGCTTTGCTTTCCAAAGCAATAACAGGCCTAAGCCTCACCCTGCTGTGTCCAAGTTGTACTTTCACTCTCTGTAAACTCTACAGTACTGTATATTTACCTAATGTCTCTTTTTCTCTTTGCAGCCCACAAGCCCCAAGTTTGGAAAGGCTGATTCCTATGAGAAACTGGAGAAGCTGGGAGAGGGCTCATATGCCACAGTTTACAAAGGGAAAAGCAAGTAAGTTGGACAGTGTGTGTGTATGTGTGAGTGTGTCTGTATGTGTGTGTGTTTACATGAGTGCATATGCATGTGTCTTTCTGTTTGTGTTTGCGCCTGTGTTCTAACGTGAATGACTTGCATCATGTATGGGTTAAGCAGACAGACAGGACGTGGCTCATAATTGCTGTCAAGTTGGAGAGTTGAAGAATTATAAATGCTCAATATTGCATGCAATTATAAGGCAGAGCTGCAACCAAGTGATATACTTCAAGGCAGTAGCTAGTACTTAAATATGCTGTGCTTACTCTGAATCAATAGTTTTTTTTATATCTCTCTCATAAAAGATCTGCACATCTCAAGCATGAAAAGCAATTTGTTTGATTAAATACCTCTACACTGAAATTGTTTAACGATTTGTTAAATTGTTACTTGTCCTGACATTTGAATTTGCTATTGTCTCAAAAACGGGCGAATTTGCCTAATTAAAATAGAGAGAATAAAATCGTATACCACATGAATTAATTTAAAAGGAATGGTGCCATTTCTCTTAGTAATGTTTTTCCACACTACAGTGGATTTGATTGGTGAGGCTCTTTGTGTGTAATCCCCAGGCTCACTCCACTGCCCCTAAATGACATTCCATTGACTTACGGGTCTCTCGTTGCCGTGCGCCGCGCTCACCGGCTTTTATTTACCCTCTTTTTCTCACGTCAGGAGAGCTAACGGTTGGCTTTGCTCTCTTTGTTGCCAGGGTGAATGGCAAGTTGGTGGCGCTGAAGGTGATTCGCCTGCAGGAGGAGGAAGGGACTCCGTTCACCGCCATCAGAGAAGGTGGGTGGTACCTCCAGAACAGCCCTATGGGTCAGGTTTTTTAGCGATGCTTCACTGGAAATGTGTTATATGACTCAAACCAGGGGGTGGAGGCATTGACTCCTCATCTAGTACCGTGTTATCCAAAATGACAGTCCAATGCTTTGCCTCATTGCATGGAGCATAGAGCTTCACAGACAATATTCTGAAGGTTTTATTTTTTCAATAGGAAATGTACTCTTTGTGACCCAGAAAGTAAAGATGGGTAGAAGTCTCTGGTACGCTGTGCGGGGGGGTGAGAAAGCAGTGGGCACACTCACCTTCACGCACACAACGCCGTTTTCTGAAAGGTTTCTGTCTGTTTGATCTGCTGACTATGGCCTGATTGAAGTGAGTGCCGCCCAGCACCCTTCTGCCCCACCACTCCAGCCTCCCCTACTCTCTCTCACTCTCCCCCACTATCCCCCCTGGTGAGCGGATCAGAAAGGCACTTTGAAATTGAACTAATTCAGCAATTACAGGGCAGCAGGCTCCCTGCCTGATAACGTGGACAGAATTACGGTCTCCTGGTGGTAAAACCAATACATCTAAACTAGAGATGAGACCCAGGTGTAAGTGTGAGCCGGGTGTGTGTGTGTGTGTGTGTGTGTGTGTGTGTGTGTGTGTGTGTGTGTGTGTGCGTGTGTGTGTGCGCGCGCGTGTGCGCGCGCGTGTGCGCGCGCGTGTGTGCGTGCGCGCGCGTGTGTGCACGCCTGTACGCACGCGCGCGCGCGCGCACGCGTGTACGCGCGTGAGTGGAAGACAATTACGAACGCAGTCAGTCGGTTTCTGTCAGTTGGATGGGACTGCTGCGTATGGATTTTTGAATTGGTGAGGCAGGCTTTGAGGGACCACCTGCCTACAGCACTGCAGCACACCGATGGGAGGTGAGTATAGCCTTTTATCTGCTGGGGTCGGTAGTCCCTGTAGGTGCTGGTGCAGGATGAATGCGTTCATGAAGGTTTCATCACTGAGTGGTACCGATGGCCATCATCCAAACTCCAAAGCCTTGTATGCCCTTGGAGAGAACTTTGTGTTGGCTAAATTAATCACATCCGCAACAGCACACACACAAAAATACATCCAGTTTAGTTCTCACAGTGAAAGGACACTAATCATGCCGCCTTTGCACACAGATCTTAATGAAAGCATTCCCTGTGTTGTTGTGCTGTCACAAGATAAGATTTCTGTCAACTTGTTTGTTTTCCGGCTGCGTTTATTTTCTTTGTAATTGGTGGAGAGAAGGCTTTGTTGGCGCTGTGAGGCTCATGCCAGATCTTTTGAGAGACATGAAAGCCCATTTGTGAAGTGTTCCCTCCACCGGCAGTTTAAACAACCCAGCATGGTGCCGCTCCGGTGAGGCTTTAGCACACAGACTATTACCACTAATTGCAGTGTTTCTCAGACACACACACACCCAGAGACCCGTTTACTGAGGTAAGAGACAGAGAGATTAGCCTGGGTAGTGGTAATGGGAGTCATGGTCCCTCAATACGGCACTGCCTCATTTTGCAGACTTTTCGATGTCATCACAAAGTTTCTGAAACATTTGCTGGGTAATCTCATCCCTCCGGATAACTTTCAATCATCCAGCCCCATTCTGCTCCATATCCCTCTCACTCAGCGCATGCTGTTTTGTGTTACAGTTGTACAATCACACTGTAGTCAGTGTACAATAATTGCTTCATCATGACAGTGCGATGATTATGACAGAGGGTTTGCCCAGATGGATAAGCTGACTAGCAATGTGTCTAATGTCTCCGCGTCTCCCTCCCTCTGTCGCTGCAGCCTCTCTCCTCAAAGGCCTGAAGCACACCAACATAGTGCTGCTCCATGACATCATTCACACCAAGGAAACCCTGACGCTGGTCTTTGAGTATGTGGTAAGTTTCACTCAAAATCCTTGTCCGGCCAGTACCGCACCTCACATCCTTGGCTTTCAGAGACTCCTCCAAGTCTGGAATTCAGACCAGAAGTTTTTTTTTCGTTTTTTTTTTGGTTCAAAACAATGTTTTCTATGAAAACCCGAGAATGAAAGAAGCCACGGTTTTATTGTCGCGGACTGGCTGGCTTTGTTGCTCCAGGGTTTGATTGATCTACCGCTCCAAGGTTATTGAGTTTCACTTCTTTGATATTTCTTCTGAGAAAAAGTGAGCTCTGGCTATTTTTACGGACATGCTCATTGTTTATAAAGCGATTTAGAAATGTTTTGCCTCGCCTCTTAAAACCGAAGCCAAGTCTGGGTTTTCCCAGCCTGTCTTTCAAACTTACAGATAGTTTAGCGTCATAGGACGGCAGCCTAAATTCTTGTGGCGTGGGTCCCAGATACCCAGTTTTAACTGACCGGCAACACCGTCAGCCTATGGGATTGCCGCAATGTAGTAGCTTTCCAAAGCTGTGCTGTAGTAAGATTTTCTAACTAAGAAGTAAGCTGGAGCTGGCAAACACATATTACTCTTGACGTTGAGATAGCGAAAAATATGTTCTCAGCACATATTTTCTTCAGAGTTCAAGAAGTATTTCGACTTTTTACTCCATGTTTGTAATTAGGCCAGTCTTTGATCTTGAAATTCATGGCAAGGCCAAAAGCTGGAATACCCAGACTCAGCTTTATGCATAAGAACGTCTTCTCGTGTTTGGTTCTATCAAGCGATTCCCCTGGTGGCCTTTCATACAGCCATAGTGAGGCCCCCTGTTGGTAGGACGCAGCAAACATCAGTACCTCGGTTCAACGCGGTTTCTATTAATAAATTATCATGGCCACTCCTCTGAGAGCAGTCTGGGGCAGGCCCAGGCAGAATGAAAGGTCACGGTTAAATGGCTTCAGTGTTAATAAGGAACAGAGGGCAAAGAGCTCACCGGTCTTTGCTCACAGTAAGAGCATATGATGTATATAGAAAGAGGCCAGTCAGGATGATGATGGTTGGGAATGGTGGAGCTCACCTCTACTTCTCAATCTTCTCTTCCTAATGTCCTGAATGTGTGGCACGGTGCATTTTCAACTTTGTCTCCTGGTTGGTTTTATTACGTGAGCATGCTCTTTGATATTCAGGCAGCGTGTAAGACTCTATATAAGCCTATAAGACTTTGCCATGAACCAATATGGCCTGGGTACTCGGATATTCAATGACATGACCAATGACACAAATCATGTTTCACATTCCAATAGACTAGAAACTGCATGCTAGGAGTCTTCATCTCTTTTGTCTTTACTGTGTGGGCATACTTTTTTTTTTTTTTCTCCAAGAATGTTTAGACATTGGTGGTGGTTGGTATATATTGGACAGAAATGAAAAATGCCAGAGTGGGGATGTTGTGTTGCAGCGGACCCTATCTCCACTTTCATTTTCATGCTGTTCTGTCGCCTTGTGTTCCTTTCTGTCATTTTAGCCTGGGCTATTTTACATACAGAAGGCCTCTCACCATGCCAAATCAATTCATTTTTCTCCTCTAGTGGCTAATGATGATTGACAAGGAGGTTGGAACAACAGAAGGAGAAAAGGGCAAGAGGAAAAGAGAACGATAGATTGGGGGGGAGACCAGAAGGAAAAAAAGGAGATGGAGGAGTGGGGGAGTGAGGTAGTGATGGAGAGAGGGAGTCAACACGAGAGAGAGGGCGAGGGAGAGATGGCGAGCTGGTCCTGAGTAAGATGGACAGGCATGGCTGGAGCCTGTTTGAGGCACTGTCTGAATTATTCATAACAGGAAACACATTTATCTGGGTGTGTGAGCGACAGCGGGAGTTTGTAAATATCAGCGTGGCCCAGGAGCTGAGAGCCTCCACCACGACGTGCCCTGCGTTCGCCTACTCAATAAAGAAGTGAAGCACAGATCAGGGTAATTCCCCGCCGACGCTGCTCACCCACCACATCACGCAGCAGACAGCACCGCTCGGGTTCCCCCCACCCCCCACCACCACCACAATCACATTACCTGCTTTGTACCCCACCAGTTTTCACTGTGGATATCTGTTTTGATATGTAGCAGATATCATTCATCAAGAGACAGTGAAAGGGATGGCAACTTAGGCAGGACGTCGGGTGCCATTCACTGATTGAGTTTGTGCCTCCAAACAGTGACGCTACACTAGACGGTTTGTCAGGGAAGGATGGCTCTGCTGTGAATGGAATAGCAAAAAGGTGCATCTAAAAAGCCAATTGATTCCCCACCCCCGCCATTAGCTGATGCCTCTGTCACCATAACTCTCAGAGAGAAAACAATAAACAAATATGAAATATTCTTTCTGGGCCATTTGTGTTCCTTTTCCTCTGATGGATTTAAGGAGGTGATTGAAAGTCAATACCACGCACCACTGAAATTCATCCAAGCACTGCTGTAGCACCAGTTATTGTTATCACATTTTCATTGATGTGCTGTATGTTTTTGTTACAACGGCTTTCATAATACAGTATATACCAGATATAATTGTTCTGTTCCTTGTATGATGGGTAATTCAGTCTCTTTTGTGTGTTTTTCAAGATTCCTCAAATCTTTGAGTCTGTGTGGAATATATAGTACTCACTGTGGAAGCCTGTAAGCTTTTATTTGATGTGCATGCTTTTATTTTTAAACGGTGATGGTAACACTGGGTCCTCTCTTTTTTTCTCGTCCATAGCACACAGACCTGTGCCAGTACATGGACCGACACCCTGGGGGCCTCCACCCAGACAATGTCAAGGTATGGAACCTCCCTCCTCTCTCCATTCCCCTGTACCCTTAGACCTCTGCAACTCTTCACCGCAGTTGAAAGCTGTGCATACTATACTCTAGCAATGTTCGTTAGGCCTGTTCGTTTCTTATCCCTTTGCAGAGGTGTCGCGGTGTGGAAGAACAGTTGGGGAGTGTGTCACCATGTGATGGAGTGAATGGGGCCATGGGGGAGGTGGGGGCAGATGGGGGAGGTGGGGGCTGACGCGAGGGCTGGGAATGGGTGTGAGGTCTAAGTATCAACGTCAGTTATGTAACGGTGTGTGCCGTTTTGTCACCAAGGATTTACGTAAGCCATGTATTTATGCTGTTGACAGCCTCATTGAGGCTCGCATGAATAATTTAGGATTATTCCGAGAGTGCAGAGAACGGTTGTTACTGCACGGCTCCGAAAAGATTCCTGTCTATAAATCTTATAAATGTGTATTAAAGAAAATACGTCTTGTTTCATACATCTGGGCCTACTGTGATGATGGACAAATATTTCTTTAGTCACAATTTCTCCCTCTCAACAAAGTGAAGTTACTGGCAGACCGAGCAGTGTTCTAAACTGAGGCCCAACTTCACAGACACACTGAGCCGTGTGTTAAACAAAGAGCTGGTAGCGGTCCTGCCCAGTCTGCCCCAAGCCAGGGGGCAGGTGTGAGGAACAGATAGAGCAGTAGGAGGAGGTCCAACGATCTGGCAGCTGTCTCCAAAACCAGCCACCCCCCCTTTCTCCTTCTTTTTTTATCTGGGAGAGAGTGTGGAGGAGGAAGATCATACGCCAACCATTATAATTAGCATCAAAGTTCCAGACCAACACATGGGAACTGCTGTTCTGTCAATAAGTCACTCTTTATATGAAGTGCACGGCTATTCTATTCAATGTAGACAGGGAGACTTCTGCATTAGTAGTCAACTGGAGTAGACAGACTGTTTGTAGTGGGTACATTTCCATCGTTAGTGTCCTGTCTGATTGGTTGCGGAGGTGGAACCGCTCGCCCATCCTCCCATTTAGTAATCAGAGGGACATAAAAGCTATTAGTGTGTCTCCAGTCATTGAATCAAATGAGTATTCAACTCAGACCTGCACTACTGACGTAATTGACGGCCCGGCTTAAGTGTGTATCAGTGTTTTAACTGTGTGTCTGTATGTGGTACACTGTATATTGTTATTAAGTGTGTATCAGTGTTTCAACTGTGTGTGTATGTGGTTACACTGTATATTATTGCACAGCTTGAACTTGACGTTCCAAGGATAGATAGATGTTCTGTCGTACATTCAGATGGCTGTGCGATTCTACAGCATCATTACCTTTTACCATGTCCCATATGCTTAATTAATCGTGATTTTGTGTCTAACTAAATATGACATCCTAATGCTGCTCAGTAAAGGGATCTGTTGATTAGTTTAGTCGTATTCAGCCGAAAGTCCATTAGCTCAACATAGGGATTTGTAACTGAATCCATCGAGCCATTTTTTTTTGCCAAGTTGCAGGGCTCATATGGTTGTGTGACTAGCAGTTAGTGTGGTACCACTAGTCAACTATTTATAATGACAAGAGTCTGTTAAAATGTTCACTATGTAATTAAACTAACTGACAGCAAAGGAGCAATCTAATTCAAGCAACCATATGTAAACCTCAAACTACTTCCCAGTGTTCTAATATTTCTGTATTCTTCAGGATAGACTTGAGTTGCTGCCTGCAGCTCTCATCTACATTTCGGTTGGTACCTGCTGTATGCTTAAGCACTGGATCACTGAGTTGGATTATGCTTACATACAGCCCTCAAGGTCTTTCCCTTTGACTTTGCTAGCACAACCTACCCCAAGCTACTGTCAGAGGCAGAACAGAATAGCCTTAACACCAGTAGACCCCTTTGATCTCACAACCCTGCTAGAGTCAGAGGGATCAGCCTGCAGGTTTATGCATTCTCCAAGCATGGGTCCCCCATGCAGATGCTGTCTGGTGCGAACTATGAGAAATGCTATGCTAGCTGGTGTACGAGAGCATCTATTAGCACCTGTGCTCCTCTGCATGCAGGGCCAGTTTCACCCTCCTTCCTGCATAGAGATTCCTCACAGTCTCCCAAGGGTTGCATCTAGCAGGTTGGTTTCATTTCAAGGCATGTTTGTTAGTGTTGAGTACAGCATCACTTTGTATGTCTGACTGCAAGCTCATTCATTTTTTGAATGGCTCAAATAAGTCAAACACTGAAGCCATTACTCAGAATATGCCTCTTTGATTTGGTCTATAGCTCACTTTGAAGGCACGTATACGTACAGGACTCTAGCAGGCCAATTATGTTCAATTATTTCATTCAATCCATATTTCTCGTTTTCCTCTTAACATGCGGATTTAGTTTGGCCTACTTACTTCACTCAAAGAGAGTAAAATAATTTCCTAGACCCACCATGCAGCTGTCAGTTTGATGCATGGCCTCATCCTTTGTAGTAAATTAATTGGAATATCAGACAAATGGGACAGACTGGGGTCTGTTTCACTGAGCTAGATAACACCTAGACAACACAGACTCCAATCTTCACTGTTCCAACCTATTTTCATATGGCTTATCTCAATGAAGAGCCACGCAAGTAACGAGACTGATAACAATTACTATTTCATCATTAGTCGAGGCGTCGGTGCGTAGTGTTTGAAGATCTGTTCATATTGTATGGTGCCGATGAAAGTGATTGATTATGGTAATGCATGGTCGAGTGCACCTCCCACAAAGAGTTTCTCCGGCTGTTGCCATCCCATTAGCGCAGAGCAGCACTAATGATGCTTAATGGTGCTACACGCACCAACCACCCCGGCAGTGCTGGGTGTAGTCCACTCTCAGGGTCTGTCTCTCCTGTAATTACTGCAGCACAGCCAATATGTACGGCCTGGTTCTCTATATATATTCTTAGACATTTTCATTGTGGGAATAATCTGCCCTTGGAAGGAGAGGTTGGTTTTATATGGAGCCGTGGTAGAAACCCCAGCTTTCTAATTCCTTCCTACCCCGTCTCTTAATTCCTCCTCCTGCGGCGAATCACGGCGGGATTTCCCCAAGGGGGGTAGACCTATCGACATTCTGGGAGTGCCTGCCTGCTATTGACTTTCCTGCAGGGCATCTTAAAACTCTCTCCCATCTCTATCACCTTCTTGCTCTGGTGTCTCTCTCGCCACTGGGGCCACCTTTGTCTACCTGAATTGTTCTTGCTTCTGAGGACTTCTCTTTTTCTCTGTGTAGATCTCCTTTGTTTTTTGTGTCTCTCTCTTGCTAGCTCTCTTGTCTCTTGTCTTTTCATTAATTAGTGTAGTTAGGCCTTTTTCCGCAGGCTTTCATGAATACCTTAAGCCAGATGGAGAGCTCCCAGTCCAAGGATTTTGGGTAGAGCCAGTCACCTAGCAGATGCCGTCTGTCAGCGGGCCAAATTTGACCACAGGCTAACATAAAAAAGGTTAATTAGCTAATCTAATGTCTTAATCTAAGAGACTAATGTCTGTTAATGTAAAAATATGTTACACCATATATATTGATGGTATTTAAACGATAATAAAAAATGTATAAGTACATTAAATATGATAAATGTACAATATATTTAATTCAGCATTTATACATTTTCATTAACAAATGTAACTAAATACCTGTCCCAGTTTCATTTGTATTTATAATTATAGAAGAAAACATGCCATGATTTTAATGCAGTTTAAATAAAAGGAGTGTCAGAATAGGGCAGTTAATACTCACCGGTTCTCCTTTTGCCCTTGGTGCTTTATTTTCTGTCTAGTATTATTATGCTAATGCTAATGCTCGGTTTCCGGCTGTATTGAGAACCATGAGAGCTGCTTTTGATGTTTGAATGGAGGTGCAACCAGGAGGGGAATAAATGAGTCAATTTTCAATGTTGCACTCGTAACGATGCAGAGGCTATTGACAAGCGTGTTTTGATATACATGAGCAAGGAAAAACCATGCTACACCCAAGCTAATTCTCTGTGTCGTAGTTGGTCTCCCGCCAGCAGCGTTGAGGAATGCTAAACTGTTGACCCGGGAACTGCAGATGCCAGACAGGGCTGCTCCCTGATTGGACTCCGCGCTGCTCTGCTCTACCTAATTGGCTGAGACCTTGATATTGCTGAGAAGGGAGACATTGGAGAGGCAAGCAGGGATCGTAGATCAGGGAATGTACACCACTCATTATTTGTTGATTAATGTGAGCGAACAAAACAAAAGTGTCAATTCTCTGCGGCGTAAACACATCCTAAATTGAATCAGTAAATGTCTATCTTGAATCTGTGTGAGGCAAACATCGTCACTTTTCTTTTGTGTTGTGTTGTAACTTTAGACGCACAATTGGTCATGCTCTCCGTTATCACAAACACACTTGGAATCGTTACAAACTTTACAAAAGCTGAACCAATTGACGTTGCAGCATAATCCAGTGTCAGAAGATAATGAAGAGCAGAAAAATTGTATCTCGCATTGATCCCCTCCTCAAGCAGCCTGTCTCAGCCGGTCATCCTCAGTAATTGATGTGCGAGACCAGAGGTTTGACGTGATGGCGGTTATCTGTTTGATCACGGGTCAATAGTCCAAGTGGAGGACATGATGGATGTGTTTTGTGTTGGTGAGTGAGTATTGAAGGATGCAAGTGTGTGTGTGTGTGTGTGTGTGTGTGTGTGTGTGTGTGTGTGTGTGTGTCTGTTTGTGTTTGTGTGGGGGTGTTTGATCATGCATGTGCAGTAGCCTAGGCTTTTATTGAGCTAATTGTAAATGAGTTTGGGGAGTGTGTGCCTGCTTTGTTGTGGATGAGAGTTAAGTCATTAACGCTTATGTTTTAAAGTAAAGCCTTTCTGGTGCATGTCTATGGGCCACTGTGTATCAATTCACTGTTATGGTCTCCAACTGTACTAATCATTCACAAAGACGAAGACTGAAAGAAAATCAATCTCAATAGAATATTGATGGACGAAAGTAATGGATGGGTATTCTGAGATTTCACAATATGTCAATAACTAATTATATATATCACACAGAATCCAAATGTTTGCTTCGATGGGCTGAAGATTGGTTTGCTTGGTTGACCCCTCTCTCTTTCTCTCTTTCTCTCTCTTTCTCTTTCTCTTTCTCTCTCTCTCTCTCTCTCTCTCTCTCTCTCTCTCTCTCTCTCTCTCTCTCTCTCTCTCTCTCTCTCGCTCTGTCTTTCTCTATCTCTGCCTCTCCAGTTGTTCCTGTTCCAGCTGCTCCGAGGTCTGTCCTACATCCACCAGAGGTACATCCTGCACCGTGACCTCAAACCCCAGAACCTGCTCATTAGCGACACAGGCGAGCTCAAACTGGCTGACTTTGGTAAGTTTCAGCCTGATATCTGTGTGTGTGTGTGTGTATGTGGCTTTGTGTGTATGTATGTATGTGAGTGTGTAAATGATTGCTTGCTCGTGTGCACAAGGCATCTGTATGTATATTTGTGTGTGCGTGTGTGTGTGAGACAGAGACAGAGACAGAGACAGAGACAGAGACAGAGACAGAGACAGAGACAGAGACAGAGACAGAGAGAGAGAGAGAGAGAGAGAGAGAGAGAGAGAGAGAGAGAGAGAGAGAGAGAGAGAGAGAGAGAGAGAGAGAGAGAGAGTCTGTGCCAGTGCCTTTGTGTGAGAAAAACCTCTCCTGAAGCGCTACCATATGGCGTGGCTCCTGCAATGCTCGCCAGATCAGCAAACACTGGCCACATGGGCAGACTGGCGTCTAGGGGTCACCCTGTTAGTCTGGCAGTCAAGACCAGACAAAGGCAGTCATTGGAAAGAGACCTCCCCCCCATTCCTCTTTCTTTCCGAGCCACACATGGATGCAGGACAGCTTCATCAATTATGCAAAAGCCACATTATAGCTGACAAATTACTGCAAGGCAAACGAGGGAGAAAATGATGGACAAAATAGCAAATGAGCAACAACAGAGATCCCTTGGCTATAATGCTGTTGCATCGACCCAAATATTCCTCTCCCTCTATCTATCTCTCTTTCACACACACACACACACACACACACACACACACACACACACACACACACACAGATACACCGTCAGGTCTGGCCTTAGGGAACCCATTCAGATGCTGAGCGGGAAAAAGGTTAGAGGGGTGTTTTTTGTGTGTTTGTGTGTGTGCGTGTGGCTCAGACGTCCCTGCAGTACTGGCCTCAGCAGAAAGAATACTACAGTCTGACAGCTGAAGACCAGTGGGCTTAGGGTGAAAGCAGGGGGATCGAGAGAGGAGAGAGGAAAGCAGTGGGAAAGAGAAATGGAGAGAGGGGGGGCAAAGATGAGGTGGAGGTAGTACAAGGGATTTTGGATAAAACTCGAATGGGCACTGGTGAGGTTTGGAAGGTTGTAGGGCAGGGAAAGAGGGAGAAACACAGGGCTGAATCCTAGTCAGTCTGGGTTCAATGTCCCTGCTGGTTGATTCGGCCCTGTATCTGATCCGGAATCAGCCCTTTGGTCCTCCATGTGCGCGTTGTCTTCTTTTAATGAGGGCCCCAAACAAAGACAGAAATTAGGGGTTATG
This sequence comes from Aplochiton taeniatus, assembly GCA_017639675.1. Taxonomy (NCBI): domain Eukaryota; kingdom Metazoa; phylum Chordata; class Actinopteri; order Galaxiiformes; family Galaxiidae; genus Aplochiton; species Aplochiton taeniatus. The sequence goes on from CM030178.1 coordinate 10,958,895, forward strand.
TAAAGGCATAGAATCAAATGAAGGACAGAACTAATGAAGCAAATGTGTTTTTGTGTGTGTGTGTGTGTGTGTATGTATGTTTGGGTAGGTGTGTGTCCATGAGTCTGTGTGTTTACTGGTGTGTGTATCTGTCCAAGTGTAGGAGGAGTGGGTGGGCTTGTGTGAAATTGTGCTTGTTGACTGTAATTACCTCATCGCAGACACACACACACACAATTGCACACACACGCACTCTTACACACACACCGACGGTATTTTGCTGTGCATGCCAGGATGGCTATTTTCTCTGAGTCGCTAAGAAGAGAGGGGAGCTGGTCAGTGACAGCTGCCGCTGCGCCGTGTTGGCCACAGAGACTGTGAACATATGGGAGCGCTTCGTCTTTTCAGCACACACACCAGCGGCACGGGGCTTCACCGTCCTCACCGGGGTCATTAGAGCACTTAGCCCTCGCTCGGGATGCATGCACATGGACAGAAGGTGGTGACTGTCACAAGTGTGTTTAATAGGCTGTGTGAAGTGTGAGCCCCGGTCATTTGTTAGTCCGTGTTCAACTATAATAAGGGCCCTTGTCATCAGAAAATAGCTAATATTTTTGTTCAAATGTTTTATTCCCAGGAGCTTGCCCCTCATTTCTCTTTGAGTGTGGCCGGCTCGTGCAGGAGGGAGTGTGTGTGTGTGTGTCTGCGTGCGTGCGTGCGTGCATGCGTGCGTGCGTGCGTGCGTGCGTGCGTGCGTGCGTGTGTCTGTGTGGCCAGTCAGCTATGGATATCTCTGGTGGCGCACAGGGACAGGTTGGTCTGTCTCTAATCCAGTGGTGATGACTTGGCTCGGGGCCAACTCTAGCTCGGCTAATTGTGCTCCATTGTGTGGAGAGGCAGAGACTCCCCTTTCACTCTCACGCTCTCCGTCCTGATTGTCTTTTGTCCAGTTCCGTGGCTGCCAACTGTAGACTCACTAAGCCCTCACCTTACTAAAATACTTTATTACAAGGGGACTTTATTATTAGCTCACCTTCTGAAAAAATGTGATGCCAATAAGGGTGGACTTTCAGAAAAGGTGCTGAAAACGTAATATAGATACCGTCATGATTCTGTCATTTTGAGAAAGGGTTCTTATCGATGCATAGAATAATTGTTATGAATGCACTCTTACTGTATTTATTCTTATAATTAAAACGGCATTGTAATACGTTTTTTGAATGCGCGCGTGTGTGTCTGTAGGAGGGGGGGGGGGGGCACATGCAAACAGCTAGTGGGGATAATGATGTGTGCGGAGTGAAGCAATGCGACAATGGAGCCGGAGGAATTTTGGAACGTTGGAAGCATCCGGACGGAACTACGAGTTTTCCCTGGCTGGCCGTTACACCCACAGGGCCGTCCACAGAGAACAAGGAAGGGAGGACGTGTTGATGTGGGTGTGTGTGTGGGTGTGTGTATGTGTGTGTCTGTGCGTTTTTCAGAGTAGGGAAGTTTGGGTTTGGTTTTAGTTGGCAGCTTCATGAAGTCCAATGAGGTGAAACAAGTTGTGAGCTGTGCATTTTGTGTCTTTACCAAGCATGTTTCAGTCTCCACCCGGGACAAGGTTGAAATAGATGGGGATCTCACGGGGAAAACATTTACGACAGTGGCGTGTGTGCGTCTGTGTGTAAGTAAATACTGTGGCTGTGTTTGCTGTTGTGCACATGGACGGTAATGACGTGACTGGGATTGCGTTCTTTAATGCGGGCCGGATCTCATTACAGTCCACTTTGTGTTGGGAAATGGACTGGGACGGCACCAGGTGGTGCATGCGCGCACACATACCTGAACAGTCACACACACACACACACACACACACACACACAGTCAATCAGGCAAAGGCATATACTCATGCCGAACAGCAATCATCAGATATGGAGGGAAGCCTGGGAAAAAAATCTGTTTAAATTGGATTGATGTTTAGCTCCAGAATTCATGGCTGGAAGGATTCACATACAGTTAATGCCTGGGTGCAGATTTTCTCTGCATGCTGAAATTAAGTTAGCCTTGCTTGTGATACGGTATGGCACTCGTGATGCATAAACATTTCTCCATACGTGTGTGAATTTGTTGGTCTAGATGCAAATGTGTCATGCACCTCCGCTGTGTTGCGTTTGCTTATAGGATTACACTACCGGGTAAGCTGTGTTTGTCCACGCAGCCTCCCTTTCATGTGGGAACGAACGGCACGGGCATCCGGAGGGCGTTCTTGGAGCAGGTGTGAGGTTTTCTTTTCCTGGTGGATGTTGACCAGCTTGTCTTGACTGCGTCGGGCAGGGCAGCTCTGTGGTCCTCCTCTGCCTCACACCACCCCGAGGCCCCTGTTTGACCTGTCTATTAACATGAAGTGTCGAATTAAAGACAGCCACTGCCTTGCTCTACTAATTAAACAAGGCTCGGGCCGTAAGGGCCTGTTCGAGTGTGTGCGGGCTCACGAGTGTGTGTCCTGGTGTGTTGCCTTTGTGTATTCATAAGCTGGTGTTAAGGTCAGCCTTTTTTTTGTTTTTACAGACAGACTTTAAAGTAGTCTTTGCTGTTATAATTGATTGTACACAAACACACACACACACAGACACACACACACACACACACACATGCACGTACTGAACTTCTCTGACACCGCTTCATTTATTTTGAATAAACCAGTCTTCATTAGCATCTTGATAAGCCCTGGTGAATAACAATGTTACGAAGGTTCTCCCAGAGTGTGAGGCATCAACCCCAGTGTGTATCCACGGCCTAGCTTCACACGTCAGCCTGATGTTATCTCACAAGACATAAATTACCTGCCAAGCGCACAGAATCCCTTAGTGCCACCCACAACCCGTACAAATGTGGCACATCACTTCCAATCCACTGAGTGTATTGTAAAGCAATTTCATGTCTGGGGCTAGTGTTTAATGTCTGGAGATGGGAGATAAGGGCGTTATTACATTTTTCACGATCAGGCATTAATCATCATATATTGGACTGTGATGATGAAAGAGGATTCTGACATAGTATTTAATTTGCTCCTTTTTTATTCCGGCAGCAAACCTGTGACTGGAACTAATGGCGCATTTGCGTCGTCTCACAGATTCATTTTCATGTGAATTTCTATTAGGCAATGTTTAAATGCTTCTATTTTTCCACAATCATCATTTGTTTGCCAAGGTGCGCTTCTTTCCCGTGGCTGAGGGGTGCGTTGTTCTCCGGTGCCAGACGGTGTTCGATGCCTCTTAACACCAGCGAGGGAACGGAGGGGCAGCTACAAACAGGCCTTAAAGTCAGATCAACTTCAAACGGAGACCGGGCTGTTTGTCCTCAGGGGGTGGAGAGAGGAATTTTGAGCCTCTCTCTATGACTAGCTTCTTCCTCCTGCTCCTCTCATCCCCACCTCCGCCTATTCCCTCTCCCCACATGCTCTCTGCTCCGTGCCCCCAGGCATTGCCATGGAGGCACCTGATGATGTATAATTCGCCGGTGACCTTCTTCCCTCCGGCTGCCCAGGCCGAAAGGGCAGGACGGGACGGGACACTGGCTGACCCTTTAAGCCCCCCCATCCGGCCACCCTTTAATAAAGGTGTCCTGTGTGTGTGTGTGTGTGGGCGTGAGTGAATCCCAAGTTCAGGGCTTTGAAACGGAGCGCCACTTTGTAGTGTTGCTCACCGTGGCTCACAGGGAGAATGTCAGGGTCTTCTGTCGCTCCTTCCCCCGGTCCTTTTGGCTCAACAAAATGATCCAAAGGTCTCCTTTCAGACGGCTTGCTGGCTACAACAGGCCCATAGTGAGGAGGCTGATATGTTACTGCTATGCCTTCCATGAAGAAGCCAGGTCCCCTGAGCCGCACACCGTTTCCATTCATACTCCCTCCTTTCTTTGTATTCCCATCTCGCGTCCCCCTCTTCCGATATTCCTCTATCTCCCTCTGTGCCCTGTTCATCATCATAACCCTCCATCACTCCCCCCCCCCCTATCTGGCTAACTCCCCCTACTCCTCACGGTGTCCTTTTACCGCGCATCCATTTTAGGATGATTAGATCTATGCTGTCCTCCTGCCCTGCGTTAACCCCACCCACCCCCAACTACACCCCCTCAAATCACACACACAGCAATTTGCATTCAGACCTCCCTCCCCACCCCACGGCATGCACGCACAAACACACACATGGATAAATGAACCCGAACCCCTATCCCCACGCCGTGCACGCTCACACACGCAAACCCACGGTGAAAATGATAGCTTCTCAGTGTGAGCAGCCTAATGGTGTCTATTCTCTCTGACACAGCCCTATGTTTAAAATACAGATTAGGCCATGTAAATTACAGGGCTAGGCGGTGAAGTGTGTGTGTGTGTGTGTGCACATGCTTGTTTTCCGGCTGAAGGCGGCGTTAAATAATGTCCCTCTCTCCCTCTCCCTCCCCCACTCATGATGATCCTGGCACTGGCTCCAGGAAGTGTTTTTTTCTTTACCCAGCAAGCTAAGTGCTTTAATTAAGCCCTGGGAGCACCTAGGAGGAGATAGAGATGTGAACGCCACTGTGCTCCTCACACCAGCCTGCCTGTGCCCTCTGCTCTCTCCCGGCTCGCGACTGTCGAATGCCGCGGGAGAGCGGACTGCTCTGTCTGATCTGCACTCTGGAACGAGAATGAGGGGCTCTTTGGATGTGCCTTGATTGATATTCTGCTGGGCCCCGGTGCCGCCGATTTCCATTTGAAAGGAATCCCCCAGTGAGGGTCCGGGTGGAGGGGCTGGGAGTCAGCCTGAGTAATGGTGCAGTGCAGACAACATGGAAGGTAAGAGCCAGATAGTTCAACAGACAAGTTACACTTCAAAAAAGTGCACTGTGTGTGTGTGCGGGTTCTCCAGGCGGGTCACACACGTTGTGTGCAATGCACTCTGGGGTGCGTCTCAAACTCCGTCTAACCTCAACCTCTGTTTTCCCCAGCGCCATCCAGAGGCTCCTCCGTGAAGGTCATTCTAATGATAATCACCCCTTAACTCTCTCTCTCTCCCCCTCCCCCCTTTGTTGTGCAGGCCTGGCCCGGGCCAAGTCGGTCCCCAGCCACACGTACTCCAACGAGGTGGTGACCCTGTGGTACCGCCCTCCAGACGTCCTCCTGGGCTCCACCGACTATTCCACCTGTCTGGACATGTGGTGAGTACTGGCCCTTCGTCCTCGCCCCTGCACTGTGGTATCTACCCCTCCACACAGATCCTCTTCTCAGCTTCCGTCTCCACCGCGGGAAGAACAACACAGGCCATTTTGGATGGCAGTGAACCTTCACTGAACCCTCCTCTGACAGGATAATAGAATTAGATTTTTTTGTGTTCACCCGTTTTGTATTTTCTATATTCGGTTTGTTTTTATGGTTGTTGGAGTCTGGCTTATTATTTTATGTGTCCCTTCTCTTGGGCCCTCCCTCGCCCTTCACCCTCCCTCTGAGAGTGTGTGGGGGGATGACTCAGTTTACGGAGCGGTTTGGTTAGAGTGACAGGCAGACGGACAGGCAGGCAGACAGACCGAAAAACAAACAGACAGACTCCGCTATCCGTCATTAGAACAGCAGATAAAGCCCTCTCTCTAGCATTCATCAGACTGAGAGAGCTCCGTACTCAGAGTCTCAAATAGATTTTACTGCTGGGGAATAATGGGGACACTGCTACTTTGAAAGAGATGCATTTCTCAAAATGTAAGGGCGGAAATGTATTTTCCTCAGAATATAAATTTAGGCCAAATGTGAGGAAATTGGTTGAAATGAATTTATTCTCTTCATATAGCAAAGATGATGTGAATGGAATCCACACTGAGAGGCTTGGCAATCGTCAGCAGTATCTGGAGTTGAGAGCCTTGTCCTGGACATGCCTGGTAGCTCCAGAGATGCTGTCTGCTGTCCGCTCTGGGAAATGAGCCGTGACCGCGGCTATATCTCTGGACAGGCAGTCCGCTGGGACGCCCCATTCCGAGGACCCCAGCTGCCTCCCACCATAGCCAATTAAAGACCTGCTGGGGAGAGGTGGGAGGAGAGGTGGATGGCAGGGGGTGGGGGTGGGTTGAAATATCTTTGGGAGATTTTGAGCAGGTGGGCAAATCCATAGTGCACTTTTCCACTCGGACAAATTCCCCTCTCTTTCTCTCTCTTGCACACACACACACACACACACACACACACACAAGCCTAGTCACTTAGGAGGTAGCCTACCATGACAGACTGTCATGACCGATGGGGTTACAGTGTTGGGATTTGAGTCCTGCTCCCCTCCCTCCCATCCATCAATCACTCTGGGCTGCAGGTTAGAGGGAGGAACCAAAACGGGGATGGCAGCCCCTATTTATATCACCGTCGGTCGCCTCTCTTCCCAGCAGGCACCTGTCAGTCAAGGCAGACGTCTGACGTGTCGGCCAATGGGAGGGTAAGGGAGAGGGAACGGCGGGGATCCCAAGCCCCCTGTTCGATCCACAGATAGCGGCTCCCCGCCGTGTCATTAGTGGACTCTCTTATTGTGTCAGAGAAGACCACGCGCCCTCACACAACGGCAACGCAGGGCTTTTCTATCTCCATCTGGGCCCTGGGGCCCGCTGTCGGTCGATAATAATCCCACCAGTCAGCCGACATGGAGGATCCTTTTCTGCCGATCAACGTTGGCCCCTTTGATGTTCCGCACCTGCCCGAGCCTCTTAATCAAAAGTGCGCTGTCGTTTCTCTCTCTCTTGTCTTCCCCCGCCAACTTTTCCTTTTTATCTTGCCTTTCACTTTCTCCTCACTCCCCAGCAGCACAGCGAAAGCAACAGTGCAGGCACCAGTAGGCACACGGGCTGCCTGACTTATAACCGTGTTGATAGAGATGGATGGCAGCCAAGGCCAGTGGCTAGGATGAATCTTAAGAAGGGAAGGAGCAGAAAGGGTGTCCTAGTTTGTCGTCCCACCTCTCGCTCGCTCTCCCTCTCTCACTATGTGGCTCTCTCCTTAGTTTCTATCTATCTGTCTCTCTCTCTGTCTGTCTCTGTCCCTCCCTCCCTCCTTCCCATACCAGGGTCATGGAGAGTAGAGAGCGAGACGGAGAGAAGGAGTGTGCACTGGGCCAGCAAGTGAATCTGTCAGGAAACAATAGCCCTTTTGACAAATAGCCTTTGACAACAACAACACACACACACACACACACGCACACACGTACGAGCGCGCTCACACACAGGTACACATACATGCGCGCTCACACATAGATACACACACACACACACACACACACACACACACACACACACACACACACACACACACACAGGCAGTGCCAAACACTCGCCATGCTGGGCCATTCTCATTGTGCCTCTGTCGAGCGTGATTCACATGATCCCACCTCTATATCACCCCTTCAAATGTCACATTGAGTTAGACTTCTATACCAACTCTTTATTGGCCCATCGGAAAGAAAGAAATTGATACATTAGGATGATTTCCCTCACTGGGAGCTTGCATTTGGAATTATGTTCCCTACAAAGTAGTTATTTTACATGGTGCAATTCAATTTGCCTTGGCGGCAAAATATCAAGTGTTCACAGTGCGTTGTAAATTGCAAAAGAATATCCTTGGAATATAAAAATGTACGAGTGTCTACTTGCTCACTCAGACGTTGTGTAATGTGTTGTGTTCCAGGGGTGTGGGCTGCATTTTCATCGAGATGATCCAAGGTGTGGCGGCGTTCCCAGGAATGAAGGACATCCAGGACCAGCTTGAGAGGATATTCCTGGTAAGTGTCTAATATTAGGCCTCCTCTTGTCCTATACGAGGTCTAACAGAGTATGTACTGTATTCAATGGAGTCACTGATGCGCACTATGCCTACCAATTACTTGATGTGATTGACAGACGCACACACAAATTTATGCGCACACTGATTTGTAAAGTATTTTCTTCTTTGCCGACGATGGCGATGGCGTGCCCTCGAGAATCGGAGGTTAACGCGTTCCGTCCCCTCAGCCTTTTGTTCTGAGGGCGAGGACACGGTCTGTGGGGATCTTTGGACTCTGGGTCAGATAGTCAATTCCAGAGGAGCTTATTAAAGCACCCAGCAAGCGGGGACGCTTAGACGGATACATATGTATTCCGGCACGGGATTGTGGCTACGGCATGAATATTTCAAGGTGGCACGAGGTCTCATGAATCCTTTAATCACCCCTCTCCGCCGGTCCTCCATAATGGCGCCCGCTCCTCCTAATTGAAGCCCAGTGTTAGCTGGGCCAGAGCTGATGGATTCATATTCATAGGCTGAAGAAGGGATACATAATTAATGCCAGCAATTACCCAGATGAGGGGATGAGAGGGAGGCTAGCACAGGAGTCAGGTGGGGAGACAAATGGTTTTGGCTGCTGTTTGCCCAGGGCTGGAGGGTAGAGATGTGGGCTGGAGGGAGGGAGGGAGCGGGGAGGGAGGGGAAGGAAGCTGGCCCGGCGGCTGTGGATGTCACACAAAGCAGAGCGTCTTGGGAGGAGAGCGGGCACAGAAAGAAAAAAACACTCTATTGATTGGCTTTTGTGGCTGTCTGCACACATCTAGAAGATGGGAGCACCCGCCTTTCTCCCATCCTCCCCGTTGTAGCCATACCGCCCTCGAAGAAGCCAAGACACAACACAGGGAAAGAGCGAGATAGTATGAGAGAGCGAGGAGGGGGGGGGGTGGGCCCACCTGCGTAGAGGGATGGAGCAGAAACGCCCCCCAATCCTCAGGAGCTGTAAGATGGAGTAGAGAGGGGAAGGGGCTTGCAGACAAAGGCTGGGGCCAAAACACAAATGTAGCAAAAAAAGCTTTCCTTCCGGAACGGCTTTGGGGCTTAAAAGAGAGGGACTCCATGAGGAGGAGGTGGGATGGGGGGCTCCGGATAGGAGCCGTGGAAGGAGGAATGTTAGTAGAGGAGGTGTAGGTGAGGTCTTATCCTCTGTTTTCTGTCAATGCTCTCACAGCATTTTAGAGGATTAGCTCAGGATTAAATGTTGTGAGGCAGCAGGACAGCATGCGGCTGCTTCATGAGATCCACAAGCCCTATATCTGAGTGTCAGTACAGTGCTTGGTCTAGTCTTGCAGTCTGACCTCCACTACAAACTCATTGCTCTCACACAATGCCTCGTACAATCTCAACCCCAACACGTTCACAAAAAGGATGCAGCAAATATTTGCCGACCCCAGCCATACTCTTCTTAATCCAAAACACCAATTAGGAAGGCAGTTGATCCTCACCCCAGCACCAACGTGGAGTTTATAGTGGGCTTTTTCACAGGAAAGAGGATAATGCATAGGCCAAGGAGCACTGCCCTGCCAAATTGAGCTGTTGATATGTTCTCCCATCCAAAGCACGCAGCGGCGTCTGTGAGTTGTGTGTGCACAGCTGACAGGTGGAACGGCTGGTGTAAGCTGATAAATATGGAGATGTGGACTCCGCCTGACAGACTGTGTGTTAGGCCACAACAAGGCCCGAGCCCTGTCAGAGTTGGACCTCACGCTGACATATTCATCCCTCTCTCTTTCTCCAGCATTTTTTTATTTTTCTTTAACTCTGCTAGTTTCTCACCCGTCTGTGCCAGCGAGACTGGGGGTGGAGGGGGGGGGGGGGGGGTAGGGGGGTTGGCGCGTGGAAGTGCACAGCCGGCGCCGCCATAACGTGAAGGGCGCCGCACAGCGATGGATTATGCTGAGTCACGGGCATCCTAAAGGGCAGTTTGTTTGTCGAGAGGAGGAGAAAGGTCAGCCTCCATCACTGTTACAGAGGCACTCAGCAAAGAGTGATTGGCCATTCGGCAAGGAGTACCTTTTTCTGAGACTCTCAAGGGAAAGTTTCTCTCTTTCTCACTCTCTCTTTCTTTCCCATTCTCTTTCTATTTTTCTCTCCCTTGTCCTTCTCGGGTCTTGTGTGCCCTACCAGAGGTCTTACAGGAATCCACTACTTCATACTGTAGCAGTGTTACATTATCCGTGGCGGTATTAGAGCTATCACACTGCATTGCCTTATCACATTGGCTTTTTTCCCCTCAACATTGCCTTCTCCCGCTCCCCATAAAGCGATCTGTGCACACTTTATTTATTCATAACCGCCGTTCTACGCGAATGTCAGTGCCGTCGTGTGTTAATCCCCGGGGCGAGGATCTATTTTCCATCCCCCCTATGGGTAGAGCTGGCAGGCTGACTATGTAGAGGGTGGTGGTTACACCAGGGGTCCCTCTCCGTCTATCAGCATTAGGGGTGTACGGGATGGCCCTGCCTGGCTGAGCGGAGCTGGTTAACTGGCTGTCACCTAGCTCCAGATTACATCCAATGGAACCACTGGATGGTTTGGGACAGGTCTATCTGCAGTAAATATGCTTTGGGCTGGCTAGGTGGCGGTTGAAGGTGTGTGTGTGTGTGTGTGTGTGTGTGTGTGTGTGTGTGTGTGTGTGTGTGTGTGTGTGTGTGTGTTGGAGTGCACTCAATTTTCACAAGTGTGAATGCAGCTGACGATGAACAAACTTCTCACATTCGCACGACCAGAACACACAAATGAACCAATCTCACACATCGGCGCTACAAATATGCACATTAGTCCAACAGAAACACCCTGGGTAATAGAACAGTTCATGTTCTTTTATGTTGACCACGTAAACACCAAACCTCAATGTGTCGCTAATGGAGCTAACTCCAACAAAAGGCTGTTTGGTCCAGGCTGTAAAATATGTAGCTGCCGACACAATTACTGCATCACATCTTATGTTGACCGAGTGTGTGCTTTGCAGCAAGACTGGAAGTGTGTGTGTGTGTGTTTGTGTGTGTATGTGCCTTTGTCTGTGTTTGTAGCGGTGTTTGCACAGGCGTCCAGAGGGCAAGGGGGGGGCGGTGAACCGCAGAATGTAGGTCTGAATTATTCCTGAGCCCCCGTGCTTATCTCCCCCATCTATTTGGGCTGGAGCAATATCGCACTGGTATGGGGAGTAAGCCAGTGCACGAGCCAGGTCAGCCACTCTCATAACAGCAAGCGAGCGAGAGGGCCGGCGCTGGCTAAATAAATGATGTAATTCCAGAAACAGCCGGGGAGAGAGAGAGAGAGAGAGAGAGAGAGAGAGAGAGAGAGAGAGAGAGAGAGAGAGAGAGAGAGAGAGAGAGAGAGAGAGAGAGAGAGAGAGAGAGAAAGAGAGAGAGAGAGGGGGGGGGGGGGGGGGCGGCCGTGGGAGAGGGCCCAGTGTGAGAGGGCCTGATCCTTTTTTGCTGCAGTAGTGATCGATTTGAGGTGGCTCCGTATAGACTACTTTGTTCTGCTTTGCTGAGCCTGGGTCTGAAGTGACTGGGCCCGCAGGTGCCACTGTCGTCCGGTATTCCGACCTGGACCTGGTGGTGGAGTTCTGGCCTCTCTTTCCATGTGTTCCAGGTCCTGTTGAGGCTGTCCCTCGGATCTCTTCACCACCTAACTGGACCAGCCTTTAAGGATATTTGTGGCTCAAGAGGCTGGGCATATTCCCAACGAGCTCCTAATGGAACCTCTCACCTCTGAAGAAGAGAACGCCAAAGTAAACAACCCAGAGGAACGGGAGGGGTTCCAGGGTTTAGTTCATTAGCCCAGTCTGCCTGTCTGTCAGTCTGCCAGGTTGGGTGGTCCCTGTTTTTGCTGACGGGGAATTTGAGCCGTGTGTGTATGCGCAGTTCAAGGTCACAACCTTTTGGGTCCGGGTGGAACGTCTGTCAGCTCCTCCAATATAGAGGGAGGGCAAGAGAGACAGGATGAAAAGAGAATAAACGGAGGAGGACGCATGGGAGGGAAAGAAAGAGAGAGAGGTAGACGGAAAGAGAGCAAGAGGCCAAGCGGCGGTGTGTTTGCAGGCCCTGAGTGATGGACCAGAGTGTCAGTCTCCAGGCTCCCTCTCCTATGAACCCTTCCTCTCCTGTAACTTTCAATGAACTGTTCTGGTATAGAGGGAAAAGTTTGGGCCTCTCTCTCTCTCTCTCTTTCTCTCTCTCTCTCTCGTACTTCTGAACCAGAATGCTGCAACCACTTGGAAAGTGTTGCCCTGAGAGCACTGCACCAGGTTGTGTTTTTCCGCCACGCCTGTTCCATCTTTCTCCTGCTGTCTCCTGATCTGTGTTGCCACGGGATCTGAGGGCCCCTAAACGGGCTGGCTCTGTGATGTGTCAGCCCCCTCTCCTCATGCCCCCCTGCTGATATGCTGTGAACCCCCGCTCTCCTTCTGACGTTCCCCACAAAGACAGTGACAATAACCCCCCCCCCCCCACACACACACACACACACACTCCTCAGCCTCCATCCCTCACTCCATACCTCCGCCCCGCTCTGTCTCTCCAGTCTCACTTCAAAGAGCATTAAACTCTTCCATCAATAATGCAGCCTGTTTCCAACTCAGGCCAAACAGATTGGGATCTGCTCCTCAAACCCCTCCTCTGCTGCCCCCTGCACCCCAGCCCCCTGCACCCCAGTCCTGGCTGCGTCAGCCACACCCCCCAAACCCGAGCGCCCCCCTGGTGCATGGGAGAGGTGTGCCGTCCCACTCCATCTGTGTTGAAACCATCTCTTACCCCTCCTTCCTTTCAACCCCTATCCCCCCCCCCCCCCCCCCCCCCCCCCCCTTCATATAGCTAAGAGCTGCTCCTCGTGTGAAACTGGATCCTGTTGATCTGCGTGTGCCCCCGACAGACGGTGTAAGTCCCCTGGATCAGGCTCGTCTATTGCCTAGTGGTCAGGGCACGTCGCTAAGGGCTGCACTGTTTATAGTCCACCAAGGTCGCTCATATACACGCACATCGTTGCTATGCTGCATTGACAATCTGTCGGAAGGCTTACAAGGATTTCCCAGCCCCTCTCGTATTTTGTGAGGACTGACCAGCTGTGTGCGTGCGGTGTCTTCCCCTAACAGTGGGGAGGGAGGGGAGGGGGTTAGGCAAAAGGAGTCTTTCCCCCATGATATCGCCATGATTACCCCACTCTCCAGATACACCAGCTCTCTGAGTCGCCCTCCGACAACCCCCCACCTCCCCTGACCCCCTCCTCTCACCTCAGTACGAGGCCAATAAGTTGACAGGTCGAGGCGCCAAATTGCTTTTGTTCCCAGGTGGGAGGTTATTTAAAAGCGACAGCTTTTTTTGACAGACATCCCAGAACATGATGCAGTTTGATATGAGGTTCTTCATTACAGCCTGGGATGGAGTCCATCTCGGAGTGATTTGACCCGACGTGCCTCAGTGGAGGGGGATGATCTCTGTGGGTCCGCTGCAAGGTGAACGGTGTGGGCTGACCGACTCCACTACATGAGAGAGACATTAGCCGTCCCATTCCCACTGTAAATGGACCTGTTCTGAGGAGCAAAGAGGTGGCACAGCTAAACGGCGAGTGTGATGTCCGACTCATAGAGGTGACAATGTGAATGTGTCACCTTAATATCACCTGTCTGTGTCAGTCACATTGAGCCCTACCTGAGCCTGAGAATATTACCTCCAACTTCCTTTGTCATCAGCTTCTTATTGCAGTTTTGGGGTTCATTTTGAGGTTTTCACACCTTAGAAAATCTATATATTATATATATATATATATATATATATATATATATATATATATATATACAGTGGGGCCAAAAAGTATTTAGTCAGCCACTGATTGTGCAAGTTCTCCTACTCCTAGAAAGATGAGAGAGGTCTGTAATTTTCATCATAGGTACACTTCAACTGTGAGAGACAAAAATGAGAAAAAAAATCCAGGAAATCATATTGTAGGATTTTTAAAGAATTTGTTTGTAAATGATGGTGGAAAATAAGTATTTGGTCAATAACAAAAGTTCAACTCAATGCTTTGTAACATAACATTTGTTGGCAATGACAGAGGTCAAACGTTTCCTGTAAGTCTTCACCAGGTTTGCACACACTGTAGCTGGTATTTTGGCCCATTCCTCCATGCAGATCTCCTCTAGAGCAGTCATGTTTTGGGGCTGTCGCTGGGCAACACGGACTTTCAATTCCCTCCACAAATTTTCTATGGGGTTGAGGTCTGGAGACTGGCTAGGCCACTCCAGGACCTTGAATGCTTTTTACGGAGCCACTCCTTCGTTGCCCGAGCGGTGTGTTTGGGATCATTGTCATGCTGGAAGACCCAGCCACGTTCCATCTTCAATGCTCTCACTGATGGAAGGAGGTTTTGGCTTAAAATCTCACGATACATGGCCCCGTTCATTCTTCCCTTAACACGGATCAGTCGTCCTGTCCCCTTTGCAGTAAAACAGCCCCAAAGCATGATGTTTCCACCCCCATGCTTCACAGTAGGTATGGTGTTCTTGGGATGCAACTCAGCATTCTTCTTCCTCCAAACACGACGAGTTGAGTTTTTACCAAAAAGTTCTATTTTGGTTTCATCTGACCACATGATATTCTCCCAATCCTCTTCTGGATCATCCATATGCTCTCTGGCAAACTTCAGACGGGCCTGGACATGTACTGGCTTAAGCAGGGGGACACGCCTGGCACTGCAGGATTTGAGTCCCTCTTGGCGTAGTGTGTTACTGATGGTACCCTTTGTTACTTTGGTCCCAGCTCTCTGCAGGTCATTCATCAGGTCCCTCCGTGTAGTTCTGGGATTTTTGCTCACCGTTCTCATGATCATTTTGACCCCACGGGATGAGATCTTGCGTGGGGCCCCAGATCGAGGGAGATTATCAATGGTCTTGTATGTCTTCCATTTTCTTACAATTGCTCCCACAGTTGATCTATTCACACCAACCTGCTTGCCTATTGCAGATTCACTCTTCCCAGCCTGGTGCAGGTCTACAATTTTCTTCCTGGTGTCCTTCGACAGCTCTATGGTCTTGGCCATGGTTGAGTTTGGAGTCTGACTGTTTGAGGCTGTGGACAGGTGTCTTTTATACAGATGACGAGGTCAAACAGGTTCCATTAATACAGGTAACGAGTGGAGGACAGAAGAGCTTCTTAAAGAAGAAGTTACAGGTCTGTGAGAGCCAGAAATCTTGCTTGTTTGTGGGTGACCAAATACTTATTTTCCACCATAATTTCCAAATAAATTCTTAAAAAATCCTATAATGTGATTTCCTGGATTTTTTTTCTCATTTTTGTCTCTCATAGTTGAAGTGTACCTATGATGAAAATTACAGACCTCTCTCTTCTTTCTAAGTAGGAGAACTTGCACAATCAGTGGCTGACTAAATACTTTTTGGCCCCACTGTATATATATATATATATAATGTTTGTGACAGCACCCAGCAGCAGTCCAGACTCTGGCTTGTGTCTGTGACCGTGGGAGAACAGCCTGAACGCTCTGGCTTTGGTGGCAGAGCCAATGTCTTTGGAAGTATTTACTCTGAGGAGGTCCCCACCTCAAGCCAATCTCTCCTCCCCTGTGCAGCAGTCAGCCAGCCAGCCAATCAGTCAGTCAGTCAGTCAGTCAGTCAGCCAGCCAATCAGTCAGTCAGTCAGTCAGTCAGTCAGTCAGCCAGCCGGTCAGTCCTGATTGGCAGCCTGACAGCCAGCCTTTGTGCTGCGTGCCTCCCAGAGCTCATTCCCGGCCTGGCGGCTGGGTATCACCTCTACACTGACCAGGAGGGGACCAGGGAACTGCCGGACAAACACACAAAGCCCTGCCACTGATGGAAGCTCAGAGGGGAAATCACACAAGGTCTCACCCCGAGGATTGTGATTCCGCGTGTGTTTTTGCCCTTTTGGGCTTGTGTGTGTGTGTGTGTGTGTGCGTGTGTGTGTGTGTGTGTGCGTGTGTGTGTGTGTGTGTGTGTGTGTGTGTGTGTGTGTGTGTGTATGTGTGTGTGTGTGTGTATGTGTGTGTGTATGTGTCATAGAGAGAGAAAGAGAGGGAGGTTCGGGAAAAACAGCTCTGAGGAATATGGAGGTCTCAGAGGTCCACAGGCATGTAGTATGTGAAATACTAATAGCTTCTGTGTGCGTGCTCGCTCAGCATCACATGCTGAGAGGTTGACCAAGTTAAGCCGTGATGAACGATGCCGTCCCAGAGCATAACGGATGTTGTTGCTGGCGTGGCGACGATGGTGCTGCTGAGGTGTATGTGGCCACAGTGAGCGATGGTGTTGGTGCAGACCTGTAATCAAGCTATACTGTGTGTTCCCCTCTGGGGCCACCAGGGTGACAGCGAGGGGACGGCTAATTTCACCCCACACCACTGGGGAAGGGTGGGCTGATGTGGCGGGGGATAATTGGTACGTTTGGTGGGCTGGATGACTAACGGACACACTGGAACATGTACACATTCACTCTGTGCACTGAATGTTCAGACCCTATAAGAACTGTTTAGACAGCTTCATATGTGTGTCTGTTCTCGCAGAATTATATTTCCCCTGTGCCCATCATGCAAATAGATTAAAAATGATTGTCTGGTTCTTTTGTCTGCACATTCATTTTGGTTGTTAGATTTTAGTGTATTTTGTACGGTATCTTTTATCAAGATTATAAACATATTCAAATATTTGCTGACAGTCTGAATTAATAATTGAATATGTGCACAAAGCCATTGCACACTACAATAGAATTTTGTTCCACCCATTAATGTTAATCAGTTTATTAGGTTTGGCCCCCTTTATACAAATGTCTTTCTCCTGACTGCTGTTACTAGAATCACTGGAGGTTTGGGACAGGTAGTGGTGCTTTACTGCCCTCTGCTGGGCATATGTGCTACTACAGCTAGAACTGTTTGGCATGGTATTGCTGACAACTCAGAATAAGGCTACACTCATTTTGAACAAGGATATACACCAGTCAGTGGCAGGCTGCTTTCATCTACCGTTGGGCATCACCTGTTAAGTATTTTCTCCACGCCTCCTGTGACCAGCACCCTTTTAGTTTGCACTCTTCCCTAACCATACACCCACCCCCTCTGGTCAGTTCCAAAATGTTGCTCTGTGCTCTGGGTCAGTGTGTGTGTGTGTGTGTGTGTGTGTGTGTGTGTGTGTGTGTGTGTGAGAGAGTTTGTTGGCGTGTGTCTCTGTCTCTCTTTCTCGCTCTTGTTGATTTTTACTTATCGCTTTTTTCCATCCACTCATCATCTGTCACCTGCAACACATTCATCTTTATCTCACCCACTTGTGTATACATAGGCCCGTATGCACGCACTGCATGGGCAATAGAATAAAGCCGAGCGTAAATGCACATGCTCCAGTACCAGTGAAGAGCAGGGGTGAGGGTGAGGGTGGAGTAATACGGGGGAGATCTGGAAGCTATTAGCGCTGCTTAGCGGTGGTACATCATGTCGAAGGCACGTCCGCTCTCCAGTGCTCTGTCATCGTAAACTCTGCCTGTGTGCGTGCGAAGCCAGTTGACTGCTCCTCGCTGAACACTCCTTTTATCAGGCAACGGAGCGTGTGTGTGTGTGTTACTAGAGGTCTGTCTGAGGTCTGTCTCAGGGGCCAATAAGGCAAGGAGCTGACTCACTTTTTCCCTTCTGACAGCCCCACACATTTGCGCACACATACACCCATACACACCCTGATTGAAAAGGTTTGTGTTTGATTAAGAGATGATCATTTGCTGCCTACTCAGACCTGGTGCATACATATTTTGAATTCATGATTATTATTTTTGGAAGGTTGAAAATCACATGTGTAAATCAGTGCCAAGGACTTGTGGATGTTACTTGAGAGTAAATGCAACCCTCTCAATATTGCGCTTTGAAACATTATTTAAATTCATAAACCCCTCCATGTTTCCCTCAGGTCCTGGGCACTCCGTCTGAGGAAACCTGGCCAAGTGTTAACTCCCTTCCACACTTCAAATCCGGTAAGAGCCCACACACATGCAAACACACACTCTCACACACGTACACACACATGCGCACACACATCGACACAACGGCACTACACCCCATACCCCCCCCCCCCCCCCCCCCGGGTTACGTTCCCTGTAAACACGGCTCATCTAATGGGCCGTTACAGCTTACCTCCCTGGGTGCCATCTAGCCCCCCAGCCATACAGCAACCAGCACCCCACCAGCCAGACAGCCAGACTCCTGCTGTTCCTACCCAGGCCACAGGGCCCCGCAGGCAGGCTAACAGTTCGTCTCTCTTACCTCTGCTGTCCCACTGGGCCTTGGTAGTCTGGTTCAGCCAGACCCGTTCCAACTCGGTGCCAGTCTAGAGGCTGCCCTCTGGGAGCTCATTATGGCTTCAGAGCACATGGGGTGGGGCAGAGGCCTGCAGATGGGTTGCGGCAGACCAAACAGTGGGGATGGAGAGACTAAGGAAGGGATACTGTTGAGGGGATGAGAGATGGAAAGGAGGGGACGAGAGAGGGATGAAGTAGGATTGAGTGTGTATGGGATACTATGAGGTTTATGATGGCAAGTGATGCAAGCTCCTTTCTCCTGTGGCCAATTAGGGAGCAACTGGGGTGACGAGCTGGAGCAGGCATGCTCTCCCTGTCTCGCTTGTCTCTGTGTCACACACACACACACACACACACACACACACACACACACACACACACACACACACACACACACACACACACACAGAGAAAGACTGGCAGTAATCGCCTCCCATCCTGTGGCCATGGCTGCAGTTGGCCTTTGCCGGCTCCTCGCACACTCAGTGGCGAGCAGCTGTGTGAGCCCTACACCCTGTTATGGCTCCCTGGTCAAATCCACCATGTCCTCCAGCAACTACATAGCTTTCTGAGAGTCTACCAAGCCAAGACACTTTTTATGAATTGTTCCTTTTGTTTAAAAATAATTTATAGATATTAATAGGGATTGTTATTCATTTGAGTTTCATGTGATTTCACTTTAACCTAAGACGCAGTGCCAATAAAGTGTGTGTTTGCACCAGGATGCAAATTCTACAATTTCAAAAATTATGTTTCTCTGAAAACCGTAGTGGAGGCAGCGATAGCTGAGGAACTGAAGACTTTCTTGGATCCGTTGTGATGAATTGTTTTCACTGCAATTTGTTAATTCCGCCACTAGATGGAAGTGTAAACACACAGAACGTGGATCAGGAATTCTGCTCTGCCGTGCTCCTGACTTCCCCTCTGCCTGTTGAGTGGATCCACCCCATCCCAGGGCGTTTGCTGCATTCAGACATTTTCTAAACACTGATGTTATCGGCCGGCTGTTTATAATTCCTCACATTCTGAGTGTTATGTGCAATGATCCTCGGAGAGAGATTCTTAGCGTTGGCTGGTTTCTAACTACCCCCACCCCACCCCTCCCTTCCTCTTTCACAACACATGTATTACTGTAGAATCTCAAACAACACTTTGGTTGACCTTGGAGAGGCACCGTGGGCTCAGTGAGATCAGAGCGATATCGACATTAAGGTCATACAGAGTGTTCATGCAGCGTGAGTGAGAAGGAAGAGATTTTGTTCCCTGAATCAAATCTTTACCTGCTTCCTGCTTCCTCCTTATCTTATGAAAATCTTTTGAGTCTTTCTTAAATCAATCCCTCTCCGGCTTCACCTCACCATGCCGTTCTTTCCCCCCTACCTAACACATAGGCGTGGGTGTTCTATCTGACTGTCCTCCCCCCAGCCCCCAGTCTGACTGTGGCCAGCCCAGGCTGTCTGGCACCTGTGTGGGCTGACTGGCTGGCTAGCTGGTAGGCTGGCTGGAGGGCTGGATGGATGGATGGGTGGATGGATGGGTAGCAGGCTGGATGTGAAGTTAGCAGGATGTTTGTGTCCATGCAGAGGTTTTGGATTAGGAGTGGGGAAGTGAACGAGGAGACAGAGCTGCATACTCAATCAAACACACACTATAATGTACACAACCAAGTCACTTCAAATAATACACCATTTTATAATACACAAATACGTATCTTTCTTTTGATTACATTGCTATGTAAAAATATTTGTAGGAAAGTATGAATGAATTCCTATGAATGTAGGAAAGTATCTAACATAAATGTTTGACATCTCTTTGCCCTACAGACCGGTTTACAGTCTACAGTGCTAAGAAGCTCAGACAAGCATGGAATAAGTAAGTGTCAATTCGTCTTTGTGTGTGTTTATGTCTTCCATTCATGTATATTTGCACTGAGCTTTGTCTACATGTCTCCCTGAAGGTTACATTTTTGTGCCAGCCTGTCTGTAAGAGCTGTAATGCTTACTAGTGTGTGTCAATGGCTCTACTCCTATCAGCACATGTCAGGTCAGAGGGCCATTCTGCTGACAGAGACGCTTTTACACTCTTCCTCTCTGCGAGAGGAAGTTCCCCAGAGGGCCATTCCCTAACCCTCCCCATGTTAAATAACCCTCTGTCTGTCCCAAGGCACACACACACACACACACACATACACACACACACACACACACACACACACACACACACACACACACACACACACACACACACACACACAGGGAGACAGACAGACAAACAGACTGTGTACATTAGAGCTGTCTGTTGTTCAGTTCCCCTCTTCAGTACTGACGTAATACACACACGCGCACACACAACACACATACACACACACACACATACTCTCCAAGCCCCCAGCTGGATATCTCACTGGTGTCCTGCCAAGGGAGCAGTCCCAGTCGTCAGGGAAAGGCCACCGGGGCCGAGTCAGAGCCCACATGGGTCCCACCCATGGCTCCCTAAAAGCCTGACTGACAGATACGCTGACCTGACTCCCATGTCCCCCCTGCCTGACCTCCCCACTAGACGGCCGTGCCAAGAGCCTCGTTCACACGGCTTCCCTGTCCGTCTGTCCGTCCGTCTGTCCGCCTAACCAAACCCCCTCTCCTCTGGCGCCCCAGCCCGCCCCCAGGCGCCCCAGCCCGCCCACTGGCCCCCGCTCCGGTCCGTGAGGAAATAAATACGTGAAGAAAGAAACGGAGGAAGAATTTTAACGACCGCTGCTTCTCCCCGGCCTCCTTTCATCGTGGGCCAGCGTGCGATGAAGTTGATATGAACGTATGCATCCATCTTCTCTGGCCCGCTCACAAAAACACGCTCCTCCCCTCTCTCCTTCCTCCCCTTTCTCTCCTTTGCTCTCTCCCTCTTTTCCTCCCTCCCTCCTTTCCTCCCTCCCTCCTCTCCTCTCTTCCTCCTGCTCTCCGTCAGGGCTAGGGCAGCAGGAATGTTCTCCTCCTCTATTGTTTTTCATGGCTTCCTGCCTGAGGCCAGAACAGCTTTACCATGTGAATGATATGTGTGGGTCAGCGCCCATGGCATGCTGCCCCTAGCGCTTCCGGAGAGGTCGTTGTAGCCCCTGTTACGTTGGCTGTACTGTATGTAGAGTAGGGTACAGTTTGTGAAAGCCGACCTCTCAAAGACCCGCCAGGCCATCGCCTTCTGCCGTCAGGCCGCCCTGCCAGTGACCGGAGCCCTCACCCTCACACCCTCCCTCCACCCTTCCACCACCCCACCCTCCCTTCCACCCCTCCACCCCCACCACCTCCCACCCTCCCACCTCCCTTGTAGAGCAGCTCCCTCATCAACAATGACTCACACATGGCAGAAAGCCACTCCGCGGGACTTCCCGATCTCTCGCACGACGTGTGTTTTGACACCACTTTCAAAAGGCTGCGTTCCAAAACAGCGCTGGGTTTGCGATCCTCGGTGGGTGCCACTGAAAAGTAAGCCATGTCGGTTTCCCACAATAGAGGCAGGTGCTGCCTTATGGGCCCACAATCTCTCTCTCTCTCTCTCTCTCTCTCTCTCTCTCTCTCTCTCTCTCTCTGTCTCTCTCTCTGTCTTTCTCTCTCCCTCTCTCTCTCTCTCTCTGTCTCTCTCTCTCTCTCTCTCTGGTCCTCGTTGCGGTTTTCCTCGCTTTAAGAAACATGAAAAGGCATCTCGGCGTGCCCCACTGGAGATGGAATGCTCCTTTCCGCCGTGAACAAGTCATCAGCTGGGGCCGTTTGATTGTTCGGGAGAGATATCGATCGCAGACGTGCGCTTGTTTATCCCGCGCGACTGCCGACCCAGCAGCATGCCCTCCAAGGTGTTGGCACGGAGAAACGTACACACCTACACCAACACACTGGCTTTTCAAAAGGACGGCCTTTTCTCTCTCTCAAGCCATCCAGGCCCTGGGAGAGTTTTTTTTTTTTTTTTCTGTTTCTGTTTGTCTCGGGCCCAACGGCACCTTGGCCAAACCGACAGTGTCATTCAAAGCTGTCTGTCAAGTCTGTCTGTCAAGTCTGTCACACTCGGACCCCGCTCACGCACATCCAATGGATCTCGTCGGTCTCCAGGGAGGTGGTGCTTGATATGCACACAGGATCTCTGCCCTCGTGCACTGCAGTATAGACTCAGTTCAACTCAAAGATTGATCACAAATTGACTGGAACTGGGTGTAATCCCCGGTCTTGACTGTGCAAAGTTGACAATGGTGTAGCATATGGAGGAAGCTGTGCATGAAACAGCATCAGAAGGAGAGAGGGAGAGGAAGGGAGAAAGACGGAGAGAGGGTGGGAGGGTGAGAGGGAGAGGGATTGATATGGATAGAGAGAGAGGGAGAGAGAGAGAGAGAGAGAGAGAGAGAGAGAGAGAGAGAGAGAGAGAGAGAGAGCGAGAGAGAGAGCAGCCTTTTTCATCTTCATTAGCTTCATCCTCCCTGCTCTGTGTGGGACTGGATCTCTGGGTATCTGCAACACTCGACCCGGCTCCTTTTTTTCCTCAGTGGTCCTCAACAGTTGTAAAGACGAGCCAGCATGCCAGGCTAGCCTCACTCCCCTCGCTGTAGCAGCGCAGGATAACATCATGTTTATTTAATGGAGTGGAAGCCTGATTACTGCCGGAGTTTGTTGCTGTATGCATATGTTCCATCTTCTCGTCCCCCTCAGCAGTGTTATGGAGAGAGGTTCAGGAGTTCAGCGACTCCCTTTGCTCGAGCTCACACTCACACACTCACACTCACACACTCACAGATATACGTAGACACACCCGCACACAGTCGCACACATGCAGCGTTTTCCTCTGGTGGTAAAGCGAGGAGCATGTTGAGGCTTTGTAGGCAGTGCCTCTGTCTTTACTCTCCCTCCTCCCTTACGTTTCACGCTGGGACCCAGTCTGACTGTGTGTGTGTGTGTGTGTGTGTGTGTGTGTGTGTGTGTGTGTGTGTGTGTGTGTGTGTGTGTGTGTGTGTGTGTGTGTGTGTGTGTGTGTGTGTGTGTGTGTGTGTGTGTGTGTGTGTATGTGTGGGTGGGTGGGTGGGTGTGTATGTGTGTTTTAAAGTGAGTTGTTGTCTGCCTGTGCACACACCCAGCTCAAGATGTGTGCTACCATGTGTGCTACACTCGCATGGAACTAGCTCAGTGTGCGTCTATCTTTGGTTTCTGTTTCCCTGATAACAGCACTGCAGAGAGGTGTTGGTGACTTGATGCTGGTTCAGGAGATAGATGTGTTGACCGGGTTACGGGGCGGGAAGGAGATTTTACTTTGATCAAATGAAATGTTAATGATATGTGGAGAGGGAGACATGCCTGAAGTATTGATCTGTTTGAGGGAGGAGGAGGCATTGCGGGTGCCGGATGTTTGATGTGTATTTTTCTTTTGTCTGTTTCATATCGATCCTGTCTTTATCTTAACTGATCGCCTTGGCTCGTTCTCTGCCGCCGTATCCATCCCCCCTCTCTCTCTGTCTTGTCTCATCAGGTTGGGCTATGTGGACCACGCTGAGGAGTTGGCCTCCAGGTTCCTCCAGTGCTTCCCAAAGAACCGCCTCTCGGCCCAGGCAGCTCTCCACCACGAGTACTTCAGCCCCCTCCCGCCCCGGCTCTGGGAGCTCCAAGACAGTATGCAGCCCCACACTATATACTGTACCGCTTCCAGATATGAAATACTCTATGTGGGCCCCTCTCTCTATTTCTGTCTCTCTCTTTCTTTTCTCTCTCTCTCTCTCTCCCTCCCTCTCTCTCTCTCTCTCTCTCTCTCTCTCTCTCTCTCTCTTTTTTTTATTCCTTTCCTGCCTCCCCCCCAACTTTCTTTGTCTTTATACCTTCCCCCTCCCTCCAACTGGGGTTGTTTTTGTTCATGCAGAGAGGAGAAGCTTCTATGATTAGCCCGGTGCCGTTGGGACTCTAAGCTCTGCTGGACCCCACTTGCCCGCCGTTAGCCCAAAAGAAGCTAAAACACATGGGGTATTAGCGTACCATATGGCTCTCCTCTAAAAATAAATGCAAACATAGCAACTTTGTTTGCTACGCATCGAATATAGAAGTTATATTAGATTAGATTGATAGACTTTTTTGTCTTGGTCAAATACAGAACAGTATCTGCTGTTAAAATTTGAATGACATAGGGCATACATACGGTTCATGCACATCTTAAGCTGGAAAGGTCAGAGACCTCAGCGATCGTGGAGAGAAAGAGAGCGAGAGAAGCAGACAAACTGATGGGGCGACGTACAGCACGGGTCACGCTTCCAGGCAGTACACCAATAAAGGCCCGTTTCTCCCAGCATGAAAGAATGTCAAGGATGAGTGAATTCTTGACAGGCAACGCACACGTGTACATGGTGCAATCCTGGGAGCCCTATTCATTAGCCTTGTCAAAGCGCTCTGAAGGCTCACCACCAGCCCTGAGTGTCGCTGCCGCCAGAGACTACCCACAGGTGGCTGATTCTAATGGGGGGATTCCATTTTGAATTCCCCAGATTAGGATATTCTTTTTTCTTCTTCTTCCAGCGGTATTAATCCTGTTATCAGCACCAAGCAGGTTGTTATGTGTGAGGAGGCGGCGGTCACTGCGAGAGATGGCTCATTTCTCTCACACACACACACACACACACACACAAACACACTAAGCAGCAGCCTGGCTCTTGGCTTTTGATTAAGGGAAGAATGGTAGCGAATGAAGGCCGTTGTTTAAACGAGGAACGGCGGCGCTTCGACATCATGTCTTTGTGACGCGCGCCGCAGCAGCAGCAGCAGCTGAGGCTGTGTTTTGGTGAGGGAGATGGAGGGAAACACTGGGTTCTGATGAAGGCCGTCCGGAGGCTGCTGTCAGGGGAGGGCGGTGGTTAAAAATATGCAGAGGAGGAAGGGGATGAGATAAAGAAGAGGCTAATTACTCCAGCAGCCCAAACAGCGTTGGTCTACCGAGCCCGTGGAGCAGTAAGCTCCCTGCAGCGAGAGCAGAGCAGATTGGTGCCCGCGGGATTGCCTTGCTGCCTTTGGGGAAGGCACATCTGGGAATTGAACCCCGCTGTCAGCTCCCCGCCTTCTGCCCCACATACAGCAACACCCCCCCACCCCCCAGCCTGGCAATTACAGTTTAACAAATAGCAGATACAAGCGAGAGAGATGTCCTCCGGCATTGGCGATGAACTTTGAAGAGGACAGAAGATCTTGACCCCCCTCCATGTAGGGGTCTTATTTGGTCCTCCATGTGAGCGTTGTCCAACGCGCCGTGGGTTTAGGGAAACAATACCAACAGATTACGAGGAACAAAAGAAAAACGTACTGACACAATGGCTGTCCCGACGGGGTTGCTGGTGTGTGTGTGTGTGTGTGTGTGTGCGTGCGTGCGTGCGTGCGTGCGTGCGCGCACGTGCGAATTGGGCTGTGATATTTCAGCAGAACAGACTGCGGGAGTCACTGTAAGAGAGAGTGACCTTCAGACAACCTTCACCTTCCCGCGGACATCATATGCGGAAATGAAACGTGGCCACAGGATGCAGTTTGTTTTCAGAGCGTAGTCTGTCCCCGAACTCATGCTCTGGGCTCATGAATTCCCCACTCTAGTTTAGAAATGAGAAAAAGAAAATGAGATGGGGAGACATAAGAAATAGAAGCTAAGAAGTCCAGATATGAAAAACAAGATTCATCTTGAAGCTTTTAATAAACTTTGGAACGTACTGGATCATTTTCACAGATTTAAAGTTATCTATATATTTTTTTCCTAATTTAATAAATGACCAAAAACATGAATCTTGACACTTTTTCTTTGAACCTCCCTTTCCTTCACAGTGTCTTCTATCTTCACCGTACCAAATGTCAAGCTGCACGTGGAGTCGGGAGACAGCATACAGGTGTGTGGCAAGACCACCAGCCTAGGGAAAGGCTCTGTGAGCAAGCACTGACCTGGGGGCAGGGCTGCCCCAGCATCCCAACAGCTAGCCTGGTAGGCACAAACAAACACACACACACAAACACACACACACACACATACAAACCCAAAATAGCTCAAGCATGTATCACTATCAGACAGTCACAGACACCCAAAACCAGGTGCACATGCCGACCCTTCTCTCTACACACATGGATAAAAACGTGCACATGCGCTGCTGAAACCAGTCTTTTGCAGCCTTACAGCCTAGTGTTTGGTCCATAAGACAGCCTGCGAGAGGCGCCTTGAGATGGCCCTGTCTGCACTGTGCGCTGAAGAACTGGTGGGACAGCTTTGAGTGGGCTGGGGAGGGTGCCCTATTCTGGGGAGACGGGGTTCCTATTCAGCAGGCATCTAAAGCCGCTGTATTTGCATGTAATGAGAGCGCCGGGGCCAGGCAAGGGGATAATGGCCCCTCTAATGTCGATGGAGGCAGGGGTGTGGGGGCCAACACAGAGCCCCAGGGGCCAGGGGCCCCTCTGCGATTGCAGGTCTAATCCTAAGGCAGGTGCAGGCACTGGGTACGTCAGGGGATGGACTTTGAGGAATTACCCACACCTACATGTCAACATGGATGTAGTGGCCATTAGATGTGAGATGCGATCCAATTTGGAGGAGGGAAAAATCACTTCTGTGGTGGACAGTCAGTCTCAGAGCAAAACATTGAGCACGGTCTGTTCGAGTCGGCACAACCCCTTATCCCCTCTTTGCCTCCCCCTCCCTTTCCTATTCTTTTTTCATTCTGTGCCATCTCTTTTGAAGCGCTCCATTCTTCTCCCGACATGGAGTCGATGGAGCCTGAGTGCCCTTCATTTGCTCACCCCGTCGAATCTGACGGAGTGTGTGCAGCCCTCTTCCAGAGACTCACGCTGGGGAGCTGTGTGTGTGCGAGGGTGAGAGCGCAGAGTGGAAGTCACCCCACTGGGAGAGACGTGTCCTCTCAGCTGCAAGCATTCATATTGAAATGAGCCTCTTTGTCCTGTCTGTCCCACAGCCTGACAGCCTGAGAGTGAGAGAGAGGGAGAGATGGGGGGGGGGGGGGGCGCTCAGTGATAGCAGCCTAATCCCATAACACACATATACACACGCACACGCATTCAAGCATGTCCACAAATGTTCTCAAACACACGCATTTAGACGCATACAGACCCACACATTGGGCTTGAATGTACTACTGGCAACAATAGGAGGTTTGATACCTGCCGGTAAAAGACAGACGAGGCTCCAAAAACTGCACCTCCATTTAATACCCCATCACCTGACAGACTAAATGGAGAGCTAAACTGAATATGTAAAGGCCTTTGTGGCCACATAATAACTGTTGTTGCGGATTAAAGATGTTTTTTTTAGGTGAAGAGAGCGAAGAGGTTGAGGAAAAAAGGGGAGGAGGAGGGTTAGGAAAAAGGAGGAGAGGGAGTAAGAATGGAGTCGGGCAGGACCAGGGCCAGTGTTGCTGTTTTTTTTGTAGGTAGGGTCTGTATTATTTATAAGAGGTGGTTGAGGCAGGCAAGCAGGCAGGCTGGCTCAGACTGAGAAGGCAGGAAAGACAGACAGGCAGGGCCTTCTTCTTTTCCTTTTGTGGTGGCTATTCCCAGTAGGCAGTCTTTGTGCTGGCTGGATGGATGGATGCTTTGAGGGAGCCCCATTGAGCCGGAGTAAAGGGCTCGGGCGGAGGGGAGGCCAAGCTGACACGCCTTCCCCGAGACACGCCAAACAACACCACAATGTCTGTCACCTCCAAGGGGCAAAGGCAGAACGGAACGGAGGGAAAGGGCTCAGGGTAAAGCCTGGGACAGAGAGAGAGAGAGAGAGAAAGGGGGGGGTGTTGGGCTGCATGCTCTCAGGGTGGACAAACGGTCCGACAGTGGGAGAAGTGGACGGACGAGGGAGATGGAGGTACGGAAGACAGTCGACTTGGAGCAGGAGACAAGGTGGCAGCCGTTTCTCACCACGGAGATCTCCTGCAACCCTGGGTCTATGTTTATTCATGACTCTGCATTATTCAGAAGAATAGCTGATGCAACCAGGTGACCAGCCTCTGCAATGGCTCCGCTCTTATCAAGCCAATCTCTGACCACAGAGTTTGCTTTCACAATTTCAACTTTTAACGAGGACTCATGCCACTCCTAGTTACAGTGCTTGTTAGTGGTCGGTCTGTTGCTGAGTTGTGCCCTTGGAGTTCTTTCAGGAGTTTTAGTTCCTTTACGCTAAAAAATAAACTGTGATTTCATTACAGTAGAATATCCCCTGTTTGAAGACATTGTGTCTAGAATGTCCCTCTTCACTGCCGGCATTCTTTAGGTATTTTCCTTTGTGTGCTTCCGCAGTGGCTTGGCTCGGCTTCACAATGGCATCCCTATACCTGTCTGCTGTCGGACATGTGTGTGTCAGCAGGCGGCCATTTTGGGTCAGGGAGAGGACATTTTGGCCCAGAAGCATCACAGTGCCACTTTGAAGATAAGAGCCACGGGCAAAGCTCGACTTTACTGTCCGGTGTGTAGAGCTGCCAGCTGTTTATCTTTGTCAGAACACACACACACACACACACACACACACACATACACATTCAATGTGGCTCAGTGGTTATATGCCTGTGGGCATCAACACCTCACTGTCCACAGAGCCCTTTGCTTTCTGAAGTGATTCAATCCTTTTACATTGGTGCACATCCACAGTTTATGTTGTGATGTCCTACTCCATCACCAGGCTTGTCCTCCGTAGTAACTAACCCACAGTGGAGTGATGGAGGACAGTGTTGAGAGGTGCTTTAGCGTGTCAAGGTGTGTGGAAGTAGTTTGTGCGGTCGCCGAAATGACCTGTCGGAAAGTTTCTGTGCGCTGCCGAGGACAAACTGCTTTAAAGCGCCCCCCGCTAAGAGCCTGAGGGAGGGAGGGAGGGAGGGATGGAGTGAAGGAGAGTGGGAGAGATGGAGGGATAACCCGCGGCATTGCCCCTAGGAATGGAGAACCTTCAGTCAAATGATCCCGCTTTTGTCTGCCTTTCAGTTTTTCTACCCATGACAATACCTAAATACACAAGCCCAAAAAAGCAGGACACTCTTCTATTGCCTCAGTTTAATTCAGCTCACATTTGATACCTCTTCCAGAAAACACTCCGTATGAATTCAAATGATGCGCTGAGATGACGATAATGTAATTCCGATAGCTTGCGTAACCTTTTTTTTTACCAGATAGCTTGTTGCATGATTCAGTTCCCTCAGTGAAGGAGGTTCAGCTGAGTCGTCAATATCAGCAGCTGTTTTCAAAGGCTTCATTACTTTTTTTTTGGGGGGGGGGGGTTCTGTTTCTTGACTGAGTGGGAGTTATAGAGCTAGTGTTTTTGGAGTGCCCTTATCTGCGATGGGTGGATTTATTCAAAGTGTTCTTAATATATTAGGGCATCGTTGCAGGCAGTGGTAGGTGATCACATCCTTAACTTAATGATGCTGATGGAAGACCCTGAAACACATTCACCCTTTGTTTCTTCCCAGTCTTCTTAAAACTTTTGTCTCTCTCTGAAGCTCTCTCCCTCGTTCCCCATTTCTCCATTGCTCCTCCTCCCCTCCACTCCTCCTCTGCGGCTGTGGGTGTATACTTCTTTCTCTGTTCTTCTTCTTCCCCGTCTCGCTTTTGCCCTCTTGAGTGTGTGAGAGCGAAGCTCCTCTTTTCTCCTGGCCCGTGTGATTGGCATGCGGGGGGATTCGATCTGATGAGCCGTGCTCTCTCAGAGGGTCAAGGAGGCTAGTTAGCAAGACGTGTCAGAGACAAGAAAAAGAGACGAGAGGGAGAGAAAAGCTGCAGCCTCTGAAAGAAAAAGGGAGGGAGGGGGGATGGGGTGAGGGAACAAGAGGGGGGGAATGCTGTGGTGGGTTCATGACTCCCCCGGGCAGGTGTTACCCTCACTAAGACAGCCTAGCCCCCACTCCTCCCTTTCTCTCTGCCCCCCCTCTCTCTCTCTCTCTCTCTCTCTCTCTCTCTCTCTCTCTCTCTCTCTCTCTCTCTCTCTCTCTCTCTCTCTCTCTCTCTCTCTCTCTCTCTCTCTGTCTGTCTCTCTCTCTCCCTCTCTAAAACACACACCAGCACAGATACTCCGCCCCCTCCCCCTGTAGCTCGTTCCCTAGTCCCAGGGCGCTGGGGCAGGCAGAGGGAGAGAGAGGTTGGGAGTTGGTTAGCAGGCCCTACAGGGTGACGCGGGAATTGATTTCATGTGTAATTTGTTTATCACTAGAGGGGACAAATGCCATGCGCCTGACAAGTGAGGAGGACGGGGTGGAGATCTAGCTGGGGATCGTTCTCATTTCCATAATCTCCCCTCACATGGGGAATGGCTCTTTCTCTCCCTCTCTGTCTTTCCATCACTCTCTTTTCTTTCTCTCGCTTTCTCTCTCTGTTTAATACCCTGCTCTCCCTTTCTCATTTTTTTGTTTTCTCAGCTCAATCCCAACTTTGCAGTGCATCTTGTCTCTTTCCGCTCCTCACTCTGACAGCAGCCCTCCCTATATGTTGAAACAGTACTATGCTGTACATCCCCCCTAGCAGGGCGCATACAGTACAACAGGCTCTGCTGTCCTGATGCTGCGTGTGTGTGTGTGTGTGTGTGTGTGTGTGTGTGTTAGCTTGGGTGAGTCTGTGTGTGTGTTGGGTCGGTGTGTGTGGGTGTGGGCAGACACTGTCCAACCAGATGGTGTAATCCTCCAATCAGGAAGTCAACTGGATGCACACGAAGAAGAGAGCCTTCAATTACTGCCTTCCTCGTTTCACAAAATGGCAACTCACTGCTCTAACACAGCCAGCTCCGCAGCCTGCTTCCATATTTTGCACACACTTCCCCCTACGAGAGGGTAGAATAGGGAGACAGAAGGAGAGGTGGGTAGGGTTGAAGCGAAGTGACAGCAGCTGGCTGGAAGCTTCCAAATTGCTGTAAACAAATCCTAATAACGGAGGATGTCTGCCTGTTCTGCTAGCGAACGGAGACGCATGTAGTAGCGTACAACATGAGCATAAAAACTTTTTTCACTTTCTCCCTTTCTCTCTTTCTCTCATGCCTTCCCACCGTCTTAAAGCTTTCACTTTCTTCCAACATATGGGCCTCCCTAATGAGCGCTGCACACACAGCCTCTCCTTTTTTTCCCCCTCTTTTTGTTTCTCCAAAAAAGACTCCCTGTCTTGTGTGGTGGAGCCAGAAGCCCAGTCCACAGCAGCCTCCAAGGTGCTCCACGCCGACTGAATCAGTGTCAAATGAAGTTGGGTAATTAGAAGTGCTCTGCCCGTCATTGGACCAGCTCGGGAGGATCCCGGAATACTGTAGAGGAAAGGACTTGGCAAAGTCTCGTGTTGATATTCATTCATGTTCAGCCTGTGGAGATGGAGGGGGAAGGTTTCTTGTGTGTGTGTGTATACGTGTTTGTGAACAACAGAAAATGGGAGTGTGTGTGTGTGTGTTTGTGTGTGTGTGTGTGTGTGTGTGTGTGAGAGAGAGAGAGAGAGAGAGAGAGAGAGAGAGAGAGAGAGAGAGAGAGAGAGAGAGAGAGAGAGAGAGAGAGAGAGAGAGTGAGAAAGAGTAATTGTGTACACGCAGATATGTTCCAGTCAGAGGCAGGAGTGAACTCGGCTTCCTCTGACATCTCTTTTTTTCGGCAGCCTTTCCATTGGAGGGGTGCATTTGTCAGACAGGGAGACAGTTTGGCTGCGCAAGGGTAATTACCCAGACGAGCAGACAGGTAGACATTACAGTGAGGGGGGGGGGTTACACATACCCAGATGCAAAGGTGTCAGGACTCCTATCTAGTGTGCACAGCCTACAGCTGCATTCGGTTGCCACGGCGTTCAGCCAGCACACCTTTCACTCCCGCAACTTTTCAAAGAACTTTCCTTTTTATCCGTCGTGCATCTCTCGGCTGCCTCCTGCACCAGCCTCGTCGTTTCCCCCCACGCATTACGGAGACCGCTCTCTGTGCCACGCCAACCTAGCCTTCATAGAACCATGAAGACTGAGGGATGTGGAATATCACAGAGGAGCTGATGGCGGAGACTGAGGGCTATAGTGGGAGAGAGAGAGAGAGAGAGAGAGAGAGAGAGAGAGAGAGAGAGAGAGAGAGAGAGAGAGAGAGAGAGAGAGAGAGAAAGAGAGAAAGAGGGAGAGAGAGGGGGGAGAGATAGAGAGAGGGGGTGAGATAGGGAGCTAGACAAAGCGGGTTTTGGTGTGTGGAGCGCATGTCCTGTGTGTGTGTGTGTTATAACGGAGGGCAGGGCCAGTTTTGGGGAGGTCTCTGCATGCTGTCCGTCCACAGATGTGTTTTCCCATAGTTCATCAGTGAGACAGGAAGTCGGCGGGAGACCGACCCGCTCCGCTCTGGACACCACTCACAAATTACACCCGCAGCGGGGAGTCGCCATGGCAACGCCGCACTGTAGCCCTGTCTGTGAGGCACTGGAAACACTAGGCCCAGTATACGCAGCAGCTCACTCTAGGGGAGGAGAAGGCAGAGGGTGAAGGAGGGCAGGAGGGGGGTTGAAGTGAATGTCATGAGAAATTAAAGAGACGTGTGTTGAGGGAGAAGCGGGGGGTCGCCCCTCTCTAGCCGGCTTTCACACACGGCCTATTCGGGAGGGTCTGTAAGGAAATATTATGATTATTAATAGCTTTTATGAAGTCCTAGTAAGTTGACCTGCCCCTGGGGTGAGATAAGTGTAGGTGCTCCACTGGCAGGATATTGATTTGCCAGCCCCAGGCCTGCTCCCGCTCCACGAGCCAAGGTGTTTCTGCATACATGTTAAGTACGGTTCACTCTGGGAAATAGACTTTTCAGGGATATTAATGCCTCGCCCTTTGGTAAAACGACCCCTGTTGCTCTGGTTGATGTCCGTAACCAGCGGCAACGCCACTAATCACATATCAAGACGTAAACCCGATTAAAGGGCTATTAAACCCAACTTTTTCCATTCCATATGTTATGAATGTGATGCATGATCGGTGTGTTGCCTACAGAGGCGCAGTGTTTCAACTTAAAACGTTTTGTCATGGCACACTTCCAAACGCCAACATCTCTCTGGTATCAAATTTTATTACAAAGGCAGTCTCCACTTTTTAACTTTATAAATGGTGTATCATCTATTTCTGGCTGAATGCGCCTACAAGCTATGCTGTTCCTCCCATTTAAATCTTTATTTGTAGCCCATCAGAGTGGTGGTCTACTCTGGCTTTTCTCCGTGATAGCAGGCCTGCCCCAGCCATGCACCCCAGACCCACACCAACTGCTCAGCTAACTTCCATAGGAGTGAAGGCCGTCTGCGTGTTGAGGCGGTAGGACGCGTGTCCTTGTGTTTGAACGCAGCACAGCACTGAGTATGTGTATGAAATCAGCATTGTGTATGTGTCTAAACGCAGCGCCTTGATTCTCTAGCGAGGACAACGTGCCGACACAGTCAAAGGGCCGCAGCCTCATTGGTGATACTGGCTGTTACAGCATATGGTGGCAGTTGTTCCTGCCTCGGCAGCACAAGCCATGCACGCTTTTCCGAAAACATCTTCCTTCCCAGACCCCACCCCTGTCTCCGTTCTTGTCCCATGTGTTCCTCTCATCCTTTCCCCAACTGGTATTGCTAGTCATTTTTTTTCTTGTCTTTGTGCGATCCGAGCTGCAAATGTTTTGCAAGCCTCGTCTCGAATTCCGTCCGAACAGAGAGAAGCGTTGCGTCCTCTGCCCTTACATGTGCGCCAGGAATGGGTTCCTCTTGTGAGGTGTCGTGCTGGTCGCGTTGTTCAGGTGTGTGGTCTAGAGGTGTTGGCCCTCGCCTGCCCCCAGGTCTGTGGAAAGTCTTTGTGTTTACAGAGTGCCCTGGTGGGACAACCCAGTGTGGAGCTCCTCCAGGCGAAATGCAACACGCCACCTTCCTGTCAACCACCCTACCCCCCTCCGTTCACCCCTTGTTTCTCTCTCCCTGTCCCCTGTGCCCTGCCCTGGAATGGAACCCTCACCCTAAACAGGCCTTTTACTCTGCTATAGTCTCAGAGATCTTTTTCTCTCTTTCTTTCTGGTTCTTTCACCCTGACCACTCCTCCTCCTCCTCCTCCTCCTCCCCCTTCTGTGTGCGTTTAGGAGTGTGTCAGTGGGTTTAGCGGGGGACTGATGTGTTTCTCTGCGGGCCGGTCTTGTTTGGCACAGTGCGGCCGTGTCCCCGTTCCATGGGGGGAGGTCGTGATGGCAGAGATCTCCTCGGCGGTGGGGCTTTGTCTGGGCCTGATTTCCACTGCCTGGCCTGGCCGGCCTCTCACTCCCAGTCTCCAAGTGCTGGACTCTGGACGACTGTTTCGTCACTTTCAAATCCCCCCTTAGTTCAGAGATGAGTTTAGAGCTTCTGCACCAAAAGAAAAATCCTCCCCCCTATTTTCAGCAGTTTTACTCCTTTTGCTCACCCCAGTTTTTAAGTATGTGTTTGTGTTTGAGTGTGTGTGTGTGTGTGGGGGGGGGGGGGGGGGGGAATTCAGCTGGCAAAAACACAAAACATTTTATGTATTTATTGTGTTGTGCACTGGAAACACCAGGCCTTTTCTTCTCTCTCTCTCTCTCTCTCTCTCTCTCTCTCTCTCTCTCTCTCTCTCTCTCTCTCTCTCTCTCTCTCTGTTCTCTTCCCCGGCTGTCTAATGTATTCCTGAGCCTGGCTGAAATGACTAAACACAGCCTAGTAAGCAGTAAGAAAGGAGACGAAGGATCGCGAGGAAGCTGTTGCATTATTCATGGTGCTGGATAAGGTTTAATTAAAAGTGCTGCTCGGCATTGTGGGAGGAATGAATGTGTGTTTTGCCTCGGCTGTCGCTGCCTCATTCACGTTCGCAATGCTCGACTTATCAAAGGAGGCCCCTGGCCCCTCCCTGTTGCCGCTGTACGTTAGCATTATGGCGCTGCTAAAGCCTTGTGATTACTGGCAGGGAACGACCGGGAGAGAACGGTTCAACGAGGCTAACGAACGCCGAGCGCTCCCAAAGCCTTCCAACTGACTCCAAAGCAGAATGAAATACAGTCAACAAGTTTATGTTGTTTCTGCTCTATTAGCATGGAAGTTGGAAAGGAACATTTTTGCAAGAATAATCAACTGGTTTAGTCTGTAAGGAGAGAGTGATGCAGATAGGGTTGATAAAATAGGTAAAGACAATGCTATATTGCACTTCTTTAAAGGAACAGTGAAGTTAGCTGTGCAAGAGTGGAAAACCGTGGGTTAGCATGAAGCCACAGTGTTTATACAGATGAGCCTACACAAATAATAAATAAATAAAAATAGCACGCCCAATCAAAGAGAGCTCTGTGGCAGCCTTAAGAAAAACTAGCAAACCAACTATTTATCTCTTTATCTCTCTCTCT
This sequence comes from Aplochiton taeniatus, assembly GCA_017639675.1. Classification (NCBI taxonomy): domain Eukaryota; kingdom Metazoa; phylum Chordata; class Actinopteri; order Galaxiiformes; family Galaxiidae; genus Aplochiton; species Aplochiton taeniatus. The sequence goes on from CM030178.1 coordinate 10,994,293, forward strand.
CACACACACACACACGCACACACACACGCACACTCACAACCACACAGTGAGAGAGAGAGAGAAAAGCAGGAGGTATAGATTGACTCATCGTGCTGGGACTGCGGTGCAGTGATTTCACGCCTGGTTGTTGGCTAACAAGGCCTTACGCTCTATGCACTGCAGGCCTTGTTATTGAGTGAGTCTGGGTGTGTGTGTGTGTGTTTGTGTGTGTGTGTGTGTGCGTGCGTGCGTGCGTGTGTGTCTCACAGTTGTGTGTGTTACCTGGGAGAGAGCCTGAAAGCCCCAGCTCTTTGGGGTGGGGGGCAAGGAGGGACAAGAGAGGGGGGCCTCAGTGGGTTGAGTGAGCCCAGCGGGGCTCAGTGGGACGGGGAAAGATCCAGCCTTCCTCCTCCTCCCTCACTCCTTCCATCCCTTCCTCCCCCCACCATCCACCCCCGCTCTCCCATTCAGTTAGTCAGTCAGGCAGGCAGCAGTATGACATACAACACAGGGGCTTAGGGCCTGGGAGCGCAGGCCACCCTTATTAACCCTTTGTTTACCAGATGTGCCCTGGCCCGGTGTTCATCTGACGTCTGGATCTCCTCACAGCAGGAGAGCTACTCTCTCTCTGTATCCTTTTACTCTGTGTGCGTTCAGGGGGCGGTCAGGGGACAATTATTCCTGTAAATCCAGACGAGCAAGCCGGCGTCTTACATTTTTGCTGCCTGGGCTGATCTGATTAGGCTGTTGCCTTATTCCTCTGTTTACTTACTTAGCCCACTTCCTCATCCGAGAACAGCCGAATAGTTATTTTTGTTTGTTTGTTTGTTTTTAGTTTTTTACATACCGCCAGGTCAAAGACATAAAGACTTTTAACCAGACAAATTAAGGCTTGCTGGTCTTCCATTTGCTGATGTTTCACCACCGAGACGTGACATCCATCTGTGTTTCACTGTTATGGACAGACTCTGTACAATAAAAGAAAGGGGCGTGTTTCTTCTTCATAAATTTGGTGGGTGCTCTTAGGATGCACCATGGTGTCTCCAGTCACACGGCACACCTTACACTGCCGCCCGCCTGCCTGCCTGCCTGCCTGCCTGCAGGTAATTGGTCCTTTCAAGTCTAACTGAGGCCTCTGGCACCTTGTCATGGACTGCAAGGTTCTCAGACATAATTCATTGTTGAGGATCTTCCATCTCGATCCCTGTGTGTGTGCGTGTGCGTGTGCGTGTGTGTGTGTGTCCGTCTGTCTATTTAACTGTCTGTCTGGTTTGTGCACCCACAAAAATGCAATCATTGGCTTGCATTCATGTTTAGGGGCTTGGAATGGTGTATCTGTGCTTACAAAGGGAGTAATTAAAGGAAAGATTTTCAGAGCCCCAAAATATCCTCTAATTGTTTGTGTAAGCAGTTCTGCCTTCAGACGAGGCCTGGGAGGGGGTCTCGGCAGGGGGGTTGGAGTAGAAGGAAAGAGAAGGGGGAGAAGAGAGGGGCACTGATAATGAGGGATGCAGCTACTCAACCTCACAGACAAGGCTCCAGACATTGGAGTTTGGCACTCCATTGATATAGTTTGGGACTTCTGAGCCGAAAGTTTCATCTCCACAGGAATTGAAAATATTGCATTTGGAATCATTTCTCCTAACAGCCCACATTTCCGACCCCTTGCTTGGAAAATGAATTAAACATACGCCAGATTAACCAACTGAATCCCTGTACAAAATCCCTGTACAAACACAAGTCTATTGGAATAAATTTAAGTCCAAAACTAAAGTTTTAGTCACCCAAAGTAAAAGCAAGCGCTTCTAAATATTATGTAAATATGCAACACATTTTTCCAAGCAGATATCCTCCTCCTTAATTCCTATTCATGTGCCATAATTCATTAAACTATGCAGATCGTTATACTTACACAAAATGGGCTAATTAATACACTTGACGATAGGGCTTCTGCGGAGTGCGAGGCGGCTGCTGTAGTGGCACTTCATCGCAAGCTGCCGCAAACTGAATGGCCTCACATGAAGGTAGAGAGCCAACTGCAGGTCATTCAACTCAACCCCCTCAGCGCTACTTCACACGGCCAGTCGAAGAAGAGGAGGGAGGGAGTTAGCTTCCTACTGGATCTATAGAGAACAGCATATTCAGTCCGTAGCAGGTCGCAGTGAGGTCAACTACTCTTTTCGTTTCGCACCTAGCTCGGGGAAATGTATTGGCCTTATTTTTGTGTCGCTAAACGACACAGGAAGGGATCACCACAGAGGAGTATTTATCCAGGCCGGTGGACTTCCCAGCTGCAGCTCATGCCCTGCCAAAGCTTCCGAAGGCTGGTGCTGAAGGCACAGAGCACGGCCCCATGGCGGTGTCGGGCCTCTACCCAAGGCTGTTTCTGTGTCAGAGCTGTATGTGAATATGGATTATGAAATGTACTCCGCACAGCTGGCAGGGATGGGAGGGAGAGTGAGAGAGGAAGGAGGGGAGCGTAGGGGTTTATTTTGCACACTAATTACACACTGAATAAAAATAATCACTCTCTCCCCAGTCCCCCACCATAGCTGTCCATTTCTCTTCCCCCAATCTCTCTCACTGTGCTTACAATGGAAAATAACGGCTGTGGTCCGGGTAACTGCTACCTGGCTTCCTGGCTGTGTTTGTGTTGATAGGTAGCTTGTGATGCATGTCATTCACTTGAGACCATATCCTCATAACAAGGGCCCACAATCATTCCTGTTGTATGCCAATTTCACAGCATCTGCTTGAACGGGTAAAGTTCAAAGTTATCATAGATGTCCCAAAAAACGTGTGTGTACACATGCTGCAGCACTGAAAACCCACTCTTAGCATTCATAGTAAAACACACACATCCACCCTCACGTCCCCAATTAGTACTATCCGCCATAGCATTGCCTCTGCTTGCCATTAATCTAATTAAGAAGAGAGAGGGGAGAAGGTCCAGAAATGGAACGGCAGCCCTTTTTCTCCCCCAAGTGCAATGGCCACAGTACAGCAGCTCTTGTGGTGTTTACAGCCGTTAGCAGCAGGCACCAGGCAGCTCACCCTGAGAGCGGCCCTGGACCCAAGAGCTGGGTGGTAACGGTGTTGCCCTTGTACCCTGTCTGAAAAAGTGACACGCCGTGCTTTGGCATAATGTGCCACTGTACTCTAGTAGGGAAGTAGCATAGTAGCAACACCATAAGGAGTATAAACAAGGTTACATCATTAAGCATGGTCAGGATATGAACTGTGGCTAATCTTTACAAAAAGGCCTGTTAAAAGTGGTCTGTTGTAAAACGATGGTAAAAGCTCCAGGATCTTTGTCTCCAGTGGGCCTCTCCCAGGCCACGGCAAGCTGTACTTCACTGTGTAAAGTCACACCCAGGCCTGCCAAATCGCCACCACAAGCATGGGATCCCAGACTTGTCCTTTCAAGACAACTGGCCATTACATATTTCTGAAATTAGAAAGCTGGGGAAAGTAATCTAGGAAAATGTCTGGATGTGTGAGACTCAAGCTTGCTTGCAGGAAACCCAAAATGAGGGGTAGAGTCGTTTCTCCACAGCAACACCACTGGTGTCTAAAATTACCCCATGCTCTTCAGGGGGAGTGCTGGAAGCTTGTTAATTCTTACATGGCTCTTAAACGGTAACTGTAAGCCTGGAATTTAACTTCCCAGTATTTGGATTCACCTCCCATGAACTGTCTCCTTATGTTGTGGAAACACTGCACTGTTTACAAACACACACATACACACAAATACGTTGTATATGGCCCTCACACATAAACACCCACACACACAAACTACCTATAAACACACGCTGCTTTCAAAGAAATCTGTAGCTCTCCTGATAAATAGATTTGCTTTGCTCTTCGGGGAGAAAGTTCAAGGTTGTTGCTCCGGAAAAACGGGAGGAAGTGAGACAGATTGCCCCCGTCCACCTCAGACACCCTGGACTGCCCTGGACCAGCCCAGCAGGGGTTCTCTCCCTTCTGGTTCAGGCTCTTATATGAGCTCTCGTCAGCCACTCCTCCCATCCTCTTCCCCCAAGGCCCTGGCCCTCTAAAGTGGCCCTTACGAATGGCTCCTCCCTCTCTAATGGAAGAGCCATGCCGCTGCAGGGAGTGTTAGAGAAGCCAATGTGGGAATGTGTGGAATACTAGAATGAAAGACGGCGTGCAGGATTGAAAACAGACTTTTAAATAGAAATGTAAATCGTTTTCTCCACATCCATTTTTCTGACAGACTTATCTTGAGAGAGATTAGGCGAGCGGCGTCGCGTTGATGTCTTCATGCAGAGGACGAGAGAGAGAGAAATAAAGATAGAAAGAGAGCATGTGGGGATAGCTACTGTGTTTCAGTCTATCCACCATGCTCATATTAAATGTTTTGTTTTGACTGGAGAAACTCTGTACCTTTTTGAACTTTAGACACTCAGACTACCTGAAAATGTTGTACTGGAAGAACACCTCACTAACGAATGATTCTGAGAAGATAGCTGGAGGTTCTTGTCCAGCGAACCCCTTTTTTCTCTTACATCCTTGCAGACCTGAGTCCCTGTTGGCTCCACTGAGAGGTGGAGAGGGGCCACAGTTTGAAGTGGCAGCCAAAAGGAAGGGCCTACGGGCAGGGCAGTAGACCCTGCTTCTCTGGGTCCCCCTGGACCTCTGTGGAGGGCGGTTTGGGGTGTGTGTGTTTGTGTTAGTGTGTGTATGTGTATAGCCTAGGGCGACACATGCCAGTGAGATGACAGGGACGCCTTAGCCTAGCGCTCTTCTGACTGAGCCACCAGTTGGCTGCGGCATGGCCGTTCTCTTACAGGCACTAAACAGACGACTCTCTGCCAGCTCACTGAAGGGTCCTTAGGGACTGACAGGAGGACAACAGCGAGCCTCGTCCCGTTTGTTTACTCCCATGTGGTAGGATAGAGAGGGCGCTTAATGATGCAGCAAGGAAGAGATGAAGGGATGGAGAGATGATATGCATAATGGATGTGTGATGGGAGAGAGAAAGAGAAGGTAGGGAAATAGAGGGAGAGAAAGAGACCTGCCGTATTCTTCATCTGTAAGCAATAGTCATGGAGAGAGAAAGTAGGGAACGAGAGAGCGACAGGAATGAGGGAATATGGGATGCAGGCGTATAGATTAATCAGCCCCTCCCCCGTCTAGCTCATTGGCCCAAATGTGGTGGTTATGGAGATGAGACGTGATCATAGAACTATGTCCTGCTCTGCTCTGCTAACTTGTGCAGCTCATGAATTAAATATTGACTAGTAGCTTTACATGTGTTCTTACAGAGTACCCTGACAAGCCATACTTGTTACGTTGTTTGCAAGGGGGACCCAATTGCTGGACACAGACACTGAGATGGAGTATAGTGATCAGAGGTTAGGGTTTATTGCGGGAAGGTTGTGGGTCAGGAAGAGCAGAGGTCACAGAAACAATGGAGGGAGTGGATCCGGGGGCGAAGAGACAGGAGAGAACCTGAGCGTCGGTGGCAGGGATAGTCCGGGAGATGTAGGCAGAGCAGCAGGTTGAGAAGCAGGCAGGCAGTGAGGCAGGCTGATTGAACGGCAGTGAGTAATCCTAAGACACACGGAAACAGGGTTAAAGCACCAGCACAAGTAATGGTTATCTTTAGGAAGCAAACTCATGAGGAGCCAAGGACCGGTATCTACCACGGGGGTTGAAACAATAATCTGGCAAAGAATGGTTGAGAATCCGGGGTTCATATACTGTTGGTCTGATGAGCTTGATAGAAGGCAGGTGTGTAGACTGTGCAGGTGCGTAATCAGGGAGCCAGGATAGTGAGAGGAGTCCCGCCCCCACAACACAGACACATACACATAGAATAACAGACCGGGAAGCCACAGAGACACAGGGGAAAGGGAAACACAGGAAACACAAGGGATCTACCAGAGGCACGGCCCAGACCGTGACAATACTGTAGATTCAACAGTATTCCTTTACAACATAACTTTATGTATTAAATATATATACTTGTAGCATTTTTGATTGTGGACAATGCTATTTGAGTGCTTAGGTTAATGGGTAAATGGATAACTTTGGGCAAAATATATCACCTCATGTTAGATCCAGTCCTTTCCCAGGTATGCCCCCAAAGGCAATGCAGGGTGGTGGTTTCCAAAACAGAAGGAGGGGAACACACTGGACTTATCCTTTAAGATCAGCCCGCCCCAGAACCCTCTAGGCACGTTGGGAAAGCAGAGTGGTCACTGGACCTCTTTCTTTCTTTCTTTCTATTTTCTCCCCCTTTTCTTCCCACAGCTGCCCAGCTTATGGGTAAATGACATGCGTGCACACACACACACACACACAAACACACACACACAAAGACTTTAGTAACAAGCCCAGAGGCAGCTACTGAAGTTGTCGTGAGAATAATGTTGGGCGTTAATAAAGGCTTTGGCCGTGGGTTTGGCTGAGGGGTAAACTGGCTCTACAAAGCTAACAGCACTCAAATGAAACGCTCACGCTGCCTATTAAGCCAACATTCCACGCTCATTTTCCCCTAAAGCACGCCATCCCATGCTAACTTCGAATCGAACAGAGTGAACCTGACAAGTGCTCCTGTTATTGTTCCCACCTAAACTTAGGGTAGGAAAACACCCCTCCGTCTGTATGCAAAAAATAATACAAATTAAGTAGAACATAAGCTTTCTCATTTATGTTGCAGGTTTTCATTTCCCTTATCGGGGCGGTTGGTCCCTAGAGCGTGTGTGTCTGAGGGATGAGTGTTTCCCAGGCATGTATTTGCAGTGTGGTCTAGGTGGCCTTACCTCGGAGCTGAACCACAAACCCGATGCGAACAGTAGCAGCCCCACGTAATGGGAATGGCCGCTTTACCTTCTGGAAGGTGCAAGTTAGACGGAGGAGTGTCACTGGACATGGGCTCACACCCCAGACAGGTGGGCTGGAGCCAGACAGTCATGAGTCCCTGAGATAAAACTGTACCCTATAGTATCCCATGTGGATGATAGAGAGGCAGGGAGGGAAGGGAAGTAGAGGAGCTGACCCCTGGCCGCCTTGTGTTGCCACCATGGTGCCATGTGGGAAGAGCAAACACATCCAGTGTCTGAAAGGGGTTTGATGGGAACTCACCTAGGCTCAATTGTGGACCCATGCCACGCTTAATTTCTCGGTTAAAGTCCTAGTACAGGCCCCGGTAATCTAAACACTCCCATTGACATTGTGCATTAGAATAGTAGGACCAAAAGGGGTTTAATGAGATTTCAAAGTATGTGTCCACACCTGTGCCCTGTAGAGAGCCTTGTTCCCATGGCGATGGCTGCAACAGTAGCAACATCCTCTCCATATCAAAGAGGCTGGCGAGCCGAGCTGTCTGTATTTACTCTGTGCATTAGGACAACTTTAAAGAGGCAGGCAGCTTAGGGCATTTACCCAACGTGTTAGGCCCACTGTAAACACCCAGCTCCACGTCTTTACTCTGGGTTTAAACACCCCCGTGCCCAAATCCACTTAAACCTTGCCTCACACACTAGGCACAGGCATGTCCTGCACTGCAACAATGGGCCTGTGTTTGAACTCCTCTTTTCCCCAGAGAGTTGAGCTGTGGGAACGAAGACGCCGTTTTTTAACGACAACCTCACATGTCGCCCTTTCGCAGTGGTTGTGAGTTATGGTGGCGTGAGTGTGGTTGAATTACAGCGCACTGGTGTGTTTTAATAGGGGTTGATGGTGGTCATTGTGCCACAACAGGGCTTTGAATGGACCTAGCACCCCGAGAAGGGGGTGATTTAGAGAGGGCAGAAACCCGGCCACAGCAGCAGCCTAGAAGTCTCCACTGTAAATGCCAGCCAGGAGACTAATGAATGGCCTACATCTTCTCTCTCACTTCAACCTAAAGCCCCTTCACAAAATGGGGCCAGCAAATCAAACGCACCCGACTTGTCTTTTTGTCCCTCCTCTTCATTCCCACCGCCCATTCTCCCCTCACAGGTCTGCTTGACTAAATAGACTCCCTGGCTGTCCTTTCTTCCACTCTCTCCTCCTCCCCCCTTGCTCTCTTCTCTCATGTGTTTCCATCACCTAACATAAACCCCACTCAGGGAGGAAAATCTCAGCCAGGCATCAGACATATATGACGAACACAACCCAAATGGGGATTTATGGAATTAGAATCGAGCAACCGTGGTCGACGCAAGGAGGCTCGTGAATAGTGGATGGAGTTCATTTCCACACCGGGCATTCTTTGACCCCTCTGCAGGCTCTCAGGCTCTCAACACTAGCTCACTGTCTCCGGCCATGTCAACAACAGTTCAGGGCTCAGCAATGGTGCTCAGGAGTCTAAATGGACATTCAGTTAAAAGAATAAGGTGAAGGTGTAGTATCAACAGATTTTAAGAATGTAATGAATGCATACTTATTGCAAGGATTAATTGGGTGTAGTCCTCCAATGTCCAGACTCCCATTTTCTCTTCGGTGAGCATGTGTCCTGGCCAAGTCTCTGTGGTCGAGGTCTCAGTGGTGCTACCAGCACTGGTGTGGCAGCCGTTGTGCTCATAAATCCCTGGTGTGGAGCACGTCAGAGGGGATGAGTTGCTGTGTAAACACACGGCTTTCCAGACCCTCTTAATACAGGCAGGAATGTGTGCATAATGACTTGCACCTGTGCCGAGCGGGCCTCCCAACAATACTCTACTCTAACTCTGTTTGTGTGTGTGTGTGTGTGCGTGCGTGCGCGCAATGTGTTTGCATTTTATTTCACATGTATGTATGTGGCCGTATAGATTGCCTTTGTGCAATGAGCGTTTGAACGTGCTATTTTGGCCTGTGTTTGAGAGCAGGCCTTTAAGTGCTGACATGAGAGAAATTGAATGGTGGGGGATTGTTTCCAGGCCATAAGGAAATAGGAAACACATGGACGTGTATGGGAGACTGCCTTGCACTGTGAAACAGAACAATGTGTTTGTGTATGCGTGCTTGTGTTTATTCTAGCAGGCCAGGCAGGGGAAAAGATATAGGCTAGGAGTACAATCTAAAGCTGGGAAAATAAATTCTCAGCCTGGAGTAGAATTTATGTAAGTGTTGATTTTCTTCCTTCCCGGGGTTTATGGATTTGGATTGGAAACTTTGCCCCCATAGCCGTTGTGCCACAGCACCCTTGGTACGTGCTACTGGAGTAGCTAAAAAAAGCTCCTGTCACTCCCAACCCCCCAACACCCTCTTAACATGCTCTCTCTCTCTCAATCACTTACACACACACACACACACACACACAGCTGTCAATTTCAGCCTCACGCCTTTACAGACAAGGGCTGGTTAACCCCTTCTCAGGGGAAAAAAGAGAAAAAGCGGGGGAACAAGAGAGAGAAAGAAAGTTGTGTGGAGAAAAGAAGAAAGGGGGCTGTGCTCGCTTTGCTGTTGTCGGACCTGTTATCCCCGCTTCTGCACTGCGGTTCAGAGATAGCGTGTCAGGGCCTTAAGCCATGAGTACCAGGCTAAAACAACTTTCCCAGCTAGCCGCCAGTGTGTGGGTCAGCAGCCAATGCCCCTCTGGAATCTGCTCTTCATGGAGAGTGAGGTCGTAAGGTGGTGGGACTGCTTTCTACAACACACACACACACACACACACACACACGCACCCACCCATCCCAAATCCTCTATCTGTGTCTTTCCCTAGGTAAATCTTTAATTCGCTTGCCCTTTCTTCCTCTGGTTGGTTTTCCCTCTGCTCTGCCCTCAGTTCCATGTTCTACCAGGGCCAGTGTTCATCTTGGCAGCTAGTGTTGTGTGGATTTGCCCTGTGCTGGTCTAGCGGTGAGGGGCTTAGTGTTGAGACGGGCTCTAGGAGTTTAGAGTGGCTAAAAATTGGCCCAGCAGCTAGCCCTGCGCCTTGGGCTCGGGCCCACAGCATGTTGCTGTTAGGGATCAGCCCGGTGCACAACACCACTCGAGGAACCAGAGCAGACAAGCTCCATTTCTGCTTAAATAAATGTATGTGTTCGGGGTATTTCACTAAGCAAACAGGTAGAGAGATTTGTGTTAGTCTGCGTAAGCAGTGAAAACAGACTACAAGCCACTGATAACATCCAGCCTAGTGTTTGCTAGTGGGGGTGCTGTTTCAATGGTGGGTGTGTGTCTGTGTGTGTACAGTAGTTTCAAAGATGTGCTGTACCTTCGCTGTTCAAAACGGTTAATTAACATTACAGGGAGAGTGGAAAATAGTGATGGGGCTCTGAAGTCTGGCATCGCCTTGGCAACCCAGCCAGTGCTTGGCCATAACACGGCAGCATTCCTGTGATTCTGATGACTGGAAACTTTTAAGTACCCCATATCTCCAGTGGGGAGCTGGCGCTTTAATTAAAAATGTGATTTTCTTTTTATTAAATGGAAAATAATTTAGGTTAATCAAAATCAAACCAAATTCTTGATTTGCACGCACACTCGCGCACTGTAGTCACTGGGTATTTCACACTTAAATGAGACACAAACACACAAACACATGCGCGCACACACACACATACACAGAGAGACACAAAGCCACAGCTTATTAAAGCATCAGGCCTGTCCCAGCTCTGGGTGTTTAGTGAGTGGTGTTTAATGGTGGTCTGACTCAGTTCATTACACAGGATCAGACATGATGGGACCTCCCTAGGGGACAGGGGTCAAAGGGCACGACCTCTGAGCTCCTGTAGGAGGAAGGGGGACTGCTCTGTAAGGCTGTCTCACTCAGGTCCACATGAGAACCACGGTAGATAGAAATCTTGCAATATTCAGCAGCTTTAACTGGCACCAAACGACTTTGGAAATTATTGGGTAACTGGCTGTGGATTTCACCAGCACAAGGCGTTCAGAGTCTTAGGAGCCTACATCCTGTGTGCAGCTCACCTGGGGGATATTAATATTTCCAGAAGTGCTATTCCATGATAGTGACAGGTCTTTGATCAGTCAGAAATCTGACATGAAAGGTGTGTGTTTGGAAGAGGAGCGTCTGGGGACCGTTGGCCGGGAGGAAGCCAGAGGAGCGAGAGTTGATGTGTTTGAACATGGCCTCGGAGAGAGAAAGATGGGGGGAGGGGTGCATCTACAGAAGCGAGAGAAGGGTGGGGGTAGGGGGGGGGGGGGTGAAAGGGGAATTGTGACCAGACCACTGAGAGAGAAAGAGAGTTGAGGCTCTTTTATTTTGGAGTGCAGAGTAGTCACGTCTACTATCACCCCTTTCTTTTCCCTCTCTGTTTTTCCCCCCTCCCCCGTTCATTTTCCCCTTAACTCCCTCTCCATTATTGAATGTCCCACCATCCAGCACTAAGCGCTTTCCTTTTAATGATGTCATCTCAGGGGGCTAAGGTCCTGGGTCTCCCGTCCATTCACTATTATACGACAGAGAACAGCTGGCTCTAAGCCCTACCCCCAGACCGCACCCACCAGCTCCATCTGGTTCCCAAGCCCAACCCTCTCTCCTTCACAAGTACACACACTCACAAGTTTCTCCTTAGTACTCTTTGATACCTCTGGGAGTAGAGCCCTACATCTGTTCTTAGTCAATCAGACCCTCCAAAACAGCAAATTCCATTGTTGACTCAGAGTGGTGTAGGATACTGTAGGAAACCGCTTGGCCCCTAAGGAACTAGCATCCGTTCATTCACTGACAATGAAAACAGAGAGAGTGACAGATAAATGCCACTGCCACTGTCTTCTCAGCAAAAGAGAAAGAATCTCCATAAACTTGACATTTCTGAATACGGTGGTATATCATTGTATTGGTTCAATGGTAGACCAGTTATTTTTAAAAGCAGAAATGAGCGGCTAAGTGAATCTGAATTTAACCCAAAATTTGGATTCAAATGGGTTTTATTTAATAGTATCTTTACTTCACACCTCTCTCTGTACCCCTTGGCCGATCTCACTTAATATTCACACAAACACACACATTTGGACAAACTAATGCACACACAGCCTGTATGTGTTTTGAGTCACCTAAAGAAGCAGCAGATAAAAGAGGCGTCCATCCAAGATTTCAGATTCTTGGCATACGCATGGCATACACAGTCTCACATCCGCTGGGAACTGACTTCCAAAGGCTGGGGGAGAGAGAGAGAAAAATAGAGGGGGGCGGGGTTAGAAAAGGGAAAGGGAGAGCATGGGTGAAAGAGAAAGAGAGAAGGGGATCGTAGAGGAGAGAGGACACAGAAAGTGCCATGCATTATTTATTAGTGCAGTATGGTCACTAGAAAAGAGGAGGAGAGGGTTAGGGGAGCTCCAAGCCCAAGCAGGTCTGCCGAGTCTTGTCTGTCCTTTACTGGACTGGTTACCCCTCTCTCTCTCTCTCTCTCTCTCTCTCTCTCTCTCTCTCTCTCTCGCTTTTGGTCTCTGGCTCTCTCCTCAGCCTTCTCCCATGACATAGCCTTGTTGCAGTATTCAAGCTGGGAAACATTGTGAAGGCAAAACAAGTAGGCTCTGTCTGACATGTGAAGCTGTGTTGGAGGTGTACTGACCGTGTGTTTCTGTGTGTGTTCCAGGTTGCTGCTGTTGCCAGTCAAACAGATAAGGGAAGAAATGCTGACATGGCGTACCCAACTAAGTGAAAGAGCCCCACTTCTGTTTATTTAAGTTATTACCTTTACAGAGGTGCGTGTGTGTGAGTGAGACAGAGAGCATCTGTGTATGTGTGTGTACCTGTGCGTATGTTTTGGCCATACCTAAGATTTCAGGCTATCATTTGCAATGTTTTGTTTACTTTTTATAAGGTTATGATACTCATTTGTCATTGTCACATTTACAATATCTTCAAAAGGACTTTACTATTGGTACATATTGTGGTTTGTGTTTGTTACTAGCTACCTATTTAAGAATGTATATTTGTATGTACAGTATACTCATGTAGAAAATATATAATGGACTATTTTAACATGCTTACATTTTCTCACTAACTGTTCCTGTCACAATCCTACTTACACACACACACTTACAATCATGCAGTTTTGTCATAAAGCAGGATTTATTTTCTTACTCTTATCAGTCCATGGTCAAACTAACTACTTAATAATAATTGTAACAGCAATTGTAACATCAATACCAGTAAGAATATAATGTTTTGTTTTATCTCTACTGGAGATGTTGACGGTGCACACATAACAGAAGCAGGGAGCGTGCCAAAGCAATTAACGTCAGTGGAATAATACTTATATGGAACCTTAATAATCTAAAGCATTCGGTGTGCGTGTGTGTGTGTGTGTGTGTATCTGTGTGTGTGTGTGTGTGTGTGTGTGTGTGTGTGTGTGTGTGTGTGTGTGTGTGTGTGTGTGTGTGAGAGAGAGAGAGAGAGAGAGAGAGGGGAAGATAGAGTAACATGTGCTTCCGTGTATAAAGTGTTCTTGTAGAAAGTAAAACACAACAGCAATAGGCTCAGCTCTCTGATCCATTGGGCGTCTTCACATCATTTTGTTACGTTTGGCCCTGGACAATCCTGTTATTTTGTTTATTGACATAAAAAAGGGGTTCTAAAATATGCTTGTGATCAGTCAATGTACCTTTGACTTCACTATCACCCAATACATAAAGGTAAGCCAGACGTTCTATTGACGGTGTGTATGCATGTGTGTGTGTGTGTGTGTGTGTGTGTGTGTGTGTGTGTGTGTGTGTGTGTGTGCGTGCGTGCGTGTTTGAGTAAGACTTGCCGTGTCTAGGTGGTGAATATCTTTCTGTAGTCCCTCCTCGACTTCCCTTGTGGATTTTAGAATGTGTATATTATCAAATTGCAAGTTGTGTGCCCTTCAACATCCTATAACTTTATGTTTTGATATTCTGACTTTATATGAAGACGTAAGATAAATGATAGCGTGTCATTGCGTACAATATTAGTTTGACTAAAAGGAAATCATGTTTCTACTGTTAGATCTTTTTTGAATTGGGTGTTGTTTTGTGTGAAATGTAATATTATATCCATGAGGATGATGAGAAATGTGATGTACTATCAAAACAAAAGGCTTCCTCATATTATCCAATATGACCTATTTCAATAATGGCCCTGCACTGTTCATAACATGCGAGGGTGCAGCATGAATCCAAATGAAACGATCAGTACAAACATACACACCAAAACACAAACCGGGCATTGCAGACTTGCATCGTACGCAATGCTTTGGCCTGCACGCCCAGTTAACCCACGTAGGGGTTACTGTCACATACTCTTACATGCATACTATCTTTCAGTATGTGTGGACTCTCCCACATATACTCTATACACACACAGACACACTCAAGCACGTTGAATTGTATTCTCGTCTGTCTGGCTACACCTCCCCCACGCACTTGGGCTCGGTTGCAGCTAAAACCCTGCAAACTTGATGCCTAAATTTGCCAGGTGGTCTAGACTAGTGGGTGAAGAGGGCACAGATGTGAAGCCTCGAGGAAAGCTTTGAGGTAATTTGCGAGATGGGCTACTGTGCAGCTTTAGTTGGCCCGTCGTCTTTTAACGGTGGTCACGATACCGAACGGAAGAAAAACAAGACTAAGAGTGAAAAACGGTTTGAATCAACTTTCCCCACTAGCTTTTTGATAATGCACTTTTGAAATCAATTTGCCCTACATTCCAGCTGAAAGGGTCACTTTTATCCACTTTAATTTTTTGGCCAATAGAATAATTTATCCGTTCTGACTGCAAAGATGATCTGCGGTTTATTGCCCAGATTTTGAAGAACTCTGTACAGTACTGCACTTGAAAGTTCTTTCGGAGGATTTCAGTGTGACTCCTGGGTAGCGTGTGGTGATAAGGGAGGAGAGTGAGGGTGGTAATTCTTGTAAAGCAGCGTGACTGAGGAGGGTTAATGCCACAGAGCTCTGCTCAGAGGGCCCAGCTTCGCATGGCTTTAAGGGACTGCAGGCCGTATTAGCAGCTGAATAATTATTTTTGATACGTTTCTCCTGCTTTCTATGTGGCATATCACTTCTCTTTTTCATTTTTTTTCTCTCCCAGAAGTACCTTTTGCTGGTGCGATAACACATAAATATTTGAAAATGTATATTTTGTGTCCCTGGTGTTGGTGGAGTTTCTGAAAGCACTACCGTCCTTCTTGAACTTGAACGTTTTTCAAGTGTCGCCCTTTGAGAATTAAAGCATCACTCTATGAAGGAAAATCTTGGAAATGAAGTTAAATTGCACATTTACAGTAGCACTGTGAAAGTCAAAATGATAAAGGACATAACATCGGTACCATATGTTAATGCATTGACTTGGCATCCATTTCATGAAAGAACTAATATACTGTTAAATAAAAAAAATTTGGGAATGGGTTTAAAATTTCTCGGCCTGCTATGATATATTGGACATGCTTTGGAATGTGTATATTTCAAGTCATATTTCAAGTGAACATGTTAATATGGATTAATTTTGTATAATTTGTTACAAACTGTTAGACTGTATATAAAAGAAGGTGAAAACCCTTCTGTAAAATGTGATAGTTAAGCTTATATTATGTTTGCATACAGGGTCATGGATGTCCCCTAAACTCTATCAAAGAGATAATTCATATATATAGATATATGAATATATAAACACATATATATATATTTTTGGCCTTGTCAGTTTCTTAACAGTGTAGACATACAATTTACAGTACAGTATGTTGGTTAAGGTGTTTTGGAACCAACATGCATCCTTGCTGTGCTGAACACTGAATCTGTGTTTAACAGTTTTTAAAAATGCTTCACTTGCATTTGTGTTTTCTTTTTTGTATGATGCACTGAAAAAAAAAATATACATTTCACAAGTGGTATGGAACATACAAGTGTTACTGGTCACTTAGTATATTGTAGAACAGCTGTTGCATTCTTTGTTACAACAACTTGTATGTAATGTTATTATGGAAGATGTAATGTCCTTCTGTAAATGTTGTTCTTGTTGTTTTACCTGAAATAAAGTTTATTAATGCCTCAAAACATGTCGCACATCTATGAAAACAGAGACAGAGACTGGTCTGCTATATAGCAAACTCACTGTAACAACAATGAAAATGTCTACACAAAGAGCACACACCCTTAAACACGTGAATAAGTAGATGGTTGAAGGTTAGTTGCTTCCATCCCACTGTCTTAGAGGTTAGGACCTACTGCATTTATGTAAGCGAGTAAAATAGACTATATATATATATATATATATATATATATATATATATATATATATATATATATATATATATATATATATATATAATAGATGGCAAAATGAGAAGAGTATAAGACGAGAAAGTAATTGTTTCACATGAAATGTCCGTTGTAGTTGAGCCATCTCTCTATAGTTAAGATGGCCGTAACTTATGGGAAGGCCTGGCCCCAACTCGTTTTGCACACACCCACCTAATTGCAAACAGGGTCTGAGGCTAATGACTTATGAAGTATGACTGCTCGTGAATAGGTTTTATTGAAACAACGACTTATTACCAAACATCTTTCATAGACAACACTTCGAGTGGACACATGCATTTCGTAGCAAGTCATTTGGTGGTTTTATGCTTCTCTCTTGGTTGCAGCTAGAAGAACAAAACCTCCTGGCATACCTGTGTCAGTATACATTACACACTTTTTGCCTCTCTCCATCACACTATCAGTCATACCTTGGAGCCAGTTGGAACGCTCTGGTCACTGTTTTCTACACCTGGGGATCATCTATATTTTCCCACTTTCAACAGTAAGGCCCACAAGTAACCACAATAAGTTTACATCTAATTTCAGTAAGGATCATATGCATAAATAAAATCGTTCAGTGGGTCACATTTTATTGTGACATTCTGAATGATCGTAGCTTTAGGATACACTTCCACCGATGCGAAAGGGGACACACCCTGGGAGTCTGAAATTCAGTTCCATTGAGCTCCAGAACTCCTGCCCCTCTCTTCGTCTTCTCTTCGTCACAGGGTCCCTTTTCCTATTGCTTCTTCTCTGAGCTTTCCTGTTGAATCAGGGCTTGAAAGCCCTCTGATCCCTGCGGCTCATAGGGACAAAATGGCTTTCATCCCCTTCCCAAGGGGCTTTTGGAGCTATCATGCATTATAGTTGAAAGGGGAGGCCTATTAAAAAGGCACTGGCACATTTCCTGTTCAAATATCTGCTTTTTAATATTTTGTTGTAGATTGATTATGTTCCCACATTATTATATTCTATTTGACATTCACTTTGAATTGAGAAATGGTTCATGTTCTATTTGTACTTTAGAAGGAAATCATAACACCTTGGTAGACAAATTAGCTTGAGCATATATATATATATATATATATATATATATATATATATATATATATATATATATATATATATATATATATATATATATATGTGTGTGTGTGTATATATATATATGCTCAAGCTAATTTGTAAGAATGTCTGATGGCCTTATATTGATTTATTGGTGGGCGACAATACGCACCATTCATAGTATGAAACATGTAGACCTTCCCTAAATGTTGCCGTCTGTTTAGTCCCACCCCTTTTTCCACATGAGAGACGGGGGAGACAGTAGGGCGCCTGGAAAAAGGATTTGAACGGACCTGGGCTGACACAATTTGTTGGGCAGCTTGAGGAGTGGATCAGCCGGAGTCCAAAACGCTCCGTCTTACCGCTGATTTCCACAGCAGAGTACGGAATACAGTTTTTGGGATGATAAAACATCTGCATGTGTCGCTGAGAAATCAGGAAGAACTACGAAGTTAAGACAGGAGAGATATAATTTCAATCAAAGAAAATCCAACAAAGAAATCGTTCGGGGTAACACTGGCGAGCGGGGTAGTTTGGAAAGAAACCGCAACAAAGTCTGGCTGTAGCAGATCGTAGATTCTTGACAATGGATTACAGGAAACTCCCTTGTATGCTTCTGCTACTTTCTCTATTCTTGAATGTGGGATTTTACAAGGTAAATGGCCAGTATGGTGACAGAGGGATGTCTATTCCGGAGCATGGTTTTTGCCAGCCAATTTCTATTCCACTTTGTACAGACATTGCATACAACGAAACCATCATGCCCAATTTACTTGGTCACACAAATCAAGAGGACGCAGGGCTCGAGGTACATCAGTTTTATCCGCTCGTCAAAGTGCAGTGTTCTCCCGATTTAAAGTTTTTCCTGTGCTCCATGTATGCGCCCGTGTGCACTGTGTTGGAGCAGGCGCTTCCTCCGTGCAGGTCACTGTGTGAGAGAGCGAGACAGGGCTGCGAAGCGCTAATGAATAAATTCGGATTTCAGTGGCCGGATAGCCTCGCTTGTGAGTCTTTCCCGGTTCACGGAGGGGGCGAGTTATGCGTCGGGCAAAATATGTCTGATAAAGGCACGCCAGCCAATCCAACCCCAGATGTTACAGAGCCACCTTTCCATAACAGGAATGTTAAAGGACAGTTCAAGTGTCCGACCTCGCTTAGAGTGCCCCCATACCTGAATTACCATTTTCTTGGCCAGGAGGACTGTGGTGCACCTTGTGAGCCCAAAAAATCTCATGGAATGATGTACTTCAGTGAGGAAGAGATGAAATTTGCCAGAATATGGATTGGCATCTGGTCCGTATTATGTTGTGCTTCCACATTATTTACGGTTCTAACCTATCTGGTGGACATGAAGCGTTTTAGCTACCCAGAGCGCCCCATTATTTTCCTCTCGGGCTGCTACACAATGGTGTCAGTTGCCTACATAGCTGGCTTTCTTCTGGAAGACAAGGTGGTTTGCAATGACAGGTTTGACAATGACTTCAGGACGGTGGTGCAGGGCACTAAGAAAGAGGGCTGCACCATTCTGTTCATGATGCTGTATTTCTTTAGCATGGCCAGCTCTATCTGGTGGGTGATACTGGCACTCACCTGGTTCCTGGCTGCCGGAATGAAGTGGGGCCACGAAGCCATCGAGGCCAACTCCCAGTACTTCCACCTGGCCGCGTGGGCCGTGCCGGCCATCAAAACCATCACCATCCTGGCCGTGGGCCAGGTGGACGGCGACACGCTGAGCGGCGTGTGCTTCGTGGGGATCAACAGCGTGGACGCCCTGCGTGGTTTTGTGCTGGCGCCCCTGTTCGTCTACCTGTTCATCGGCACCTCCTTCCTGCTGGCCGGCTTTGTGTCGCTGTTCCGCATCCGCACCATCATGAAGCATGACGGCACCAAGACGGAGAAGCTGGAGAAGCTGATGGTGCGGATAGGCATCTTCAGCGTGCTCTACACGGTGCCTGCCACTATCGTCATTGCCTGCTACTTCTACGAGCAGGCATTCCGGGAGCAGTGGGAGAGGACGTGGATCAGCCAGACTTGCAAGAGCTATGCTGTGCCCTGCCCTGTGCACCATCAGCCCAACATGAGCCCGGACTTCACTGTCTTCATGATCAAGTACCTCATGACTCTCATTGTGGGCATCACCTCTGGCTTCTGGATCTGGTCCGGGAAGACCCTCAACTCCTGGAGGAGGTTTTATACGAGACTGGCCAACAGTAAACAGGGTGAGACCACTGTGTGATCTCCTTGGATTCAAAAGCCCCAACACAGGGGCGACCTTTAAACACACGCAGACTGCGCTAAAACGACAGACTGAATGATACTTCTCTTTTTTGTTGGACTTACCAGAGACAGTCATTGTTATATGATGTTTGTATTGTACATAAGCATTTTGTGAGATTTTTGTAAGTATATATTTGTATTTAAAGATCAAAAACTTTCTCTTTTGCATAAAAAAAACACTTTTTTCATACTTTGGACATGATGGAATTGTACCTAAGCAGCATAGGAAAACTAGCCAAGCGTTAAGGATCTAGCAGTCTTATGACTGCTTATGGCTCGGACACCGCTGGGAGAGGATTGTTTGTCTTTGATCAGTCAACTGCCTGTGAACATTGGGTCTATTCTGGGCACAGTCCCGTGAAAGGCAAGTGCTTCCTCGTGGCTCTTTCTTCTCCCTATTAATCGGCTGGGCTTTTTGTCCACTGTTAAACACAGCTCCAAATGCATGAATTTGAAAGGATAACAATCACCATATTTGGGGATGAGGTATAGGTTTGGATTGTGTGCCGCCTGTGTGTAGCCTACATGGATCCTCCCATACAACTGACTTTTTTTTACATCTATACCTCAGATACAGGGGTTTCTAGTATCTGCCCCAAATAAAGCACAAAACAAATGCACCAAAATTAAAAGCTGTCTTTTGGTGATTTAAATAAATAATCTTATGAATTACAAAAGTATGTCTCTTGTATAAAGCGAAGCCAAACAGTCCTTCATATGTGTCAGTATTGCAAATATCTTTAAGAACCAGCCAAGGCCCTTTGTTTCAAGGTGTTTGTGTCTTTATTTAGCCTACATGGACAAGTATTTGGAACAAACACATCAACTGCACTGCTCAGTAGCTCTCCCTTTAAAGACAGCTGAAATACCAATCTCACCCCACACATGGACAGGGAGCAAATAATACTTCAATCATACTCTTAAACTAAATCTAGCACTACTTTGCCTCACAATATTTAAATAATTCATTTTATTTACAATTGTTCAAAATATTTTCTATCTTTGTATTTTAAATGGAGAAAGTATTTTTAAAATGGGCTTGTTAGCTTGACCTACTGACTTTTGACAATTTTTGTTCTGATATTAATGGATAAAACCCTTTTTTCGGTTGCGGTCAGTCTTGTACTTGTTGGGGACCAACATAAGGACAGAAGAGTAACTCTTTACACGCTAATTTCCAGGATAATAGTACCTATCATCTGTTACGATGCAACAAGACCAACTTGTAATCGAGTTGTTCTACTGTAGTTTGCTGTAAAGCGAGTGGATGAAACTGCTTGTGTGAAAATGTGGCGCGGTTGCCCAAGGAGGGTTAAATGGTGAACCCAATTCAAGCATGGCACACACTCTTCGCAACTGCTCGTTTAATCAATCGCAAATGCATCAATAGCTGTCATAAAAGACGTGTCTGGATTAGACAAATGTTGTTTTCCATTCTGATATGCATTTATTGTTTTCAAAATATTCTTTATATTCATAGAAAAGCAGTCATATATCCCACACTGATTACTTTGATTACTAAGAATAAATATCCCACCTTTTCACCAACTGTAATGTGGTTTTCTAAACTATCCCATTCATGAGTTGTTATGGCAATAGTTGACTGGAACAAAAGAGAGTTCCTGACTACTGATATAATCTAGAAATACTGCAACTGTCTTCTAGGAAAGTACGCTAAGTAGTGTTATCTGTGAAATTGTGATGTTCATTTAGCGATGCTAACAATTTCAGTAACTCAAGTAACTCCACTAACTTTTTGCAAGCAGTTTTGTCTGCTAATGAATTGCCGCACTTTGACTAAATCAGATGTGGGTTGGAATACCCTGCATTATCGGTATGCAGTCCAAACCCTCAAATGCCTTGGTTGTATGTGGCTTTGCGCTCAAAATAACTCCTGACCCTTGTCTCGCAGTCACTTACATAGGTCAGCTGCCACACTCATTGTACCATTTTTCTTATTTGTGTGCGTCTCGCCCTTGGCCTTGTTCTTATATGATTCACAGTTTCACAGATGTTTACTGGACCTTGCATAGGCAAACTGAGACACGTGACGTGTATATGATAGCTCTAAACAGTGATAACGTAAACTTTTTACTAAACTAGTAAAAACCTCTAGTTTGACAAAATAAAGTTGTATGACGGTTATTTCCACGTGATTTTCTGTGAACACCCCTCAGAGTTTTAAGAACAGCAGCTACTGCTCAAACGCTGATTGTTCAAACATACTTGATATTTTCAAATCCCCAAAATGCATCATGCCCTCACATCAACCTGTGCGGTAGATACAAAATTAGGTAACCGGATCTCATGCCTCCAAAACAGACAACAGCCTCACACTATTAGTGATGTCACATGTTATGAAAACTCCGAGCTCCTCCCAGTCTGTCAGCCTGTCACTAACAGGTTTTATGGCTGTGGGTGTTTCCAGACCTGCCTACTGCTGTTAGCCTGCCACAATGAGCATCTCCCCAGGGTGCACTTTAGTGAGGAATGCTAACCCTAACTGGCTGTGGTGCCAGACTACTGAGCCGGACAACGAAGGACGCCATGGGATCATTGCCTCTGTCTGTCGGGTTTTACTCTTCTGGGTTGACATGGAAAGTAATATTTGGTTGCTAACTGCAACATATGTTCAACTTAACATGTGTTTCCATTAAAAGATGAGCCTATCGGACATCTGCAGTGACAATGTATGCACGCACAGATACAGTGTTCAAACACATACAAACCCTGAACTTGTCAATTTCCCAGATGTCCTCTGCCTGAGCCTGCTGAGTGTGTTGTTATGGTCAAGTCTTTCCAAACCTCATTCTTCAGCCCAGAATCAGGAGCGTTTCATATCACAGCCATTTGCTAGCGCATTCTATTGAAAAACTACATTCGAGACTACAGTATGTAGACCACCTGGTGATGTTTACCATACCCGAAACCAGCCTGTTTTAAAGTAAACTATAGTCCAATTTTCCTCATCTCGTGAAGAATACATTCACGGTAAGATCTTTTTCCAACCAAACATACACAAAATACATTTAAATATTAGATGCAGGAAGATATGTAGTCGGTGTATTGTTGAGATGGGTTTTGAGTGGGCTGAGCAATAATTATATATTGTTATTAGCTCGAGGAAAATACACCTCTAGTACTAAGCTGAGTATTTTCCATAGCCAATTTCTGTTTAACATTCTATTTCTGTGTTCAAAACCCCTCAAGGTCAGTCGAATGTTTTGCAGCTCAGGTTCTTGCAGCAGCTTCCCAGATTATATTCCACCCTGCTGGCTGATACTGTGAACCCGACCTGCCTCACACACCTGCGAGTGACTGATGCGTTTTTATACCTCTAAGGATGGCTCACTCAAACGCCCACGTGCGGCACACTGGCTGTGCTTGGGAGCAAATTAAATCACTCTTTAACTTGCACTCTCTTCATCTCTTTAACTTGCACTCTCTTCATCTCTTTCCTACCTAAAGCATTCACTACATTTCTGGTGCCACGAGACCATGCTTGTATATGGAAGTACTTTCATATGATTTGCATTGCAACAAAGATAAGGCTAAATCCCCAAGCATGTGCCCTTATTTCTCTGCTAATGCCAATCTCAGGATTACAACACGTTCTAAACTGGAGGAAATGAGAGTGAGAGAGTGAAAATGGGGGAAGACAGAACAAGAGAATGACAGTTTTACCGGTAGTATTTCTCCCTCAGGATTTGTGGATAATTCCCTTGCACAAATCATAATTAAGGTTGGTGATATTGTGTGACGGTGTTATCAAAGATAGCATGGCGCAAAGCCCCCATCTTGGGGGAGAGGAGAGCAGCTCTTAACGAGGTGTCAATCACAGGGGCACTATGCCTGGGGGTGGGGGGCGGGGATGGAGGGTAGGGAGGGAGAAAGAGACGTTATCTTGTACAGATCTCTGGCAGCGCATCACCCCATCTCAACAGTCAACCTCTCTCTCTTTTTCTATCTCTTGCTCCCTTTCTTTCAAGAGGAAAGCAGACCAGTTTTTCTAAAGCATACTGAACTGCTTAAAAAAAACATAGAGCCAAATCCACAACTTGTTAAGATTCCTGTAATGCGTGCACACACAAAAAACATTATAAGTTATCCCAACAATTTGGCTATTAAAATTGGCTGGTTTCCGTATAAAGTCCATTGATAGTACTTGGCAAAACCCTACATTTTTCGATGATGGTTCCATGATGTGCACACTGGATACAAATACAAAGACTATGGACTTCAAGCTACAAAAAGTAGCTAATTCTCAACCCCGCAGCACCTATATACAATCTCTCTGGAGCGTCGAACAGGGAGTTGCAATGTGGGCTGTTCCACACTGTTAACATACTTCTGGAGACGGGATAAAAACAGCAACTGTCCCCTCCCACATAGTTAGGCAGCCAGAAAGATGAATTTGATCCCGGTTTCTGGAGAGCCTGTCATTTAGCTTTCCTCTCGCTCTCCGTGTTAAATCAGTCATGCTCACCAAGGGCTCTCTTCAGTGGCCCTCCTGCCCCTCAGGAGTGTGTAATATTTAGAGGGTGAATCTGTTACCACATCTGCATACACACACAAATACAGAGTAGAGTGCACTTTTCAAGAGTACACAGCACAAATGCAAATGATAATTCCATCCATGGACAACGTACATTTTATTTTTCAAAGATTACATCTTTCGGTGAGTTGTGGTTTTTCGTTGCTGAGTGTTGCGGCAACCCAGTGCCTCCCCAGAGGAAAAGAGAAGTTGAAGAGAAGAAACACGGATCAAATTCAATTATCCGTGCGCCCATCCTCTCCGGGAGTGTTTGAGACTGAGCTGAATGAAACTATGCAAGCATGAAATTTCCTAATGGAAACCGTCTGTTTTCAACCACGACTCTTTCTTAAAGGACTGAAGATAAGAGCAGGGGGGGAATGAAAGGCCTAAAAACGAGGCTCCGAAAACGAGGCTCCGTTTTTGTGGCTTACAAAGTAGAGAACAGACGACAGTTAGATAGACAACATCAATCTGACATACGTCATGGACTGATGTCACGCTGGACACATCACCAAAAAGTACAACAGAATGTGGACAGACAATACATTTGTTTTAAGTGTATTTATTGACAGACAGGGGCTTCATGACAGGTGATTATCACTGTAGGCTTACATTATTGATATAAACCATCTAATCTGCATCTAAGTGAAACATATTTGTGGACTCTAATTCTGCACTCATCTTCCTTAATAGTACATTCTGTAAGCACTTCATGAGCATTTTTAATAAACACTTCAAAGGCATTTTCAATTAGCACCTCATAAGTCATTTCAATAAGCACTTCATAAGTGTTCTCACTAAGCATTTGCTCCCTGTGTAATCTTCACACTGGAGTGGAAAGATGTTGCACCACTCCCTCTTCAACTATTCACTCATCACCGCAGACACAAAAGAGTCTGTCAAGTTCACATCCATTTGGAGGCCCAGGAAGCTCCCTCCATGCTCTCCTGTCGAGGCGAGTGAAGCCGACCCAGAGAGACCAGGTTTCTGTTTGGGAGGAGAACACAGAGACAGACAGAGCTCCCCTAATGGGAAACACAGGGCCAAGATATAAATATCCACACACCAGCTCTGTCTCTCCGCTCTCCGTAACGTGGTTGTGTGTGTGCTGCCAAAAGGGAGGAGCGGGGGGTCTGTGCCAACACACTCAAGGCTACGTCGAGGGTAATGAGAACCATGCCGACGGGGAGGTGGAGGAGCTGGAGAGAGAGGAGGGGGGGGGGGGGGGGGCGGGGCGGTTGGGGCGCCGGGGCGAAGGATGTTCCAGCCTAAATGAGTCATATGCTGCAAGAAGGCTCTTCACCAAGAGGTTCACGGCCTCTAATTCCAAATCTGATCTGAGAAAGGGCTCTCTCACATTTTTTGACTCACTGGTGCTCATGGCCATACATGCCGTTTCGTTTCATGTTCACAGATTCAGTTCTACGCATTACTATTGTAAGGATCCATATGTGAGTATAGTGGCCTTCCTGTCATCTTCAACTAGTCAGCCAACGTTTTTGATTATAGGATAGCCACTCACCGTTTTTTGTTGTTGTTTTATGCACTACGCAGATTAACTCTTGAATATGTGGTGTGTAATATTCCAAGGAGGCTACCAGTTTCTGGGATGCTGGCATCTCTAAGAAAATGTCATGTCGCTATTCTAACCTTTTTTTCTTTTTTTTTTTTTTACAACAAACTGAACCTGTTGACCATGTCTGCATTCTATGTCTATTGACTTGTAGCCACACAATTCTCTCTTTGGCTATTTGCCTTAGTAAGTAGCTGTACCTAATAACATAACATAGTAATAGAGTACAGTACAACAAAAGGGGTTTATAGTAGAATACAATAGTGGCCAATAAAGAGATGAATAATTACTAGGAAAACCTAGGATCAAACATATCTTGTTCCTCATCTAATATGTGTACGATAGTGTGTCAAACATTATGCAAGCTTGTGGCCTGTAAACAGAGTAAGTATCTATTCTATCATGGGCTCCAACCTGGACATTTGCTTCCAGTTTGTTGCTCAACTTCCTGAAGTGAACTTCCAAAAAGATGGACTACTGGAGAATGGTTGAACGTACATTCTCTAAGTACTTATTTATAAAGAAAACAAGAAAGTTATTTAATGAGTGCTTTCAAATTTTAGATTTTTGCATTAATACAACAAAAGTGAAACTGGCTACTTTTTCATCAAGTCAAAAGAAATCCACTTCAGAATTTTTCCTGTGATCACGAATAACGTATTTGGAACTCCCAAAACCCGTAGTATTTGTGGTGTACGATAGTGCGTCATTGTGTTATTTAGCATGGGGTTCAGTGCGGCTTTAGAGTGACTTAATTTTCCCTCTTATGTCAGTCAGCCATAGTTTAGAGCCGTCAAAGACTGTGATTTAACACCAGCAAGTGGGTCAACCTACACTCAACCTACTTTTGGGCCGGGGCGGAGCAGCGGGGAAGGCTTGGTTGGGAGGTGCGGCTTTAGAGTGACTTAATTTTCCCTCTTATGTCAGTCAGCCATAGTTTAGAGCCGTCAAAGACTGTGATTTAACACCAGCAAGTGGGTCAACCTACACTCAACCTACTTTTGGGCCGGGGCGGAGCAGCGGGGAAGGCTTGGTTGGGAGGAAGATGGATTAGGTGCTCCCAAAGTGTGTTAACATTCTGTGAGGGCTTCGCCAAGGCCTCTGCCAGAGTCTCGTTGGCAACTCAATTGCTGGTTTGGGAAGTGAACAATCATCTGCAGTGTGACCGCTCTGATTTATTCAGAGCTGCTGTCGAAGGGGGGGGGGGGGGGGGGGGGGGTCAAGGAAGCATATAAGTAACGGTCATTGATTTGCTCCTATAAGGACAAAAAGGACTTTGTTGTTCATGGGCTCATGATCATAGATAATGGTTTTTAAAGACAGATCGGAATGTTGCCACCCTTATTGTTTGTGGGTGGGAGAGGAAAAGAAAGAGGGATACTGAAAGGCACAGGGAAGTGTGGAAGGAGCAAAGGACTTTAGAGTAGATTGAAGGAAAGAAAGTGGGAGTGAAAGAGAGAGAGATGGAGAGAGAGACACGCCGACTCCCCGGCCGGCTCCTGGCTTTATTAGTGGTCTCGCAGTAATAGAACCAGCACTCTGAGGAGGGTAGCAGAATTTCCTGTTCTTACTGAATCTCAGCCCAGAAATTAGGCCATCATTATCTCCTGTAAGGAAAAACCTTGAAACAGCCAGCCAGCTAGCCATTAAACCAACCATCCAGCCTACAATTTAGACAACCCACCAGCCAGCCTGTCAGCCAGTGAGGCAGGCACTAGACCTGCATTGCCTCTGGGGGGAAAAGAAATCCCTGTAATAAAGGCAGGTAAAGAGAGGGGTCTTTGTAATTAAATATGCACTGCTCTGTAGACACAATCAAATCCTTAACCTTGGCAAGGCTCAAATTGAGTAAGGGATCCTTACTCGCTTACTTGCCTTGGAAACATCTACTGTACACAACTTTGCAGTGAGACATTGGCTGTTGTTGATCTTGTGGAATCAAAGTGGAAGGCAGGAAATGTACATTTCTCTTAATTTGGTCAATTGACATCTTGGCAAACTCAACAAGGCAGACCTTCCTTAACAATACATTTGTCAGACATCTGAAGCGTATAGGCCAATAAACCTCTCATTTAGTTGTCTGTCTTCCAACCCACTGAGCCTTTGATTGTATTTTTTGTTTTGTTTTGTGTTTCTCCCTGTTTCTCTCCGAGCATCCTGTATTGGTGTGTGGGATATCCGGCCCTGGATCCTTCGGGTTTGTGTTTGTGTGTTTCGATGTGTCTGTCTGTCTGTCTGTCTGTCTGTCTGTCTGTCTGTCTGTCTGTCTGTCTGTCTGTCTGTCTGTCTGTCTGTCTGTCTGTCTGTCTGTCTGTCTGTCTGTCTGTCTGTGTCTCTGTGTCTCTCTCTCTCTCTCTCTCTCTCTCTCTCTCTCTCTCTCTCACGCAGGTCTTGTCTGGTTCCAGGCCAGGCAAGGTCTTGTCTAGTTCCAGGTCAGGCAACAGGCCCAGAGGGCGTCCAGTCTCACAATGACAGGAAGTTCTTCATCTCCCTCTTCCAACCCTACTGCAGCCAGGCACAGCAGAAACTTGAGACCCAGGCCACTGGCAGAATACTTCAGCACAAATCTCAGGAAGCCAATGACCCATATATCTAAGAGTGGCTAGGTAGAGAAGAGAGGGAACTGTGGATCAAACCTTGCCAGGTCTATTTCCTCTCATTATCCGGCTGTAACATGACCCTGCTCACTTGATAAATATAAGCCCTGAGATTGGAGAGGCCTTTCCATACACGGATGTCCAAGTCTGACGATTGGAGACCCCAGTCACTGTGTTAAGTGTTCAAAGCTTAAATTGTGAAATTGTTTCCAGAAGTTGATTTATGAACATTCTTACTGTGGGCTGTATGAATGAATGCCGAACAGATGTATTTTAGTTACTAAGGAAAGATCCTCCAGGTGAAATATTCAGAAGATGTTCAAAGGAGTCGGCATGCAGTAGGATTTAGGTCCTCTAAGTCTCCGCGACGGCCGTTCTAGTCAAAAACCGCTTTCCTCGTCACAGCCAGTTGTTTTAATTCCAAACAAACAGAGAATGTTTAATCGCCATGGTGAATAACGAGGCAGTGGATTATGGGCTGGTCATAAAAAGTCATTAGCACATGCTGCTGCTGTGAGTCCCAGACCACAGACGTGGCACTGCTCTCTGTCCCTTGGAGACTAGCTGCTATTGGTAATGAGAGAGCGAGCTGTCATCAGCCACTGGTGGCTTTGGGATTACACACGTATGCAAATACACACACCCACCTACACAGAGACACACACCACATACAGTTGGCTGTATTCTAAGAGTGAAAGAATGCAGATCAGTGGACAATGGCAGGACGCCACGAGGAGTATGGTTCTCTCTCTTTCACTTCCACTCTCCCCCTTCTCTCCCTTTCTTGAAGTCTCTTCCTCCTCTCATCCTCTGCCCTCCTCTCCGTGCCTTTCTCTTGTGACAAACACGAAAATCCTTAGCTCACAGTCTCACACACTGAGATGCGGCCGCGAGAACTAGAGAGCCACACTGACGGAAAGAGAAGGGCAAAAGGAAGTGCTTTGGGTTGTCATGTTCACGCCCCCTGTGGCAGCTGTCCATTTGTTTTTTCTCGGTACAGTACTTCTTTAGGTGCCTGGCGTGCCTGTAATGATAACCTGTCCCAGACAGACTCCTTACCTGCAGGTAAAGGGGCATTGTCCCCACAGTTACAGCCAGCGTGGTGTTAGGACAGACGGTGAGAGGTATGCTGCAGCATGAGGCCTGATAGAACAAGGAGGTTCAAGAAAATGTCAGGATGCTTGGGACGAGTCCTTGTCCATAACGTTTTCAATGTTTTGAAGAAGAATCTGTATGGATAGAGAACGTGAACTTCTTCTCATGATGAACAGGCTGAAAAAGGAGCGTTTGATGAGTTTCCTCTTTCTCGGGGGGGGGGGGTATATTTGCTGAGCGCATACTGCACACAATCCTGTGCATGCAAACTGTTGTTTTGTTTTATCTAAAATAAGCAATCTAATGTTTGTGTCCAATGGGCTCCCTAAATTGAAAACACGTACTGCTTCCACGAACTCTGCCGGCTTTGCAACAAACAGGCAGACATTTATTCACCTCAATTATAAATACTGCTCCAATGAGTATGGAAGATTGAATGAGGGATTGACTCTGAACATCATGATGTACATGTGCACTGACATTATTCTGTTAATCTAACCCAGCGCTAAACTGGACACAATGTTTTCCTTCACATTGGAGGAAGTAAGGAAAAGGAGAGCTCTGAAATGTCTCTTAACTCCAATTTTACATTACATTCCACTACAAAATACCTTTTATAAAAGCCTTACATTTACTTAATTACTATTTATGACTTTATTATATGTATTTATTAGGTGTAGTTATATGATAGACATTACACAAAGTTTCATATTCTGTTGGACCATCTGAAAGGGTTGTGGTTTATAGCAGCACCCTTTGTTCCGCTCTTTTGGCATGGCTGGCCATGGTAACAGCGCTGTAACCCTGCTCAGAACAAACCAATTGGTGGATCTTGAGCCAGAGCCTGTCATCCTGCCTGTACAGCAAACGCATGTTGAGGGTTGAGTTTTGAATGATTTCGAGTGCCTTGTGATCCCACCATGACCACCATTGGAAAACCATTTCCCATGCTCCATCCACCATTTTCCTTATTATAGCAAAGCCAAGGAGGCCCTGCCGGCGCGGCCCGGCTGTCCAGCATTATGGCAGAGCTCGAGGGCACGCTAAGCTCCTATGGGAGGACTTGGTTTGACTTGTTTTCTGGATTTAATTAAGTGTCCCAAATACCAGTGGGGGAAAATATACACAATCTAAATATGGTGTAAGCCTGAGGAAAATGTTTCTTACTACTTGGTGCATCTACATAAGACCTCTATCAGCTTAGTGAAAGTCTCCCCAGACATAGGAAAATGATGCGGTCTAGGAAGTTAGGAAACAACTCAACAATACGACGTGAACTCTTTAATTAAGATCGGCTGTTCAGGTTTCAGCAAAGGGGGTTGGGGGGTTAGGATTCGATCTTTAGACAAAGCCCACAGTGTTTCTTATTTCAGCCGGAGGGATCTGAAGAGGTTTGGAGGGGTACAGGGGGGGCCGGTGGAGCTTATCAGAGGTGAGCTGTGCTCAGGTTAATAGCCTACGGCGGTGCAGGCCAGGGGCAGATAGACGGGCCAGTGTTGACCCCTCCACAGTCTCCTGTTACCAATCCAATGTGCTGTTTGGAGATGAGTGACTCAAAGGTCAAAGGGCACCAGAACGTCCTCCTCTGTGTATAGTAAATGGGGAGGGGAAGAGGAGGATGGAGAATCAATACCTACTTCAAAGTCTTATATAGCCTTAAAGGTATCCATACCATGATCTCATGCTGAAAGGTTACGGGGATATTGAATGTCTCATTCTGGTCGGCCACAAACACAAGAAGTCTTTCTTTTTTTTTTTACAGAAACAACAATCCAAAACAATGTAATAAAAATGCTACTTTTTAAACAGCAACATTTTTTATTTTAAACCTTAAAATGACAAGCTTTAACACATACACACACACACACACACACACACACACACTTACACACACACGCACACACACACACACACACACACACATCCAGATATTGCTCCACACCCTGTAATCTATCCCAGTTATAAAAGTGACTTGAAAATATCTGTCTTAATACGGGTGAATTAATTCAACCACTAACCTGAGCCGGACAGATCTGCATAATCCTGTTCATCTAATTGGTATTGCCTCCGGGAGAAGCCATTGGATCCAGTAGGAGACCCCGGCTGAGTGTGATGTCATCTATTTCTGCTGCTCAGCTGGCGGCAGGCTTGCCTTTAAGTGCTTTCCAATATGTTAGTAGATCAAAAGCCACACTCTCACCAGAGCGACAGTAATCACCTTCACTGCTAGGGGCAGGCGCCTGTGTAAGTGTGTGAGTTTATGTGTATTTGTGTGTGTGTGTGTGTGTGTGTCATTGTGCCCGTGTGTAAACGTGTGTGTGTCTGTGCGTGTTTGTGTGCGTAGACGCGTTAGGGTTGCATTGGTTGGGTGCTGCGGATATGCAAAGGGTTGTTGGCATTTCCAAAGATAGCCAGGCTGACATTTCTATTGACTTTGAAGTTGATAATCCCTCACCAGTTCCCGAAAGCCAACAGATATTTTATACGTGTGTGTGTGTGTGTGTGTCAGTGTCTCAGGGCATGTGTGCGTGTGTGAATGCGCTCACATTGGACTCTTACCACAATGAGTGTATAAGGCTGGGGTCCTAGCATGTGGTGGAATTAATATTAAAGTCGTTTTCTTGACTAAGGCTTTCTTGACTTCTTCACAATTCGGCCCCTAGAGAAGGAAAAACATCAAACTTATCGTTACAATGCCATTCTTTCAAGTACAAACAGCATGAATGTCGTTTTTCTCAGCTTACGGTGTGCTTCCTCTCATGATTTCACTAAAAGACAAAGTTCCTCCCTTTATTTTGGAGTGATAGACATGCTGTCAGAGATTTCCTGGTTTGGCGGCCCTCTCTTGTCTCATCTGACTGAAGACAAATAAGAAACGTGCGTCAGGAATTGGCCTTTGAGTCATGTCTTCCTGTTATTGGCTCCGTTCCCACCTGGCGCTCCTGTGAAGTCCCCACGCTGGATGAAGGATGAGGTCGTGTGGAGGACATCGACGGGGCTATCCCACCTTGAAAGAGAGTTGGGGCCCCTCTTGATAGGAATACCAGACAGTAAAACGCAGATTGAAGGGAAAGGTGTGTGTGTGTACGTGTGTGTGTGTCTGTGTCTGTGTCTGTGTGTGTGTGTGTGTGTGTGTGTGTGTGTGTGTGTGTGTGTGTGTGTGTTTTCTTGTGTGTGTGTGTAGTTGGAGGCTGTCATAAGAGGCGCAGCAGGTGGTCTAGTAAGAACTGCTTAGGAAGAATGGTCTTCACATCCAGTGACTTTGTATTTGTGTGCGTGTGTGTGTGTATCTTTGTGTGGGGGGAGGTCTTTGCGTGTGTGTGTGTATGTGTGTGTGTGTGTGTGTGTGTGTGTGTGTCAGGGACTCAAGTTAGGCTTATCTAATCCAACCTGAATAGAATGTAAGGTTTATTTATGTTTGCGCAAGATGACATCCTATTTCCAAACTTCCGAGAGAAGATGCTCACCTTCCTCACTGATAAGCAAATAGGAGCCTAGTCCATCTGTGAGAAGCAGATGGGAAGGAAGGGGGGAGAGAAGGCCCAGAGGACAGATAGAGGAATAGAGGGGAAAAGGGATAAAGAGATGTCCCTGTGCCTCAGACATGATGTCTGGCCATCTTAGAAGCAACAGTTATGAAGTAATGACATACTGGTTTATTTGAGAAGAGCCAACAGCATGATCCTCTGCAGCCTGGACACCTTTTTAGTTGGCTGGGCGAGGCAATAGGAGGACATACTGGAGCAGAGAGTGAGTGATTATGACTTTATCCCTACAGATTAATTATGAAACACTTCAAATGGCTTTCAAATGTCTTTCTGTGCCAGAACGGTCTTCCTGTCTCTCAGACCGTTTCTCAAAGCCGAAACATTCTCCAACGACACGGGTGTTCACCTCGAAAAAACTCCTCTCCAGCCCTCCTAAGCTGCTGCAGCTGTGTTTGCTGTTGACGGTCCAATCCTCTGATGACGCTCCGAGCGCTAAAAAACACACACACGTTGAAGGTGGTCACACCTAGCCGCTCGCCAGCGCCAACAAATTCTGCAGTGAGAGTCCTGGTGATTCAGCTGCGCAAATCAGAGGGAAGCTCTGTTTTGAAAAAGCGGTTGCTTTGAAAAGTTACACTTTCGCAGCGGAAAACGAAGCGCAGGTGCCAGTGTGAATCTGATGCTCAAGCCAGACCCATTTTACACAACCTTCAGGGGCCGCTCAGACGGAAAACAACCTGTGTATTCTGTGAGGAAGTACAGTAGAGTTAAAGACAGAGTGCCTGACCACCATCTGTAGTGCACCCACCTATTACCTTGCAATGTCTTTGGGGCGGGGGGGGGGGGGGGGGGGGGGGGGCGGGGCTAGTCCCTGCCTGCCCTCCCTCTCCTCTTCCGGCCTTAAACTTGAATAAACAGGTGTTAGCTGCGCCACTGACAGGCTCTTTGTGTCCTATCTGGGTGCCAGTAAAGGCCCCTTTTTTTCCTAATAAAGATAAATGAGTTTCTCCTTCAGACAGGCCATCTCCTGGGAGCGGAACACCCTGTCATTCGATATCTTTCGCCCCCGCCCTCCTTCTCCCTAGACCTGTACTCCCTTCTCCCTCCCTTCCCCCGCCTCTTCAGCACTCTGCTCCTCTCTCCTGCCCTCCTCTCCCCGAGGCCTGTTTTTTCTCAACTCTTCCCCACCCGCTGTCTTCGATGCCTTCCTACCTTTTTTCCGGCCCTCTCAACCTTCTTGCCTCCTCAGCTGGTATGGCAGTCCCGTTGGAGCGGGGCAGCATGACGGTCTGGCCTTCTCCCCTCACTGAGGCAGTGACCTGTGAACAGGCCAGGGCTTCACTGGGGCGGCCAGAGCAGCTGCCACACTCGGGTTACAGCGTGGCATTCAGGGTCTGTCTGTGTGTCTGTGTGTGTGCATGCGTGTGTGTGTGTGTGTGTGTGTGTGTGTGTGTGTGTGTGTGTGTGTGTGTGTGTGTGTGTGTGTGAGAGTGTGTGCTAAGATGAGAGGTGGGATAAATGGACTCCCACTGCTTCTCTGACAGTCAAACTCATAATTTATCAACTCCACCCACACAGGTGTGAGGGATAGCCACTGTGTTACACTCAAGGCTGTTTTTTATGCTTTGTTTGAGTCTCTGTGATTATGATTTCTGTGTTATATTTTCCCTGTAAACATTACTAGACTAGCCAGCATTGTAGTAAATGGTTGAAAAAGAAAGGATTTGACCTTAACTTTACCTTAGTACCTTAACACAGTAAGCTTCAGTGTGGCTTTGCCAGTCCCAGCACAGCGAGCCTTGTGTGTTGGCTTGCATGGTTATTAAGAGCAAATAAACTAGTGTATATGTCACACACCAGTATTCTAGAAGAGGGGGTGTTTTTTAATGTTCAACTGGCAGGGAGAGAACATATCTGGCTCCAGTGTGCACTACTGGAGGACGGCTGTTTGTTAGCAATGCTCCCTGGAGCGTTCCCCATCTCTTCCTGGCCTTCTATTAATGCACAGTCAGGCAGGCCAGAGATTACTCCCAAGAATGTGGCAAAAAATAAACCCTCTTTTTGAGCTGCCTCGATGCTCTATTAACCCAGAGAGAGAGAGAGAGAGAGAGAGAGAGAGAGAGAGAGAGAGAGAGAGAGAGAGAGAGAGAGAGAGAGAGAGAGAGAGAGAGAGAAAGAGGGTGACTAAGAGAGGAAGACTGGCTTACCGAGACAGAGAATAGAAGAGATTTTTTTTTTTAAAGGAACAAAAAGGGAACCAACCAGGCGGGTGAAAGAGACTGGGGAAGGGAGAGGATGACTGTTGGAGGACAGCTAAAGGGAAGTGACTGACAGCCAGAGAAGAGAGTTAGACATTGACACATATTCACCTGTCGTCTCCATATTCACATATTCAACCTCCAGCTGACAGCTCTCCGAGTTTGCAGAACTGGTATACTGTCTGAAGGTGTAATCGCACTTGAAATGTGCTCTACCCAGAGATGTCTGTGAAGTGACTTGCATTTGAACTCTGCTAAACGTCCTCTATGTGTTTTCTATCTGCTGTTTGTGAGCGTGGGTGGGGTGCTGGTGGTGGAAGGGGTGGGGGGTGTTTGGGTGGGGTTGGGAGGCCACCTTGGTTAGGCTGTCTGGAGTGATGGCCGCACAGAGGCTATTCTAGGATTGGCTGTCACTGACAGACACAAGAGATGTTAGTAGGCAGACAGGCTAAAACCACGAAAATACACACTCAAATAGACTACATGAATGTAGACACAAGCAGTAAAAAAACGGAGGATGCAGATGTGCATGCACACACATACTCACACACACAAACACACACACACACGCACACACACACACACCATACAAATATCAGCACACAAAGAAATAGGCAACATGACATGATAGACCCTCACTGCAGCCGGCTCATACATACATGCCATACAGCATGGCATTGAGGTCTCGCTGGCTATGGGGAACGCTTCTTGTATAACACACATGTGGACAAAGTTCCACTCAAAGTCACTGTGGCAGCGAGAAAAAAGTGCACTTCCCCACTTCCTCTTTGAGGGTTATGGCAAGTTTGATTATGTTACTTCACATAGCATTAGGTTTAGGCTAAATCAACAAGCTGCTCCCCTTGAAACAAATATGATCCTCTACAAACATGAAGAGGGTTCCCGTGTGTGTGTAGCATGAACAGGTGGAGTGTAAACCCTCCACAGGGGTGCTGCGAGGGTCCCGTCCCCCCAGCTGTTGTGTTTAGTTAGTGGACTGTCTGTCAGCAGCTGTCCCTGTCCACTCCAGGCCCGCTGCATTGGGACACCTCTCCTCTTCCTATTAGCGATCCTACGGCTGCACCCTTCTATCTGCCCTCTTTCTCACGCTCTCCCCCCTTCTTCAGGCCAGGTCTTCTGGCTGTGACCCAGGGACTCCTAGAAATGTACAGCTCTTTCATCCCCTCCGCCCCGGGGCCGCAGTAATGACAAGTATCCCTGTCGCTCAGCGGAGAGACGGAGAGTTCAGCACCAGGGAAGAAAGGGCTCCCTTCCTTCCTTCCTTCCTTCCTTCTTTCCTTCCTGCTTTATAATGTGTTATTTTTCTTCTTCTTGCAAAGGCTTGTACGGTGCAAGCCTACTTGTGTGTGTGTGTGTGTGTGTGTGTGTGTGTGTGTGTGTGTGTGTGTGTGTGTGTGTTTGTGAGGAGTTTTTTTTGTGAGCGTCCCTCAACACCCTGACAGCTCTGTCCGGACGCCTGACAAGAGGCAGGATGTTATGTTAAGAGCTTATGGCTGTAGGCTGACAAAAAATGACTTCCACCGCTCCGATCAAAAACTGAGCTGGTGTGTGGTGTGTGTGTGTGTGTGTGTGTGTGTGTGTGTGTGTGTGTGTGTGAGTACTTGTTTGTGTGTACGTGTTTGTGTTTGTGTGTGTATGTGTATGTGTATGTGTGTGTTTGCATGAGTACGTGCTTAAATTTGCGTATAGTGAATCTAGGTTGTGGGTTAAATATGAATGAGGGATGTGCCCAGGAGGCATC
The DNA here is from genome assembly GCA_017639675.1 of Aplochiton taeniatus. Classification (NCBI taxonomy): domain Eukaryota; kingdom Metazoa; phylum Chordata; class Actinopteri; order Galaxiiformes; family Galaxiidae; genus Aplochiton; species Aplochiton taeniatus. Next base: position 11,031,082 of record CM030178.1, read on the forward strand.
TATTGTCAGCCTAAAGAAATACTAAATGTTTGGCAAAATACAATTTGTATTTCCTTTGTAAAGACCTTAAAGGCCTGCTCCGAAAGAGTCTGAGATGCCCCTGTAATTATTGTGATTTATTGTACCATGACCTAGTCTCACCTGAGGGCCTCTCTCTGGCTGCTTGAGCCCCCCCACAGGCCAATATCAGCAGTCTGTTGGAATGAAGATAAATTCGAACGGGGCCAGAGGTTTAAATACCTGAGTCCACATCCACCAGGACTCACCTGACCCACTCATCCAAAGCACGGATTCAGTTACTGATAGCCGGTGCTCTGAGAATGGTTGTTTTATCTTTCATCACAACGCACCTTTGCACCAACATGATTATCACAATAGACTCTTTTTTTCATTTTAAGCGAACAACCAGAGAATATTAATGTTCTACGGATGTTCTACGGATGTTCTACGGATGTGTTCATACACCTGTCATGGGTCATTCCTAAAATCCGGTGCCTTATTGACCTTATCATTACGATTTTTCCCATTAACCTTACTTTATGTTGGAGAACCGCCGCAGTATGTTTGCAAAGGATATCTCCGATTGTAAAATAATATCACATCATCATACTAAATTAATTAAAAACCGATGATGTGTCCACAACCCACGTCAAACTGTATACGAGCAAACAAAGCACATACAGTACATGGCACCATATCCATGGCTCTCTCTCTCCATTGTTTCAAAATGAATCATAATCATACTTTCACGACTTTCCTTCACACCTCTCCTAGTGGCAGTGGTTGTCGTTCAGATAGCCCACATCAGGGACTTGTGGCTGTACACTGGGCTCTCTTGTGGTGACGCGGCACAGTGACAATCTTCTCCCGTAACGTATCCCACCCTAGGGGGGGAGGGGCTTGAAGGCTTCCAGTGGGAGCCACCCGATGCAAGCAGCCCCCTATGAGGCAGACAGGCGTGTGGGAATTGGACAATGAGAGACAGAGAGACGCCCAAAGTGAGGTGGCGTTACGGCTGCTCAATTCTTCCCTTTCTTCCTGTTGTTACCTCCCTCCACCAATTTTTCTCTCTCCTTTCTTTCTCCCTGCTCGACCCTTCGCTGCACATCCTTCCTTTCCAAAGCCGTTGGGGGTCAGTCTCCTGTCCCAGCAGAAGGATGGCTCGGTTACAGAGACACACCCTGCCTGGATCTGAGGGGTCCGTGTGTTTCCGCGACACACAGGTTTTTATTTCCCCCTGTAAAAAAGCCTACATCGATGTTGAATGTGAAGAAGCTACTGTATCTCGTCTGCAGCATTTTGCATATCCTACTCTTGGCAACACTGCACAGCGGGGTTTTCAGTAAGAATAAACTCTAATCTAACCCAAGTATCACACCGCATGCTCACACACGCGCGCACACACACACACAAGCTTACCTTCTTGTAAGAATAAATGCCGTACCATACTGTGCTTTTTTGTACTTGGTTGGCAACAAATGCATTCGTAGCAACACTCCTTTGGGAGAGCCTTGTCCTAGTTTTAACACAGCATTTGTTCCTCTAGCTGTTGTTTATGTCCTTGTTAAATTCACTGCGGACTGCTGGGTCTTGTGTTGCTGGTGGATATGAGCCTCAGTTGAAAAACGGGGTCAGAGTTGCAGGTCGGCACCAGAGCAAGCCTAGTCTGTAATCTAAACCATATGGTTTTTGACGATGATTGTGTGTGTGCATATGTGCGTGAGCCAGCGTGCGTGTGTGTGTGTGCAGGCATGCGTGAGCTTGTGCCTGTGTTCCAGAGAAGCACCTCTTCGCTCAGTTGTTTTTGACTCAGGATGGAGGAGCGCACACACCCAGTCGGTCTGGCTGTTTTTGTGTCATTTTAATGACTCCAGGTCACGGAGGTCATCCCTGCCCCTCTTTTAATAGCCTGGAGAGAGCCTCCAGCTGACAGCTAGCAAGCTCTCCTAAGGCTGGTGGACTGGTGGCCTGGTGGGCTGGTGGGCTGGCAGATGACTGCTGACCTGAGGATTCACTCAGCCGGACAGCCTTCACAGCCTGTCTGTTTACATGGAGGGTAGTGGACAGGTCCGGGCATGTGGAAAGAACACCAAGACATAATATAATCACTTGTAGTTTTTATTTTTATTTTGTCTGGCTCCTAAATCCAATTTATTTTTATTTTTATCTTCCTTTAACATTGCAGTCTGTTCGGAACGTTCCTTCTCTTAACCCTTTCATTCCCCCCTACCCCCCATTTCTTACCTACCACCCCCCTTCTCCTGTTGGGGAAGGATATCTTCTCCCGGAAGTCTGCCCCCTCTTAAGCCCACTCAATCCAGGTAAGAAGAGAAGGAAGCCCCTGCCATGCTAATGATGATCAGCAGTAAGGCTCAGAGTGGAGGGAGATAGTGGGGAGGAAGGAGCAGCACCGTTTCCCCATTAAACATTGATGGGATATAGAATTAGGCCTCAATGAGACCAATTTATTTTCCTCCTTCAGCTCGGCGTCGGTCTCTGGTTGGCCATAATAAAGCGGAGGATCAAAAAAAGACCTGAATCTTCACCTTGAAGATGTGAGAAATCGCTGTGACGTCTTTGAAGTTCTCATCAGGCAAAATACAAAGGTGTTTTGTGAAGCGCACGCTGAATTAGTTATGTTGTGTGCTTTACCGTCCCCACGAACCCAAGCCACTCCGGATCTGTGCACCTGATGGTAAACCGGGGCAAACGATAGTTTAGGATGGGAATGGAAAGTCATATGCATCTTTTATGTTGTTGCGCACAAGACCTGATCAGTGAACAGCAGTTAAAAACAAAAGATAAACATCAAATCTTCACCTGAAAATATTTGTTGGCTAGAAACACAATCCTTTGTCCTGCACTCCCTGTGCTCTGTGGGGTGTGTAACTTTCTAGTATTAACTAGTGAACTAGAGTTTAGCCTAGTGCGCTGCACCACGAATGTGTGACATTGTTTTCTCTACATGCACGGCCTGTTAACTTGGCTCTGGCTCAGCTCCCCATTCAAAGTCATTCACGTTCATAGTCATCTTCATCAGCATTTGCAAAGCAAACCTTTTCCATGGATTATGATCGTCATTTTGTGAACTAATAATCTGTCTATGGTCCTGGGAATGTCACATGCACAGATCTAGTTATTCACTCTGAGAAGTACAGAGCCGTTGAAGCTTTTATTATAAAAAAAAGTAACGACACACACACACACAACCACGTCTCTGTGTGTTTTTTCTGCATTTGTATATTGCGTATTTGTGTTTACTTCTCCTAATGTTTGCATGTTAATGTATGTATATGTATGCATCTTTAATGCACTCACTGTTACTTGACCTCTCTGCATTTTTCAGTGTCGCTGTACTGTGTTAATCCGTGTCTGTGAGTCTGATAAGTGTTCTGTTCTAGAAAAACACGGAGGGTTTTGGGGGGATGGAGGCAGACAGACTTCCTCTGTATCGCTCCCTCCTGGGGTCGACTATGTTTGGTTTCGCCACCATGGACAGCGTCTCTCTCTTTTTCCCTTTCTCTCTCTATCGCTCCGTGGGCTCCTCAGGCACAGACTCTGGAGTGCGGCTCAGCAAGGCGGCCGTTATCGCGGCTAAATTACTCTCAGGCCATGGCCCGTTTGCCAGCACCGGAGCAAAGGAGGAGGGATTGTCTAAAAATTGAATTTTACTTCTAAGACTGTCACTTGGAAGAAGCGTTGCCTGGAGAAATGGTCGTCACGTTTTGTCTCCTTAGCGGACGAGCGGCTCAATCAAATCACTGGTAGTGCATCCAGGGGTGCAGTCTTTCTGTGAAATGCTGGCTCTCTATGGTCTTTCTTTGTGGGTGTTATCCCAATATAAAGTGACTCATAGAGTCGGGAGACCACAATGATGAGCAGACGACAGAATGATTGCGTGGGTACACTGAAACCACATAACCCAGGAGATACTGCCACTCAGCCACAGCACGTACAGCGCTGTGTCTGTGTCTGTGTATATTTGCTTGTGTGTGTGTGTACGCGTGAGTGTGTGTGTGTGTCAACGTGGGCCTCATTCCAGTTTGCCTTGCTCCTGATAGAAACATGTAATTAGATGAATGAGTCTTAGCGCTGCAGCCTGTAAAAGGTATACTGTATTATTCAGTAAAGCCCAGTTCTGTGCATGGCCCTCTTCATAGGGCCAGGGTTAAACTGTTCTGACTCTACTGCCTTTGGATCAGGGCGGTCCACTTTCACCAACCTACCAATGGTCTGTTGAAAACATTTAAAGATTTCTTTCATAAGTACACTCACTCTGTACACATATACACACATGTTCTGTGTATGCGCACACATATGCACACGCACATAAGCCTAACGGCACACACACACACACACACACACACATACACACACACACACACACACACACACACGCACACACACACACACACACCCCCGAGACGTGGTGATGCAAAGGCCACATTCTGACAGGCCCGGCGTGGGAGCGGTGGAACATCTCAGATCTGTGTATTCTGACATGTCTGCCTGGCCTGATAGGAATCCACTGATAAAGACGGGAGGGATGAACGCTGCGTGGCTTCAGCCAAGAACGTGAGGAAACGGAGAGGAGGCCGAGTCGAGGCCAAGGACAACACAAGCTGCAGCCCTCTTCCGTGTCAGCGGGCTCTGCCTCACACATGTTTGGGCTTAGTGGTGGGATCTGTCTCCGAGTTCCATGAGGTCACCGTAACCAGCCCAGAGAGCTCCTATTCTCCATGCCCTTACAGTTTAGCACGTCTTCCTCTGTGTCCCAGTGACAGTGTGTGAGAAGAACAGGAGCCGATGCCTGTCAAGCAGCGACGAAGGGTTGAGTGTGTGTACCTGCATTTCAGAGTATGTGTGCGTGTTTGGAACAAGGGAACGCCCCTGGTGTGCATAGCTGACTGGGCTGGCGGGCTGCGGAGTGGCTTGGAGAGCCCGGCGCTGCAGAGGGTGTTGATGGGAACTGTCAGCATCGCCAATCTCTGACAGAGGAGACGAAGAGAAACCTGCCCTGTGAGACGTGGCTCCTCGCTGTCTCCCGCACGGGAATTCCTGGGAATTCCAGCCAGCTTAGATTGTTATCGGATCCGGAGACACCCTGCCGGTTAGCCAATTCTCATTTCACCGCTCGAGTTGCGCCTGGCCCGGAGATGAGCCAAGACGCCGACAGATCTCTTCCTGCACCTTTTTCTATCTTTCTCCTTTTTTTCCCTCTTTCTTTTTTCTCTCAACTTATGTCTCTTTCCTCATCTGATTTGTCCTATTGCGCCTGACCGTGAGGCCAGTCCGTAGTTCCAATCCTGATGGGAGAGAAAAGTTTTCAGGACAGTGGGAGATGCGCAGACATAGTAAAATGCCATTAAGTCTGTGTTCTGGTGTTTGGTGAATGACAAAAGGACCTGTCACATTGTTGTCATTGGACGGGCGACGTACAAAGTATCGCGGTTGAACTCTCAGATTATAGTTGTCAAACTCGAGTCGGCGAGAGGCAGAAGAAACATCTGCAGATATAGGACCTCTCAAGTGTGCTTGAGTCAAGCTTTGTGGCTCATTTCATTCAACATCAGAGGAGAAGCACAGAGATGGAGAGAGCAAAACATTTAAATCCACGCAGGCATAGCATTTTAGTTGTGCTTTCATAAATGTTGAAATTGTAATACTAGAAAATATGTGACCTTTGATTTACTCCCCATATTTTCCTGATGTGTGTACTTTGGAAGAAAAAAATTGAATAGATGGTCATACAGTACCTCATGATGTTTATTTTACAAGAACTATTAAATCATGGCACAATACTGCAAGGAGTCATTTGATTCTGTCCTTATATAGCAATCTGCACTGCAAGTACTCTGAATGCTTCACATATGGTGGTGGTTAAATCGCATGCTTTTATGCACTGCCAAAACTATGAATCAGCTTGAGCATTGTTTCTGCCGGTGTTTCTTTTGGCATTTTTTGGCAAATATTTGTACTGCAGTTTTCTTGTAATGTTCTTAATATCTTGTTCTTTTTGCTGTTTTCCACACACCATATTAATTTAAATTGGTGAAATCATGATTCTGTTTTTGCTTACAATGTAACTAGGAATAATCTAAAATAATGATTCAGTTATGTCTCATTATATTCACAATTGTTGCTTATCCACCTACTGTATCATATCCCAAAGTAGGTCATGGTTTCCCTGCAGAACCTCGATCTTCCAGCCACTGCTATTTACTGTAATTGACACAAAACACGCAGCTAGCACTTTATCTCTATACAATGTGTGTGTGTGTGTGTGTGTGTGTGTGTGTGTGTGTGTGTGTGTGTGTGTGAAATTGCTTGCATGCGTGCCTAGTGTGTGATGCCAGGTTGCAGTTGTGCGTCCCCCACTAATGATGGTTAAATAACCAATCATCTCTCCATGGGAGGCTTTGTCCTCTAATCTATAATTCATTGGCCTTTCCCAAACGGTTTCACATGCGTGTGGATTTTTGAGGCATGCGGATTCTGCTGTGGCAGCATGCGCGTTATCATCCAACAGCAATGGCAATGACCGCCCTGGTGTCTGAGATGACGAGTCCACCCTCTAATGATCAGTCAAAAGGAGAGGACTAGAATGGAGGGAGGTTGAGACAGAGTATCGTTTTACCTCACTTGTTAATCCTGGAAATAAAAAGCATGTGCCTGATACATCTCCCAAGACCTGTTGCGTTTAAACAACAACTTTCATGTTATTCAATATATCAGACATTCAACTCCCTGCAGGGAAAATCACTTTAAATGTCCATGACCTGAAATAGCATGGCCTATAGCTTTTTAATTTATTTAACAGCATGACACAACTCTATGATCATACAGGTCTGGACAGTTTGTGTACGTTTTTAATGTACACGTAACATTTTCCTATTGCACTTTTGTTTACCTACGTTGGGTTTTCATCATATAAAACGACCCTCTGGACCTGGTGGTGGACAACGATCTTTGTAATATTCTTTGTCTGCCTATTTCAAATCTACGATTGAACAATGGTTAGCAGATGTACAATTCATACATGTTCCAAGGAATTTTATAAAGAATTCCTTTTGATAACAAGATGTGGAAAAACAAAGTTGGTGTTTGATTCCTTTTCCTAAAACCAGAGAATGTCCGTTCTGTATAGCTAAGTAAGAACTAGACTCTCTGTTAGGGAATGTACCGGTTCAACTCTGTGGTTAACTCACTAATTCACCACAAGCAGGCATCTTACTCTCCACCTTCATCCCACCCCCACTGTGGTAACTGTGGACATAATGCAGTAGCTGATCACAGATTAGCCCCTTAAGCCTGACTGTACCAAGGGCTATCCACTCTGTAGATCTGATTGCGGTGTCGGGTAAAAATGGTATTTGAAAGATGAGGAGCGTCACATGACGATTCCTCATGACAATCAGGAAAGACAACAGGGCCAGTCAATCAACCCAGCTGTAACTCATCTATAACGGTCAACCTGCCACATGTCTGCGTCAGGGTTTGACCATGCTTGACAAGTCATGGTGGACAACAGCACGGTACCCAGTCAAGTCGGTTAAACAGAGCATGCAAGCGCTGATGAACAAACAGCAGGTCTGCCAGCACCAAATGTTGAAGACACCAGGATCTAGTATATCACCCATGACATATTCTTGGCTGTGAGATTTTCCTTTTTGTCAGAGATACATGTTAACACGTCGCCTTCCAGTTTTTCCTTTTCAAAGCGGTATCTATTTCATTCCTTGGCCCCTGAAAGGGGGCCTAAGAACAGAGATGTATTTTTCATTCGACTCTCTGCCCAGGGCTCATCTCTTTGGCCTCTATGTGAACCTCATATGACTTCAGTTCATTCCATCAAGAACAATTCTATACGGTGGTGCAGTATGGTATTACCTGTGCCCAAGACTCTCAGGTGGCTATTGTTCTCAGGCTATCTATTGTTGCTTGGTTAGATTCCTCTTTGCTGCTCAAGGCCCAGATTGGAACGTTCTGTGTTCTGTGTATGTGCAGCCTGCTGGTGGGAGTATGACAATCTGATGTTCTAGACTGAGTTGTTCAGATTTGAGGATACAGTCAGAGTAAAGGCCAGGTTGCCAAAGAATAACACATGCTTCTTTGAGCAACTGAAGGCTAGTATTTTGTGTTCTAAGCCATTGGCAACTGAAGGCTAGTCTTTTGTGTTCTAAGCCATTACAAAGCAGATGTATACGTGTCCTTAATAAAGCATACGTGTGTTCCCCTAGCCTAGACCAATACAATTATTTTAGGTAGTTTAGCCCTTAATACTTGTTCCAACCTTGTCAGCTAATCAGAACTTACTATGTCGTTAGACTGAACTGACTGTAGTAATTTCTCTGTGTACAGACTCGCTCTCTGTACTCATTAATGAAATTGTACTTTGATCATTGCCCGAAGTCTCACCCTGTTTAATTGGTTGTTTTCTATGAAGACCTGAAAATGTCCATTGCAGTGTATGAACTGGTAGATGTGATTTAGCACTAGCGAAGAATGTGTCCTTTTTACAATGGTGGCAATGCATGGCACTGCAAATAGCAGTGGGGGCATGACATGTGCTCTGGCGGCGCTGAAAGGTATGTGCTAATCCTTCTGACCTTCACAGAGCTGGAGAAGGACAAAGTAACAGGGGTGGGGGTGGGGTGGGGTGGGGGAATGCCAAACAGATCTGGCAGGGGTTCACAGGATCAACCCCCCTCCCCGCAACCCCCTCCTGAAGGGGGGCATCGGAAACCGATTTAGACCACCCAAGGTCGGCCTGCCATGCAGCTCCAGCACTCTGGGCCACAGGCTGGCTCAGTCAGGATGCTGTGCTGTGCCATCAAGAAGTTAGGGTGGCATGTTTTGTTGTGTATATTACGTTTCAGGATTCCCACTGCCATGCATAATGTTAGGAAAGGGCTACACAAATAAAGGTCTATTATTATAATTATTATTATACATCATGCTACATACATACATACAAATATTGCATTCAATTTTCCAGAATAAATGTAGCCCTGTTACAGATTGTGTTTAGTTATATTTTATCACTGTGCAGCTCTGTCATGAATGCAGTATGCCGTGATATGCAGATAGAACATGACCCTAGGAAATCCAGATGGGAAGTCTCATTGTCAGTCTTTAAATAGTGAGTCAAGAGAGAAATTGGCTGCAGCTTCCTGTTTGCCTTTTGAAACATTGTATATATCAGTAAATTCTCTCCATGGATTCATATTTCATTTTGTTTGTTGTCGCTAACGTGGTAAGAGATCCCTGGGTCGTTGGAGTTGGGGGCTACCTTTGATTGTCCCAGCGGTTCCGACGACGTGCTGATGGGAAACAGAGGGTGAAGTCTGTGGCCATTTGTCATGGACCAAACCAAACGGGTCATGACAAGCTGGGGGACCAGGGCTGGACACCATGGACAGCTGGGATCACACACCCTCGACCCTTTGAGGTGGCTTGCATAACACTAGTGTTTGTTTCCTTTCTCTGTTTTGAGTTTCAATCTATATTATAAGCACAGAGTAGCTAACTACACACAGTCACGTCAAAAGGCACACAGCCACACACTGGAGCGTACACATATACAAACCCTCAAACACACAAGCCCACACCAATTCCTCTGTCGTGAACTTTTATCCTTTGATACAATTCGAGGTCAGGCCCCCTGCTGTGATTGCACCCCTGTAAAGAGGTGGTGCTGGTGCTGGGAAGGCAGACTCTCCTCCCCCGTCAACAGCAGGCAGTGAAACCAACACCAGTCTCGCTGCTAACCGCACTTCTGAAACGGGCAATTATGCAAATCAGGCTGTTTACCTTGGATTACAATCAATATCAAGGTGCCCTGCGAGATTTCTATTAAAGGGGGTGGTAGCGGGCGGCTTTGCCCTGTGAAGTGGGCGATGGCTGTGTGAACACGAGCAGCACTGCGAGGGCCAGATAAAAGATGAATTATAGATATCCCGCCCCAGGGCCAAGCGTGGAGGTAGAGGGAAGAGACGAAGTAGAGGGAGGGTAGGTGGGCCGTTCGGAGGCCGATCCTTGGGTAACGAGTCCCACTGGCAGTGGTCTAAAAGGTGAGAATATGTTTATGGAAAAGCAGATAAATTAGGGTATGTTTTACGAATGGAAGACTGCGAAGAGGGTCCCTCCATCCACCTGCTGTGAATTGGACACGTGGTCCACAAGTATTTTTAAGATGTGTCAGGGACAAGGATTTTCTCCGGTAAAATAGAATTATAATTTTAAGCAGTTCAACTTCAAACGAATTGGAATGCAGCAGAGAGTGACTGGCATGTAATTTCAGCACAGTTCGACGTTCATGGTAAAAGGCTACTGCTGCAGCCTTAGAGCCTTACTAAAATGTATGGATTGTAATGCTCATTGTCGCACCACCAGTGGAATAGATTCAAAATTCTGCAATTGTATTGGTAATTCTGCTCAAATTCCATCCATGAAATTAATTTATAGGGCAATTACTCTGTGGCTAGGGTTTCAAACCACACACAGAGAGACAGTAATTTAGAGGGGCTGACATTAAAATAAATAAATCCCAAAACAACATTATTCTCTCTGTAGTCTCACCACACTAGTAAAATGTGAAAAGAAAATTCAGTGCCCAAAATGTTTCATTCATGGAACAGCTGAAACAACAGTGGTTTGTGAAACCTCTCAGAAGAGATGGTGATTTGAATTAAACTAATGGGAAAATAATGAACAGGGTATTTTTCTCTTAGTACTCTTTTAAAGAGTTTTTCCTTTTTCCTTTTCCTTTCCCTGACTTTTATTTACCCCTGTAATCCTGATGCACGCAAAAAAAGGACCTTGCTATATCATCAGGTTTCCCACAATGCGACCGCCACTGGTCTGCTTGCCGAGCCAGACAACAGTCTCAGTGGAAGGGCAATGATGTCATGTTTCAATGGAAAATTAGATAAGAACCGTTGAACGTAAAGACACAAAAATGAAGTCAGTCTAGGAAACATCCCATGGCTGTCCATTGTTTCAGTAAATACTACAGCGGCCCACGACAGAACAGCCTGCAAACTACTATTTGCCTGATGGACGTCAATAACAACACACGGCCTTCTCTTCTCCCCTCTCTTCCCTCCTAGTTCCCTCTCTCGGATTTCTTGGCTCTACATCCAAGGAGCTTTCGGAGCCCAGAAACACGCCTGCAGACGTGCTGATCAGCCCCCTCCCCCCCCCCAGTCTGTCTCTCTGTCAGGCAGGCAGGCAGGCAGAAACAAACACAATCACAAATCAAAACAACGTGGCCCCTGGCTTTGAACCGCGGCGCTTACCTCCCTCCGTGAGCGACGCCTCATTGCCAGCAACCACAGAGGGACGCCTCCAGCCACGGGCGCCGCTCGGCTTGTCCGCATTTCCTCTACGCATTGTCTTACAGGGGACCGAGAGAACGTTAAGGGGGATTAACAAACACTTCTCAAAGCCCACATAGCCCTGAGAGTTGAAAATAACTAGGGCCACATTTTGGCTAGGTATGATAATAGCTGTTGCCTCTGCATTAACGGGGACATAATAATTGTTTTGGAAGTGGTGACACATCTTAATGCTTTTCCTCAAGAAGAGATGATTTATGCAGTGGACAGGGTGTTTTCAGCGTGCAAAGCGTTGAATATGAAAGGAGGTTGAAGGTGTTCCTCATTCCAGCTGCATGGCCTGCGACGTGCCTGCCTCCCCACGGCCTGTATAATGTGCCAATGGGATGATGGCCGCTGTGTTGAGATGAGGTGATGCATGTGTACGTGTATGTATCTGATGTGTGAGAGATGTTCCACTGGTGAGCGAGCAGGAAAAGGTTGAACTCAGACTTCAAAGGTGTGCCGGGGGACGCAGAGCTCAGCCCGTCTGCCTACGCACGCCATTCACCGCTGTGTGGCCATGTGCATTTCATTACCCGTCCTCTTTCCAGGGGCAACTATCAATCTATCTATGAAACCTCGCAGAAGATAAATATAAATATCTATTTATATTTAGGAGTGATTGCGTGGAAAACCAATTGAGTGTTACAATGATTTGTTGAAATCATTTGGTTTGGGGGTTTGTAAAACAATCAGTCAAATCACCTTTTTCAGCTTTTTCCCAGGCTTACCAGCATTCCACAGAATGCCAACATCGCTGCCCTCCGCCACTCCTTTGCCCCCCTGCAACCCCCCTCCCCCCAACTTCCACCCCTTCCAAGCAGTTCCCCTGTCTTCCACCTATCCCTGATACTTCCTTTCTCACTCTCTCTTCTTCTCTTGTTTGCTCCCACCACAGCCCTGCATGTCTTGACTCTCTGAAGCAAACCCCAGTCTCCAGAGCTGAGCTGTCAGGGTGCAGTGAGCCTCCTCTCACTATCTCGTCCTCCCCCTTTCTATACCCTCCCTCTCCCTCGACTGTCTGAGGAGGCATACTCCCCCTGCCCCGCACACAGATGGATAAAAACAGTAAGCCACACTGTTGTTTCCGAGATTCCAGAGTGAAACATTCTGGGCGCAAAATTTGTACACCCCCCCCCCTCTCTTTTTGGCCGCGGATTTTCTTTTTCCATGCATATGAATATGGGTAGAATAACTGAGCTAATATTGTTGTTGGAGTTGGATAATTTTTCCTTGGCCTCCAGGTAATTGCCCAGTCTTTGTGTGTGTGTGTGTGTGTGTGTGTGTGTGTGTGTGTGTGTGTGCGGGGATGGGGGGGTGGTAGTGGGGCGAGGGGGGGTGGCTGCTTCACGATCATTGGTCTGTGACCACAACTGAGAGACCTGTGAGCAGTGAGGAATACACCGGCCATTATTCATGGTCACACATTAAGAGCTGGTGGAAACGGGACTGTTTTCAGTGCTCCAGTACAATCATTAGTCTGATCCTTGATCTAAGAGAGGCTGGACATCACGCAGTTGCCGGCCGATGTGTAGGTGGAGAGACGGGAGACTGGCGCCATGGTAATGGGGCATCGTTACGACTCCCTCTCTGGCTCTGCTGACATAACGTTGGGGTGTTGGAACATTACCTTAGGAAATATTGGAGGGGTCATTTGTGTTAAGTACACACCGTCGTGCAGTTGCCATATTGCTGACAACACATATCCAGACAAAGGTAAAGCCACATGAGGGCTGGTCTGTAGAAGACCCAATAGCTGGAAGCTTGTCAAAGCCTCAACCTGGCTCTGCTGTTTTCTCCCACAGTCCCCCACAGATGGCCCTATCCGTCCCAGAGCTAGCAGCTCTCTGAGGCTGCAGAAAACAAAGCTGGTCGTCGCTTCAAGAGTTGCGCTCTGTACAACACCCTCAGTGTTGGTTTTCAGCTCTCCTCATTCCCTTCCTCTGGGTCTGCGGGGGGACCCATTGGGCGTTATCAAAACCTGGAGCGGCTCGACGGCACAGGTGGAGAAGGTCCCCCTGCTCTGCCCGAGGAGCCCAGGCCAAGGGCCACAAAGTAACGGAAGTGCAGAAGGCAAACATGCTGCTGGAACGCGTTGCTGCTCCAGAGCAGCAGATGGTGGTGAGCGGAGTCGGGGCATGGCTCAGACAGTTCCACGTGGTGTCTTTGGTCTATTCCGACATAGACACAATGCACAGACAAACGTACATAAACCAACAAACATACACGCACATAAATAAACGCACACACCCATCGCTATTTGCATCCGCGTAGCACACAGCCAATCATGAAATGACTATGTTGCTTTTATCTTAGTCTAAAACTTCCCTCTGCTCCCTGTTTGCTTAGCTGGAACGTAAACATCTGCAAAACACAGTTGGTCAATAAAACAACATTAGCTAATTATCTCTTTCATCTGTGGCTTGCAAATGCACTGAAACCGCAGGGCAAGGATCCTGTCATCTGTTCTGTAGTCCATCCTTGATGCATGCATGGACTGTTCATTTGGTCAGGTTAACCAGCTAAAGTCTGAGAGGCACCAAACGGAGGCGCTAACACAGCCAGATCCCCATCATCATTGCTGTTTAAAGAGGATTATAGTGTGTGTGTGTGTGTGTGTGTGTGTGTGTGTGTTTGCATGTCATATCATGTGATGAGTATCAGGGAAACATCATATCCCATGTCTGCTCGTTAGCAGGCAGAGACATTGTTCTGGCCCGCTTCTCACACACAAGTTGGAACACTTTCAAAACGTGTATAATTACCCGCAGAGCTGGGGACTGAGCTGTTAGATTTCTGTCAACAGAGTCGACCAATGCCAAAGTCAAGTGTGCGTGTGTGTCTCCGAATGTGTGTATGTGGCTCTGACCTGTACACACTAGCAGAAGAAAATATCAAGAAAAGATTGTAATCTGACCTAAAAAAATACTAGAGAATGTAGAGACTGAGCTCTTTGTGTTGTTTCTGACACCTCAACTTCCCGATGTACACCTTATCAGGGATAAAGGTGAGAATCAGGAGGTCGTAATCTAAATCCATGTTTGAATCAGGTTGGATTTATGATGACAGTGAAAGTCTAGGGGCCAGAGCATCCTATTGTTCTGCAATGAAAATCCACTGTCAAACTGTATGGTGACATTCACCTGAAGCGCATGGGACACCGCCAGCCTATGCATGACTGGATAAGCTGCAGGACTAGTTTGAGCAGCTTTCTTTTTTAAGAGGGATATCCAGAAAATGACAAGTAGAGGAGAATGTTATACGGCAAATTCTGTGTGTTCTAATCTTGTAACCTCAGAGGACTTTGTGCCTCTAGGCTCTCTCTCTCTCTCTCTCTCTCACATACACACACACAAACAGATAAGTAAGCCCTACTGAGATGGTTTTTTTTATGTGAAACTACCACACACATGTTTGGCAGGGACTTGTTCTCAGTCTGGGGGTTGTCAGCACAGTAAGCCTTCCCTGGCAGAGATGGTAAAGTACTGAATGAGGTCAAGTTTTCCCCCCTTTGTATTACCTTAGCATTGTTTTACCTCCACACAATAGAGTTCAGTGGATGCAAGAGGAATGTATTTTTTTTTTTTGTATTTCCATTTAGAAAGTTTAGGGTAATTGCACACTCTTTATTTCCCCCTTTTGGTCTTGCTGTAATTTAATACAGTTGCTTAATGTTACAAGGAAAACTGACCCGGGTTTTACGCTCTCTTTTCAGATGTCACAAGTCCATGTATTTTAATTTACAGTTGCCGATGCTGTTTCTTTTAAGGACATGACATGACATGACATTGCTTGTGACAAGGGCAACTAAAACTAACAAGGGGTCTTGTTTCACAGGGATATGTCTACAGTTTGAGCTGGCCAAGTCATGAGGGCCTTCCTGGCTTTGAAAATGAATTCATGGCTTGACCTTGAAGACACAACAACAGAGAATCACCCCCAAGCATCTACCATCCTCGAACTTCAAAGAAACCCAGGTGCCCTGTAACTGTTCTAAACAACCAACCGACTGCATTAGGCCGAACCTGCCTTGCTTGGTTTTCATCTCTGAAAGTCTTTGGGGTGTGTTTGCTATTGAAACCAGTAGAGAAAGCATGCACCCTTTAGCAGACTGACAGTGAATCCTCTGTAACGTTTGGATAGGGAATATATTCCATAAGAGGAGAGCTTCTCTGAGCCGTGTGACACACAGCTGGGCTGCTCCTGGCCTCCAAACACACGCCCGGGTTGACTCCAACACTCCTTCCAAGATGCAGCTCTGTAATCCCGTAAAGATCCCGAGCTCATGATTTCATTACCCACAAGAGGGACCACAACCGGACCTTAGCCATCCCGCTAATTGTAAACACATGTGCCGCTATGGCCCGCAGCTAGATAAAAAACGAACTGTTCTGGATCATAATAGCGATCTCCAAACTTACGATAAAAGCTAGAATATCCCATTGTTGGTGTAGTTTAAACATGTTTGCGTCTGGAGCAGGCTCTGGGTGGAATGTGAAATGTTGGACTGGTCTTTTTGAGCTATGCTCTGTCAGATATGTATTACTCTGATAAATCATGTGGCCTTGTTTGGGCCAGAGCTCTGGCCAAAATGAAACGAGTATCCAGTAAAAACAACATTAAATAAAAATGCTCAACAATATTATTGCAACTGTAGGCGTACACTGTTGAGGTGCAAGCAGGCATATTTTAGAGTAATGGTATCTAATGGTTCATATAATTGCAACTGATTTGCCTTAGCGGTGGTACATTTTTTTGTTGCCGTCATTTATGCCATATTGCTATGGATTGTATTTTATTTTTCAGGTTTGTTTTTTCTACGTTACAGCTTCCTCTGTTGCTTGCTAAGTTTTGTCTTCACATTGCCCGCAGGCAGTGACGTCTAAATTGCAATGGTTGTCTGTTTTGATATTGACCTGTACTCCGGAGGGATCCACTCCTCTGTTCTTTCTGACATGTTGTGGAGCTACAGGTTATGATGCTCCCAGGTGACCTAATCATGTTGCTCTGCAGCAGAGCCTCAAGGAGCGTTCTTTTATTGCTTTGTCTGGGCTTTAAAACAGCAGGGGGGTGCGGGGAGGAAGGGGGGGCTGAGGGGTCTGTTGGGGGAAAAAAAAGTTTTACCCAAAATATTTCGTTCTGTTGTACCTTACAGCATAATCTCAAGCTTGAAAGAGACCACCCCGCTGGTGTGGGTAAACATCTTCAGAATTTAAAATGTCTGCAGGGGGAGACGGGAGGCTTTGTGTAGCTCCCGGACCAACACAGAGCTGAGGTGGCAGCTCTAATGAGGAGCCAGATGAGAGTCTGCTGCTTAGAGCACGGCCTAATCAAAGCTCAACAGTGTCAAGTGTGTTCAGCGTGGATGGTGTTCAGGGGTCTTAACAACAGGCAACAGCAGCCGCTGTTTGGAGAAAAAAATAACGAGTCTGGACAGGAGCGTGTCTGAGAGCCGAGTCGACGGAGGGTGCCTTGCATTTTGACTTTTCCACTTTTTTGTGATTTTGAGGAGGTATCAAACTGAAAAATCCATGGCGTTGTCGTCTTCTTTTGTCCAACACTGCTTGTTTCTAGGGTGTGACAAGCCAAAGGGAAAGACCAACGTAGGTGGAGCAGAGACATGGGATCACTTACTCCGCAGTGCTGGGCCTGGCCCAGAAGGCTGCACCGACTCCCCATGTTGTCTAAATATGAAGAGCCTGTTTACATCCCCCTGTCCTGTGGGAAGGGCTGCTGAGTTGAGGCGGCAGAGAGGATTCTGGCTGTCTCTGTCCCTGGCCTCATTAGTGCCGAGCTGATCTGCTCCTGCTGACACACATACACACATTGACATCACAGAAACACACACACACTTGCGCATGCACACTCACACGCACACACAGTCTCCAGCTCTGAGCAGGCTGACAGTTTGAAGATAGTGTGCGGAGCAGAGGGCTGCAAGATGAGAAAGCCCCTGAGTAAAGGAGAATGCAGGCGAATGGTTGTAATTGGGCCCTGAGTATCTGCTGCCAAATATCTCCCGTTTGCCTCTCATTTTCTCTGCCATTACTATGCTAATGCTACGCCATCTATGCATGCAAATGAGCTACTGCACTCTTGGCACAGTCCCTGCCCTTAGTTAGTCTCTGTCAGAGGCCAGGCAATGTGTGCCACTGTTCCAAATCAAAATCTCACCCACATGTCTGTGAGACACTGACAGAGGAAAACACGCATTATTTTGGGACATCAGTTAAAGAGTTGGGGAGCAATAATATTTTATTTTCTCTGAAATTGTTTCGTAAACTAAGCAATTTTGTTTGAGTTTTCTATCTGCTTCAGTATGCTATCACAATCCATCTTTTTGCAAATTTGATTGAGCAATGCAGGCTGTGCGTGTTTGGTACTGTTGGGCCATTGAGGCGAAACGGGTTGCGGAATTTCGGCTACTACTCTAATAATGGGAAGTGTCATGCTTCACTGATGGAAGTTTAACACTGGGATCTCTTGCATTCTGCCATGTGTGTCTCTTGGAATCCCTTTGAGTGTATTACTGTAAATATACAGCCTTGCACCTGTCCCACCCACTGTTGTGATAGTATAGGCAGAGAGCGCATTTCGATCTGATGTTACACCGACATAAGCCCTTACTCTCCATGGGAATGCAGGGTGTTGTCTCCTCCATTTTGTCTCGCAGTGAATTATGGCAGGATCTGTTGACAATTGTCACAAAGACCAGGAGATATTCCCATGGTGTAGGATGCCAAGCCCCCAGGCTTTTCACCATTCATCATTCTGTGTTTCTATACCTGGGATATGATATGGAAACAAGGGCTAGCCTGTGAAAAATAGGCAGAAATAAGTCAGAAATACCAAAATGACGAGGATATGCATGGCTTCCAATTATGAGGTTGCCTACAGTTGTGATCATACTGATTGTTTTTTACTTTTCTCTCACCTGCAGTTGCTAACTAAAATCATTAAAGCACTGGAGAGAAATTCTCTGTTTTACTATTTGTAGTTAATGTTATGTTTACGAGACTGTTGCATAACCCCTTTTAAGGCTGCGCCAACGCAGTGTTCTGAAGGCGTGTATGTGAGATAAACCTCCCATCTCTTGATGTGTTTGTAGGCCTCCTGGGCCCATGCCATTACAGATGGATGACTGTGCTGGCTCTGAGCGTACGTGTGCATAGGGTCTGTGTTGTATTGGCCTGATTGTGCGCATGCACATGTACCACGGAGGACAGTAAAAGCCAGACAACTCTGCTCTCACCAAGCACAGACTGAATGTTTGAGCACACACACACACCCAAAGAAGCTCATTAAAGTCCATGAATGTGGTGTTGCAATAGTGGAGCAACTGATGGAGGGAAGCTGGCACAGGTGAAGAGGTGAAGAGCAGAAACCGCTGGAAGACTGTAACGGTTCCATTGTAGCAACACAGGCGCAGGTTAAATCAAAACCAAGTCTTTAATTAGAAAGGCAAAGTCATAACCTTGTGAGTCAAAGCATAGGGTGAAAACCCAAGTAACAAGTGGAAACGGCCGGGACCGTAGGTGTAGCATCTGCACTTCTGTCCATACTAAATAACACTGCCTGAAGCCTAGATGAAACAGAGGGGTTTAAATGCAGGTGAGCTAATGGAACACAGGTGAGTATAATAAAGAGATGATGGTGATTGGAAACAGGTGCAGTTGATCAGTACTCTGGTGACGCTGATCTCAGGAGTGTGACAAAGACACACTCATGGAAATCAATTTGAATGAAAGTTCACTGGTTGTGAATCTGGCACATTGAGTTTGTTTTTCGGTTGAGCTGTCTAGATTAATCATAGTACAGTCTTACAGCTAATATTGCTTTGTATAGTTCATGCTTGAAATAATTCAAATATTCAATAAAAAGCGTGCAATAAAGTCCAGTAAATGGCTTAAATCCACAAATTGACTTTCCATATTAAAATGGGGAGACAGTGTTGAAATCCTTTGTGTGTGCATGTGTGGAGGTGAACCATGCTGTGGAGAGGAAAGGCAGAGAGCGGTCACTCTGGACCTGGATGAAAAGGTGTATCCTCGCTCACAAGAGAGAAGGTTAACCTCCCTCAAAGCCTCCTGGATGACTATCTGCACCAGGACAAGAAGGAAAACATCTCTCCAATATGTGTATCCTACAGAAATATGTAGTCGCTGCCTCCTCCTGTGGCGAACCCACCCAAGCGTTGACAGCTCCTATCCACCCACCAGGGTAGAAAAACACTCTGATGTTACACAGGAGTGGGGAAGGGAGGGGAAAGGTGGGCTCAGACTCTTTGGGGTATGGCAGGTCTGGTTGTAGTATTGCGGGCCCTGATGAATGGTTGTCCGTTGGCCAGAGATGTTCCACTCTGGCCAGAGATGTTCCAGCGGTTTCAGTTCATCAACTCAACTTGTCCCGTCAGCACCCGCCTTTCCTTTCATATTTATGAACCTCTACCATTTTCCGCCTGTTGGCACCTCCAGAGCCTAGATCTAATGTTGTCTACACCAACCATCTTCTCCCTTTTTTATCTTTCAGGCTTCTCAACTGCCCCTCTGCACCTTTTCTGTCCTACAAACAACTCCTGAGAGGTGAGGACTAATGGTTTTGGTTTGTTAATAGCTAGTACGGGGTCAGCAGGGGTATAAATCTGCTGCTGGTAGGAAGAGAGCTAGGGGTCCACAGCAGGTAACAGGCCAATGACGGCCTCCCCACCCCGCTGGTCTGATACGGTGACCTCAGAGGTGATGTCACCCAGTCCGTTTAGTCCAGGACTGGAGAGGAGACATGTTAGAACACCACACACAATCATTTACTAGTTGTGCTGTGTGTACAGTATGTATATCTTTGGATATAAATAACCTTTAAATATCAATAACGTAATTTTTTCCCCCTGGCACATGGAAATAATAACATAAAAACAAGCTTGACTTAAAATTCATATGCATTTTGAAAATGTGTTATTGAGGGATGAGAAGCTACCCTTGAAAGAGCATTATTTTATCATAAGACTTCTCATGCAACATTAGCGTGTAAAATAAAGTTGTACTAACATTCACTGCAATATTTAGTTAACAATAACCAAATGAAGAGTTAACCCAAAACTAATTCATTATATTTTCAATGTCTAAGTGGCTTTATTTTCTTGGGAATTTCTGCTTCTTTTCCCTTTAAGTTCACAGCAAGTCCTACAATTATTTTCAGAAATTTGCCTGTTTGATTTGAACATTTCTCAATCTGATAAATTGTCAAAACATGGATTTCAGACAAGCTTTCTGAATTGCCTTTTTGTGAGATAAAGGCTTCACTCTAACATTTCACATTTCTTCACCATTTATCATGTGTATGAGAAAACAAATGCTATTAAATATTATGTGTGACATTGTGCGACACCGTCTATACATATAAATAGACACCTTTTAACTTAAAATAGCACACAGTATGTGTTGAATGCAAATCACCGTCATATTGTCCAGTCAAAAACACAAAAAATGCCATGTACTGTGACTGTATGCAAAGCTTTATTTATTGTTGGCCTTGACTAACTCTATATTTTTCTATTATTTAGTCATGCGCTCATTCATTTCTATGTGACGAGGAAGGACAAGGTGATGGTGAGGATGATTGATGTGCTAGCTTTGGTTGGCACACTCTGTCTGCCAACCTGGCTCTTTGCATGGATTAATTCTCTATTCCACTGAGAGTGGCCTTTGATGCTCGCTGTGGACCTCTATACAGCTGGAGACATGAGCCCATCCGCATGCCCTCCAGGCCTGTCAGTGTGTATGAGTGTGTGCGTGTGTTAGAGATTGTGTGTGTGTGTGTGTGTGTGTGTGTGTGTGTGTAAAAGAGAGAAAAAGAGAGAGATAGAGAGAGGGGAGGAGATGGAGAATGAAAGAGAGAGATAGAAATAGAAGGGGGAGAGACAGACATCGGTCATGTTTGGTATGTGGGGAAATGGGAAAGCAAAAGAGAGAACACTACCGTGTGTTTGCAGCCTACTTGTGCATATCTTCACCTCCAATGCATGATTAAAACACATTAATTTGGTTTCATACCAGCTGGTTTCTCCCCAGGCCAAGGCAATTATGAATTATAAACAAGCTAAACTAAATCTTAACCACACTCAGAGAAGTAAACAAACAAACACACACACACACACACACACACACACACACACACACTCACAACATAAATGTGCAGCACAAAAACTGTGCCAAACGATGTTTGTGTTGGTGTATGTCCTGATTGGAAATTCCAGATGGTAGAACCAACCACATAGATTTTAATGACATCCTTTTCTCTCTGCTCCCTAGGCCTCATTCTTCCACACTCACCAAAGGCGAACTTAGCTTACAGATAATGGCCGACTGCAGATGTTTGCGGACGGTCAATCCTCTGTACTTTCCCATGTCGCCTGGCTTCGGTGGAATAGTTTGAAAATGCAGCAATAATGCAATCAACCGCTTTGGGTCGACGGGGACGAAGAACTTGGTGACTCACCCCTGACTCTCCTAATACTCAGAGCGTTCTAGAAACAGAGCCGTAGAGAGGTCTTATTTAAGTTATTTTTCACTTCTAATAAATTATTTTAAATGTGCTCCAGTATTCCCCTAATTGTTAGGTCTTATTAAATGCTTGTTTTTATGTAATGTCTTATTTTCAGCAGAGAGTAGCAAAGTAGAATACATGAAACAAATTTCTACAATAAATAAAGACAATATAAGAAATGTAAGTCTGATCTTACCGTACAACAGAAATCCCAAAACACGCAGAAAACCACGGGTGCATAGCCATGCACGCAAAGCAGCTAAATAGTTTGAAATCTAACAATGTTAAAAGAAGGTCCCCAAAAAATACAAGGTGAAGAAGAGTGGAGCCATGGTACGAACCTGCGAAACGCTTGATGAACCTAGCCGATCATTGAAAACACTATAGTTTTGAGACTATAATAATCTTTGAACCATGTACAAGAGTTATGGTCGCGGCTAGATAATGTAGGTGCGTGTGTGTGTGTGTGTAGGGGGGGGGTATGTAGAAGCAAGGTAACCTTGAGACGCTTGAGAGAGAGAGAGAGAGAGAGAGAGAGAGAGAGAGAGAGAGAGAGAGAGAGAGAGAGAGAGAGAGCACTGTGTTCAATGTGATGTTGACATTTCCTTTCATGACCCGGGGTTTGAACCAGCAGCTCCATGGGCCTGATGAGGAGTGACAGCCACAGAGAGAGGCCAGGGGCACTAACCTGTCACTCAGCCAAGACTAACCTGCTGTGCCACATCGCCTGCCTGCCTCCTCACCTCGCCGCACGTGTGTGTCTGTGTGCGTGTGAGCGGGCATGGGTGGGTGTGTGTTTTGCGCATGTCATCTGGAAGACCACGGAATGAAAAACCTCTGCTCGCTTTTTTTTATTATATGAGGGAAGTCATGGGCCAAGGGTCACATCTGTCATACAAATTTGTTAAGTGGGACTTAAAGGCCACTCAGCCTCACATGGTGCTGTTGTGTGATGTCGTAGAATGAGCCGACGCACAGACATGAAGCTTCGCTAATCGACACGGCTTGTGATAAACAGCCCTAGGTTGAATGTTCCGTGATGGAGGAATAGAGCTAACAAACAGTACTCCTTTCTCTCTCTCTCTCTCTCTCTCGCCTGTACTAATGCCCACCTGGATGTGGTTTGTTAGGGCTAATTCCTTTCATCTGCCAAGTCCTTAGCAGGCAATCAGGGAAGTACTGCCCTTCTTCCACTTGGCCCCACTGTGATGCAGGTCTGCCACAATATATATATATATATATATATATATATATATATATATATATATACACAGTGGGGCCAAAAAGTATTTAGTCAGCCACTGATTGTGCAAGTTCTCCTACTTAGAAAGATGAGAGAGGTCTGTCATTTTCATCATAGGTACACTTCAACTACGAGAGACAAAAATGAGAAAAAAAATCCAGGAAATCACATTGTAGGATTTTTAAAGAATTTATTTGTAAATGATGGTGGAAAATAAGTATTTGGTCAGCCACAAACAAGCAAGATTTCTGGCTCTCACAGACCTGTAACTTCTTCTTTAAGAAGCTCTTCTGTCCTCCACTCGTTACCTGTATTAATGGAACCTGTTTGACCTCGTCATCTGTATAAAAGACACCTGTCCACAGCCTCAAACAGTCAGACTCCAAACCCAACCATGGCCAAGACCAAAGAGCTGTCGAAGGACACCAGGAAGAAAATTGGAGACCTGCACCAGGCTGAGAAGAGTGAATCTGCAATAGGCAAGCAGGTTGGTGTGAATAGATCAACTGTGGGAGCAATTGTAAGAAAATGGAAGACATACAAGACCAGTGATAATCTCCCTCGATCTGGGGCCCCACGCAAGATCTCATCCCGTGGGGTCAAAATGATCATGAGATCGGTGAGCAAAAATCCCAGAACTACACGGAGGGACCTGATGAATGACCTGCAGAGAGCTGGGACCAAAGTAACAAAGGCTACCATCAGTAACACACTAGTGGCTCCGTAAAAAGCATTTCAAGGTCCTGGAATGGCCTAGCCAGTCTCCAGACCTCAACCCCATAGAACATTTGTGGAGGGAGTTGAAAGTCCGTGTTGCCCAGCGACAGCCCCAAAACATGACTGCCTAGAGGAGATCTGCATGGAGGAATGGGCCAAAATACCAGCTACAGTGTGTGCGAACCTGGTGAAGACTTACAGGAAACGTTTGACCTCTGTCATTGCCAACAAAGGTTATGTTACAAAGTATTGAGTTGAACTTTTGTTATTGACCAAATACTTATTTTCCACCATCATTTACAAATAAATTCTTTAAAAATCCTACAATGTGATTTCCTGGATTTTTTTCTCATTTTTGTCTTTCGCAGTTGAAGTGTACCTATGATGAAAATTACAGACCTCTCTCATCTTTCTAAGTAGGAGAACTTGCACAATCAGTGGCTGACTAAATACTTTTTGGCCCCACTGTATATATATATATATATATATATATTTATACATACATATATTATGTGTCGGGTAAGGAGCAGAAAAGCTCTTTGGCCTTTGTAGAGAAACCATATATGTGTCTCGCCGGGCATGTGTGAGCAGCACAGTGGGATCCAGACCAGGCATGTTTGTTGTACAATGTTTGTTTGCTTTTCCTGCAAGCCTCCTCTGCTCCCTCAGTTGGTTATTGTCCTCTTCAGTTCCTTGCTTCTGGCCACAGATTATTTGTGTTGTGACCAGCGGTGGTGATAGTTCATAGTGTGTGTGTGTATGTGTGTGTGGGTGTGCGGGTGTGTGTCTGCGTGTGTGTGTGGGGGGGTTTATGTATGTCTGTGCCTCTTTATTCCTTGGCCTTGGGTGAGCCTACTCATAACAACATGCAGGGGTTAGTGTTCATGCTGTGGGCACATTAATTACCCCAGTCCATCTGCACTGAGGGGAGAGGTAAAGACACAGTGAAATAAGATGGTTTGGGGTGTGTGTGATCTTCTGGGGGGGTGTTTCTCAAGGTATGCCAGGGATATTTCCCCAGAAGAAAAAGACAAGTGGACAGATCCTGATAGGGGAGAAGGCTCTGATATCGGGCTTATTTGAAGTGTTGATAGGCACGCAGCCATAAAAAGCTGAGTTAATAAACAATTTGGAGCTTTAAACCCGGGACATGATGAAAGTTTAATGATATCAGCACAAATTTGCCATCACATAATCTGCTCATTTAATCATTTTCTACTGTCAGCACAGCGCTGACGAAAAAACAAGACTAATCCAGCTGATTGAGAAAATTGCCTGGGAAAAGATTGGAAATATTTTGGGCAAATCGTTTGTACGTAATTTTTTGCCTTTTGAAGACCTTGTCTGCAACATTGTGTGCTGCTGTCATTAAAGCGACATGAAGACAGTGGTGGAAAAAGGCTGAGCTTACCAAGTGGCTACAGGTTGTCAGACCAGAGATTTCTACAGTAGACTGTACCTAACTACACACTACAACTTACTGTTAGTCAGTTATGCTTTTCCTGTTGCACATCATTTAATGATAAAATAAATACAAAAGATTAGGAAGGCAATGAGGGAGAATTTGATGTCTCAAAAGAATGGATGTAATCACTTAACTTTATCTAGGGTTGTGCGTTTGCCCCAACAGAGCCATATGGGGTTAGATCAGTTTAATTGGGGTGAGGATGTACCTCTGCAGCTATAATGCTGCTTCGTGTATAACTGGATTGGACAGAAGCAGTTGAGTTAATATGATGAAGCCACAAAGAGGCTTTGAAATAGCATTAGCAAACACTGCAGCACTGTATCTGGGAAATTACTATAAATCTGTCTACATTACTGCATGACATGCAGATGGTGAGGCGGGTAGCTAGAGGTTGAGTATTTGATGAGGTTTCACCTTTCCCTCTAAACTTCAGATTTGCTTTGAGTAATGTTTGTGACCCTGAGCCCATTGGATTCGTTGTCTTTTGCAGGTCAAAAGTTGGGCTTGGAGAAGAGTAAACCTATAAAACTTGCCAAGTAACAAACATGTAAAAGTGATGTTTTTCAATTGGTCACTTTCGCCATCTAGTGGACAATCATGGTCAAATTTCAATGTACAGCATAACTCCTTTCCATTCTATCCCAGAAAAACAAGCCCAGGATTAAAACCGAAAAATGTCTTTATTCTTTGGAAATGGTCTTTTGGGGAAATGCTTCTAGATCTGCAGTTGATGAGCTAGCTACAGTCTGTTCCACTGGGCTCCTGAGCGGTTATCCATGTGTATATTGATCAGCTGTCAGTGCCTGAAGGATGTTTGGGTGAACTCTCTTGGCTTTGTGTCCTTGCTTAACTCCTCAGGCTCCGTCTAGAAGAGGAGGACAGGCTGCTTGAAGTGAAGAGATGTTAGGAGGGGCAAGTCAAAGGGAGGGGAGATGAGCAGACACAGCAAATGAGAAAAATGCCCCTCCAGCTGTCTTCCCTCCCGTTGGCCCTTTGCTGGCATTCTCACCTCAGAGACACCAGACCTCCAAAGACCCTGTTAGATCTGCAAAAGTTTACTGGCCTCACCTCAGTGTACTCGGAAGAGACACAAAAATTCGTACTCACACACACACTCTCTCTGTCTTACTCAAACGTATCACAAAAACTGTTAGTCAATGTCAGCATGGTCAACATGGGTGTGCGTGCACACACACACACACACACACACACACACACACATACACATACACATACACACACACACACACACACACACACACATATACACACACACACACACAAGAACCACTTCCCTTCCAGACATCACAAAGAGGTTATTCCATTGATAGCACAGCCGTTGGAACGGTGCAGGTCATGCTGATTTTCACTTCCTGCCAGTTCACATCTCTGCATGTCAGATCCATGTAGATTTCTCTACAAAGGCCAAAGAGCATTTCTGCTCTTTACCCGACACATAATATGTGTATGTATAAATACACACATATATATATATATATATATATATATATATATATATATATATATATATATATATATATATATATATATATATATATATATATATATATATATATATATTGTGGCAGACCTGCGTCACAGTGGGGCCAAGTGGAAGAAGGGCAGTACTTCCCTGATTGCCTGCTAAGGACTTGGCAGATGAAAGGAATTAGCCCTAACAAACCACATCCAGGTGGGCATTAGTACAGGCGGCCCACATCTGACCAGAGAGAAGGTGCTTGGAATGAAAGGAGGAGGACGCCATGAAGGAGCGAAAGAGACCCAACCTACTGCCAAACTGTAACTGGATCTGTTTTGTGGCCTTTCCTCTCCTCTCCTCTCCTCTCCTCATCTTTCTCTCTCTTTCTCTCTCTTTCTCTCTCTCTTTCTCTCTCTCTCTCTCAATTCAGTTCAATTCAACAAGCATTATTGGCAGGATATACACAATAAATATTACCAAAGCATAGTATACAATAACAATCTAACTAAATAACAAAAATAGAGATGATAACTACATTAAACTTACAACATTTCTTAGTTGTATAATGTATTTCTATCATGTAATAAATAATAATAATAATACATAAAAAGAATAAAATAAATAATTATAGTATGTAATAAAACTGTAGGACATTAATAAAATGAAAAGGGGCCATTATGCTACTGGCTGTCACGATGGCTGTGGCAGGTTGTCACATATTTAGCGGCTAAAGTGGCACAATCCTTCTTTTCTCCTAAAAGGGGAAAAAAGTGTCTCTAATTTTGGTGTATTTCTCACACTGTAGGAGGAAGTGCAGCTCCAACTCTTCGCTGGAGCACAGTTGGCACAACCTTTCCTTGCTGGGCAGCCAGATCTGCCTTTGGCAACCTGTCTCAATAGATAGGTTGTGCTTGCTGAGTCTGTACATAGTCAAGGACTTTCTCAGTTTTTGATCTGGTACAGTGGTCAGATAGTCTGCCACTGTGTACTCTGTGTTTAGGGCCAAATAGCATTCAAGTTTGCTTTGACTTTGTGTGATATCTTTCCCATAGCCAATGTAATTTTCTTTTTGTTTAATTATGATTTTGTTGGGCCAGATTGTCTGAGGGCTGTCATGAGCGATTGAGGGATAGGCCTGTCAACTGAGCCTCAGGACCAGCTGGCTGAGGGGACTCTTCTCATCTTGGTACTTGAAGGCTTTGGGGTGGTAGGAGGGGTCATTGATTCTTAGGTGGTTGTAAAATTTGATGGCCCTTCTTTGGATGTTAATCAGTAGAGGGAATTGGCCAAGCTCTACATGCATTGTTTGGAGTTTTCCTTTGTAATTTAAGGATGTATTTACAAAATTCTGTGCACAATGTTTCAATTTGGTGTTTGTCCCACTTATAAAATTCCTGATTTGTAAGAGGACCCCACACCTCACTACCACACCTCTCTCTATTACTATCTCTTAATATTACTCCCAATTCCCATTCCCCAACATTCATAAATTATTTAGTTTCTCTGGCAATATACCTGTCCAGGAGTGTTTTATTCCAACCCTGTGACCCTTAAGACCTCGAATCCCCACAATATACTATATGCATACAATATAAAAGCATGACGTACATGATCAGGGACAAAGGCAAGTATTTTACTGTCACATACAATCCCTAAATATTCCTAATTCTCATAAGGATGATCAGCTATAGCCAGATGCAAGTCAGAGCCGAGTCTTCATCTGAGGGTCCAAAGAACCACAGCAGGGTGATCACATTTTTTTAAAGCAATTTTTACTGGTCTTTTCAAAATTTGTTGTCTAGGACCTGTAAACAACACTTATTTTTAGTTACATAAGTTTTCATTTAATGTTCAATTTTAATATAGGAATATTTTAAGGCATTTTTTATTCATTGTATACATGCAACCATTAATAACTTCAAGGTGTACTCAGAGCTATCTTTGACATGTTGGTGATGGGCGCCATCTTTAAATAGGTTGTTTTATTTGGGCAGTGTCAAAACCCCATTCTGGCTAGCAGTATTCATGTCGGGACATTTCGTCTTCAATAGGTCAAAGAACCCTGAGTTGAGAATTTAAGTGAGTGTTGTAATATTCCCGGTGACCAGCAGCAGGCAGCAGTTTGCAAGTTCAGGAGTTGTCCTTGGATTGCCCCCCTCCAGTGTATTCTCCATAGGCTCCCCATTAAAAAAAATGGAGCAGGCTTGCTCCTGACTGCACTCATTATCCACTGTAATTAATTCATTAAAACAACAAGCACAACACTACGAAAAGGCTTCTTCAACTCACTTCTACATGAGTTGTCAAGCCAAATGATATGAGACATGATTGAGACGGTAATCATTTATGTTGCAGAGAGCATCTGTGTATGTTTGTTTTCAACAGCCAGTTTGAGGGAAATCTGACCGATGTTTACATAGCCAATGCATGATGCCGCATTGCCGCCTTCAGCTCAAAACAACCCCCGACTTACGGGGGAATGAAAAGATGAGCTCCTTAAGGAGAGTGTCCCTAATGTATTGCCTTACCCTTGAAAACGTCCGCTGCAATTTGGACCGAGGGAGGGCTGGAAGGACTCGGAGACAAGGCTCTGTTGAAACTTAATTCCCCTTTTACTGAGAATGGGTGGTAGGACTGGACCTCTGGTGCTTAATATTTGCCTGACACCTGGGTCCGATAGCCCCGCAGGTTTCACTGTTTAGTTCCACTGACCCATAAGATCCCTACAGGGAGCACTGTGTGTTGTACACCAGACAACTGCTGAAAGAGAGAAGCTACAGGGTTAGTGAGTCTGATCCTAAATCCACCTGTGCAGCATGGCTATAAGGAGGTGATAAACTGATATTGTCCCAGACAGCTAGTGGCCAAAGATAGAATGAGAGAGAATACATATTCAGGGAGAAATCTGCAATTGGCGGTGTAAAAAGAGAGGCCATTCACTCTCACTGCCTATTCAGAGTTTAAAAAAATGCTGTCATGTGTTGGGTCACAGCGTTTACATGGTTAGATTGGGTGTGACAAATTCTAGCGGGTGTTGTTTCAATTAAAAGTCTGATAAAAAAAAACCTCAATAGTTAACGAGAGTATTAGCATGCAAACCCACCACCCCAAAAAATGTTATGAAAATAAAAACTGAAATCATTGGCACACTGTGTTCAGACATCGAGTATTGTATTGTTGACATCTCCACGACGAGAGCTGTGAATATCACGGAGCTCCGCTCACTCAGTCAGGCCCTGATCCACACGTAGGCTGTGATGAAAGAGGGTTGCCGTGGTGACTCTGTGACGTGGCCATCAATGGACAGGTAAACAGGGCTATTTTGAGGGGAGAGGAGCTGGAATCAGAACATGGATTATCTGGATTAACCCAATCAGGAGGGAGACAACCTCTCTGTACTCAGGGCAACAAGCTGTATTTTGTAATTGCCTACTTGTATCTATACAATGAACACTGTCTTTCTCTCTGTCTCTGTGTCTTTCTCTTTCTCAGTCTCCTTCTTCTATTTCTCATGCTTTGCCCTACGAAGGCGTGAACTTCTTCACAGTGGAATCCCACGGCCGTAATTCAAGGAATATCCATCACAATAGCTGGGAGGAATGTGTCGGTGGCCAAGTTCGAGAGAGGGAGACAAACCAAGGATCTCAGATGGGAGATGTGAAGCCCACTGTAAGTGGCAGTGAGTCACTGTAAAAGGCAGGTTCTCCAATAGCACCAGTACTGTCGCAACCCTGCCAATGGCCCAGGTTAGAACATCTTAAGTTTCAATTGGTTTTATGGGTTTTTTGACAAGCAATGAACATCTGTATATCATCTAAAGCATAAAATCTAAAAGGATAAATGCCTTAATAATGTGCAGGGCTCTGAACTCATACTTCCACCATGCATTTGTCTTTAATGACCTGACGATCAGGTGACCAGGGATCAGGGAAAATAAGTATTCTAACTGAAGCCTGCAATGGAAGCAGGCAGGTCAACCACATGCAGGTTTAAGCAGATCCAAAAATGCAGAAAAAGATGATCAGTACTACACTTCCCTCCTTTTTATATGGACTGCAATAGATGTGCCAACAGATGCACATGTTACACATAGAAATAGATACACAAAGATATCTGTGCCCACACGCAAACAAGCCACGCAAAGTCTGAAAAGGTCTTACAGCAAGAGACTTTGGCTGAAGATGGAGTTGTTCATCCTGCCTACATTATGCACACAATCATTGCATTGAAATATTCACTTGTGTAATTTGTTGAAACCACAAAGATCAGAGCACTCAATGTTGTTGTTCTTAGCACAAGACTTCATAAGGCATTTTAGTTCTTACTGTTTTGAGTGTATCTAAGTTTATTGCCGGTGACTTCACTAGCTTTTTTAATGACATAATAAAATATTGTGACACACTGATCATGTGCATGTCACACTAGTGACAATAAGGGGTTGTAGCTTCACTTTTTGAAGACATTACAGTGTTGTGACATTGAGCCTATGGATACAAGGATGAGATGAGAAAAATGGAGTCATGAATTCTGCTTATATTAGTCAACATGTGTACGAAAGCAAGTAGAACTCCCATAAACCAGATAAAAATGAAGATATGATGCAGAAAATAAAATAAAAAAGGAGAAAATATAAGGACTATGAATTAAAAATTCTAGAAGCAATTCTTCCGTCATTGTCAATTCAAACAATAGCCATATCTGACTGCAACTCGTGAGTGAGGCTCTCTTTTGTTATTGATGTCGCTGGGCTTGTGCCCTGCTGATGCTTACGTCACCTGACGCACACAGTTAGAGGGCCGCCTCTAGCTCCGTCTGCAAACAAGTCAGTGCTGTGTGCGCTGAGCCCTGCACCGCTTCAATCGTTTTCTGCTCGACTTTTCTCTGCGCTCCCCTCTCCTTCACTCCTTTTAATTCACTAGTTCATGTGGTAGCATTCGGCTATCAAGGAGACGTGGGGAGCGTGGCTCTTCACTTTTTCGTGATAGAAATGAGGTATGGCGGAGGGAACATTAAAAAGAAAACAACAGCCAAAGCATATTAAGTCAGAGCAAGCGACTGGAACAAGCAAAGACTTGCTCTGAAAAATGGGAAGAACTGCTACCTATGGAATATGATCGCAACATCTGAGCTCTTTGTAAAGTCTCACTCCGCGCAATTATATCTCTTCTTAGGCCTATTGGCATATGTCAAGGACAGTTGATCAGACAGCTATTTTCCGTCGCTGTCATTTACTTTTATTAACTGTCATTTGGGTCATCTTGATGGGATCTTAAAAACGCTGAATACCAACTTTTGGTATTTTGTTTATAAACGTTATCCAGGGAGTCCTTTACTGTTTCATGGCTAAATCTGGCACACTCTCCCACCGCGCCGCTTGAGCCCTTTAATCATTTAAAGTAAATCTGTGGAAGTGTTCGGCACAGACTACAGACATGGGGGCAAAGCAGAGCAGCCCCGCGGCCAATGGACGAACCAGAGCTTATTCTGGCTCGGATCTCCCCTCGAGCACTTCAGCCAGCAATGGCAACGGTAGGACTGCACCTCTGAGATACCATGCTTACAGTGGACCCTCACACGGGGCTTCAGGCACCACGTCCACCTCTACTCAACATATTGGACCCAGGACGAGATCAGTGGGGGGCAATTCAGGGGGGTCTGGAACGAGACCCCAGTCTGGTATCAACATCCCCAACAGCAGCGGGGCCTACAGCTCACAGGAGTCAGGGAGCAGCACACCTGAGGAATCGGCAGAGAGGGAAAGGTCAAGCGGAGGTCACGGGGGTCCTCGCTTGTTAATAGGATCATTACCAGCTCATCTCTCGCCTCATCTCTTTGGAGGTAAGAGACCTGTAACAGGTTACGTCTGAACTTAAACTCACCATTGTATATGATTATTAAGATAACGATTGCCTTTTATCATCAAGTCTATTTATTGTATGTTTGAGCTGCCACAGGTTCCCAAGACAGTGTCTTGAGAATTTGAGTGGTTATGTGTCTGGTTTATTTTTTTGTCATGGTACAATCACCAAACATCCCCTCCTTGTGCAACCTGTTGTAATAAAAACAATTATTGAAGCCATGCATTACATCTTCAAATCACGCTTTAAAAAGATGATAGCATAGTTCAAATATGTTAACAATGTTTTTCAAGCTCTTTATAAATCTTGTCCAGTATGACTGATAGAAATGGTCTTCAATGAATCCATTGAATTTAATTGTACAACCATTTGCCTTTGTCATAATCATCCTCAAATGTATGTATTATGTATGGTCTACTTTCATTGTTTGTGCTTTGTGAACTGAAGTAATATCACCGGTGAAAGAGACACTGTTAGATGGTAACTGTTTCCTCATGTCAGCATGGCCATAACTAATAGGGTCCCATGCCTAACTGCCACCCAAGAAGACATGGGCCTTTGACCTTGGCAGGGTTAAAACTATTACCCATCTCTGCCTGGAGCCAACAGACATGAAGCAGACTATGCGCGGCGGTAAACCGTGTCTGTGTTTACCGATCAAAGTCCAAACAACAGGGTGTGAATGTTGTTACAAGGGCGTGTGTGATGCAATATCAAGGCCTCAACTCCCCTCAGACATAGTGGGGGTTACAGAGGGTGCATAGAAATCAATGGTAGTAGTTTTTTTTTACATTATGCTAATTAGCAATAAGGACGGGAATGAAGCCAGTCGTTTGTTTCCTGTGTCAGTGAGTTGGTGTGACCGACTAGCCTAGATTTGACAGTGGCACTGCACTGTCTGTAGAGCTCTTTCTATTTGCCTGGCTCCCTGTAGGCGTAAAGCTGTAGGATTAGTTTTGTCTAGGAATTCAGCAGATTAGGTCCAGAAACTACCCGAAGATTGTGGTGCTTACTGAGCCACTAAATATGTAGAAACGCCCTGAAAGATCATTTGCGATGACTTTTTTGAGAGATATATATTACATTCAGATGTTTTACTGTCCAACAGAATAGTGAAATAAGAGAAAATGACTATTTGATAAGAGTACATTGCAGTCATAGCAGATGCTTTTTTCCGCAGCGACTTACAAAATAGTGCTTTCAACATGAGAAGATAACAAATAAAACACAAATCAGACAGATTTATAAGTGCGTCCCTAAGCCTAATCTCCCAGATTGAGAGATTGACGCAAGCTCAAAGAGAGATTCAAATAAAGCTTCATATAAATCAATGAATAGTAGGATATCAAGTGCAAAGAGAGATTCAAATAAAGGTTCATATAAATCAAAGAATAGTAGGATATCAAGTGCAAATGCAGCAGGTACAACCGCTACATGCTACATTTAAGAGCCGAAGGTTGGTCTGAAAAAAGTGTGTTTTAAGTTGCTACGGAAGGTGGATAGAGACTTTGCGGTCCTAATGTTAGTGGGGAGGTCATTCCACCACTGGGCGACCAGGATTAAGAAGCGTCATGACCAGTGTGCCAGGTTGCCCTGTCCAAGGACAGGAGTGAGGGGGCAACGAGGCGACACACGTGAGCAGAGCAAAATGGTCGGGACGGGTAATTGGGTCTGACAATCGGCTGTGGTTAGGAGGGTGCCGTTCCGGTCATAGCCCAATAGGCTAGGACAAGTGACTTGAATTTGGTGTGTTCTGCTATCAGTGGGTAGAGCAGAGGATTGGTGCGAGTGAACTTGGGGAGGTCTGCGACCAGGCTTGCTGCTGAGCTGGAGATGAGCTGAAGGGCTTTGATGGTGCATGCAGTCAATCCTGCCAAATGCGAAGTTGCAGTACTCCAGACGTGACATGACAAGGGCCTAGCAAGGGCATGACAAGGGCCAACATTAATTGACAAACAGTCTTTTTTTTCACTGTGCAATGTTCTCAGTCTTTCAAATGGTTGTCATCCCAACAAAGAACCAAGATGATGTGAGTCACCTCTTCACCCAGTTAAACTGTTCAATCAGGGACTGATAGATCTTATTTCTCTCGGCTCCCCAATGCCTCATCTTGTATGCTTACTGGGGTCACCTTTGAATTGAACTCGCACAGGATTTGTCGTCCTCTCCGGTTGTGATAAACTTACCTCTCCTGACAGTCTTCCAAGGCAATGGTGGAAGTGAAAAAATATATAAATATGTTTCTAAACATGCAACTTCTCCCGGGAAGGTATGACCTAATCTTTGGGCCCACATGTACTGCTAAGACTGGAAACCTGTGATGAGATTGTGAAGTTGTGACGGCCTCTCCTATGGAATTTCCCTGGAAGCTATTGTGTTCCCTGTTGCATGTGATGACAGGCCAGCCTGCACCTTCTGCCCATACCATGTTAATTGGGAGGGGCGTGTAAACTCCACTGGCTTGTAAATCTCCACAGAATTTAGATTGTCTGTTGGAGAAAGCCAAGGGGGGATATTCATAGTAGGCCTCGCCATGCATTGGAGATACGTGCTCCAAGTATAACTCAGTAAACTAGCATGGATTGAGGCATTCATTGTTGATTGAGGTTTGTTTGGTTGCACACACACACATACGGTATATGTGGATGTGTGTGTATATGTATGTATGTATGTATATATATATATATATATATATATATATATATATATATATATATATATATATATATATATATATATATATATATATATATATATATATATATATATATATATATATATATATATATATACATATATATATACATATACATATATATACAGTGGGGCAAAAAAGTATTTAGTCAGCCACTGATTGTGCAAATTCTCCTACTTAGAAAGATGAGAGAGGTCTGTAATTTTCATCATAGGTACACTTCAACTGAGAGACAAAAATCCTGTCGAGCTGTCGAAGGACACCAGGAAGAAAATTGTAGACCTGCACCAGGCTGAGAAGAGTGAATCTGCAATAGGCAAGCAGGTTGGTGTGAATAGATCAACTGTGGGAGCAATTGTAAGAAAATGGAAGACATACAAGACCATTGGTAATCTCCCTCGACCTGGGGCCCCACGCAAGATCTCATCCCGTGGGGTCAAAATGATCATGAGAACGGTGAGCAAAAATCCCAGAACTACACGGAGGGACCTGATGAATGACCTGCAGAGAGCTGGGACCAAAGTAACAAAGGCTACCATCAGTAACACACTACGCCGAGAGGGACTCAAATCCTGCAGTGCCAGGCGTGTCCCCCTGCTGAAGCCAGTACATGTCCAGGCCCGTCTGAAGTTTGCCAGAGAGCATATGGATGATCCAGAAGAGGACTGGGAGAATATCATGTGGTCAGATGAAACCAAAATAGAACTTTTTGGTAAAAACTCAACTCGTCGTGTTTGGAGGAAGAAGAATGCTGAGTTGCATCCCAAGAACACCATACCTACTGTGAAGCATGGGGGTGGAAACATCATGCTTTGGGGCTGTTTTACTGCAAAGGGGACAGGACGACTGATCCGTGTTAAGGGAAGAATGAACGGGGCCATGTATCGTGAGATTTTAAGCCAAACCTCCTTCCATCAGTGAGAGCATTGAAGATGGAACGTGGCTGGGTCTTCCAGCATGACAATGATCCCAAACACACCGCTCGGGCAACGAAGGAGTGGCTCCGTAAAAAGCATTTCAAGGTCCTGGAGTGGCCTAGCCAGTCTCCAGACCTCAACCCCATAGAACATTTGTGGAGGGAGTTGAAAGTCCGTGTTGCCCAGCGACAGCCCCAAAACATGACTGCTCTAGAGGAGATCTGCATGGAGGAATGGGCCAAAATACCAGCTACAGTGTGTGCAAACCTGGTGAAGACTTACAGGAAACGTTTGACTTCTGTCATTGCCAACAAAGGTTATGTTACAAAGTATTGAGTTGAACTTTTGTTATTGACCAAATACTTATTTTCCACCATCATTTACAAATAAATTCTTTAAAAATCCTACAATGTGATTTCCTGGATTTTTTTCTCATTTTTGTCTCTCGCAGTTGAAGTGTACCTATGATGAAAATTACAGACCTCTCTCATCTTTCTAAGTAGGAGAACTTGCACAATCAGTGGCTGACTAAATACTTTTTGGCCCCACTGTATATATATTTATATACACACACATACAGTACTGTGCAAAGGTTTTAGGCAGAAAAAATTGCCCCACTGTATATATATATATATATATATATATATATATATATATATATATATTTATACATACATATATTATGTGTCGGGTAAGGAGCAGAAATGCTCTTTGGCCTTTGTAGAGAAACCATATATGTGTCTCGCCGGGCATGTGTGAGCAGCACAGTGGGATCCAGACCAGGCATGTTTGTTGTACAATGTTTGTTTGCTTTTCCTGCAAGCCTCCTCTGCTCCCTCAGTTGGTTATTGTCCTCTTCAGTTCCTTGCTTCTGGCCATTTTTGTCTCTCATAGTTGAAGTGTACCTATGATGAAAATTACAGACCTCTCATCTTTCTAAGTAGGAGAGCTTGCACAATCAGTGGCTGACTAAATACTTTTTGGCCCCACTTTATATATATTTATATACACACACATACAGTACTGTGCAAAGGTTTTAGGCAGAAAAAATGCTGGCAAAGAGCAAAGCAAAGAGTGGTCACAGCAAATATTGATTTGATTTAGATTGTTCAATTGTTCATTCACTTTTCATTTAGTTTATTGATAAAAACGAACTATTAACACTTACATTTTTTAAAGCATTCTTACTTTACAAACCTTCCTAAAACCCTTGCAGAGAGAGAGAGAGAGAGAGAGAGAGAGAGAGAGAGATGGGGGAACAGGGGAGAGAGAGAACACTCAATTTATACGAACACATGTACAGTATTTTTTTCAAGAAAGGAATCGCTGTCCTCAGAGGATAGTGAATGCTTAATTGATAC
This sequence comes from Aplochiton taeniatus, assembly GCA_017639675.1. Classification (NCBI taxonomy): domain Eukaryota; kingdom Metazoa; phylum Chordata; class Actinopteri; order Galaxiiformes; family Galaxiidae; genus Aplochiton; species Aplochiton taeniatus. The sequence goes on from CM030178.1 coordinate 11,068,744, forward strand.
AAAAATATTAAAGTGTGAAGATCAGAAAGGTCCTTTATGTGATGTTTTGTAAGCGAATCAAGTCAATACATTGAGTGGCCATTACGTTCCTCAGTCTGTCCATATGACAATAGTTAGTAAATGTGTGTTGATAGAACCAAGCCTGTGCACCTAGAGCGTGTTTTGTTCTCCGGTGTGTTATCATCAGAATGTCTTGTGAACAGAATCATGTCTCTTTATGCCAGCCATCTAATATCCTTCTAGAAGCTATGGAAATTGGTGCTTTGCTATGGCACCCTGCCGTGTTCACTAGATAGTACATTGTCCTTGGAGGGGAAAAGGTAGTGTAAACCAACACATGTTGCCAAACGGCCTTTTGAGGACAAGGTTTGTTTAGATTGATTAGCAAGACATGGTCGTAAACTTTTCTCTGAAATATTTGATCTAATTGTTTGGTTTTTATGCCTTGCATATTGGGTGTAATAAAGGTACATTTAATGAGCTTTTTTCTTGTTGTGCCACTGAGCTGTGTTGAGTAGTGCTCAAAATTAACCAATTCTTCTACTGCCTCTATACTGATAAATGTTAATACGTAACTATTAAATGAAACACTACAAAGTGGAGAAAAACATACTGCATGCATGACATACTTAGAAGAATAATTATGTCTCTATAAACAGGCAGTTTCGAAAAGGAGCTTATATCAAAATAGAATATATAAATACTTTCCACTTCACCTATCTATTTCCAAATATGACAAGAGGTCTGATTACAGGAAATGTGTTTACTGAAAACAATAGCAGTCATTACTCAGAAACAGTCAACTTCCTTCTTGTTCTCCTCTGTACCTCTTGAAAAAAAAGAAAGAAGAAAAACAGTGCGTGCAACTGAAAGACTTGTGCTGTTGTCACGGACAACCAATGTGGGCTGAGTGCGGCAGTTGGTGTCATGTGTCACCTAAACCTCTCCGAATCACACCTGCCCCCACAGAGTCGTTAGTGGGTTCTAAACAGGCGTACAGGCCTGATGTGAGGCAGGAGTCTACCTGCAGCTTTATCCAACACTGGGTGCACCAAACCAGAATGGGATAGCTTTGTTCTTTAACACTTCTTCTTCTTTTTTTAAAATCTGCTTGCATTTGAACATTGTGTCCATGTTGGCTTCCTCACTGGGATGTCCCTGAGTGATCAGGTTTTACACAAAAGCTTTGGGAGACTCAGCGGGCTGTAGTTTCTGGGCCTGTGTCAGTGAAGTTCAGCTCAGGCGACCCGCAGCACCACAGTTTTTGTGATGACTGTTGTTTGGAGATAGAACTGCCCATGCAGTTCATAATTTGACTTTTTCACTACGGGAGCAATGGGAGTGTGTGTTTTCCTTCGTCTACTGTTTAAAGGCAGAGGCAGAGCTAATCTGATGCACAATTGGAAATGGGAGTCGATGGCTTTGCTCTCTCCCTGCAAGAGCATTTAGAGATATCACTGTTATCATTCACAGGCCACGCTGTCATTGATCCATTCTGTCAGCAGGCAGAGATCAATCACACAGGAGGCAGTTTAAATGTTTACCGAGACTAAACTTTTTAAACTACTACCCAAGGTACAATACAATAAGCTGGAGTCTTCCCTGTGTAGAACTGTTATTAGGGGGCTAAGGAAGTGAATTTAGCTTCTCTTATAGTAGCTTACCACCTCATACAAGCCTATATATTTATTTTATCTCATTCTCTGGCTATATAGTTTGAATTCCTTGTTCAGTAAGCCAGCATGAGGCTGGTATCAGGAGGCACATTTGTGCATCATGGATAGTTTGGGTTTTGTAATGGCCTGACCTACGCCAGCAGGCAGGGAGCCCTCAGCCCTGGCCCCAAATCCTCCCCTGTCAGCCGGCGTAGCTTGGCATAGCCACACAGGCGATGTAGTGGCTTGACCTGGCCTTTTTCGCTCTCTGCTCTCCACTTCCTCCAGCCTGTCTCAAGGTGCTGAGGAGTACAGTGCCCCGGCATGGTCCAGATGAAAGGTGGGATTAGGGGAGTGCCAGCGAGGGACAGCGAGCCCTATGAATTTTGTTGGTTCTTTTTTGGTGGAAGGCTTTTTGTTTGCTGTTTATAACTTAAGGCTGTTGCTCTGGTTATAAGCTCTGTTTTTTTCCCTAGAGAATGCGGCATAGGTTTTATGGCATATGTTTTTAGGCAACACTGTGTACAAGCCCTCTCAGGACTCAGTAAGCAGCTGGAACATTGCATCTATGATCCCCACTCTCCTTTCTGTCATCTCTTACTCTACCCACTAAGCATTGTTAACATACCTTTAAACTATGTTTAGAAAAGGGCTGTACAAGTAAAAGTTTGCTACTGTTAATATAAGTATTATTATTTGATCATAACATATTTGGTCATCCATGTAACCCTTGGGAGACCCTCTCGTATGAGCAGTCCACGTGTCCTTTCCTGCTGACAGCCATGCATTGCATCCTTAAAAACTCACTCTGTGGGAACATTTAGAGATAAACAGGTTAAAAGTGACGGTTGAATGGAGGAGTGAGGAGACGGATAGACTGAAAGAGAAAAAGGCAAAAAGATGAACCGATGAGCACAGAAGAAAGAAAGAAGAGAGATGGCCTGGTTAGGAATCCTATGGAACTGCAGCCAAGCAGAGCTAAGAGTAAACAGATTTAAAAAATCAAGTGCGGTCGGGATGGTACGTATTTATTACGAACTGAATCCATCACGGTTTCTCTTGTATAAATGTCAATGCTGAATTACAGAAAGCTTGTTTGCTGAGAGACTACTGAGTGTGGTCTGCCAGTGAAGCAACAGCATCCTGCGCTGGCTATTTTGTCCGGTGCAAAATAGTTTGAATTGGACAGCTAAATTCAGATCAAGGACAAAGTTCCAACGTGGAGCCCTGCTCGCAATCTACCATGTCGTCAGCATAAAGTGACACTGACCGGCCTAAACTAGTCTGCTGATCTTCCAGCGCACTTTGTTTTGCATGTAGGCTCACCTCCACAATTCCTTGTTGTCATTAATTGAGTCGTGCTCGGTTGTGGACGGGGGGGATTTCCTCTGGTCTGAGATCAAAGTCCAGCACCTTTATTTAGATTGACTGTATCCTTAACGGGTTCACGGCAGCTCATGTGATTCACACGGTGACTTGCTGACTGACTGAGAGAGGCAGAAAGCTGCTGTGTTCCTCTGGCCTGTGTGAACTTTTGACTTCTCTTCAGTCCACTTTGGATCGATGTTGGCGTGCTGAGGCCCCCCCCCCCCCGCCCCCCTTCCCCCAACACACATCTCGCTCTTTTCTCTCTTACAGCCTCCCTCCAACGTTTGAGTTCTTGATATTTTCTGACTGGCTGCGGATGTGAATTAATGTTGGCCGGCTTCTCGTCTTGGCTCTTGCACAGCCCAGTTTTCCACTCTGCTCTGCCTGGGGAATAGGTGTACGATTGACAAGGGCCAAAGACATAGAGTGGGTGTAAGGGAGTGGCAGATGGAGAGCATGGCACAGGGGTTAATCAAGACAGAGAAGTATTGAAAAAATGGAGGAAGGAAATATATATTAATTGAGAAATGTTCATAGTATGTATGCTTTGTACGTATCACATAAGACAGGGAGACATGCTTAGACTGATGCCATGGATGATGTGAGGTGATCCAGGGAGGGGATCACTGTTTTCCATCCATAGCCAACGGCACTACACAGAGCAATGCGGGAATCAATCCCACTAAACATGGTGACGGCTCCTCTGTAGAGGTCCCTGTCACGCTGTCTGGAGACCGCACTCTCCGTCATTAAGATGGAAATTCCCCATTTACTGATACGTATGTCCATACACACTCACCTTGACAGTGCACAAGTGCACAAGCACAGAAACACAGACACACAGACACACACCTGCCCATTGTGATTCATTAGCCAGTGACCCATGGGAGCTGTGTGGAGAGTTAGTCCGGACGTGACATAGAGGGGTGTCTAATTATTAACCCCACTGGTTAGGTTTCCCCGCTCCATAATGCTGAGACACACTAACGCACACACACACACACACACACACACACACACACACACACACACACACACACACACACACACACACACACACACACACACACACAAACACTGGTCAGACTGTCTGGCTATCTGCTGGCTATCCACTTGCCTCTGTGAGTAGCAGCTGGCCTTCTCCTCTCCTCCCAGAGGCCTGACACATATCACACATATGGGCCGCCACTCCTATTTACCTGAGTTGTCAACGTGCCGGCTCCTCTAATTGCATGACCATCACCGGCATGTCACCATCTGCACCTGTAAAACTGTCACTCCACCTTTCTTTAAAGAGATGCTGCATTTTATTGCGTGCCGCGTGCCTGGTGGCGGAAACCTCTCTAGGAAGTCCGTTGCCGCTTCCAGACTGCCATGCCGAAACCAGATTTGGAGGTTTCAGTGTGCTCTGGCAGTCTAACATCCGAGAGCAAGAGAGAGCTAGAGAGAGAGCGAGAGAGAGAGATATGACTGGCAGTAAACTACTTTTTACACAGACTAGAGCGTGGCGAGGCCGTTAAATGTCAAGAGGCGCCACCTGTTCCCTCGCCTGGCTCAGTCAGTCAACACTAAATGTAAATGCCTTCTTCTTTCTCCCTCTCCCTCCCTTTGTTTCTATTTGTGTGTGTCTCCCTCTTTCTCCCTGTGCCTCTATCAGCTTGATAAAAACGTTCATGTTCAAAACGTCCTCGCTTATAGAAATGTAGAAAGTTGATTTTTTTTAAGTTCAGAGTATTCCAACAACTGAATATCACATTTTATTTCTCCGTTTATTCTATTCAAGCACCTTGGTTCAAGTTTGCAACAGCAGTCTTATTTTTTATTTTACAATATTAATGTTAACACGACATATGTATACTGTAAACACATTGGCTTGTCCGCTTATAGTACATGCTTGCCTACATTAAACACTTACATTACAGAGGGAGGAGGGGGGAGTGTGTTCTGCAGTTATCTGTATGCTTTCTTCCTGAACGTCCTGTGTGGCCTTTCACGCAAACACACACACAGGGCACACACTAGGTGCACAGTCAGTCCACCAGTGGGGTTTGTTTTCCGACCCGAACAGTCCACAGGTGAACGAGGACGGGGGAGGAAGGGGGAGAAGGTGCTTTGGTCTCTGCGGCTAGCATGTGGGTGCTAAGTGCAACGTGTGCTCACAGTGTGCCATATGTTGCTGTCACCGCACTATGTGTGCTCTGCTAACACGGTTGCCTCGTTACATCTGCATCTATTAGCGCAAACCACTCTACTACTCTTTGGCCTAGAAAAACTCATCAGCAATTATATTTCCCCACGACTGGCTTATTTTATTCCCCACTAATTTTTCACAACGCCAAAGGGCCATGTCAGGAGAGAACTAACTGTTTCGTGTTTCATGGATGCTAGATATTATGTTCTGCCTGGGTGTGAGAGAGTTGTAGACAATGCCAGTAGAGCACGAAGTATGGTTGTCAAGGCCAGGTCACTGCTCCGCGAAGGGAGCCAGAGGAACCATGGTTTCAGATACGGCGACAGGATTTACATGAGAGGGAGAGAGGGAGGGAAGTGTGTCCGTGTCAGACTAAGACCCGGTGACAGATTGGAACATGGACGCTTCAATGGTTTGCCAGAATGGCTGGCTGACTTACAGACTGGCAGGTCAACTGGCTAGCTGGCTAGCTGACTGGCCGGCTGAGTGAATGCATGCAGAGTGACGTGACTCTCCAATTGCTGCCTCAGCAGGTTAAACTCCATCTCTTAATGGACAAGCACCCTGGCTCCCATGCACACCACAATGAAATGACTTAAACTGAAGCAGTGGAAACACTCCACTGTTTGAGAAGGCTTCTGAAAGGGCCTTCTGTCACATCTTAAACAGAAGTCTTAAACACACACACACACAGACACACAAACTGAAGTTCAGTTGGCTGATAAGGCAAGCCTTGTAAAGCATCCGATGGAACCTCATGATAGTGTGTGTGTGGGGGTGGGATTTGGCTTGCGGTGAGTGTCTCAACACTTGTGTGTGTTCAACCAGCCATTACATTTTTATCCAGTTCACCTAGCTTCCTTCTTCTCAGTAATATGAGCCTATAAAATGCGATGGTCTAAAGATAAGAAGAAGGAAGCATAGCGCTGAAATACTGCATTGTCCAACAAAGACGAGGTTTGATGCAGTATGACACCAATAGACCCATTAGAATGGCTCAGCTGTTTTGCAGCCTCTTCTCTTTTGTGATCATCTAAGTAGGTGCCCTTATTTCTGGCCCACCTAAACCTACGATGACTGGCCTGGCTGGGTTGATGATGGCATCAAATACTCCCTAAGATTGCCACTGTGACTGAACCTACAACATAGTCAAGTGCAGTCAGCGTTATAGTAGTTGATTAACATTTGCACACAAAGCCTGTACCCATGATGACGGTTCAATATCGACTGGAAGTCTAATGGGCCAAAGCTGGCCTGTCCATCAAGTAAAGAGCTCACAGGAAAAAACGGGAGGGGAAGTCAGCTGATGAGCACTGTGGGAGAGAATTATAATTAACTTATTTACTTGATACCCTTTGAATTGATAAGGAAAAAGCAAACCTACTTCCTCTAAAGCATCCTCCATCTCTCGGGTAAACAGAACAAATAATAGGCCTTCTTCTGGCTCCAAAGTAGATTATGTTCTTAAGGAGGAAGTTAGACTTGTGACGGAATCTGGTCATCACCTTCCCTTTGCCTGTGCCAAATTAGAGCAGTGCTTTTCCTGTTTGTCGCTCTGACTTCACCTGTAACAGACAGACAATTTCTTAAGACCAGCTGCCAATAAACAATTCTAAAGGGAATGATTTGATTTTTGTGATCACTCTTCACAATTTTAACTGTAACGTTTGGGGTGGTACTTTGTGGACTGTGTGTGTGTGTGTGTGTGTGTGTGTGCATGTGCATGCGCACACATGCAAAGACCTATATTGTCTAACTATTGTTTGTCTTTTCAACACTGCATTTTTCCCGCTTACTTGGAAACTTATTTAGAAGTATTTTTACATTACATTACATTACAGTAATTTAGCAGAGACCTTTATCTAAAGTGACTTACAAATAGTGCTTTCAACATGAGAAGATAAAAAAACACAACTCAGGTAGGTAAATAAGTGCATCCCTAACCCAGTCGCCTAGAAAAGAGCGATGCATGTGCCACATGAAATGCCAGGACACAAATCAAGTGCAGCACCAACCTAATCGTCGACCAAGAGAAATTCAATAGCTTCAATTAAAGATGAGTAAAAAAAAGGAGTATGCAAAGTAGCGGAATGTGGGCCGAGACTTTGCGGCCCATAATGTAAGTGAGGAGGTTGTTCCACCAATGGGGGACCAGGACAGAGAAAAGCTGTGACCGGGGTAACAGACAGCTCTTTCCAAGGAGTGACAGGGGGCAAAAAGACACATGGTAGCAGAGCGCAATGGTCGGGACGGGGTATAAGGTCTGAGCATTGACTGTAGATAGGAAGGTATAGTGCTGGTCATAGCCAAATAGGCTAGGACAAGTGACTTGACCTTGATCCATTTCGCTACCCGTCGATAGAGCAACCTGCTGGCTAGGGGGGGCATTTGTTTCACTATGTTGCTCTCGTCTGCTCAGCATTCTGTTCACACACCCCCACCCCCCCCCCCCCCCCCCCCCCCCCGACATGTTTTATGAAATCTGTGTCCCTGTAGACACGCCAGTCACTAGCTATCAATCCCAGTAATCAATAGTCCCATCTTCCACCCTCGCCTGTGATAAAAATACACCTCCGCTCCATCCTGTGGACCAAAGCATTAATATGACTCATCCCAGGTATTTACCAGTCTGGCCTGCAGGGGAGAAGATGGGCATGGTCAATTGTGATTTGCTGGCAGTCACTATACAAACAGATATTTTGAAGTTTGTCTTGGCAGGCAACTGGCAGAGGAAGATCATGGGTCGGAGAAATTCATATTTTTTTATTAGACCTTGCTGCCACAGGGTTGGCGGAGTGCATGAATAGAGTGCTTTAGGTGTTGTTTTCTCCCATAAGACCATGTCCGTGAAATTTATTTTTAAATAAAGTCTATTTTTTGTACCCCTCTTTGACTTTGCATAAGGCATCAGCAGTACTTTCTCTATTAGACTATGCACCAGTTTTACTGGACACCTTACCTTGTCTGTCTTTCACCTCGCCCACAACACCCCCACACACACACACACAGGAAGGAAGGCAGGCTTGGACATGCAGACAGGCTATGTTAAAGCCAAATAGACCAAATATCTTGTATCAAGCCAATATATCTAATATTTCTTAATATAGGATAAATGATATGCCAAACAATTGTGAATGTTGTATAATTCTCTTATTTCAAGACACTTTTTTTTTCTTGTTCTATTGACAGATCATTTAGCTTGTTTATGTGCGTTTATTTCTTAAATTCCATACGTTACTGCATTTTTTTTTTTGAGCGTATTGACTTATCCATTTTGGGGTGAGAGACGGGCTCGTCCGTCTCAAGGAAACGACCCTTCTTCTCAGTCCGCTGAAATGTTGTCATAGGAATTATCGTACATGCACAGCAGAGCCGCTCTATAAGTCTGTTTACATACCAGTCCAGGCTCAGATTCTTAGCCTCTGTGTTTCCTATCAAAACAAAACTGCTTTAAAATAGATTGTTTCAAAGATATTACGAGAAGTGCTGTGGCCTTCAGGGAATATGGTGGGGAGCTCCGAGCATTCTGCGTTTTCCCAAACCACAAACAGGACTGAGGAGGACACACAGACATGTACTCTCAACCGGAAATGACAATGTCATGTCTACACACTTCTCCCTGACATCATGCCTGGGCGTGGGAACAGCTCCTGGGCTCTGCACCCAGTCACTATAGTTACCTATGAGGTCTAATCATTTGTACCAACATAAACCACAGAAGCACATGCCACGCAGTCGAACTATACAGTAGCTGTTAGAACGGTTTCTGGATGTTTTTTGTCAAACGGGAGAACATTCGACCCTCCTTGTGCCTTCCACGGATGAGTTGTGTTTTCTTTTCTCTCTCGGTGCCTTGGGACTTTTCCTGCGTGAACAGGAGAGTGTTGAAAAAGTGAGGGATGCAAGGAAGTCACATGTGATCCACAGCAAACTCAGCAGCCCTATGTAAACTTGTGTAATGTCTCAGGTTCTTGGGGCTGAGGGTCAATAGGCTCTAACCTTTCATGGGAATGTTTACATTTAGCCTCTAAACATGCTGAGAAGATTATTTCAATGAAGAACCACTGGCACCAGACAAAACACTGTCACCTATGGCTTAAAATACATGTTTCGATTGTTAGCCGTAAGTTTCAATGCCTACCAAACATGTCTAAGTACATTATGAAACAAATGCATTCCTGATGTATTTGTAGTCCAAATCAAGATTTTGTCCCCTCTACTGAGTTTGATCATATTTGCACATATAAGCCAGACACACGGTTTCCAATCAACCGCACTTGTGGTTAAAATAGTTGAACATGGCTGCAAAACTGTGGTGGGATGCTCTTCTGCTATTTATTCCTAGAAGTCCTGTCAGAGGCTAGAGAGGAAAATGTAATTAACAGGCATGGGAGGAAGTGTAATTCACAATACGACTCTTCAGCAATCTAAGATTTTTCATCTGTAAATCATCTCTTCACGACTATGATATGTGTCGCCCACCTTCCTGGAGGAAAGTAATTTTGCCAGGGTCGAGAGGTTTGAAAGGCATATTTACAGCATCGGAGCTCGCTGTAAATTTCACTGGCACATGACATCGTTTTGATTCCTTATGTGTCCTAGTAGAATGGAGCTAACCCAATTTCAGAATTCTTCTTCCGGGAAAAGTGTTTTACCTACTACAGCAAACTGTTTTCCATATTTCCCATGTGCTTTTTTGAATGGATCAGGCGTGTCTGAGAAAACCGGAGCACATTCCTACCACTTTCCCTGTCGGCATCATAACTCCGCCAATGCTATCATCCTGTTAAAATGTTACAAAGACACATGATTCTGGGAAGGATGGCTCACGTTGCTGAGTGCGTAGCTTGATCGTTTCCTTTTGTCATTCAACATTGAACGCAGGCCTCTTTTTAAAGTAGGGGGTATCTGTGTAGATGTTATTAGTCACCCACTGATTTTCAGAGCTCCCTTTTTATTTCTGACACTTTGTCTCTGCTCTGAAGTCCTTTGAGAATCCTGGGCTGCCTATCAAAGGGTCGATATCTCTCTTTAATCAGGTGAGTTAGGGGAGAAGTAAAACAAGCAAAGTATCTAAAGGGATGCAGTTCATCTGTCAATGGTTTGGTCTCGTGAGGCCTAGCTCTGAAGGTGTCATTTGTTTAACATTGGGCTATGGCCAATGTTAAAATAAACCTATCAAACGACTTTACTCCCTCTTGAGGTCAACCTTAGCTATGAGGTGAAAACCTTGCCCTCACAGGATCCGTTTTTTTGGCCATTACAGGAGGTTAGTGTTAAAGGTGATTCATCTTGCTGCTGTGGGATGCTCTGTGAGAGGCATGCAAACTGGCCACTGACAGCAATGCGCTGAACAAGTTTTTATGAAAGTTTACTTACAGTGGCCTTGCACACCTCAGGACACACAAGGCTATCTCTACTTCATCTCTGGACACACACACACACACACACACACACACAACTCCGGCCACACAAGGCTATCTCTACTTCATCTCTAAACACACACACACACACCTCATCCTCTCCGCCCCCGTAAACTCTGCTGAATATGGTTAATTATCCCTTGAGTGATTATAATCGACCAGACAGCCAGGTAATGATAAAACGATAGGGGAAGAATATAAAAGGCTGAGTTAACATCTCTGTGGCTTGTTTTAGTAAAGTGAAGAAAAAGTTTCTCAGGCGGTTTCCATACCACACATCATTAGGTTTCAGTATTAAGGTGGCTTATCATCTGTCACAGGCTGAATATCTGAGCTATGATGTTCTCTAGACTCTGCATCTTTGCGTATCATTATTATTGATATTATTATTATTATTGACTCTCAAGTGGGAAAGCTTCAAACTTGTCTGTAATATAATAGCATCATACAATAATTTGGCTCTGTGGCTTAGTGATACGCTTATACTGCCTCCCCATCTTTTGATATCTTTTACGCGCCTCAGATTTTCAAAGTGGTTCTGCGTGTTAAGGCACGTTTCGATCTAAAGTCCCTTTAGGAACTTTTCAAGGAACGTAAAGGTTCTTTCAGCCCCTTGTTGTCTCTGTTTCCACCGCAGTCTAAAGACCCGCAAAGATTTTGCATAGTAGGTTTTTAAAAATGGCGGCTGAAATAAAATTATCCGAGTACTCGACCAATCAGAAGTATTCAGGGTTGCAAGCCCCACCCCCTAAGTTTCTGCACTTTCGAAAAGTACTACGTCCCGACCAGGGACTCTCTGGAGGTGAAATGATGGCCCCGGAACAAATGTAAGACCCTGGTCCCAGCGGTCGAAACACACCAAGTTACCTTCGAAGATTCGTAGTTCTTGGGGAAAGCTCCTGCGGTTGAAATGCAGCCTAAGAAAACCTTAGCTTGATTTGACGGCCCATTATTTTTAACTTATTTTAACACTTTGCAGAATTATCAAGAGAGCAGCACTTTGAGGTGTTGATTAAAAGTTGCGTGCACACAGCCATGCGTTAAAGTCTATATAATTGTGTGATAGTACCGCTTTACTGCATGTGTCTGCATGTGTGTTGCTTTATGTTGTATTTCCCTAAATTATGTTCTGTGTCGTTTCCTTAGACCTTCACTCTCTCTGTTGGTGGGGAAATAAAACAGGCCCTTTCTTTTCGTCAGCCCCTCCCGTGGAGAGCATGTAAAGACCAGGGAAATTCTGAGAGCCTAGGTGTATTTATCTGTGTTGTTGTTTCTGGGGGGGGGGGGGTTGTATTTGTGGTGTTCAGAGAGAAGGGGCTAAAGCCAGCTTGGAGCTCAGCTGCTCTCTGAGCCGAAGAGGTCAGCCAGGGGAGCTCCAGTGTGGGCCAACAACAGTCACACATTTTTCCACTGCTGCTATCACAGTGTGATCTGAGAGCGTGCTGGACACATAACCGAATGAGCTTGAGTCAAATAAAGAACTCTATTGTAGTTGGAGATACTACTTTCGATCATAGTGGTTAGGCTGTGGTCATATGTTTTAGTTTGTGTGTGTCTCTCCCTTCCCTCTGGGTCAGCAGAAAGCTACCTTGATGAGATAGTCCTGTATGGATGTGCGTCTTGTGTGCTGGCTGACCTGCTTTACTCGGCCTGCTAATCTCTCCATGTAGACTAGATGATGGGGCAGGTGTGTGTGTGTGTGTGTGTGTGTGTGTGTGTGTGTGTGTGTGTGTGTGTGTGTGTGTAGGTTTGAACTATGTTTTGACAACATAAAAGGTGTACGTGAAAACAAAGAAGTGTGTTCTGATACCGTTTTTAATAAGAAAGGTAAACATCACATAGGAAGAGAGCCTAATATAGGAGTCGATGGAATCCCTTTCCTAGAAGGTCCACCTGGGGAATGTTTATGGTTAAGCATTCAGCTGACGCATGCTGCTTCGAGCGGAGGTCAGGATGGCCTCTTATTCCAGAGGTCTAGTCAGACACTGGGGGTGATGATGTCATCAGGCTGACAGAGAGTTGAGGAAAGCTGCGTGGGGCTGCATCTCACCATTTCAACCAGGGGATATGTGCGCAATTTGACTTGGTAACAGTGAGACAGACCGTAGCCAAACCACCCCATAACCTACTAAAAATGAGATTAGAAAAACATTAATGCCACAAGGTACAATGCTTGTGCCCATGCACCAACAACACATTTGCCCATGCACAAACACTCATCCATACACACAACTATGCACACATACACAAACAGTAATTACTTCCAAACCAAACTAATGAAGGGCATCTAATCTGCATTCCATCATCAATTTAGGATGAGATTTCAACTATTTGTTTTGGGCTTCAGCGACTTAGCATACGATTAGCTAGCGTTGGCATTCTCCTGCCGGTGGGATGGTGTGGCAGCCTTGCAGTTTTGTTATGGCTTTATAGTGAGTGAGGGCTACTCTTAATAGCCCCTGACTGACAGATGACCAAGCTAAAGACGCCTTATTTGCCGTTGCTGTGTTAGACTGTTGAACCCAGTGGCACCTCTGGCTCATTTGGTGCCCTAGGCAAGCATGGTATGGTGAACTTTAATGAGATATGTATAGGCAGTCATAGACTGTTCGGTACGAAGGCCATTTGTAGACAAAAATAAAAAGCATAAGACTAATGAGTTAGTATCTCTGTACAAGCTACGTAGATGGAGACACATTAACACCTGCCAGCTTAGGCCTCGTTGTTGGTTTGTCAACTTGCTAATTATAAAAAATATAGTGAATCGAAAAAAAACTGAATATTTGCACTTTTTTGTTATTATTGTTTGCTTTTGGTCTGTCCTCATTCTGTAACAGAATCAGCAAACATGAAATTTGTCATTCTTAATCAATGCAGATGCTTTGTCTTCATCCAGACTCTTGATATGAAGAGCCACAAACTCTCCAAAGACATCTCCACAATGCCTCCGCTCCAATACACGCTCCCTCCTCTGACTTTCTCGCTCCTGTAACATGTGGAGTACAGTGTCCTTAAAATTGTCTGAATTGTCCCGTGACCTCTTACGACCACTGACCGGTGCAAGAGTCTGTGGTCAGCAGCATGTAAATGTGGTCTATGTGAACTAGCTAGTATGGAATAAAAGAACATCACTCAATGGCCCAATACTATCTAACTTCCTACAAAAACAGTAACTTCAATATCAAATTTAATTCCCACAAATTCAATATGCTTACCATGGGCATTTTTTAAGATGACGTTTGATGCCTAATGCAGTCCTTAAGCCAACCAAGAAGGACCATTATTGGGGGTTTCTGGTATAAAGACTCAGAATCCTCAATTTATGTTTTTCCAAACCTTGTAAATCTGTCACAAAGCTGCCTCCATTTCTTTTTACAGCTTTCCACATCTTTGCCCAAAAATAAATGCTAAATGTTGTTTGGAGTTGGTCATATGTCCCTAGCTGCATGGCCAAGTATCGACTGCGTTACAAATTGGAGGTGCAGCACGGTCAACCGTGTTGTGACGGAAAACAACACATACGACTATTTTGGCGCACCATGCGTTTGCATAGAGTATGTATGGCCTTCAGAGAACAGAAGTGTGTGCGCGTGTGTGTATGGGCACAGAGAGCCTCTCAGTACTTGCCGCCCTAGGCAATTGCCTCTGTCACCTATGTCAGGATCCTTTACTGGTTGAAGCCACCAGGCTGTTTACACTATGTTTCCTGTCTCTACAGACACCAATATACATGTACACACACATTGCACACATAAGGCCATGGTGGGTTCTTGTGTGAACACCAAACTGGCTTCTGGCTTTACCAGTTTAGCTCTTTAGTTAGCCTGCCTGCATACGAGAGGGAGGGGGAGGGGGGGTTGTTTGAGTACACCTATGCAATCATTTCAGGACCCTAAAGGGAAACTTTCCTGACCCCCGTGTGTGTGTGTGTGTGTGTGTGTGTGTGTGTGTGTGTGTGTGTGTGTGTGTGTGTGTGTGTGTGTGTGTGTGTGTTCATTTGCGCTTGTTTGCGTGTAATACTGTCGTCAAGGCATCACTGTTTTAGAATGAAGATACGGACAAAGTGGGGAAAGTAGTCTAAGTCTCAGAAAGTAGAACTCCTCTACAGCCCTTCAGTGTGACAGAGCTGCTATCACCTCCACTTGTCAACTTGTCAAACATTACCCTACTTACTTTGCCCCTGTGACCGAACGGCAATTTATTTATACCCTTCTCTCCTGCCTGTTCACCCCTTTATTTCACTCTCCCTTTTCTCAGTCCCTCTTTTTAGTTTTTTATCTGTTCATATCCCCACCCTAAGGTTTCGTTGAGTGGCGGTGCCAGGAATATGAATTATACGTGCATCCACAGGTTAGCGCTCCTAAGTTCAGGGTCTCGATGAAAAGGGTGACCCTCAAACACTGTCCCCCTCATTGATTTAGCTCTCCTGCCTACATGGCTACTCTCTTTAGTCTTAAGAATAGACAGCCCCCCCCACACACACACACACAAACACACACCGTCATTCTCATACACCCTCAGCTCCCTCCAGCGTATCCACCTCTTTCTGTTTTCTGCCTTGCCCCCAGAGAGACAGAGTGATTGGGTATGCTGAGCCGCCAGCCAGACAGTCTCGGTGGAGCTCAGCTCAATGGGGGCCTGGAACCTTTCACAGCACTGTTCCCCCGAGGGCGATGAAATCACCAGAGCCTGGTTCTGGTTCGGGCTCTGTTTCTAGGTCTGGCTCTGTTTCTAGGTCTGGGCGTGCCTGGTGCATAGACCTGTTCCAGAGAGATGTCCGTCCAAATATCTGTGGAGGTCTGTGTTAGTCTGCCTAAGAGGAGAGACAGGAGGAGGAGGAGGAACGAGGTACTGTGTGAAGAGGCTGAGGGGGCAGTGTGAGGTGATGTGGCTGACGCAGGCATCTGACTAAGGAGCCACAGGTGGCCATTTTCTTCCGTTTCTGTCCTCCCTCCTTCCTCCTCCTCCCTTCTCTGCCCGGAGCTGTTTGTTTCAGATGCCCCCCACCATCCCCAGACGCAATCAGTTTCCTCCTTTAAGCAGAACAGAGGAAATTACAGCCTTGCGTCCCCCTTTTGTTATTTTGCTCACTCCCTCCCCTAACGTATTTCCATTAATAGATGGAGCTCTGCTGCCCAGCCGCATCTGTTCGGGCGTCGCCGTCAGGCGTCGTTGCCCCGTGATTTTAATAACAGTCTTCATGCGTCAGTCACATGCTGAGAGAGTGAGAGGCTATGTGACAGATGGGCTGCGGGTGACAGTGCCTGGCCAATATTACCCTCGACTGCCTGTCTGTAGGCCCAGTGATGGAGCTTGCCCACGTAGCCTGACACCTTCCCCATTGCCTTCTACTCTGGAGGCCCAGTGATGGAGCTCGCCCACACAGTCTACTATAACTGCCATGGCCTCCCTTACCATAATACTGGTCAATCTATTAAGAATACTTAGTACACAGACAGAATACAGTTGTTGTGAATATCTTAATTTCTATAGTGTAAATTATGTCAGTGACTCTTTATCGGTGCCATTGTCATTCCCATAGCAGAATAAAAGCACAGAGGATGTAAGTGAATCTGAGCAAATGCAGTTAGTTTAATTAAGAAGTGTACAAACAGTTATTTGAGCTAAGAAGTACATATTCTGTTGTTTTAGCTAAGAAGTACAGCACACATACAGTTTGAATGTAATTTGCGTTCTTGTCCATGTAGCAACATGTCCAGTAAGTTGTGTTTCTTATTCAGTGTGTGCATGAATTGCAGTCATTTCTTTATAAATCAGCCTCACACTGAAGGCACAGGGATATGCTTTTTCTCCGCCATTGTTTGTTTGTTCAGTCGAGGTTGACTCGTTTCATTTCCTAGGCTTTTCTGTCTGTCGTGCCCTGACGCTCTCCCTCTCCAACTAGTCATGTTCCTTACTGTGGGTTCATTCAACATTCATGTGCCTGTATGATGAAATTATGACAGCCCGCTAGGCTAGCGAGAGGAGCTCCATGTTCTGCTGCCCCACAGGCGGAAGTCCCAGGACACAGCCGTCCTCAGCAAGCCCGACACAGATACCCAGGGATCTGAAAATACCGGCTCTGCTGTCAGCTCGGGTAGAACCCAGCTCAAGTCAGGCCACTATGAGGCCTCCCTCCCCTAAAAGGTTACTACCAAAGGAGCTTCTTGTCTTTTCTTATCAAGTGGGTACATGTTGCAGGGTCATTGGCCGTGGGCTCTCTGCCCAACTCCACAGAAGACGAACACTGAGTTGAAAAGGATTTTTCTACCTAACAAATTATTCATGGGAATCACCTTGTCATTTTCTAAATGTGGATGTCTCTTACTGGGAGCAGCCTTCCGGTGGTCGCTGTCCATAGTGCAGTAAATAGAACATTACCTCAGCTTATCTGACAGCACCCTGCCTTGATGTACCATTGTCTGTCATTTCTTATTCCTCATGCTGTCAAAATTAGGTCCAAACAAACCTGTCTTCTGAGTTATTCAGTGACTAGTGTGCTTTTCTTTCTAACGATGCAGATGTTACTGAGGTCGGCAGGTGTCATAGAGTTGTTTGTAGGCTCACAGTGTTGGAAGGACAAGTGATACTTCACTCATAAATATCCATAATACATATTTCATTTCTACCTTTTATTTAAGTAACGTAACATCTCAGTAGACCGGTTTCTGCTTTATGGCACGGTTGCATAACAGCAGGTTTCAAAATAAGTTACAGGAACACGGTGTATATTGAGTCTGGTTTATATTTAACATTTTGCACGAATGTTGTTTTCAGTTCCTGGAAGTTAAAAATAAAATGTTTAGACTTTAAGTCTCTTAGTGTGTTTAAAGAGACACCGCTCTGGTAAATACAAGTCTGTGACAATGTTATGCAGTAGGACGTCTCCCTCTAAAGAGAGCAAGCACACAAACATGAATGCATGAGTGTGTGTGCAAAGGGAGCCATGGAAGGACCCCATAGATCACATAGCTAGTCATCAGGAAGGAAGTGCTCAGGGCCCAGAGCTTGATGCAATTTTTGAGCCGATCGATAAAATGAAGATATATTTATATAAATGGGATTTGAAAGGAAGGAACCCAGGCTCTGCTGACGCAAGGCTTTGACAAGGGACCTGAGCTTGGGATTTTGATTACCAATGTGAATTAGGATAATTAATTTAGTG
Organism: Aplochiton taeniatus; assembly: GCA_017639675.1. NCBI lineage: Eukaryota > Metazoa > Chordata > Actinopteri > Galaxiiformes > Galaxiidae > Aplochiton > Aplochiton taeniatus. The sequence goes on from CM030178.1 coordinate 11,086,546, forward strand.
TACAGGATGGGTGGGTGGGTCGCTGGCCAGGTAATGTGTTGGTTTTTATTCAGTGCGGAAGTAGTGGTTTCTCGATGTAGATTTTGCTCTACTCGTTTCCATCATTCTAGAGGAAGGTTTTACATTGTGTAACTCCATATTGGCTTGTGTAACCTCAGACAACCTCGAAATGGGGCAAAAAATCTCTTCCAGGTGAGTTTGTCCTGGGCAGGCATTTTTTTTTTGGGAGAGGCAATATTTGTCTGCAGTAAAAATGGAAGCATTGAGTTTTTGACACTTACTCATATTAACTCTTTAATTGGGGTTGGTTTACCATTGCCTAAATTATTTATCTCGGTTTATGTTATGTTTAAATATCGTATATTATTTTTCACTCACACTCTTTCTCTCACTCTCTCTCTTTTGCACTCCCTCCCTGCTTCACGGAGTCATGTGTGTGGATTAGTACATAGGCCAGTGCACACCAAGGTGAGACAGGAGGATTGCATCTCCTTGTCCTCCTTTTGATTCCAATTACTATCTGCTCCTCTACTAATTGGAGCAGTCCTCCCCACTGGCCACAGCTCATCCAGCCTTTCACATTCGTCATCAACTCTGCTCTGATTATAAGTGACTATTTTGGTGATTCTTCCTCTGTAAGCCGAGGCGTATTGAAAGGGGATTTCCACATCACACAGCAAACATACCAGGTCATACAGGACAATTGTCCGCCTTACATCCAGGTGCATCCAGGTGATGTGGGTTTGTTTACATTTTTGTGCGGGTTGCATGGTCAGCATGCAGCTGGATGAAACTGGACCAGTCACACACGCAGAACACCCTCCAACACAAATGCACACACGCTGTCATTCACATACACACAATGTTTTATAGACTCCTCCATGCCTAGGCTTTCTTTGTCCCCTGCTCTTATCAGGCCGAGTAACAGCCAACATGTCTCCAGACACAGCGCGCTGTTTGCAGAGATCAGCATTCCTTGGCAGCCGTACCCCGGGTGCTGAGATAGTTGTTTTTATTGGCAGCACGTAGGAAAGCAGAGACATGCAATACTCCGGTTATCATAAGCACTTTGTCGTGATTAAAGGGCACCAATTTACCCTGGCTCCTCAGTCATTTCCTCGACGCTTCGCTTCTCCGCTGCAAAATGTACGATTTTATTGAATTCCAGGCAATTTCAGAACATAATGGTCAGATAATAACTATCCTTAATATGCACCGTAAAAAAAAAAAAGATTGGAGTCCTGAAGTGTAATTAGTAGGGAGATGTGTAGCTTGCCAAAATCCATGTTGTGCAACCTCCTCAGAGGGAGAGGATTTCTTTAAACCCCCTACACTCTCACATGGAAACAGATGTTGAAACAAGACAAACATTGTACTGGAACACCCTGCCTTGATTTTCACCGTGGCAGGTTTACATGGCTCTGTTTTTTAAACGGATAGCCTTGCCTGTTTGGGCTGTGTCGGCTAGCATGCAAGTGCGTGTCATCGGTGTGTGTTAGAGGGCTATCGATCGTAGCCTGGAGGATAGCTTGGCCTCTTGTGGTCTGTGTTTGGAGAGTTAATGTTGTGTGGACCAGGCCAGCTGCACCTCTCCACAGGGACCTCCAGTGGTCATGATTCAGTAAATAACCCAGAGCCGTAATAGACACACACCACACACAAACATGCGTGCGTGCACACACACACACACACACACACACACACACACACACACACACACACACACACACACAGAAACAGATTGCCAAAGACATGGACTTCACACAACCATACAGTAAAATATTTACGAAGGGTTCATCTCCTGACCCTTCTTTTCCATGCCCTGGCAGCTGGAACTGGCAGTAATGTGCCCAACTGTCCCCTTTGGAGCCTGGCCTGCAGATGTTTCCAGTCGTGCTTTCTTGTTGTCTCACTCATACCCAGTTTGTTTTCATTGATTCTTGTTGGAGTTGAAGGCCCCCTCTTTAGTTTAGCATTATCTGCGATTAAAAAAAGTACACAGAATGGAATGCAGAAATGACTTGTCGCATTCATCTATAGTTCAGTTTTCTGTATCTCTGGTTTAAATTCAAATACTCCCCCCAAGTTTAAAGGTCCAAATTTAATAGTCACATTAATGTGAGCAAAAATGGGAATTTGCCTGCGGCTATATGCACATGACGCCAGACTATCTGTTTTTAATGTATTGATTTCTATCACGCGTGATATATATCTCACATGACTGAGCCTCTTGTTTGCCTTGTCTGTTCGTATGTCTGTATGTTACACACACACACACACGCACACAGACAGACACACACATACACACATATGTCTGTGCGCTGTGCCCGTGAGCCACGAGAATAGCCTCGGCAAAGGCAACACAGGTGACACCCTTCCCTCTTCGTCTGGACAGTCAATCCGGTTTTCCCCCAGTTTCAGGTGTTGGGCTCCTGTTCGTAATGGTGGTGCCCGAGCAGAAGAAGGGGGCCATTGAGAGACATTACCTCTGGTTCACCCCTCACTACGGCTCGCAGTAGCCTGCTTCTGACTCCCTCACTCTGGCTTCCTCCCCTCAACGGCTGCTCGTACCCTAACCGGAGGGGTGGTGGGGGGTCACTCCTCCCCCAAAGCAGATAGTGGAGAATAGAGAGGAGGGGGTGAGTAGGTAATGAGGAGGGTGGATAGGGGATCAGTCACCAAGTGTGAAGCAAAATGCAGGGTTAGCCGTGACTCATTCCCCCTCTACGCTTGAGGATTAGTATCGCACAAAAACTGCCCCCACAGTCTGTTTTATGATTAATTTCCTGGAGAGCGAGGATCCCTATTTATGACATGAGTCATCCTGGTCTACGCTCAAACACACAAAGACCCGAGCCGATTTCACGCAGTCACAAGGAGGACTTTAAGGAGCTGCCTTTATCTTTTCTGACCAGACTACTTGGCTGCTCGCTACCCTAGCTGAGCTTCTTCAGGCCTTACAGCATGGGGGCATACTTTATCAGTCACATACACTTGTGCAAAAACACACACACACGCACACACACACGCACACGCATAGCCACACACACGCTGCTTCATATACACTCAGGCCAGACATCTTGCGCTAATGATCAGATTGGACTAGTGGGGACTCGAGGGACAAACTGTGAGCAGGTCTTGTATCAATTAAATTCCATCCAACCCATAGGCATCAACATACACGTGCCCGCTTGCACACCCACACACTCCCCAGTGTGAGTCGTCTTACCCCGGCTTATGGTGCTGTCAGAGAGAGGGCGGCCATGCAGCCCCATAGAGAGCTGTGATCCTTGTGGTAAGCTGAAGGTCACCTCCCCTCGTCCTTCATTGTGACTCTTTTGTTAACCGCACCAGACATTCGCTGATGGACCAACTGTTGCAACTGTGTCCTGGAATTAGCATCCCCGCCTTGGTTTGTGTTAACCTACTCTGTGTGATCACTAATCTCAGCTAAAAGGGCACCCCTTTAACATCTCAGGGGTAATGTTAGGACAAAGCACAGTAAGCAAGCAGGAGCTTGGCTATGTTTTAATTGCTCTTTTCTCTGAAGTCACAGAAATATAATTGAGAGAGACAAGAATAAAAACAGCAACAAAGACTGATGGCAGCCCCTCTTGTGGAGCCATCGAGAAAGAGCTCTGTTTGGGTCGTTCTTTGAATCTTTGAATGTGATGGAGCAATAGTTTCTGTGAGATGTCATCCCATTGGGTGCCTGAGGGAGTACCTGTAACTTTTACTCTCTCTCTCACCTATGTTTTGTCACAGTTTTTTTTTCTTTCTGTCCCTTTCCCCCATTCTGTCCATCCAGGCTTCAAGTGCCCTGTGTGCTCCAAGTTTGTCTCCTCAGATGAAATGGACCTGCACCTCGTCATGTGCTTAACCAAACCCAGGGTGACGTACAACGGTAAGGTGTGATGGGAAAAATGTAATTTAGCCTTTACTATGAAATGTTACTCTGTGTTTCTCCTATGAGTTCAAACAAAGTTCCCCTTTGTTAGTTAGATTGAACCCCTGGGGCTAATATCTTCACCTAACAGTTGCCTTTTCCATCACAAAGGGCTTAGCCATTTCGTGTTTAGGTAAAATAAGATGTTAGACTTTAGGACCTGTCAGCCAGATGGCATTATTTATTGCCCTGTGTAAAAAACTCTTTGATCTAGGAAGGTCCGAAAGACAGGAGATGCTGACTGCAATTGCACTAAATCAACATTCCTAAGGAAGCGTGTATATAAGGGACGTTAGGGGGTGTTGTGATTTTGTGCGCACCAGTTATACATCCTCATTTTGTATGACTTTAGACTGCAGTTAGGGTTTTCTTTTTATCTGATCAGTTTTATTTTGTTACTTTGTAGTTGATATATTGTATATCAACTCTGTTACCTTTTTACTCATCTCCATTAAAACCACTAAAAGCAAGCGGACGTTATTTCTCAAAGTATTTAATTATTTCGATCTCACTGGAGTGCGGAGACATAAAAAATCTGCGACAAAGGTTACAGATGTCTCTCTCTCTCTCTATCTCTTTTTTTCTCTCTTTTGTTCACGTTCCCCACATTGCTGTACAATATCTACCAATAAATGCAGTGTGTTTGTTAAATTCCATGTTTGTGTATTGTATGTGTGTCATGTGTGGTAACCGTCTTTCCCATTCATGTGGATACACTCACTCCCTTTTTGAAACAAAATCTTTGTACTTTGCCGTTTGTTGGTATGTAGCGACAGTTGAGTCTATCAGCCCGCCTCGCTGCCAGCGTGGGACTGAAGGGCCAGACAGTGGAAGTGATTCTCCTCCTGCCACTAAATGTCAGATGCTGTTATCATTGTGGAGAGGAAAGTACAGTCTGTCAGCTCAGTCACAGAGGCTGTATCTATTCACATGTCTGAATGCTGTCCAAATGTATGACAAGTTATTCCTTCTTTCCTGCTTTCACTGTTACTTATTTTCCTGTCAATATCTCCTTCTCTCTTTTTCTATCTATCTATCCTGCTCTCTCTCTCCCTCTCTCTCTCTCTCTCTCTCTCTCTCTCTCTCTCTCTCTCTCTCTCTCTCTCGAACCCTCTCTTTCTCTTTCCCCACTCCCTCTCTCATTCTGGTAGTGTTCCTGCCCTGTAATACCTTAATCATTCTACTCGCCCTTGTTTTTACAGCTTTTTCACACGCTTTCAGACGTTATCAGTCTCAATAACCGCACAGGGCTGATGAGTGCCAAACAACCGCCAGGGAATGTGCCAAAACATACCAGTCCTTCTGGCCATGGCCATGCACCCTCATTAGTTTAGATTAGACTGTTATGCTTATCAACTCTAAATTAAGCCTTTTGAATAAGGAATCATTCAAGTTCAAGTAAAATAATACCTCGCCTCTGGGTTCTCAATATGGTCTTATTCTGTGTGCCTATTTATGAACCCCCAACAGATGTGGTTCCTAAATATTTATATCCATCTTCACCATAATAACATGTCAAGCATTTGGGACCAGCCAGGAATAGAACAGTGAACTTTAACCCTAGCTTACATGGCCTGTACATTCCTTTCTCTTTTTTGTATATTTGCATGTCCGTTTGAGAAGAGCCAGCGTTGGTTGCTATCCACATTGCACTAATAAAAGCCACAAGGCCCCAGTGGCATGGTTTTATTAAGAGCTGTCTTATCAGTCTGAAAGCCTGGGTAATTTCCTCCAGCTTCCTCTGGGGGATATAAGCTAATGCTTTCTGCTTCTAGATGTGCTTACAAGAAATAGAGAACACAACTACACATACACACACACCAACATACACTAAGATACACACACTTTAAAGCGCACTTCTGCAAAGTTGCATACCCTCTTATCACCAAACGTTCCTCACACTCATTGAGGAAGTTTAGTTTTGGTAAGAGATCCAGTGAAGGGAAGGACTGTGTACATTCTGTTTTGCAACAACTGGTCAGCAATATGCTCATATTAATGAGCCGGACCACATCCAGAAATACGATCCATAACGTATTACCCCATACAATCTAAGCGAGTCTTTCCAGCTTGAAACAAAAAAAAATCTGTTTGTTTTGCATCGCTTAGTGTGTTTTTCGAGAAACAACATCAGTTTCAGTAAAAAGTCTGGGCAACAACAGCCCTGTCCTCTGCAGCGCGTCCTGGCTGCCATCCTGTTTCTAGCATGCACGTCCTGCACCCTGTGTCAACTATTTTAGAGGAACCGTCCCAATATGTCAGGTCGAGGTGCCCCCAAACCCCACCCCCGATTAAACACTGCGATCTTGCGCTGTTGTTTAGGGTGTCTCACCGGGTAAGCCCCTATGTTGGCTCAGCAGATATAAGTTCCCTGGGCCTGGTTGCTTTTAGTGGCACACTGCAGCATTGGGCAGACTTGTGAAGGCCATTGCGGCTCAGCGGAGCTGCCGTCTCATTTATCAGCGGCAGTGGGGAAAGTCATTCGTCAAGCTGACACAGTGTGTGATGCATTTAGAGAGAGCCGTACTGCAAAGTGTGTGTGTGCGGGGCTCTGGATGTGGGACGTGTGTGCGCGGAGGAAGAGAATGTGTTCATGTGTGGCAGCGAGAACGAGGATTGTTATGCATGGTGTTGAGTCAGCACAAAAGTAAAGATTAACCTTTTTTTTTTTCTTAACCCAATTACAATAACCGAATAACCCCCAGACAGACATTCAATAACGTTCTTGTGTTTCTCTGTTATGGACCCGTCACCGTGTAACCTTTTTTCACTGAAGCCAACACTTTGAAGGCGTGATTTTGCATTTTTATGCTCCATCTAAACGGTGTGCTTTGCAGAGTTGAACACAGCCCTGCGGCAGCAGTGTTAAGTGTTCTAACACACATTACGGCTCTTGCAGAGGGCACTGCTGCCGGTTTATCGCATCTCACTGGCGCGTCGCCAATATCAAAGCCCAGAATATGAGTTTCGGCTGATTTGAATAGTTTAGAAATGTTAAGCAGGGGCACCACTGACAAAAGTCGGGGAAGAGAAAATAATAGATTTTTTGTCCATCTCTTGCACACACAGACACACACACACACACACCCACACATGCTTATTTCTGTTGAGCCACTGCTGCTGGGGGTCCAGCAGCTGTAAACAGAGTATCACGTGGGGACGTGGTCAGCACGCGTCCATTTCCTCGCCAACAGGGCTAGATTGTGGACGTGTGTGTGTGTGTGTGTGTGTGTACAAATACTATTTCCATTCGAGTTTGTTCTCACCTGAGCGCACACTGTCATGTTTACACCACGGCAATTGGACGTAAAACGTGCGACCACGGAGACGTACATGCCCCATCTAACCTCCATGTGTCATAGCAGAGAGATTCCTCTAAGGGTTATGGGTTATGGGTTATGGGGTAAGGGGTAAGGGGTAAGGGGTAGTGCACTGGTGTACCCATTATTAGGGGCTTATCAAGGGGAGGTTATCTGCACGGGGGCACCCATCACAGAGCTGTCCCACATCAGAGACATGCATGCCGCATTTGAACCATAATCAGACATCCACAGGCAGCCAAACAAGACCTGTTGGTCTTTCAGAGATAGATGGCTCTCAGGTTTGTCGGAGGCAGCTAATTTCACTGAGGTAATGGACCATGGGAAGGAAGAGGAGAGGGATGAGTTGGGGGGTGGAGGGGCCTCTGAGGAATTGTGACTTCTGTTCTCTTATCACCCTTCACCCACCTGTCCTCCTTCCAGGCGGTTGAAAACACTTGTCCCCAGCGGGTGAAATCCTGGCCAGCATGGAGGAACTGTCTGCCTCTGGGGGACTGGGCTCAAATGATCCCATTGTCCTTTCCAAGCCTATATTAAGGGGTGGCATGTGTCGTCCACTTTTAACGCCCTTTGCCTCAGGAAAAAAGAGGGAGAATGGGCTTTAGAAAGAGGAAATAGGTGCAAACTTTCAGGTTTTATGTGTGAGGGAGTGGAAGACAAAGCAATTGAGAGACTTTGAAACAGAGAGACGGAGATGAGTGTCAGATGAAGAGAAAAAGTGGGGTGGGGGGGGTATAAGAGACAAGAGAGAGGGAATTTCCTTCTTCTTGGCTTGGCATGGCTGACTGGCTGACTCATTGCAGAGTTGTTCATGGTACACCAGCTGTCTAATGGCTTCAGCCTCTCCTCCCACCTCCTCTCCCCTCCCAGGTAATCCCTGCATAGGGACTGCACTGCAGTATGTGTTTCTGTGTGTTTCTGTGCGTTTGTGTGTGGCTGCCTGTGTGTCTTTCTCTCTCACTGAACGTGTCCCACTCAAGGTAGAAGTTTGCAAACCTTTTGTTTGGGTGTCAGCGCTGGAGGTTTTTGGTGACCCCAGCCTTGGGATGGTCTTTGAGGGCTTGTCAGGGAAGATGACTCGCCATTCAACTCAAGACGTGATACATCCAGCGTATGTAATTGAGCGCGGTGTTACCTCCGTGTCTCCTTGCAGCTGTTAATGTGAGACTAATTCATTACGCGTCGCCCGTGTGGTGTTCAGTCAGGCCTTGACGCTTGTTGATGGCTGTGTAATTTCCCCTGCCACATCGTCAATGCCTCCCACATCGTCAACGGGGAGGCAAGAGAGGGAGGGGAGGTAGGAGAGGGAGTGCAGGCAGGGGAGGGTAGGGGAGGCAGAGAAGGGAGGGGAGGGAGAGGGGGCAAGAGAGAGAGAGTGCAGGCTGGGGAGGGAGGGGAGGGAGAGAGGGTGGCTCAGAGCTGAGCTGCAGCACTGTGGGGCTTTCTAGGGACAGCTCACCATGGGAGACGTGACACCCAGCCCTCCCCTGGACTGGCTTACTCATGCTTGTACAGTTTATCTTTGACTGACAGAGTACAGTGGAGTAATCCAAGTAGTATATGGGTGTTTCCTGTTACGCTCTACTTACACTTTGCTTTGACCAGAGATTGTATTAAATAGGAATTGTGTACTAATAGGAATTGGGAACAGTGGAAGGACAGAGAGAACTAACCAATTGGAGTAAGGTGCACAGCCGTGGTCCTATAACAGAGCTTCACCTCCTGCCCCTAGGTTATGAAAACCTAGCAGGCAGCCAATGAAAGCCAGGGATGGCTTCCTGTGTTGTGGTCGAGTAGTCAGAGGGACGTGCTGTGGAGCACGCAGCAGTAGCTGCCATCGCTGCTCACCCACCATCCCATACCCTTCCCAGCTCTGGGGCCTCTCCGTGGGCCAGACTGCCTCTCTGAACAGCCCAAACACTGGAGCTATTGTCCTGGAGCTCCCATCATGGGTTTTCACTGCTGTGTGATACTGGCCAGAGAGGAGAGGAGAGGAGAGGAGAGGAGAGGAGAGGAGAGGAGAGGAGAGGAGAGGAGAGGAGAGGAGAGGAGAGGAGAGGAGAGGAGAGGAGAGGAGAGGAGAGGAGAGGAGAGGAGAGGAGAGGAGAGGAGAGGAGAGGAGAGGAGAGGAGAGGAGAACTAGTCTGGGTTTGGTGTTCGTCTGTCAGCCTAGGGTGTGGAGGGGTTGGGAGAAAGGATTTGCCTTTGATGAAGGTGAATACTGGAAGTCTCCCTGTCAGGAAATAGCTATAATTCTAGCCATAGTAGTCTTGTAATTCCACCACAGACTCCAGAAGGCAAAAACAGATCAGCGCAGACTTGCACTGCAAGGAATCTTTTAGTCAACAACAACAAAACTTTGGAAAATATGTCTTTGCCTTGATCATTTTCTATTTTCCTCTCTCTTTATTTCGCTGTGTCTTTCAAAGCTCAGATACAATGCAACACACACAAACACACACCCACACCCCTGGGTAAGGGAGGCACCACAGGGACTTCCTGGCCTGGAAACGCAGTGTTGTTTGTGGCCAATTATTGTAGATGTAGTTTTACTGTCCTCACAGCATGGCTGCGATCCCACCCCAGGTTCACACGGCCTTCATAAGGTTGTGTTTTTCCACCGGGCTCAAGCCAACACTTGCAGAGGGAAAGTGAGAGAAAGGGTGGAGATGTTGATCCTCTGTATGTTTTTTCCTCGCCAGCACCTTTCGTTCGCCTGTTGGCCTGCATTGTAGGTGGTGCAGGAAAACTTGAACCCAAAATTTATTTGACGGCGAGCAGGCCATGCACTATAGACCAAAGCCTTTTTGGGGGGGATTTCAACCTAAAGCCAACATAATGCTATAGTGACGCAGCCCTACTTTTTTGCCATGGCTGTGAAGGCTGTGTTGTGGTGCTGTAAAAAGGGGCAGCGTGGGGGTCGAGAGGAATCACACCACAGCACAGCACACCACAGCACAGCAGAGCACAGCCGGCCTCTCTCCTGGGGTGCAACACTGAGCGAATGGAAATGTATTTTACCCTCTCCTTCTCTTCAGCCACCCCCCATCTATATTGCACCCATGTCATATACTGCACCCATGGCTGCCAAAAGGGAAGAAAGCTTAGCTATGGATTAGGCCATGTTTATTCACTAGGCTCATGTCCTGTTGTGCCCTTGTATCCTGACTACCTCTTCTACTTTAATTAGCCATGGGGCAGCCTGCCCACATCTCGCAACGTGCGGGAGAAGGTGTGAGTGTATGTTGGTGCCTCTTTGTTTTCTTGTGTGTGTGTGTGTGTGTGTGTGCGTGTGCGTGTGCGTGTGTGTGTGTGTCTTGGTGCCAGCTTGCTTTTGGTCAGTCATATCGATGGCAGCTGTCTCTAATCCTGATAGAACACGACCCTTTTTTGTGTCAGGGATGAGCCATTAGGCCAAAGGAAGGCCTGGTTGCTAGGATTAGTCCTCTAGGTGGGTTTTGGTGCATCAGTGGTCTGTGTCTTTGGTGTTGAAGTGGCAGGGTGTGTGAGGAAGAGGTACAAAGAGTTTCTTATAAAGCCTGTTAATCTTTGCTGTCTGTTTTGTTCTGTCTGCTCAAAAGAAGACCCTTAGTACATGTCATCACTGGCCCGTTGCCATGGTTATGTTGTCCTCTGTCGTCGACAGCCATTAGACTATTTTGGGGGGTCATCAGGAACAAGTCGTGTTGTGCGTTTTAACATGTAAGAGTGTGTTTAAACGTGTGTTTCCAGGGTGTGTGTTTTTCAATTTCCTAGAGTGTGAGTGTGTGTGTCTGTGTGTTTCCATATGCATTCTCTGAGCACGGTGGCTTAGCAAGCCCGATTCTCTGGTCTTTGCTAGCCTGATAATGAGATGATTATGAGGGATGTGTGGTCTAATAGCCCCCCTGTCCTTTCCACTGTCTGCCACTGACAGCCCAGCTTATACCCCATGGCCCTGGACCACACGGACACACCCGGACACACATATACACACATGCAATCCTGCATGTTGACCTGTAGATTTGTGATGTGCACAGTAACAGGCTCTTTTAATTCATCTCTCGCTCTCTCTTTGTCTCTCTCTCTCTCTCTCGCACAGGCACACACACCAGCTCACACACCCCCATAGGTGTTTCATCAAAAGCAGTCTCTCACTGACTCATGCACTCCAGAGACTGCGTGTCTTCATCTGCCGGCACTACCGTTCTCTTACAAAGATACACCTAGCCATTTTAAAAGTTCTGAAATTAAGTTGTGTTTGTAGTTGTGCTTCATGGTGGTCACATAACAGGGGTACATTAATCTCAGTGGTGGAGGTGGTCTGCTGTTTCTTTCCAGGGGAAGGTCTGTGTACAATGGGCTGGTCTGTCAATGCTAATGGCGCCTCTCCCTCTCGGCTCGGCCTATTGAGGGGGTAATCTTCCTCCTCTGGTGTGTTCCACAGGGTATGCGTTTCTCCCTCCCTCCATTGCCCTGACACCCTGTCAAGGTCACAGAGAGGATGTCATAAATCCACGCCAGAACTGCCCCACTCATGTGAATGGCCAGCCCATTTGCGAGCTGCAGCGCACACACACACACACACACACACACACACACACACACACACACACACACACATCAGCTGCTCCAGTGTCATGTTCAGCAGTACATGTTAGCACTGTTTTTCATGCACACTTGTACAAGCGTGTATGCGTAACTGAGACATACAGGAAAAACACACGCACACACACACAAAGTGTGTCACTAAACTACTGCACAACTATAGTCAGGGTCTGGCTAGAGTCTCACATAGAGACATACTGTACATATGTGACTCACAACAGCTGGAATGCATACTTAACCTTGAACTGTCCCAGCCCTAGCTGCAACTCCAGCCACAGGCTTAAAAGGTTACATCATGCGCACACACACACACGCACAGCTCCTGTACAACTCTGTCCCCCCTCTCTCTCTCTCTCTCTCTCTCTCTCTCTCTCTCTCTCTCTCTCTCTCTCTCTCTCTCTCTCTCTCTCTCTCTCTCTCTCTCTCAATAAAATAAACATGTGCTCGGGCCAACACTTATAATGTCCCTCAACTACACATAACAGATGGTAGTTAATCCAATCCAATTGAATTAACTTGCTTCATCTTTTCAATGCCACAGAGACACATACACAGAGTGGAGGCCAGCATTGATGGGGATCAAATTGGGCCAGTGGCTGAAAGTGGGACCCATGACCAGACCCCCCCACCCCTCTCTCTCTCTCTCTCTCTCTCTCTCTCTCGCTCTCGCTCTCGCTCTCGCTCTCTCTCTTCTTGGCTCTCTGGCTCTCCTTGTATCTCTATCAAACTACCTCTCCCTCTCTCAGCTGAGCGTTTGACTTCTCTCGCACACAGCGATGACCCCCCCCCCACACACACACACACTCCCCCTCCCCTCCCATCAGCCGAGCTGGATACCATGCGGCATGTAATAACAGGCTTTTGCTGCATGGAGTATGTGGGTTAATCCACTGTTACGTGAGGCGAGTTTAATGGCTCTCTGTGTGTTGGCCTCAGGTGGTGAGTGTAATAGTGCGTGCACTGACATCTACTGTCGACCACGATGCAAGGACAGGAACGCCCAACCATACCCGCTGATCCACGCTGATATGCCTGGCCATACATGCAGATGTGCAGACCTACACACACACACACACACACACACACAAGCACACCAGTCCAGCGGTCCCTTGGTGTTTGCTGGCTCCCTGCAGGAGAAATCCCTTAGCATAAAGTGCTGACGTCACTGTCCCTCTCTCTCCCTCCATCCATCCTCCTGTCCTAGGGGTTTTACAGACCGTGGCATGGTGGAGCCAGGCCGCCTGCCTCTCGCTCTACGCATAGTGCTGTCTATAGCTCTGTTTGGTCTCTCTCTCTCCACACGAAAAGTTCTCCTCTGATGTTTTCATGTTATATTTATTCATTTTTTTACTATTCCCCCTAATCTCCCTCTTTCTCCCCTCTTAATCTCTCTTATTTCTGCATGTAGTTCTTTGTTGTTGGTTTTCTGTTTCATTGATCTTTTCGTTTGGTTTTGTTTAGATGTTTACCTTTTTTGTCTCAGGCCCATTGTTGACTGCATGATAATGCGGGAGTCTGCAAAAAACGTAATCTCACAAGTATTGCCGTTTCTCTCTCCCTTTTTCTCTCCCTCTTTCTCTCTGTATGCCTGTCCGTCTATGTCTCTCACTCTTTTTCTCCACTTTCCGTCCTCAGCCCTGATCAAGTTTCTTTAGGATCTTTGTTACAGATTAAACAAAGAGGGTCCTGTGCCTGCTCTAATTGTCTGGATTGACAGGAGAATTGGTCCTTTTAATAATGAGGAAACTAAAGCCCCAGGGTTTAGGCAGGGTTTAAGTGCATTCAATCTGACTTCTTAAAGACTTTGAAGGTGAACTCAATAAATAATAGAAGGATGATTTAATTTCCTTATAGGTGCAGTATATTCACATGGGTTCAGGTCAGGTGAAGAGCAGTTTGAGAGAGGTGTGTATGTACGTTTGTTTGTTCGTTTGTGTGTGCATGCATGCGGGTGTGCACAAGACCGGCAGCCCTTCACAGCCCACCTACTCGTATTTTGAGCACTCCCAGCTCAAATCTCACGAGACATCTGAGAGGCAGGAGGGCATGCTCTTCTAATCCCCACCCCCCAAACCCACATGCCTCCTTGCTATGCACGGCAACTATACACTTATACAAGCACAGATGCACTCGTTGTTGAATATGTATCTTTGTTGACATGGAGGCTGCTTTCCCATATTCTGGTCTTATATGAGGCAGCCGAGGCCTTAATGTTGTCCCATGTTTGTCCATGCTGGCCAGCTGCTCTGACGGTCTGCTAGACACAGCAGCTCATTTGAGAAGGCTTGTAAGCTTGAACTTGTGTGTGTGTTTGTTCATGTTAGAGAAAGAGAGAGTGAGAGGTTTGTATGCGTACTTGTCAAGTACAGTATGTGTGTATGTATTTAGTAGTCTTTAATAGTATTATTTTGAAGCTCAAAGCCCTATTTCTGTCTATCAAACATTAGTGAGCCCAGTGGAACACTATATGTTCAATATCTGGCTTGAGTTAACCTTCTAATTAAAAATAAGTGTGGGTGTTTACCCTCACATAGTAACCTTGAAGTCTCTCTCTCTGTGATTGTTTTGATGTGCACTAGTTAAATGTGCTTGCACCACTTTGACTATACAAGGCTTGTTAAAATTATATTAATCTGAAAAGTCTTTGCTAAACACAGTCTGATTAACCCATAACAAACACGCACAAAGAGAGGTTAAAATTGGTAAAATAACCAGGCTATAGTGTGACACAAAGCTGGTATTTTATGAACAGGTCAGTGACAGTCTGACCTATGTCAATGATTTGTGGGGCAGGGTGGACATATGACTCTTGTAGTGACCACAGTGCGGGATCCTGTGACTCAGGGCTGCTCCTTTGAATCGACTTAACTGTAGGAGTGGAGTGTCTTGAATTAAGTTTCACTTCCGTGTTGCAGAGTAGGCTTGATATCAGATGTTTCTAGTTTTTGGGGGTAATATTGTTGAAGGAATACAAATTATGAGCTGTTATTATGGCTTTGTTTTGATTTGATTTCTTTTTTCAAATAAAGTGTGTACGTGTGTACTGCAACTTCACAAAACGGAATGATGCTCTTTAGCCTGTGTTTACATCATGTAACAGCACCCTCTTCTGGCCAATCAAACAAGCTACAAAATGGCAGAATTCTATTAGCTTGTCTAGCTGGATGTTTGCAGCAACCTGTTTCAACTTAGTTCATGATAAATACAATATCTCTACTCTGTATATCAACCGTTGCCCAGTAATCTCAAATTGCCTTGCCTGTCTCCACAGAGGACGTGCTGACTAAGGATGCAGGGGAATGTGCAATATGTCTGGAGGAGCTGGTACAGGGAGACACCATCGCTCGCCTGCCCTGTCTCTGCATCTACCACAAAGGGTAAGACTAAAGTTCTCTCACGGATCTCGTTTTTCTTGGATTTCTATGACTTCTTTTGAAACATACCCTATCTTTTTATCTCCTTGTTATATCCCTATTTACCTCATTGTCTCTCTCAGCTGTATAGACGAATGGTTTGAGGTCAACAGATCATGCCCAGAGCACCCGTCTGATTAAAAGGTCTCCCAATCTATTTTGCACAGGTAATATCAGTGGTACTGTAATGCACTCTTTAGATCTACTGATCTACTGTATCTACCAGTATATTCTTAAAAAAAAAATTTGAATGGGAAATGTTTAGCAATTTCGATGTTCGTTCAAAATGGCTACGATATTTGAATAGTATTAAAATATAGTTATCTTCTTTTATTGTTGTTCTGCAGTAACCCCCCTTCAGATGAGATGTTTTTATCTGTTGACAGGTCTCATGCTTCTACGATCAGTGAAAAAGATCTGTTCCAATGACAACAGACAACAATGTGAATCCTCCTTCCCTGTTGCCACAAGACTACTGGACACTGTGATGTTGTGGCTGCTGTAGGACTGTCCTACAGCATCTGCCCCAATCCTTCTCCTCCCATTTCTAGATCACCTTACTTCCTTTTACCCCGAGCACCCTGTTGTTCTGAGTACCTCACAGCTCTCTTCAGATTATTCTAGTACCAGTGTGCCAAAACTCATTAAAACAATCTTCAGGGAAATTCAATTGTATGCTGATGTTCTATTTACGCATACACATACACACATGTAAACACACACACTCTGTTAATCTTTTCCTATACTAAACTATACAAAAGCGGACTGACGGATGGATGGATAGATGGATGGACGGACATACACACACACTCACACAGACAGACCGACATGGTAGTGATAGTGTTGGGCTTAACTACCCCCTAACCCCACTGCTCACATTTACAACAGTCAAATCTGAGGGGTGAGCCTCTTTGACTACTCAACTGACCAATTAGGTATCTGCCGATGATCCAACAATATCCTCATCTTGTGAGCTTCTTCAACACATGTGGGAATGTTTTAGAAACCACAAGATTGGCGAGGCCGAAGTCATTAAGCTCCTGTGATTAGCTGAACTCCCTCCCACTGCGTTGTAATTGGGCAGCAGCTCAGAGTCTTCTCTTACCTGTCTGAGCTGATTGTACATTGTACATGTACTGGACATTGGACGTGTTGGCAGGGATGGAGCGGAGAAAATGACGGCCCTTCTTTCTTCAACATCTATCCCACCACTCACCACCGCCTCAGTGACTGTGTCTACCAGTGCCTTCACTTTAGGATGCTAAGGGCCTAGCGGGGCAGAGGGGCATAGAGCAGCGTGCCCAGGGGAGGCGACGGAGACGTGTATTCACTGGGCACGGGGCTCACGTGGACAGAGACACAGCCGAGCCCGCTAAATGTGACCACTGTTTCATCTCTGCTGTACAGTTGAACTGGAAACCACTTTGGCTGCCACTCAGAGATTAGAAGTGCCCTGCAATACCTTATTATTATTATATATTTTTTTTGCACCACAAGGCGGCGCCACAGAGCACTCTATTATCTCTGCCTCCCCTGAGTGTCAAGTCCCTTTATTATGCCTGTGTGGGACCCATTTTATTAATTGGCTCCCAGGCAGCTCTGTACAATGAGAATGTTTTCTTCTTAGTTTGTAGCAATTCCGGTCTGGGACATGAGGTTGTTTGAGCTGACTCCAGATGGCCCTCTCTGTACATACTGTAGTCTTCGACAGGGATCACGCACACCTCAAATAATTAATATTTATCATATTTTTCATCGGTTGATGCAAATTATTTTTACATGTGGGCAGCAGGTGTGACAAAATGTTGTTTCATTTCTGTTGGTGAATTTTGAAAAAAGTCAGGCCTTAATGCAAATCAGAATGATGAATTATTTTCTCCTCCCTCTCGTCGTGTCTGCCTACCATAGCATGCTGACTTACCCCGCAATTCAAATGATCAAGTAACCAATAAGCCTATTACAATGTGCAAGGAAGGAAAAGGAAGGAAAATTGGCCAGAATGTTGGGGTGGAATTGGTGTTCCATCTTGCCAAATCCATAAAGAGCCAGGAAAAATGTGATAAGAATGTGGGATTCCCTGCAACCACTGGGAATTGCTATATTTGTTGGAGTGTCCATGCTTCCATAAATGTTTTGCACATTTCTTATCTTTTCAGCTTCCACTATATGTTGTAGTATTTTAAAAAAGGCCTTGAAACATTTCTCTATAAAGGTTTGACAGCTTTCTAAGGACACGCTGCTAACAACTGAGGTTGTCCATCACTTTCTAAAGCTATGTAAGCTGATTCGATTATAATACATTTGAGACACTTTAAAGACAATGTTTTACAATCAATGTTTACTGGTCAATCTCAGTAATAATGGCATTTTAGATTAGGGCCATTTGAAATTATTATACTGGTTGTCCAATGAGAAATAATGATGTCCAGAATCCCGTTTAGTTGATTTAGCTTTGTTTTTGTTGTTGTTTTATTTGACAGATCTGTAATAAGGAGTTAGGAGTTAGTCAGGATAATCTGATTCTGCTAATGATTGTGTTACCTTGGCTACAGGATCTTCTAGAGTACAGTACTTGTGACGTTATCAAACCCTGGAAACCTAGGGTCTCTTATGAAAGCCCCACTGTGACTCAATGCTGCTAATCACTTAATTAATTAACTTAATTTACAAAGAGCTGTGAAATGCACTTGTTTCAAAAACGAAACAAAAAGAACCAAGGCAATATGGTGGTTTCCCCTCAATGGTTGAGACTTCCACTTCTTTTATATAACCTATTCAAGTTCTCTGTTTTGACCCAAAGCCAAGTAATTTCACTGAAAAACAAAGATGTTAAATAGCACACGATAATGCCCTTGTATCTCCGTTTAAAAACATGTTTGTGTACGAGCCACAGCGGATACATTTGCTTGTATTTACAAGCTATAATCAGAGAGGAAACTTCAACCCCATTTTAATTTTGTATTTTTCTCCTTCCTTTTTTGGAGGCAGTATATTTGTGTTTTGCTGCCTATGCTTGAGTTGCCCTATCTGAGACCGTATCAATACAAGAGGAACAATGAATTCTATACGTTGAAATCTACCTTAGAGCAAAGCTCGAGATGAAATCAATGTTGCCGTTGTTAGCTAATACCAGATTTAATCTGGGTGGCTGATGAGCCCAGGTCTCTCATCGGGTTGGTCTCCACCTGATGATAGCTTCCTGATACTTAGACAAGAAAAGTATGCATTATAATTATACAGAACTTAAACTGTTTGATTATATTAGATTTGTGTGAAGTATTCAATGAGTAATTGAGAGAAAGACCGAGAGGAAAAATCCTTATTAGGTTCATAAATCCTAAGGTACTTCAGTGACTGTAAGACAAAACATGCCTAGGTTGTTTTATTTGATCTTTTTTATTATTTGGGGAACATTTTAGACATATAATATGTTAGAACATTCCATTTATGTAAAATATGTACATAAAATAAAGGGCAAATCTTTTCAATAACATCTTTTGCAACATTATTTGAGATATATTCAGATTGATATTTTCCTCATTATGAAACTCATATCAATAATACTTACAGTGGGGCCAAAAAGTATTTATTCAGCCACTGATTGTGCAAGTTCTCCTACTTAGAAAGATGAGAGAGGTCTGTAATTTTCATCATAGGTACACTTCAACTGAGAGACAAAAATCCAGAAAATCACATTGTAGGATTTTTAAAGAATATATTTGTAAATGATGGTGGAAAATAAGTATTTGGTCACCCACAAACAAGCAAGATTTCTGGCTCTCACAGACCTGTAACTTCTTCTTTAAGAAGCTCTTCTGTCCTTCACTCGTTACCTGTATTAATGGAACCTGTTTGACCTCGTCATCTGTATAAAAGACACCTGTCCACAGCCTCAAACAGTCAGACTCCAAACTCAACCATGGCCAAGACCAAAGAGCTGTCCAAGGACACCAGGAAGAAAATTGTAGACCTGCACCAGGCTGAGAAGAGTGAATCTGCAATAGGCAAGCAGGTTGGTGTGAATAGATCAACTGTGGGTGCAATTGTAAGAAAATGGAAGACATACAAGACCATTGGTAATCTCCCTCGATCTGGGGCCCCACGCAAGATCTCATCCCGTGGGGTCAAAATGATCATGAGAACGGTGAGCAAAAATCCCAGAACTACACGGAGGGACCTGATGAATGACCTGCAGAGAGCTGGGACCAAAGTAACAAAGGCTACCATCAGTAACACACTACGCCGAGAGGGACTCAAATCCTGCAGTGCCAGGCGTGTCCCCCTGCTTAAGCCAGTACATGTCCAGGCCCGTCTGAAGTTTGCCAGAGAGCATATGGATGATCCAGAAGAGGACTGGGAGAATATCATGTGGTCAGATGAAACCAAAATAGAACTTTTTGGTAAAAACTCAACTCGTCGTGTTTGGAGGAAGAAGAATGCTGAGTTGCATCCCAAGAACACCATACCTACTGTGAAGCATGGGGGTGGAAACATCATGCTTTGGGGCTGTTTTACTGCAAAGGGGACAGGACGACTGATCCGTGTTAAGGGAAGAATGAACGGGGCCATGTATCGTGAGATTTTAAGCCAAACCTCCTTCCATCAGTGAGAGCATTGAAGATGGAACGTGGCTGGGTCTTCCAGCATGACAATGATCCCAAACACACCGCTCGGGCAACGAAGGAGTGGCTCCGTAAAAAGCATTTCAAGGTCCTGGAGTGGCCTAGCCAGTCTCCAGACCTCAACCCCATAGAACATTTGTGGAGGGAGTTGAAAGTCCGTGTTGCCCAGCGACAGCCCCAAAACATGACTGCTCTAGAGGAGATCTGCATGGAGGAATGGGCCAAAATACCAGCTACAGTGTGTGCAAACCTGGTGAAGACTTACAGGAAACGTTTGACCTCTGTCATTGCCAACAAAGGTTATGTTACAAAGTATTGAGTTGAACTTTTGTTATTGACCAAATACTTATTTTCCACCATCATTTACAAATAAATTCTTTAAAAATCCTACAATGTGATTTCCTGGATTTTTTTCTCATTTTTGTCTCTCGCAGTTGAAGTGTACCTATGATGAAAATTACAGACCTCTCTCATCTTTCTAAGTAGGAGAACTTGCACAATCAGTGGCTGACTAAATACTTTTTGGCCCCACTGTATTTTGACATTTTATGAAAGTTACAAATGTCTTAAACAAAGGGTAAACAAAGAAATTGACATAAAATTACATGTATTATCTACTAAGAAAAATAGAAACCGTAGGTAAAGAAATACAACTTTGTTCAATAAAACAATGACAAAACAATAACAAAAATAGACTGAATTATTGTAAAACATGATTCAACTAGCCATAAAGTCTCTAGCAGACTGCTCCAAAGTGTAGGGTGGCATTATGGCAAAGGCCTTACTGTTAAAGTGGAATTGCAGCTCATATTAAGCATACAAAACTGAACCAATATCGGACAAACTATGAATTCAAATCTCGCACCACAGTGTGTAACTTTTTACCATCATAGAACTTGTGGTATAATAGCGGCCGCAGAGCTACAGTCCGAGTTCCTCAATTTGAAGGATATTTGACCTGGTATTTACAATTATAAAACTCAATCAGTATTGCTTCACTTTGTTCAAGCTAAGTCATGAATTCAACATTAGCCATTTCCCCTTTTTCATTTGGCCAAGTGAAGTAAGAGGGACGTTTGACCATATGTTATAAAAGATTAAGTTACCCCTACTCTAGGGGAGGGAGGGATATATATATATATATATATATATATATATATATATATATATATATATATATATATATATATATATTATATACACACTCACTGGCCACTTTATTAGGTACATCTTAGTAGTTCCGGGTTGGACCCCTTTTTGCCTTCAGAACTGTCTTAATTCTTCATGGCATAGATTCAATAAGGTGCTGGAAACATTCCTCTGAGATTTTGGTCCATACTTGACATGATAGCATCATGCAGTTGCTGCAGATTTGTCAGCTGAACATCCATGATGAGAACCTTGTGTTCCACCACATCCCAAAGGTGCTATTTTGGATTGAGATCTGGTGACTATGGAGGCCATTTGAGTACAGTGAACTCACTGTCATGTTCAAGAAACCAGTTTGAGATGATTTGAGCTACGTGACATGGTGTGTTATCCTGCTGGAAGTAGCCACTAGAAGAGGGGTACACTGTGGTCATAAAGGGATGGACATGCTCGGCAACAATAGGCTGTGACATTATAACGATGCTCAATTGGTACTAAGGGTCCCAAAGTGTGCCAAGAAAGCATCCCCCACACCATTATATCCCCACCAGCCTGAACCGTTAATACAAGGCAGGATGGATCCATGCTTTCATGCTGTTTACGCCAAATTCTGACCCTACCATCCGAATGTCGCAGCAGAAATGGAGACTCATTAGACCAGGCAACGTTTTTTCAATCTCCTATTGTCCCAATTTTAGTGAGCCTGTACCAATTGTAGGCTCAGTTTCCTGTTCTTATCTGACAGGAGTGGCACCCGGTGTGGTCTTCTTCTTCTGTTGCCCATCTGCTTTGAGGTTTGACATGGTTTGCATTTAGAGATGCTCTTCTGTATACCTGCATAACAAGTGGTTATTTGAGTTGCGGTTGTTTTTTTTATCAGCTCAAACCAGTCTGGCCATTATTTTCTGACCTCTGCCATCAACAATGCATTTTCGCCCAGAAATCTGCCGCCCACTTGATATTTTCTCTTTTTCGGACCATTCTCTATAAACCCTAGAGATGGTTGTATGTGAAAATCCCAGTAAGTCAGCAGTTTTTAAATACTCAAACTACCCCGTCTGGCACCAACAACCATGCCATGTTCGAAGTCACTTAAATCACCTTTCTTCCCCATTCTGATGCTTGGTTTGAACTTCAGCAAATCGTCTGGACCATGTCTATATGCCTAAATGCAGTGAGTTGCTGCCATGTGATTGGCTGATTAGGTATTTGCATTAATGAGCAGTTGAACAGATGTACCTAATAAAGTGGCAAGTGAGATACGTATGCATGTTGTATAGAAAGACTGGTGTTATAATAGTATCAAGCAAGTCACAAAGTCAACAATCAGTTGAAATACAGTATCGTTGTAGAGAGGGATTTCTGGATCACAGAAAGAGTTGTTCCAATTTTACAACAATTTCCTAGCACAAGTGTAACATTTTTCATAAGTGCAAAAGGACAATTTACAAAATAAACATTTCCCCAATCCTCTCACACAGCAATTTTTCTGCCATACCGTGGGCACTCTGGTGAGGTACTGTTAATGGAACCGAAGCCTTCTATTAGCCTCAAACAGCTTCTCTTCCTCTTCACAGAGGCTGTTTCCTTTCACACTGTGGGGACAAAAGCACATGCCACATGAACACTGTACTAATAAAAAAAACTCTCGCTTTCAAAATACTCACCGATAAAATGTAAATGACTAACAAATAACCTTTTTCAGTCAATGTGATAGTGGCCCCACCAATGCATATACTGCAGCCCAAACAAAACAAAATATATATTGGAGAATAGATGTTACAATAACTGCTGTCTCTCTTACCAAATCTCTTTAAGTAACTTGTTGCAAGACAGGGCCTCTGACAGGTGCCTCATTCCTTCTACAGTGAACTGGTTATTGATTAACCTACACAGAAACACGACAGCTTATAAGGTAAACCCAAACCTTGAAAAAATGAACTTAGTGATGAACGTGGAGCTAACAGATAGTGTCATTGCTTTAGGGTAGTTTCTGCTTTACCAGAGGTGAGTTAAGCCTGTGTTCACCCTGATCATCTCAGCCAAGAGGGGCGCCACATCATCTGACAACTCATTTTGAACAAGCCTAAACATAACACATACTTAGTTAAACGTAACACAAATGCATGTGCAGAGCCCTTTTATTTTACATTCTATCAGAGACCAAACAACAGAAACAGTGGGTCAAAAACATACCAGAATATCTTGAGGCTGGTGTTTTCCTTTAGGGCTTCAGCCAAGCTCCTGCCACCCTCAGAAGTGATGCAGTTGGCTGACAGACTGTAAAGAAAGATTGACCTGTTTGATACAAACCAATCAACAGTACACAGTGCATTCAGAGAGCATTCAAACCCCCTTCACTTTTTCTACATGTTGTTACATTACAGCCTTATTCTAAAAATGGATCAAATTCATTTTTATTCTCATCAATCTACACACAATACCCCATAACGACAAAGTGAATACAGGTTTGAAGAAATGTGTGCAAATGTATGTAAAAAAAAAAAAAACCTCAAATGCCACATTTACATATGTATTCAGACCATTTGCTATGACACTCAACGTTAAACGATGGTGCGTCCTGTTTCCATTGGTCATCTTTGAGATGTTTCTACAACTTAATTGGAGTCCACCGGTGTGTGGTAAATTCAATTGATTGCACATGATTTGGAATGGCACACACCTGTCTATATAAGGTCCCACAGTTGACAGTGCCGGTCAGAGCAAAACCCAAGCTATGAAGTCAATGGAGTTGCCCGTAGACTTCTGAGACAGGATTGTGTCGAGGCACAGATCTGCATAAGGTACACAAAAGTTTCTGCAGCATTGAAGGTCCCATCATTATTAAATCCTTGACAGGTGACCAAGAACCCGATGGTCACTCTGACAGAGCTCCGGAGTCTGTTGAGATGGAAGAACCTTCCAGAAGGACAACCATTTCTAAAGCACCTTTATGTGGCCAGATCGAAGTAATTCCTCTGTAAAAAGCACATGGCATGCTTGAAGTTTGCTAGATTGCACTTAAAGGACCATGAGAAACACGATTCTCTGGTCTGATGAAGCCAAGATCGGCCTGAATGCCAAGCGTCACGTCTGAAGGAAACCCGGCACCGCTCATCACTTGGCCAATACCCTCTTTATGGTTGTGGCAGCATTATGCTGTGGGGGTATTTTCAGCTGCAGGAACTGGAAGACTAGTCAGGATCGAGGGAAGAATGGATGGAGCAATGTACAGGGAGATCCTTGATGAAAACCTGCTCCAGCTCCAGTGTGATCTGAACCTCAGAATGGGGCAAAAGTTCACCTTCCAACAGGACAATACAGGAGTGGCTTCGGGACAAGTCAGTGAAGGTCCTTGAGTGGACCAGTCAGGACTTGCACCCGATCGAACATCTTTGGAGAGACCTGAAAATAGCTGTGCATTGACACTATCCTGTCTGACAGCGCTTGAGAGGATCTGCACAGAAGAATGGGAGAAATTCCTCAAATACAGCTGTGCCAAGCTTGTATCTCTCGTTATAATTGTTTTGATTTCTTTTTTTGTCTTCTTTTTCATCCTTGTATGTTTCTGCCTGTCTTGCACAGTGAATTGCCTATGTGTATGAAATGTGCTATTCAAATACATTTGATTTGATTTGTAGCATCATACCCATACAGGCTTGAGGCTGTAATTGCTGCAAAAGGTGCCTCAACAAACTACCCAGAGGTCTGAATACTTATGTAAATGTCTTTTTTCTTTTTCTTTATTTTTTTTTTAAATACTTTTCCACAAATCTGCTTTTGCTTTGTCATTTTTAGGTATTGTGTGTAGATTGAGAAAAAAGATTATGTTTTATTGTAGAATAAGGCTGTAATATAACGAAATGTGGAGAGTGTAGGGGTCTGAATGCATTGTAAAGTATCTTTAATCACTAGGCTAATTGCTAGTTCACCTGAGGTTGGTAAGACTTGGGTGATTCTTCAAAGCAGCAGCGAATGCCTTTGCTCCTTCATCTCTGATGGTGTTTCCCCACATTCTGAAAATAAAAATAGACATCTTAATGTACAGTAAGCACGGAAAATATTTTTTATATTTATTGTGGCATCGTAAGGGGCCAAGTCCTAGAAGAGAGGTATGTTCCTGCACGGTGGACCCAGCAGGAACTGCATTTCAAGATGGCCTCTCAGGAAAGACTACAAGACCCAGGGCTGAATGGGCCAGGGATTTCAGGCACAACCGTAGCCTATATGGGCGATTATGAAGTGTAAATATGAGGGAGGTTGCCCCTTTGTTTGGTATCTTTTTTTGGTTTGTTGGTGCAGGCTGTGATATACCTCTGTAGAGAGAAGAACCTTATTTTTAGCCTTTTGTGAAGTACCTTTAAAAGCGTTATTTTTTACAAATCCTACCTACGACTCCTTTCCATCCCCTCACGATGCCACTATATATATATATATATATATATATATATATATATATATATAGTATATTACCCTATAAAATGTTACTTGTTCTGTGTTGACCAAACAATGCATTGAAGCACAGTAGCTATGTGACAGTGGAGGTCTTCATTCAGACACTCACCCCACATCCAAGATGCTGGTGCTTTTCTGGATGGAATTGCCTAAATAAATCCCACCCACACTGGTGATCCTATTACTGCCCAGCCTTGGGACAGAGAGACATGATTACAGACAAATTCTTATGATACAAAAAATTATATAAAGAGATGTTCTTATTGATTCACTGTGCTCAAAACCATGAAAGTCAAAGACAGAAAGAAAGGCGGTCTGAATTCATTCTGAAGCTTCTAAAGTTTTGATGGTTAACATACTTGACGGTTCGTAACTTTGGACATTCCTCAATCATCTGGGCAACCAATTTTGCTCCTACATCTGTGATAAGGTTATTGTAAAGCCTGTGAAAATAACAGAATGTCAGTTAAGCTGTGAAAAATAAATTCCACTTTACTAAGGTAAACTTTCTCACAGTGGTACATATAATTCTCTCACCCCAGAATCTCTACTACTTTGTACTTGATTAGCTCCTCAGCCAGAACCTCAACGCTACTGTCTGTGATCTGATTAACACACAACCTGGAAGGGATAAAAACGTGTTAAACACTGTATGAAGAGCCATTACGAGATTGTAACAAGATCTACCCATGCAATAAACTTGTAAATACTTTAATATACACTCTTTATCTAGACCTACTCGCACTTCTTACCTCACCACAGTCATCTTACGAAATGAAGGTCTGAGTTGCTTAACCCCGTAGTCGCTGATGTTGTTGTTGTCCATATCAAGGCCTAGACCCTTTTGCCGGTGCTGCAAGACAAAGTTCAGAGCGCTGCAGTCCGCTGAGTGAACGTCGCAGTACCCCAGCTTAATGAAGTCTGCCGTGATGCCTTTAGCCGCCAACTGGGCCACATCCTTGCTTCCTATCTCAAAGATGCACCTCAACATCCACAAGAAGTTTGGCAGCACGTGCACTCGGCTCCCCTCGGTCTCGGTGGTGTAGAGTGGCAGGCCACGAAGGTGGAACCTCACGCTGTTGGACAGGTAGGCCTTGAGGATGTTGCGTTTTTTCTTCAACAGAGCCGGCGCCACCATGTGTTCCATCAGGTCTGAGTTGGCCTTGGAGAGGAGCCCGCACAGGAAGAGGTTGGTGAACTGCAGGTGCTCGTTGGTTTTGAACGGATCCTTTTCCCGGGGCTTTGAGGACCCACAAATGCAGACGCCACCGGGCAGACAAAATAAGCTGCTCCTCTTGCTGCACTCGGCAAAAAACCTGAGGATGGAATTCACTGCCGCTTGCTTGTCCAGCACCAGAGAGAAGGCTGCCAAGAAAGATTGCAGGGTCATGTGAAGAAACTCAAAGGTGGCCGGACTCCCGCAGTCGTCATAATGACTGACAGGTCGGAGGAAGCCCACTAGCAGGTCTTCATCGGTTAGGTTACAAGCCGTTACCTCCTCCTGGGTCAACACAAAGCTTCCCTTTTCAATACCCTGGAGGGCTAGTCTGGCAAAGGCTGCCAGTGGCCTCAGGCCTGACCTAAAGGTTTCCGAAGTGCACCTGGTGCTCCTCTTCAGGAGGCCTGGGGGAGGTAAGGCAGAGCGGCTGAGCATGACCTCGGACAGCAGCAGGAAGACGTTAGTGAGGGTGACACAGGTCTCCGGCAGCTCAAAGTTGTCGTTCATGGTGTGCAGGTGCTTGAAGCTCTTAAAGACGATCCAACAAAATAGAGGGGTGGAGCAGAGGCCACACAAATGGGGGCTTGCTTCCAGCTGGACTGACACTAGGTCTCTGTGCTCCTGCTGCTTGAAGTGCAAACTTGTATAGGTCCTTAGATGGGCTGGGGCAAAGCCACATAGGATAATCTTCTTTCTAACCACCCTTCTCTGAACCTCTGCACCCGTTCGCGCCGTCAGCACCTTTATGGAACCTTTCAGCAGTTTCCCACAGAGCAGATTGAAGAGCAACAGAACAGGGTGTGTTTTCTCCTCCGGTGAGACCACCTCGGGCATGTCCGCCAGGTTTGGGTACCCCTGGAGCTCATCGAAGCCATCAAATGTAAACAAGACCTTATTTGGGAAACGCAGGATGTAGCCAAACACCTCATTGTCCAGGTCCTGGTCTGGGTAGCAATTGTGTTTGAACAGGAGGTCCCTGAGAGACACCTGGTGGGTCTCCTTAAATGTGTTAAACATTCTGCAGCGGAACTTGAAGAAGAACATGGCGTCTGTCTGCAGCTCTCTGGTGGACCAGAGGTTCTGCAGCTTCTGGAGCAGGATGGACTTTCCCATGCCCGCATCCCCAGTCACGAACACAGTCTCAGCCTGAGGGTTGAAAACACCCTGCTCCCCTAGCAGCTGGTCGGTGCTCTCCAGGTAGCCCAGGCTCTCGTTACGGTCATTCATTAGCTCCATCAAGGTGTCTGTATAGAAGTCCTCCAATAAGGTCTCCTCCCTCTGGGCATAAGAGGAAATGAAACGAGTGTCTCTTCCAAGTTCATGTCTCAGCTTCTCACAGTACCTGCTGACTTAATGGAGAGGAAACCATGAAAAAAATTGAAATATCTAAAACGGTGCCTGATGTAATAATTCTCATTTTGCATTCAGAATACATAACTATAAAACAAAACAAAAAAACATAAAGGGATGTGGAACAGTGCACCTACTAGGATCTGTGTTGACCACTTTGATATCTTGTATGAACTCTGGGGGCTCGTAGTTAATCTCTTTCAGCCATGGTTGGAGGTCTATGTACGCATCATATACTTTGTGTAGAATGTATATGAAGTATTCACACGCCTGTTCCCCTTTGCTCTGGACCAACTCCAAGATTTTACGAACCTTCACAGCAGTAAAGGATATTGTGACTAATCTTTTTTTTTAAGTAATCTTCCATAATGTAGCACATTAAATACAGTATGTTTTATTTTAAAACACAATAGAAAAGTAGTAGAAAGCGCTGTGCTTTAAAGGCAGATATAGATATCTTTATAAAGAAAATACCTGGTCTGACTTAGTAACTGTGTGGTGCACAATTTCAACATCTTCCAGGCAAAAGAAGCCACTCTGTAACAGGTTGTCAAGGATGCACTGGGTGCTCTTCAAATGATAAACTAGCCGCTCGCGGTGGCATGTTAGAAGTTGTAGGGTAGACACTCTGCTAACGGAGCAAGAGAGGTTTTCGCCTTCCTGTAAGCCCATAACCAGCATCTGGTGAATGTGTTGCTTTTACTGTAAAATATTGATAAATATAAAAACATTTCAAACATATTTTCACAGCAACAGTGGAGGCTGACAGGCTACACACACACACACACACACACACACACACACACACACACACACACACACACACACACACCACCACCACCACCCCACCCCCCGTATCTTTCTCCCCTTTTCTCTGTACACGTACTCCTCTCACGACCAAAGTGACAGGGCAAGAATGACATATACGCAAAACAAGTTTCAGCTAACCTGTCATGTTGAAAACCTCCAAGGAATAATTTAATTACTTGCCTTTAACTCCGTTAAACCACTGTTGTTTACACCTTTAACCACAACCTCCGAGTAGATGTGCGTGAGCGTGAGTGTTTGCAAATAAAACGCTTGATGTTGGAACAAACTATCCGCAGACTAGAAAATGTTTTGTCATTCCTTTCAATAATGAATCTGCCAGGAACTTTTGATTATTTGCCCGATCGAGACAGGGTAAAATGTCTCTAGGAGGAAGTGAAAGGGAAGGAGAAAAAACTACAGTCAACGTATGGTTTGTTCGCGCAATGTCCAACACTTCGCAACACCCCTCCTCCTTCAGTGTTAGGACGTTTTTTATTATTATTGTTATTTTTTTATTTTTTCAAATAAACTCAAGATTCACAAAGTATAGTAAATAAAATAATTACATCAATGAACAAATATACACTACTTTAACTAATTAATAATAAGACAAGGTTATGATCATTTCTTTATTTATTATCATTAGATTAAGCTGTTTTAAGAATAATAAGACTTTTAATATCCTCCTATAAGACAATAATGTGAAGATGAATGAATATTATGGTGTTACATTGATTCCACCAGAGTTTGAATTTGAATTCCATTAAATTCAATATGAGCAACACATTTTGAATTATTTAATAAAAAAATGTATGCATATTCGACCTCTTGAAATTGAATGTCATGAATTGAAACCGAAGTTTACATAAAATGTCAATATTCTCTTCAAATTCAATTTCTAATAAATTGTATTAATTTTAAAATGCTAATTACGAAATTCAATGCCAATGGTTCAAGTTCTCAAGCTTTAAATTCAATAGTAACAATACATTATTCATTCAAAGTCTCAGAAGCATTCAGATTCAGATTCAACACGACAAATTCAGATTCAAAACTTGTCTCTGTGAGTAGTGCCTCCAGGAGAAGTCGATAAACACGGATCCAATCAAACTCAGATGTAGCCAATCAGAATGTGGCATAGGAACAGCTGTGCTACCAGAGATTACTACATGATTAGTCGTGACTCGTGGTCATTATTTGTGGGTAAATAGCACCGTCATCTGAGTACAGTCTACCTCGGAATGAACAAAAGCTTATAGTATGGAGGACGAATCCTGCCAAAATTGAAAATAAATATATGAATGGATAAATGACTCAACAAATGAAGAAAAGTACTAATTAATTAATTAATCAACAAATATACATACAAATAAATAAATCTATTAATTAATGCACACACTACGTTAATAAACAGATCGAATTGGCTATAAATGTATAAATATAATTGTTTTATTGATTGTATGCAAGGAAACATTTGGACGGTTTGATTGACGGCCCCCCTAATTATCATAAGGACAGGGTAATCGCGGAATGAATAGACCAATTTGGAGTGGACGTCACAGTTACATCAGTGGAGTTGCGCACGCATTGTGGTGGCAGAACAACAGCGGAAAAAAGTTGATACATTCATGAGAAAACCGGACGAGATCGCCAAAATAAGTAAAATAAATGTCTTGTTGTGCTGTAGGATGCCAGAATCGGAATGCAAAAAACAATAGCCTTCATTTTGGTAGAATACCGCCGTCGAAGACGCCCTTTGAAGCTAAACGCAGACGGTTATGGTTGCAAGCCATTAAATGGACAGACTGGACTGATGAAATCATCCGGAATTCTCTGCAGTGCTCACTTCATATCAGGCAAGGTTTTCTCCACTTTTGTTACACACAAAGGCAAAGTCAATGATGTAGTTAATATAACGATAAATTAGTAACCGCAGCAATCATAAAACTGGTATTCTCAGTAGGCTATATCATAATGGTAAACACCATTGACCAACGTTAGCAACATAAGGGTGTAAAGTGTCGGACTCTACTACTTAAATTAGTCCTTTCATCTTAAGTATGTAGGTGCAGTCCACTGATCTAACATTTATCCACCTCTGTATATTTAAATGATCATGTTGCACTTGTAGGGTAAATGGGCTTATAGACTACACTTGTTTGGGGGTTTTATAGACCCTTTATCAATATTATAGATTATCAATTAATTCAAAAATGTATATTTTAATCGATCAACTTGATTAAGAGTTATATTAAACTATTAGAGGCACCACCACTAAATTGGCTTTACAAGCAAGGCTTTATTAGCAAGGCTTAGTGGAAACCTTAGGTTAACCTATCTTACTATTAACGTATAGAAAATATAGAAAGGTTAACTGTCAATCTCAATTCTGAAGTGTTGTCAATCCTAAATTATGTGAAAAAGGCTGATCTCATACACAAGGACACAAGTTATTGCAAACAATAATCTTTATTTCTAGTCTAAACCAAGTGCATACCGGAATATACAATGAATGTATACATTTAATACACATGAGGTGACATAGGAATTGTTATATTACAAGGCATGAACGTAGGTATGAATTATCTATGTGGCAGTATGCAAATGGTTATACTAATTTAGCAAGTGAGGTCTCAGGAGTTAAGTAATCCTTATGAAGGTACCAACTAAACAACACAACACTTTTAGAAAGTTATGGCACCAAACGCAAATGTGTAGAGAGGCATGTATAGTTACTGAATTTTAGTAGCAGATGTGGGATAGGCCGTAAAGTGAAAGGCCATGTGGAGAATCCTTTTGTTCGTGGAGTTGCTTTCTGAGTGTTCGATTGACTGGCGGGTAATCAATGTTCTTTGTTGGTAGCAGGCCTGTTCGAAACAGGTACGTGGTAGGACATTTCAGAAGTTCTTTGGTTCGAAAAGAGGTAGTATGAAACAAGCACCTGGTTAGATATTCCTTTGGAAGGAATATGAATTTGAGGAAAAGGGGCCGTAGCCCTCCTAGTGCCAAGTATTTGATGAATTTGAGTACTGAATGATTTCTGCATCGGGTGAGCATTTATCCATATTGTTGTATGTTTCCAATATTATAACTGTGACTAACAAAAACGTCACAATCCATCACAATAAATAGATAAAATAAATGTGATCTAACATGGGTAAATACGAAATATTAGCAATATAACTTGATTTTGTGCTCGAAGCGGGAGTATTAAACAGTGGGTTACGTCAAAGGTAACATAGGCAGATCACTGTCTCCTGCCACGCGGGACGCAGTATTTTATACATTTGAGGTCTAAATGCAGCATACACTTTGTGGTACATTAATTACTTTTTTTACTGCCCTAACTATGAAGACTTTATAGCCTTTAAACTATACCCCTCTCTCAAACAATGTTGACGTTTGCTGGTTTGCGTGTTAAATGCTCAGCGCGCTAGCTTTGGATTGTGGTTGATGTTGTGGGACCGTTAGTCCGCACACTGTACGCATTAATGATAACTCCTCTCTCTAGTTTCCCCTTATAAATTAGCACACAGTTTAGCAAAGGTAGGACACGTTGCTTGTTGGGCAAAGTAATTAATTAACAGTGCTGTAGTGATGGTAACAGCAGTTATTCTCAGTGTACTGAATCATTACAATCAGTTCACCAAAAAAAATCGTTTACCGAATAATTCAGTGCTTTTCGGAGCTTCGACTGCATAGTCCCACTCGCTGAACTGAAACACAGCCGAGCGTTCAGTTCAGCTCGCTAAAGTGATCTGAACTGTAGTACGTTAAGGATAAGAATTTAGTTGGATACTACCGTTTGAAAACTGAAAGCTACTAAAACAAAGTCCTACCCTATTATGTAACAGCAGATATTTTCGCGACACCTAATTATAAAATAGCTGGTGGTACTATGCTACTTTCTACTTGACTTCAAGCCATGAGAGAGAGGCAAAGAGGCGGGCTTGAGAACTGTACCAATCATCACTGAACCAATCACACACATGCACCGTCCATATAGCTAGAGTCTCAGCCAGTTGACGCGTTCAGTAAGTGAACGGATCACTGAACGTCTCAGCCAGTTCACTCGTTCAGTAGGTGAACAAATTACTGAACGTGTACCGTTCAGTGCTTTTCGGAGTTCACCTAACTGAAAGACGGCCGAGCGTTCAGCTCAGCTCGCTAACGAGTGAACTGAACGGTAGTACGTGAAGGATAAGAATTTAGTTGGATCGTTTGCAAACTGAAAGCTTAATTTATTTTTGATTGCACATTTAAGTTAATTACAGTTTTTATTTGACTGCGATTTATATTTCCTATTTTTATTATTTATTGTTTTCATTTGAGTATAATACAAATATTAACAACCCGTTTGTCTAACTTTTATGTGTTTATTTGACAAGAAAAATGCACATTACATGCATAGGATGCACATTAAATGCACATTACTGCAAGGGAACGTAGCCCGTTCAGTGATTTATTTAGCCTATTTAGTGGCACTGACTAGCCAGTGACGGTGCATGTATGTGACTCGTTCAGTGATAGACTATGGGGGGTGATTCGAGCCCTTGCAAGCACGCAAGCAAACGTACGTGCGTGCAAAAAGCGCCTGCTTTTTCAATGGATTTAATAGGCGATTTAGTTACAGACGTCGTCAAAGAAGGCGTCACGTTGACGTGGCGTTTAGGCGTCACGTGTGGCGTCCATATACACGCAGTTGAAGTTGAAGAACAGAGACCTACCTTTTTGACCACTAAGTAGCAAGCTGTGTTTTTTCAGTTTTTGGAGTAAAGGAGTAAAGCCGCGTTTGTAATAGGCGAGGGTAGTAGTTCCGGCTCTGAAAAATGAAGCCCATGCGGAAGTGCCTTAAACCTGCATTCGTTCTAATAACAAGCAGGGGGCGACTCTCTCTGGTTTCAGAAACAACTAGATTGTATGGAAGTCTATGAGAAAATGACCCTACTTCGCACTTACTTTATTACATCAGAAAACATTTTCCTTACGAGTTTAAGGTCTCAATCGCTAGTTTCAAGTATTTTTCAATACAGCATGATTTTGTAAATGATGGTCCCATTTAGAGTAAAATAAACGATAAAGCAGGGTATGCTTTAGGGCGTGGCTACCTTGTGGTACTCATTCGGGATAGAGGCGTAGCAACGGGCTCCACCCCTCACTCCTCCCAGCTCCTCCCCAGCCCCACCCTCTTGTCCAAGCATGGTCAATGTCGTCACTTCTGGTTTAGAAAAAAAAGATGGCGATGGCCGATGAAACCAACATAGCGATTTTCAAAATGCCAAATTCGAGCTATCAAAACGGTGGTCCACAAACCAATGGGTGACGTCACGATCATTTCGTCCACTCATATGTACTGTCAATGGTAATAGGCTATTTTCACGCTTTTAGAACCTCCTTCCGGTCCGGCGTTTGTTGTGTTAATTCACTTCCATAAAAACGGAAAGCGAATCTGACAGACCGAAATCTACCACCTCCTTGAAAAACCTTTACTTTTTTGCTACATACATGGATGTGTATCTACAGAAAGCTAAATGGTAACTACAGACTGGTTGAACCATTGATTAACGATTTCACAATTGTAGCAAAACTTAGACTATGTTAATTGATAGAAAGAATAAATAAATGAATATGTCTCTAATTTTGAGACAATTAACACTGACGCTATCATATTCTACACTACACAAATAACCAAAATATACTGGTATGTTAGAAAGGGAAGTTAATTAGGGTATATTCCATGTCGGACCATTACATTTTGCGAAGGTTATCCCCGTACAGAAATGTCACTAGCAACATGTTTGAATGACTTGGGCATGCAGTCACGTCAGTCATTATAAAATGCTATGGCTTAGGTTATATTAAATAGACTAATGTCGATTTCACTTTGACTTCCTTCTTTTATCTTGGCGTGCTATCTATAGCGTTTTGGTGTATTTTGTTTTATAATTGAGTAAAAGTTAGCGATCAAAGTCAACATGCAAAAGCAGAAT
This sequence comes from Aplochiton taeniatus, assembly GCA_017639675.1. Lineage (NCBI taxonomy): Eukaryota > Metazoa > Chordata > Actinopteri > Galaxiiformes > Galaxiidae > Aplochiton > Aplochiton taeniatus. Next base: position 11,121,407 of record CM030178.1, read on the forward strand.
TAGGCATACCACTAGAACGAATGAATGAGACCAATTGCTGGAGCAGCTGTGATTGTTATAAATAGTGCGATAAAAGACACTTTAATGATCTGCTTTTGTTACAATCGAGTTTTCTCGAACAGTTTGGGACCATCTAGCTTCAACACACACGTTGTTCACAAACACACGCTATCAACACGCAGTTGTGAGATGTAGTATGACACACACGCTAGCAACACGTTGCTGTGAGACGTCATGTGACACGCTGTCGTGTTGACTCCACCTGTGTACAACGTGTTTGACAAGGGGGGTCACACGACTGCGTGTATATGGACGCCACACATGACACCTAAACGCCACGTCAACGTGACGCCTTCTTTGATGACGTCTGTAACTAAATCGCCTATTAAATCCATTGAAAAAGCAGGCGCTTTTTACACGCACGCATGTACGTTTGCTTGCATGCATGCATGCATGCTTGCGTGCAAGCAAGGGCACGAATCACCCCCCATACAGCATGTCATATGACGTCTCACAACGACGTTTTGCTAGCGTGCATGTCACATGACGTCTCATAACTGCGTGTTACAAGCGTGCCTGTTGAAGCTAGATGGTCCCAAACTGTTACCGAAAACTGGATTGTGACCAAAATATAATAAAAGCAGATCATTAAACTGTCTTTTATCGCACTATTTATTGCAATTACAGCTGCTCCAGCAATTGGTTTCATTCATTGGTTCTAGTGGTATGCCTAATTCTGCTTTTGCATGTGGACTTAGATCGCTAACTTTAACTCAATTATTAAAAAAAAGACACTGAGACACTATAGATAGCAGCACGCCAAGATACAAGAAGGAAGTGAAAGTGAAATCGGCATTAGTATTTAATATAGCCTAAGCCATAGCATTTTGTAAAGACTGAAGTGACTACTTGTCCAAGTCATTCAAACATGTTGCTGGTGACATTTTTGTACGGGGATGATCGTGTATTGCTTAAAGAATTTAGGGATGAGCCTATAATCTAGGCCAACTTGATTGCATGGATTTTAAAAAAATGCAGCTGCCTAACCGGTCTAAATTGCTCTTTGCAAAATGTAATGGTCGGACATGGAATATACCAAGCATTACTTCGTTGGCATTCACCCTCATTACATCTCACAACTGCGTGTTGATAGCGTGGGTGTGAACAACTTGCGTGTTGAAGCTTGATGGTCCCAAACTGTTCGAGAAAACTCGATTGTAATAAAAGCAGATCATTAAAGTGTCTTTTATTGCATAGCATTTTATAATGACTGACGTGACTGCATGCCCAAGTCATTCAAACATGTTGCTAGTGACATTTCTGTACGGGGATAACCGTCGCAAAATCTAATGGTCCGACATGGAATATACCCTCATTAACTTCCCTTTCTAACATACTAGTATTTTTTGGTTATTTCTATAGTGTAGAATATGATAGCGTCAGTGTTAATTGTCTCAAAGTTAGAGACATATTCATTGATTTATTCTTTCTATCAATTAGCATAGTCCAAGTCTTGCCACAATTGGGAAATTGTTAATCGTTTGTTCAACCAGTAGCTACTGATGCGCTTCACGATCTCTCCCCGTATATCTTACTGAAATTAATGCAAACATGCCCTTAAATTTAACACGAAGTAAATGTATTGAGTTTTTGTCCCCAATCACCAAAAAGTTTGCCCATCGCTGGCCCTTCTCTTGACATAAACGATCCAAGCGTCCGAAGTAGCGTCATACTATTCTCCAAAGAAATCCAAGCTTGAGCTGTAGTACGATCGTCATGACTATTATAGAAGACAAAAACTTGGTGCAAAAATTCAATTGACGAGGCTGGAGTCAGAGGTTCGTCTTGAGTAAATTTGAATATCAACAACAAATCGTGAGGCCGTTCGCGAAGGGTCTTCCCAACCAGCCCCGGTTCACAGTTTATGTACCTTTTTCCCTTACACAACATGTTTTTCTCAGTTGTCCTTCTCCTGTCAACACCTTTCTTCATTCACTATCTTATGGTGCTTACAGCCAACTATTTGACTCCTACACGTCTGGTCAGCAAAAAAATTCGGAGTTGTCCTTTTTTCCAACAAATTATCTGGTCAATCACATTTCTCAGTTGTCCTTTTTTCAACACATTGTCTGGTCAAAAACACATTTCTCAGTCTTATGAGTTCTTTTAACCACCTGTTCGACTCCTACAAATGTGGTAAATTGGTAGGGCTTCGAATCAAATACTGTGCAAAGATGGAGGTCATGAAAAAAGACTACTGATTATACTGTTCGAATGTAAAGGCTGATAATTGTAATACAGTTCAAAATATAGCATACTATATATTCTCCAGAGACAATATGTTGCCTCCACAAGAAAGTCAATCAAGGGGTGGGATACATTTAAAGTGGTGGTTTATTCTCTGTTGAACACTATAAAACATAAACAAAACAACAATATTAAACAGGTTCGTAGAACTGCTGTGATTCACAAAGACGGGTTTTCTCCTTTACTCCAAAAACCAACTGAAAAAACAAAAAGTTTCATATTGCTTAATTGCGTTGCGTGCTAACATTAGCTCATTTGGCTAACGAACGACTACTAACAATTTTATTGTTCTTCCTAGACTGTTAAACTATTCATCCATAACATTACACACAGGGTTTCTGTGATACTGGACATGTCTCACCTGTTAAACATTAACAAAACAACAGTGTTAAACAGGTTCGTAGAACTGCTGTGAATTACAAACACGGTTTTTCTCTTTTTCTCCTTTACTCCAAGAACCAAATGAAAAAACGCAGCTTGCCACATAGTGGTCAAAGGGACTACTTACTGCCTGCGTAAACAGTTGCAAATGTAACTCCCCTCACATTGTAACAATTACACATTACAACTGAGACACACTTATATAAGTAGGCTATATTGTCGTCGTCTGAAAAATAAATCACGTAAAACCAAAGTAACTAACTTTTCAGGAAGTGAAAAAAACTTTCACATTTCTTGAGCATAAAATCACAAAACTTTATTACTTGCAGGCGTCAGGAACACGCGCGTTAGTTAGGCGTTTGCAATACACGTCCTCTTGCAGGCGTCAACACGCACGTTAGTTAGGCGTTTGCAATACACGTCCTCTAGCAGGCGTCATTAACATCCACGTTAGTAAGGCGTTTGCAATACACGTCCTCTTGCAGGTATCATTAACACGCACGTTAGGCGTTGGCTTGATGCAGGCGCTTGTGCACGAGCAATCAACACGTACGTTTGACACGCTTGCATGCGTGCGTGCCTGTGTGCTGGCACGAATCACCCCCATAAATGACAGTCGCTCAAGCCCACCTCTCTCCCTCTCATGGCTTGAAGTTTCGAAGTAGGAAGCAGTAGCTATTTTATAATTTGGTGTCGCGAAAATTGCTGCTACAAATAGGGTAGGACTTTGTTATAGTAGCTTTCAGTTTGCAAACGATCCAACTAAATTCTTATCCTTCACTTACTTCCGTTCAGTTCACTAGTTAGCGAACTGAGCTGAACGCTAGGCGGTCTTTCAGCTCGTAGAACTCCAAAAAGCACTGAACGGTACACGACCAGTGATTCGTTCTCTTACTGGACTGGCTGAGACTTTCAGTAAACCGTTCACTTACTGAACGACTAAACTGGCTGAGACACGAGCTATATAGGGACGGTGCATGTGTGTAATTGGTTCAGTGATAGATAGTCGCTGAAACTCGCTCCTCCCTCTCTCCCTCCCTCTTATGTCCGGAAGTCTCGAAGTAGGTAGCTGGTGTGGGCTACCAAATATCGCAACTTACCGAGAGAGCTCAACTCAACTGAAAAATGAATGATTCGGTTCAGTTCGTTCACCCAAAAGATTCGTTCAAAATTAACGAATCGTTCGTGAACGTCACACCACTACAGTGCTGCTTACGGCATAGCCTGTAACCATGCTTTGAAGTCGGGGAGCAGTGCTCTTGCTGGTAGCCTAGTTATCAAATATTACAAGTTCTACAGCTTTGACCTTAGTACCTCCGTATCAACACCAGTTTTTGCTGTGCAGTGTGCTTTTTATCCAGCTCGATGCTTTTATTAGTATTTTTAATTGTATTTCTGGCCTATAGAAATTAATGGTGGTTTAGCTAGAATTCCTGCCTTCAACACGCGGGGGTCAGTCGCGGATAGGCGTAACAGACAACTTCGACCTTAAAGTCACTTTTCCTTGAGACCAGGAATGCAGTACCACATCTTTTTCATTCTTTGTACTTTTTTTAATTTGTAAGTGTGGTTTAACAACTTTGTGAATTATATCAAGTTAATCAATATTACATTTGTCATGGAAACCTGAAAAAGTGAGAATTAAAATGAATACAGATTTCCATTCGATTGAAATGTTATTTACTTTGGTCATCAATAATGTTCTTCTGTGTTCCGGTGTAGATATCAATAAACACGACAAGTATTGAAAATCTGACCTTTGTTTTATGGTGTAATAAATAGGTCTCGAGATCAAAAGAAAAACTTTTCACATCATTATAACTTAGCACGCATCACTATTCCTATTAAAACACCATTTACACAGCTTTTCTTTTAAATGAACACCATTATTTACACAGCTATTTATTTTTAACATCGTTATTTACACATCACTAATATCAACTATTCCCCTTCTCAGCCACCCATCTTTTTTTCTCAGCCTCATAAAAGACAGATGCCTGGCACTGCCCCCAGGGCATCTCCTTCTCCATGCCTTGAGCCTGATACAGGGAGAACACCTTTGCAGGGCAGTAAATATACTTGCCTGCTACTACTGGAAATCCTGTGTGTATGTGGGGGGCTATTGGGGTTTTGGTTCAAGGTGACAATCTGCACAACCACCCCGATTGTTGCACATCTGCTGCCTTCCGTTTTATGTCCTGCACTCTTTTTTTGGGTTGTAGCTCTTGTTGGAAGAATGGGGTTTCCATAAAGTCCACAAGTTCCATTCTGGGGTTGGTGAGGCCCTCTGCTTGATACAGCTTGTGGACTTTGGTGGAGCAGTAAAAATATCGTGTGGCCACTCTGATAAAAGAAATGGATGGATGAGCCATCATTTTCAAACCTGGACTTGGGCTGGCCACAGGAAAGGCATGTTCTCTTCTAATAATAATAATTTCTTTTGTTGTTGGTACTGCTGTTGCCTCTGCAGCATGTCACTCACCATCCTCTCAATAGTGTCCTCAGTCAGAGGCACTGCCTGCATGAGTGCTGGGGAATTCACTGTGGCAGGTGAGAGGGTTGATAATGGCACCCTGAGTGTTACTGTTCAGTTAGGCGCTGCCACAGCTGTTGAGTCTCCAGCAGCATTTCTGGACTGGTGTTTAGGGAGGAGCTGATGTTCTGCAGCCTGGCCAGATGTTTTATATATCTAGAGATGTGCAGCCGTGTTGTTGGGTGTAGGAGGGAATTTGGGTCAGTGCTGGAACTGTGGACCATAACAGCATAGTCGTGATCCACAAGCCTCAGCATGTCCTTCTGTCCATGGTGTGTGGTGAGGAGACCGTCGATCGTCATCTTCATCTGGTCCGTCCACCTGGTGTGGTCCAGAATAAACACCCTGCCCTCAGTTAACAGGCCCGGTGCAGGCACTCCGAGGAAAGGCAGTTATGGAAGGGGTGGTGTGTGTGTGTGTGTGTGTGTGTGTGTGTCACAGCTAAGAAAGATACAGAAGACAATTTATCAGCAAGTACGGTATGATATATTGTTTTGCATGATAATACAAAAAAAAAAAAAGTTCCAGCTCCAGGTCACTGAGGCAGCCCCTTAGGATGTGGACCCGCTGGATCCTCCAGGTCTTCAACATTTATGGCTTGATGAGAAAGACACTGTTTGGGTCATTTGACAGATGAAAGTGTTGGAGAACCTCCTCAATTCTCTTCACCAGCTCCTGAGGATGAGGGATCTTGGTCCTGCAGTGGTCCCAGATGTGCAGTTTGAAGGCACAATGCCACAGTAGCATAGTCGTCTTTCAGCCTCTGCAGGTCTTCCTGGTCGATCACAAGGAAGGCAGCGGAGGGGAACCATACAATGAGTGGTGACGCACGCACGCACACGCACGCGCACGCGCACACACACACACAGGTCTAGTTTCACGGTTATGTCCGGGTTGAATTTTTACCTTGAGGCACAGGTGTTTGACATGTCCCCCTGCAGTCACTTCTGCCAGCACAGCCTCTGTTGTTTTCCAGGCAGCCCACAGCTGATGTTCACCAGGGTGGGGGTCTAGGACCCTGAATGCTGCACAGCAGTCCCTACAAAATAAAGCCCAGAAAAAGGGAAGGAAGGAAAGAAATTTATTTATTTATTTATTTATTTATTTATACACACACACACACACACACACACACACACACACACACACACACACACCTGATAATAAAGGTGCATCCATCATTTTTTTTCACGTTTATTATTGTATTTAATCCAATATCCATACCTGTCCACCCAATGGTACTTGGCCAAGTCCACCCCAGCAGCAGTGTAGCGGTTGGCCAGGCCCTCATACATGGGCTCTAAGGAGCGCTCCGCCTCTGACTGTCCCATTACCCAGGAGAGGATCATCCAGTTCTCATTCATTAGGGCGTAGGATGACATAGCCCCCGATGAAAGCGTAACCTTCCTGGCGATCTTGCGAGTGTGGTCAGATTTAAACGCCTGCCTAAAGGTGCCTTGTAGGAGCAGGTTAATTGCTGGCTCTTGCTGCCGATACTCCTGGAGCAGGCAGTCTGTCAGGTAGTGTGACGACACTGACACGCCACACCAACCGTCAGCATCTTCATAACGCAACAAAGAGAGCATCTTCATTTAGTGCCGTACCGGCCGGGAACCTGGCCAAAGCCCCAGGGCCTCCAGCTCAGTCTTCATCCACATCCGCTGCTGATTTGAGCAGGTCCAGCGATGGACATCATGGTCACAGCTGGGGGCAGGCGGATGTGCGTGGACAGGGAGCAGGGGTGGCTGTGGAAGAACTGTGACAAACAGTGTTTTGATTTATAAACTACGTTGATCAGGTTTAGGTTTAAGTCTGTCACTAGTTCAGAAGTCATACCTTGAGCTAACATTGTTTCAGGAAATGTGATACATAAAAAAAAATGTACCAATACAAACTAATTTAAGAGCGCCTTTCTAAAAACCCATGGACAATTTACAAGGCATTGGCAAATAAGAAGCAAGAAAAAAGAGAAGTAAAAACAAATTAAAAGTAGTAAAATACAATAAGCATGTTAAAACCAGTAAAAATCAGCAGTAAAAATCTGTTAAGTAGTGCTATCAAAGGCCTGACATAACAGGTACGTTTTTAGTAATCTTTTTAAAGTTTCAAGAGACTCTGCAGATGACATGTTCATGAGGATGTCTACCGTATTGGCCACATCCACGAAGAAATAACACCATTATAATTCTCTATTTACCATCGGAGAGGAATGCAGGCACCGTCTTTCCTGCAGACAGGTGTAGGGCTGCCAGCTCCACTGTGACCTGGTACATCAGGAGTAGCACAGTATAGACATCAGGGTTACCCATACATTTATGATGGCAACTAGTGAAAAAAAACTTGAAGGATAAAATGAGAAAAATGCATAATTTAAGGAGCTTTCTGCTCTGCAGTAGACTCTGGAAACAACGCCAGTAGTTGTTTCGGGATGAGTACTGGGGGCTTCATACGTGGTGAAAATATGAACGAAGCTTTACAACACTAAACAATACCTAGATGAATGACGGTTTAAGAATGCTGTACATTTGAATATATTCACCATGGATAGAGGGACCAGACGCTACTTTTTATAACAAGTATGACCCTATGTGCCTCCCCTCCCCTCACATTGTGTTAATGCTAATAAATAGAATTTTATTTTGACTAAGGAATAGACTTTGGTAGCGAACTCGTCGTCAAAAGCGTCTTGTATTGTAATCGGTTTACAACTTACATTTACAAGCCATTTCATAACATACATTACATTTGAGAAAGTTAGCAAGCGAACTCGCTAGAATTGCTATGCGACACATTGAACACGAGAAACATCGAACGAGACAATAAAACAATTTCGGGACAAATCTTACCTTCTGTACTTGAAAGAAAGATTATCGAAGTTAAAAAACAAAGTTTACTATCAGTGACTAAGGACGCTCTCTGGTCGTTGGGTTTCGTCGTACTTCTTCTGTTTGTTTTCCTCACCAAATGACGTCTTTCATCACTCAAATTTGGGACAGCGCTACGAAATCAACGTGAGGCCGTGAGAATATTACATCCGTAGTGGTTTAGGACTACCATCGAGAATGAATGGAAAACGGTTTAGGGAGTTTTAGCTAAAGAATCCACTGCTGCCGCGCGGGACACGGGTTCGATTCCCGACCGATGCAACAATATTTCATTAATTTGACTACTAAATGATTTCTTTAAATAATTATGTAGTTTATCTTTTGCGCAAAAATGTATCGTCGTAACACCCCCCCCCCCCCCCCCCCACACACACACACACACAGAAAAAGGGGCCGTGGGACCCCAAACATTAAAGCACAGCAAGCACCAAGGAGAGGATGTCGTAACAGAGGGTGCGGCGTGAAGAGTGCGTGTCATAAGGAGGGCGGGGCGAGGTGCGACAGACCGTAGCTGGACCCTACTCAAATAGTCAAATAGCCATTGGCATTGCTAGAGACTTGCAACTTTGCAGGCTGGTGGATAGCAGAACCCGCTATCCCCAAAGCCAAGATGACCCCAGTTGACCTCATGATGGCTCTATAATAGGTGATCCAATCTGCACACTTTGAAAGGCCACTTCTCCAACACGATATGTCCTAGTGTCACCAAATTCAGTTCCTAGGTCCCTCCTGATCAGCCCACTACTGCTAACCGCCCACTCCAAGCAAAATCACTCCAACTAAGTTCTCTTAGTTTGCCTTGTGTCCATGTTCATGAGTAACTTAGCCTTTTCTAACTAATTCTCCAAAGGTTGTTCAATCACATTTCTATAAAGTTGCTCTTCTCTCAATCTGTCACTTATAGTTGACTCACACAACCCCTTGAACAGCACAATCTTTTTCACAATCTCAAGACATTGCAGACAGCTAGGAACCGTCAAAGGCTTCTCACAGCTTTCATTTCTGTTAAGTTTATTCCCAAAATTGTACTATGTATTTAGTTTAAGGGATGCAAATGTTCCTGGGCACATTAAGCTCTTGTCTCTGTACCACTCCTTATGGTTCGATGTGGCTTTTCACACGTTTCTCCGAGTTCTGTTAATGAGATAGAGCAAGGATTCTTTATATGAGGGAAAAGTCACTGCTCTATAAAACAAATAAGAAATATCTGGATATTTCTCTGCAGAATTATTTTCGGCTGTTACAGGGTTTTTCCTGCATATTGAATTACGATGCGACCGCCTCCGTCAAATTTCATGAGGTCAACTGGGTTCATCGTGCCGCCTCCAGCTCTCTACAAAACTCTGAAGAGTGTCATTATAGAAAAAAGTATTTTCTTACGTGTTACAGTTGGTGGATTTCGGTAATTTGTAACTGCAATTGCAACATTGCGTCTTTGCGGATGTAGTACAGTTTAGGCAGTGGCGCCCCCAAGGGGTGGCCTGGGGTGGAACGTGCTACCCAACAAAATGTACATCGGCTGCATTTCTATCCTTGCGAAACTATCAATTGAACGCAGCACTACCTGGGCCGGCAGTTCTACAGGACTGCCTGTATTGCATATCATGAGCAAAAACTTGAGCAATGTTTGGTGTGCCACCCTAAAATTATTACTGGCACAATCAGGCCACCCTAAAGAAAGTTTTCTGCGGGCGCCACTGAGCTTAGGGTGAAAATGAAATGCCCTCCTTAGTTTGCCTGCTTTTTTGACTTGTTATTTGGAGAAAAAACTTTGATCACCGAACGATCAAGCTGCAGATTATGATGGCATGTCCGCTAGGAAGCTCGTGTGTTTGAAGAGCTAGATTATTATGCTTCGATTTCACGTCATTTTATGATTTTCTAAGTAGATGAATAATGGCAACACGTGTATTGTTTAGTTCATCGTTTTAGTGTTGGAATTTTATCAACTTAGTTTTGCAAAGTAACACGAAGTACACACATCTATCAAAATAAATGTTTTTGCCTCTGAGGCGTGTTATCGGACTTCATTTTTGCCCTATATTGCACTGAATTGAGAATGTATACTGAACAACCAAGGCAATCATGAATTTGAATTTCCGCCTATTATTTGACAATGTCGTAGGCCTAATGTACCACGTAGTCGATTATGTTACTGTTTGCAAGCTAGATTCAAACACGCTTTAATTCAACCTCTTTTAAGGATGTCGCTCATAAACGTCCGATAGCCTACTTAAATCAAGATCTTTGTAACCATGCCCTGTAACACATAGCTCATGACATCTCCTTGAGTCGAAATGTACATTAAACTGAATCCAGCATTCTAAAGAATATTTAGTTCGTGTAATCCACTTTTTGCCCTGGTTTTTCTTTATTTCGTTCTAGTTTTTCCTAGAAAATTATATAGACTGCCTTTTGGGGCTGCCACAAAATGTGTCCCCTGTCAATACTACCATCAATTGTTTTATTTTGTAGATACTTCAGGTCACACCTAATAACCTCTGTGAATGTAGAGGAGTTTACTCTTTCCTAGTTTCAGCTATAGGGGATACAGATTATATCAGACAGTTATCCCACCTACCATTACAGATAGGGGATGGTTAATGTGGCAGGTGGGATAACTCAGTCTGATATAATCTGTATCCCCTTATATTTTAAGCTAGGAAAGAGTAAACTCCTCTATATTCTCCAAGGTTATTAGGTGTGACCTAAAGTATCTACAAAATGAAACACATTATGGCAGGACATTGTCTGTGCTTTATAGAGAGGGGATACATATTTTGGCAGGTGTGAAAATGCAGTCTGGAAGAATGTACATCCCCTATAAGGTTTTGTTAGTAAAGAAGAAACTTCTCCATATCTACCATGGTTATTGGGTATGATCTGAAGTATCTACAAAAACAAAACTATGTCGACTATGGATCGACAATGGTCACTGTTGTCTTTTAAGCTTTGCAGACACAACTTTACTTTACCAGGAATCCTGTGAGCGTTCTATGACTTCACCACCCTCGCAAGACCAATCTGACACAATTGGGAGGTCAGGTTTGACACACAGTATCTCATAAGGCTGCCTTCCATGTCAAGCTCCTCTTGATCCACCAATTGTAGAAGGGCTCTTTTAAGTGGATAGTTGACGCGGTTGTTGACCTCAGGCCAAAGTTGTTCAACTGTGTGGTTCTGATTTAGCATTTTTTTGTTTGTTATTAACCAGTGTGTTATGGTAAGATAATAGAGAACAGGTAGCATGGCAAAAAGAAATAATAAAAATGACAAACAACAGGTATTTAAATGTACCCTAGTGGATAAAGTCTAAGGTATTATTCCCTGATTATGGCGATGAGATGACAGCATTTCCTTGCCATGGTCTACTAGCACCTGGTCCCACATACCATAGGTCATCACTGCAGGTCTGTTGGATGAAGAAGTGTAATGTAATTTGTGCCTCATTTATCACACTTAAATCACTCACTCACCACCACATTCTCTAAATGCTGTTATGAGGGATCCATGAAAGAGTTCTCTACAAAATGTCATTCTAGTTACTGCAAATTAAATGTAAGCATTCACAAGTGATTGTTTTGTCTTATTATTTCCCGAATGCAGTAGTCGTGGATGTGTAATATGTGACATTTCACAGGCAGGGATAGGGATAGTCTGGTTGGTTCGAGAACTGTTTTAGTTGTAGGCTAGTAATTTTCACTACTAAGTCTGAAAAGAAAACAATTTAAATTAATTGGTTTAATATCACTAACAGAAAATGTAGTCTACAAATGACCAAAACAAAACAGTAACGGGACAGCCACTATATCGAATAAACCAGACTATCCCTTTATGTCCACAACCCCATATTACCTAAAAACGTCTTCATAGATGTAAAGGTTGTTTTTTACAGGCATTGTAGAATGTCCAACAATGTTTTTGCTGAAGCCATCGACAGCTTAAACATGGGTGACCCCAAACATAGCCAGCTTTTCATTCTGGTCCATGTGAACCTTGTGACCCACATATTCAGCTTCATACGGTATGGGGCTAAGGTTGTTCTCTACAAAATGTCATTCTAGTTACTGCAAATTAAATGTATCAGACTGACTAAGCAACCTTAAAGAGAATGAAAAATCGTTTAAGTCTACAAAATCATAACAACAACAATAACAATACAACTGTCTAACGACTAACATTGTATTATTTTAACAGCAAAATAACTGCAGATAACGGGTGGTATCACACATTGTAGTCACACATAACTCCAAATGTTTGACGTATGAGTACAATATCAAGATAATAAAAGGCTGTCATAACTTACACGGTGTCTTGCTTCATGGTAGGGCTGATGTACAGTCCTCAGCACTGCTCCAATTCGTTTCTCTGCAGCTTGCAGTCCTTTCACGGCCAGATACCCCTTCGTCATCTTCCTCCCATATGTCTAGACAATAAGTTAAAATGTAAAAAACATGGAATGGAACCGAACATTTCCAAATACAAATATAATGAAAGCTGTTATGTCTACTCAAATTAATTACTGTAGCATACTAGCGCACACAGACGGCTACAGACACATACATTGTGCCTGCCTTTCTTGCTTTTATGTATGTGCACCCAGTCATACAGACACTGACCATCCCTGGCAGGTTCCTACCTCGTTTATAGCTTTTCCCACTTCTAACTCCAAATGTTCATTGGATAGTCCCGCGACACACTCAAGGCTGAGCCATGTTCAGCGCAAAATCTCCAGACACTTCTTGCTGAAAAATCTCTGGCGTCCCCATACTGATGTGACATATGGGCAGAGATTTCTGTACATGACAGTCCTTGTTTTGCTATGGCCAAAATAATTTCAGAACAGGCTTCCAGAGCCACTGTAACTTTATTTTACAGTGATTCATTCTACTGTGCAGCCTACTTCCGCTTTCAGAATAGAAATAGTGTTTGTTTATTTATTTTTGTTGGGTGACTATTTATATTATTTGTTTTAAAAAGGACAAAAGAAAATCTGGTTATTTTTATATTTTACCACTGCTGTTTTTGACCAGGAACAAGAAAAATGACCGTATTTCGGTTTCTCATTTTTTATTTTAAAATGAAAAACAAATAACCAATTTTTATTATTATTTTAAATTCCGTTTCTGAACGCAAAATAGAATGACCAAAAGATGCACAGACCCATAATGTAATTTTAAATATCCAAAATACATTGTGACTAGTAAAATTGTCATTACAGATAACCACAATTGGCATAACGACTAGTAATTATGTAATTTCAGATATCTACAATGTTCATTTTGACTAGGAAGAATTGAATTACGGATATCTGCAATATATATCCAGTCTAGCGATTAAATGTTAAAACTCTGATATCTGAAATGGGAGCTTTTCCTAGTAAGAATTCTATTGCAGATATCCAGAATGTTCATTCTAGATATAAAAAATGACGTTGTGGATACCTGAAATTGAAAGCCCAATACACATGAATGGCAAAAGTAACGTAATTTGTCCTAGGAAGAATGACATGGATATCTGAAATGACAAATGTGGATAGGAAGAATGCCATTGTGGATATCTGAAATGTTCATTTGGACTAGGAAGAATTGAATTACGGATATCTGCAATTGTTGAAAGAATCATATATTTCCATATTATGATTTGCATAATTATTGTTTATTGATTGCCATATCAGGTGTTACAGTGACGTAATCATACTACGCACATTCTATGTTCTAAGAATATTGGTACCACCAGGTCTGGTCAGTTGATAAGGGCTAAAACTGTGACTGTTTTATCCAATTCTGTTATCACCTGTTTATACTAGACCAGGGCCATCTCGTCTCCTAGGGTATAAGTATTCTTTGCAGACTCTGGTGCAGGGCTCTCAACCAAGGTAGTGAACCACTTTCATCTGGTAGAGGTGTGCATCGGAGAGCCCATAGACAAATGAGTTATCTTTCCTTTGTCCATGATTGTATTCTGTTCAATACTGAATAAATTCTTACAACCTGATTATACATGCAAAAGAACCTGAAGACTCTGTTTTCTTCCACACAATACCTATCCAGTCTAGCGATTAAATGTTAAAATGGCCACTTATGCTTTTTAAGGATTTAAAGATATCTTACATTTTGTTTTGACTTGATTTAAGTAGGAATTGTTTTGTTTTACTACAATCACAGTTGTAGATATCTTGAAATACAATTTCTGTATGTAAGAATGTTATTGTGGATATCTTTAATTACCATTCTGACTAGTGAGAATACAATTTTGACTAGGAAAAATACTATTATGGATATCTAATTACAGATAGGAGTGTGGTTCGATTAAATGTTAAAACGGCCTGCCATACACGCGACACACTAGCTTTAAAACAAGTCCAACGTAAGCTAACATGAAGATGAGTTATAAAATAATATGTACCAGCCTAACTGTTGTTGATGGGACAACTCTTTTGCCTTTTTCTTATGTGTATGATTTGCAACAAAATGCCTATTTTATTCAACACAATCAAATTTAAACCTTTGTTCTGAAGATAATAGACTGTATTTGGATCTTTTTTTGCAGCAATGCCATTTTATGTTAATATGTATATTAAATGATAACCTAGTTGTTTGATTTAGGCCTAATACAGTCTTCACTGTAAATTATTCATATTAGCACAGCAAGTCAGAGTGTGCTGTTTTGGAAGTAGTTGTTATGGAATATATACGGAAAGTAATTACATTTACAAAATGTTTGAGTCACAATGGTCCTATACGTGCTACAATAATAACCTGTCTTTATTTGCCATTGACTCCCATTATAACAGGTTTAGAACAGTATCCCTGGTCCCATGGCTGCCACATTTGGTCATCTTAGGATAGCACTTTTTTTGCACCACAATTTTATTTCTGTGTCCTACTAGACAACTTTGCAGGAGAAGAGTTGTGACCTTTAAGAACTGCCGGATCAACAGATAAAGTTAATTATCTGACTATTTTGACTGCACAAATAGGATGTCAAGCAGCACAGAGCTTTCTAGTCTCGGGCTATTCAAATTCGTTTATCTTGATATAATTTTTTCGAGGCTAGTGTACCAAACAAAACTATGTTGGTCTTACGGTTTTGCACACTTTTTACATCACATTTCTAGGTTAGGTGGCTAACCAAGTTAAAACTTTGAAGGCAACGAACATAACACTTTATAGACATGATTTTAGAAAGAGTTGGACGACAGGTCTGCCTGCTAGGTCAGTGGTACTCAAATCCATGATACCAGGGACAAATCATATCTTATGAAACCAACAGCTAGCATGAGTGTAGTTAGCAAGCAATATATGTAGGCTAGTTAATACATACATTCCATGTCCTTGTAACTAAGTTGAATAGTATTTACTAGCTTCATAGATAGTTGGCTGGCAAAAATAAAGTGTTAGTCCGTTTCCTACAAGGTTTTAACTGGGTTAGCCACCTAAGCTAGAAGTTTGATGTGGAAGATGTGCAAAACCATAATACCGACATCTTGCACCTCTTCTCCCTCAAAGTGATCTCCTCGTCGGACAGCTGTTCCTGTGCCACACTCTGACTGGCTAAATCTGAGTTTGATTGGATCTGTGTTCATCTACTCCTCCTTAGCACTTCCAGGTTCAGACACGTTTTGAATCTGAATTTTTCGAGTTGAATTTGAAAACTGAATCTGAATGCATCTCAGACTTTGAATAAATAATGTATTGGTACTATTGAATGTAATGCTTGTGAACCCGATCCATAGGAAATTAATTTCGTAATTAGCATTTGAAAATGAATAAAATATATTTGAAATTGAATTAGAAGAGAACATTGATACTGAATGTAAGAATTCAGTGTCAGTTCATGACATTCAATGTCAAGAGGTCGACTATGCATTACATTTTTTTATTCAATAATTCAAAATGTGTATCTCTTATTCAATTAAATGTAATTCAAATTCAAACTCCGGAGGCACCAATGTAACACCCTAGAATATCCCTTAATAATTTACAATGCTAATTTACAATGGGCTTTTCTGTTGATTTCTCTTTTCTTATGATTTTATATGAAGGACGTAAATCTTTGATCTGGTCGAAAGTAGATGGACCGCTGTAGCCATTTGTCTCCACCGCCTCCAGTTTTTTTATGTAATCCAGGGGTAAGCCGTTCTGTTTTGCACCGAGACAAACAACCTGGAACATACATTAGTATATTAAACCCAATTTTTCTCATCAAGTATAGGCAAAACAATGACCTTCCATAGCTGTTTTATAGTAACTTGACATGATCCCACAAGATCCTTCGGGCAGAGTGTTTGTCGTGAGTGGTCAGCACTATATGTAGCCTATAGCTTGTGTTAGTTCAGATTTTCGTTTCCTTTCCTATTCGCCCTAGATTGGTTACTATTGAACCTGAGTTGCCTTTTGTGATCACCAGCACTATATGAAAGATATGGATTTGTGTATATTGTTTACATACCTCTTTATATTGAGGGGAGGTTAGGTAAGCCGTAAAGTTATTCATTTTGTAACTTCGACAGACCACATCTCCATTGTCTGTGTTCACGGTGACCTCCACAGGACTGTATATGCCCAATTTCACACCCTCCTGTCTAGGAAAGTAAACTAATTACATGTAAGCCTACAGTAAGAAATGTACACAGCAATTGACAAAGCTACGTTTCTAAAGTAGTTTACAAGAAAGTCGTGACCTTGCAATGCTTGCCAGGGGAATGGTGATTAAAACCAAATATTCGAATGTAAGACATGTAGGGCTTACTTGTCTAAACTGATTAGATTTGCAGTGTTCATTCTCCAGATGACGCCCCACACATCTTCATCTTCACTCTTCTCAATTGTTGCAACACCCCCATGCCAGGAGTTGGAGCCATTGAAGTCTTTCCTCCAAGATCCAAATTTCACGGTGTGATCCTTCCCACAAAAGACCTCTTAATTTTACTTTAGAGCACTTTCACATTATAATGCAATATTTGTCCCACTCTTTCGCAAATAAGCTGTTATCAGAAAACATATAATTAGAATACTAAATAGTGCCACTATGCAATCATACCTTTACATATCCTAAACTAAAGAAAGCAGCTGATGGATTCTTCAGTAGAAGTCTCTCCCTCAACAGATTACTCCCATAGGAAAAGTAAAGAAAGTGGTCCGAACTGTTAGAAACGGATGCATTATTATCCACGCTCTTGGAGATATTAGCAAAAGAGGCTGTTTGTAGGTTGAAAAGAACAAGATAAAGTGTGCAACAAGTAAAGTAAGACATGCTGATCATCTAAATCTGCTGTTGTTAAAATAGCTGAAAACGGATTTGCTAGTCTGTTAGAGAGACGGGTGGCGGGTTTAACACTGATTGGCTGGTCGCACACAAAGGGGCTTTGGGTGAGCGAAAAGCTTGTGGGTTTTTTTCATCACGGAGCACTGCACTCTACCCCATTTGGTAGTGAGCCTGTAATCTTCAACCCAATGTCGGGGGCCTTACACGTTCAGATTCATTTAAACTCCGTGTTCAAAACCGCAATTCGAATTAGTATAAACCATTGCCGTTTTGCCGCAACTATTTTAGAACTTAAGATGTTATATATGCTATTTTAGTTATTGCATTTCTTAGTTCGTTTTCTTAGAATAAATAGGCATTCGAATTTAGTAGCCTATAGCTGTGTTCAGAACCGCATGCTTTAATACAATCTAGGCCTACTCAATGAGTAGTTAATGATAATAATTCATTTAATTTATATTTATGTAGCGCTTTTCAGTCACCCAAAATACCGAAAAGATATGGGGTGCCAAGTGTAAAATAAAGTTAGAGTGCATTATTTGTTAGATTTAAGCTAAATCTGATACTTTATCCCAGATTAAATTGTAGCCTATTTTTCTTAGATATATACTTTTTTTATTAAACAAATTAGATGTTTATTTCAGTGGTGTGGAGCACATTTTATTTATATATCTAAAACTTTTTTAAATATTTAACTTAAATCTTGGTTTTGTATGTATATATTGAAATCTGCTTTTTAAACTGAAATATTTAACAATAATTTATGTAATTAGTTTATATCTTAAATGTTTGGTTTAAATCTTAAATATTTGGTTGAAATTTAAATATTTAAAAAAGGTCTAAACATTTATTTAAAATCTTAAATCTGTGGTTAAATATTAAATATTTAATTATATCTTAAATCTGAAACTTTAGCCCAGATTTAACTAGCCCAAGCTAACTGTCCGCTTTACGACAGTCTTAGTACGTGATTTCACTCCGGTGCGGTAAGCAACCCACCAAATCCTATGGAGTTACTGGTATTAGGCTACTTTAGTACAATTTAAGCGTAAAAACAAGCTTTGTAACATAACTGATGGTTGTGATTGTAAAATGCATGTGTGTAATCACTAAAACATGGCTCTGGAGATTTGTAGGCCTAGTTGTAGGCTAAAGTTGTGTATGAAAAAAATGACCAGCCAATAGTTATTACGAGTCCAAATGATTTTATTATTCACGTACACATTAAATTGGCTCTGTAACCCCGTTAAATCACATGCATATAGCTCGCATATATATATATATCGGTCAAACGTTCGAACGCTAATGTAGTCAATACGGGAGCCTCTACTCGAAACGCTTAATAAAAATGCACTGCATAGCGTTTTAAAACTGTTTAAATGGACACAAATATAACGTTTTTGTTGGTCTGAATTGCTTATGTCATTCAAAAGTAATACTTACTTAACGATATATAAGTGTTGATATGCATACAGTTCTTGCTAATTCATGGTTAGCTACCAAAGAGCGTAGGTTATGTTCTTACTTGTAAAACGCCTTAACTTTAAGAAGTTCATGAAATCATTTTGTAATTTTAAAACTCACCACAGCGCGGACCTCGAGAGCAAACTTAGAACCTCTCATCTTTTGGCTGAAACCGGACTTGAAAATTGGAGCGCCTAGTGTTCAAGCAAAAATGCAGAGCACTTCCCATAACACCTAACGATCAAAGTTAGGTCCATTTTGAAGACAACCCCTCTCGGGACCTGACACTGAGTGACGGCGCCGTTTGCTCATAAATAAGTTACTTAAAATGTGTTTCAAATACTTTAGTAATAATTGTGTTGCTAGTACTACTACCCTAAAATTCATCCGTCCCATGAACGCTTTTAACTGGACCTAGAAGGAGGCTTCTTTGAGCTGTGATCCAAATATCAAAGAAATTGTTAGCTGGACTTTGGATATACGCCCACTCATGTGAGGCATGTCGTTCATTGTCACTGAACTGCACAAGAGCGATGTCTTTCTCCACTGTGTGACTAATTCAGAGCCGGGGATAGAATTGGCCTGAGAACAGCGAGAGCCAGCCTGTCCCGTGGTATCAGAAAAGCAAAACAGGACTACTCAAAAAAGATTATCAGCCACTTTAATGACAGCAGAGACACGCGCAGCCTGTGGCAGGGCATCCAGGCCATAACGGATTACAAGCCTGCATCACAGACCTGCGACGACAACATCTCTCTGCCAATGACCTCAACCGCTTCTTTGCACGACTTGAAGCAACAAACAACACAAGCCCACACAAAATCCCCCCCCCCCCTCCCCACGACCAGGCTCTGTGCCTGTCTGCTGAAAGCGTGAAGAGGGCACTCTCCACCATCAACCCCCGCAAAGCAACAGGCCCAGACAACATCCCAGGACGTGTACTGAGGGACTGCGCAGAGGAGCTTACGGATATCTTCACGGATATCTTCAACACTTCTCTGAGTCAAGCTGCTGTTCCATCACACTTTAAGTCCTCCACCATCATACCTGTACCAAAGAAACCGGCTCCATCCTGCTTCAATGACTATCGCCCTGTGGCACTGACCCCCATTATTATGAAGTGCTTTGAAAGGCTAGTCATGTCCCACATCAAGTCCATCCTCCCCCCCACCCTGGACCCCTTTCAGTTTGCATACAGAGCAAAACGTTCCACAGAGGATGCAATCTGCTCTGCTCTCCACCCAGCCCTCACCCACCTGGAAAAAGCAGACTCATACGTGAGAATGCTTTTCATTGACTTTAGTTCAGCTTTCAATACCATAATCCCACAACAACTTATCTGTAAACTGGACCAGCTGGGGCTCAACACCTCCCTTTGCAACTGGGTACTGGACTTCCTCAGTGACAGATCACAAGCTGTACGAGTCGGCAACAACACCTCGAGCCTCATCAAACTTAGCACTGGGGCCCCACAAGGTTGTGAGCTCAGTCCCGTGCTCTTCACCCTGCTGACTCACGACTGCACACCAACCTACAGCACCAATCACATGGTGAAGTTTGCAGACGACACAATTCTGGTGGGTCTCATCACCAAGAACGACGAGACCCACTACAGGAAGGAGGTCCACCTTCTGATCACGTGGTGCAGAGACAACAATCTCCTGCTGAATGTCAGTAAAACAAAGGAGATTGTGGTTGACTTCAGGAAAAGCCACACTGAACACCCGCCACTGACCATCGATGGTGCTGCTGTGGAGCGAGTGAGCAGCACCAAATTCCTGGGGGTGCACATCAGTGAGGACCTCTCCTGGGCCACCAACTCTGCAGCACTGGCGAAGAAAGCCCAGCGGCGCCTCTACTTCCTCCGTAAGCTCAAGAGAGCGAAAGTCACCAGACCGATTCTGAACACTTTCTACCGGGGCACCATTGAAAGCATCCTGTCCAGCTGCATCACTGTGTGGGGAGGTAGCTGCACTGCACACAGCAGTAAAGCGCTGCAACGCATTGTGAACACAGCTGGAAGGATCATTGGTGCCCCACAGAATCGGTCTGCCCCACTCCCCTCCCTGCAAGACATACATCACCCGCCTCACCCGAAAAGCTACCTCAATTGCGAACGACACCAGCCACCCAGCACACAGTCTGTTCAGCCTCCTGCCCTCTGGAAGAAGATACAGAAGCCTCCGTTGCCGCACTGCCAGACTCAGAAACAGCTTCATACATCAAGCTGTCAGGGAACTGAATTCTCTCCCATCACTCCCCCCAGCCAGATCCTCCAGACTGACAGGAAGCTGAAATCCCCATCTGCCCCCCCCCCCCCCCCCCCCCCACAAACACAAGAACACTCAGGACTCTGCAACAAACTGTATCCTGCACTTTTATCACTTTTATCACTTTTTATCACTTTATTATGCTCGCCATTTACCAAACACGACCAGAAGACGAGAGGACCAGACGACCACAAGACCAGAGAGAGGACCAGAGAACCACAACACCAGAAAGTGGACCAGGGGACCAGAGGACCAGAGGACCGGAGGACCAGAGGACCAGAGGACCGGAGAGCCACAGGACCAGAGGGTGGACCAGGGGACCATAGGACCAGGGACCGGAGGACCAGAGGACCAGAGGACCGGAGGACCACAGGACCAGAGGGTGGACCAGGGGACCAGAGGAGCAGAGGACCGGAGGACCACAGGACCAGAGGACCACAAGACCAGAGGGTGGTCCAGAGGACCAGAGGACCGGAGGACCAGAGGACCAGAGTGCCACAGGACCAGAGGGTGGACCGGGGGACCAGAGGACCAGAGGACCGGAGGACCAGAGGACCACAGGACCAGAAAGTGGACCAGGGGGGACCAGCTTGATTCTTCCCAGTCAAAACCACCAACACCCTCTGAATGGACACTGAACACATGGACTAGCTCAATCCAGCTCAGTTTAAACAGCAGCACTGGTAGTTCTGCACTACCACAACCATAAGTTATACATCAACTTATGCTGCTAACCTAACTTATACATACTACAAACAAACTTACAGTAACATATGCTGCTACCCCTAGCAATACATTGTAGACTAATACATTTCTGCATATATATATGCATATATATAATTGTATTGGCCATCTTTTAGCTTTAGTATATATGTCTTATCTGTGTTTTGAATGTGCACTTTATATGTATCCCGCAAGAGTGTGGGAAACGTCTTTTCGATTCCTTTGTATGTCTCGACATGTGAAGAAATTGACAATAAAGCTACTTTGAATGGAAGGGTGGAGGGGATAGGGGAAATAGTAGATGGAATTAATAAAAAAAAAATAAATAAATAAAATTTAGATTTGGCTCGTGACGGAAAATACCACACTAGACATTTTGTGTAGCATTTATGTTTTCATTGGTTTTTCATACATTTGCATGCAGGAAGATAACGTGATTATTTCAGTTGAATTGAAATGATGCGTCTGTAGGCTACCTCTATATAGGCTACTAACTTAGATCTTTTGAAACATGATACATGCCAGCACATTTAGAAACGTAGTAGCCTAGGCCTGCATGGATACATTCTCTATCAATGTTACAGTAAGACAACGTCTAAATCCATTCAATAATGCATTTGTTTAGGATCCATTTATAAGTGTGGATCAGAGCTGCCGATGATTAAGATAGATATGATGTTTCGATCCAATCAACACTTAGGCTAGTGTTTACCAATCATCTGGCCCTGGGTCATTTAAATTATTCTCCAGTAGACTCATGTATAATATAAAAATATATATATTCATATTACCTCTCCTGGGGACCATCACCTTAACGTGGTGGAGAGGTTTGTGTGCCTCTGTGAACCTGAGGGCTGTATTGCCTGGAACCTTGTGTTCCTGGTAGGGTCTCCCATGGCAATTTGGTCTCAGGCGAGGGGCCAGACCGACGAATGACGAATGGTCCCAAAAACACCTCATGGACAAGCGAGGAAGAAGTGTAGATACCCGGCCCGGAGGAAGCCCGGGGTCCCCTCCTGGAGCCAGGCCCAGGAGGAGGACCCGTCAGCGAGCGCCACGGAGCCCGGCCGGGCACAGCCCGAAGAAGCAACGTGGAAAACACCATCGTCATCTTAACTTCTCCGTTCCGTGGGCTCACCACCTGCGGGAAGAACCAATGGGGTCGGGTGCGCTGCCAGAAAGGGGGTAGTGAAGGTAGAGGGTCTCGACGGACCAGACCTGGGTGGCAGAGGCTGGCTTTGGGGACGTGGAACGTCACCTCTCTGGGAGGGAAAGAGCCGGAGCTTGTGCGGGAGGTGGAGCGCTACCAGTTGGATCTGGTGGGGCTTACCTCTACGCACAGCTTCGGCTCTGGTACCTCAATCCTGGACAGGGGTTGGACTCTATTCTTCTCCGGAGTGGCCCAAGGTGCGAGGCGCAAGGCGGGAGTGGGGATACTTATAAGTCCCCGGCTGAGTGCCTCTATGTTGGAGTTTATCCCGGTGGATGAGAGGGTCGCCTCCCTACGCCTGCGGGTCGCGGGGGGGAAAACTCTGGCTGTTGTCTGCGCCTATGCGCCAAACAGTAGTGTGGGGTATTCGGCCTTCTTGGAGACCCTGGATGGAGTCCTGCATAGGGCTCCTGGTGGGGA
>CM030178.1:11145069-11176554 GCA_017639675.1 Aplochiton taeniatus
CGCTATGGGGCAACACGCATCATTTCAAAAAGTCAGACATGTCACATTTAAAGACGACCTGTTTCTCTGTTGTCCCTTCTTCTTTGCCTATGGTGTTTACACACCCAGCGTGTGTTTCGGCACTCACTCTTGACGTCCCAGAGGATGTCTTGTTCCGGCGGGGCGGCGTAGAGGATGTAGAGGCGCACTGTGTCGATGCCGTACTGCTGCACCACCTCCTGCGGGTCCAGCCCGTTGTGTTTGGACTTGCTCATCTTCTCCCAGGTCACCTGCAGCCTTCCTCCACCACCGGCTAGCATCGGTTCTTCACCTTTGGGATTGGACAAGGTCAGGGGTCATAGCTCTAGGCCAGGGCATTAGGTTAGGTTTGCCCTTCTAGATTATCTACTGGTGATTAACGGTGGATGTGACAAATTCACAGCGCATACCTCCACGGAGGAGTTATACACTTCAGAGATGACTCTATTGGATATTCAGTATGACAGAAGGGCACCTAGAGGCTGGAGAAGCATTTTCTCAAAAGAATGGGGCTGCTTGTAAGGAGAGGGAATCGACCGGTTGAATTACCATTCGATATGCTCATTCAGGGGGCGGATCAATAGATCTTATTATACTGAGAGCTTCCAGGGGTTAGACAGGCGTCAAAACCTTTATAGAAACAGTGAAATCAGACTGTGCCTGAGGTATACTGGAAATGAGAGGCTTCCCCCTCTCTGTGGGCTGTCCTTCTCCTGTGTTTATCTTGTTGCCATGCAACGGAGAAAAAAATCGGAGGCGACAAAACAACCGACACAGTCAGTCGAGAGAGTAGCAAACCAAGTGAAAGTGTGAAGTCGAGCCGAATAATCCCCTTTCAATGTGGTGGCAGTGAACAAACCAGTTAGGTAACAGAACAAAACAAGGTGTGATAGTTTGTTAAAAACACGACAGTAATGATGTTGTGGTAGACTACCTGTGAAGTCAATGTCTTCTCTCTTCTGGTACTGCCCGCTGTCAGCCAGTCTGAAGGTCTGTCCTTTGATCAGACCCTGCACCAACAGCTTCTTGAAGGGCTCCCTAAGGGGGATGCCAAGATAATACACAGCAGATTTAACAGAGAGGATCTACTACACAGTCAAGCGAAAAGCCGAGACACAGGCATGTAATACCAGGTGTCGTCTGTGTGAATGATATACCTGTGAGCCACCATGCCTTGATCCTGGCAGAAGTGGCTGAGGAAGCGAGCGTAGTACAGGTGCATGACGGCGTGCTCCTTACCGCCTATGTAGACATCCACCGGAAGCCATTGGTCAGCCAGGGAGCGCTCAAAGGGCCTGAGGGAGGGGGGAGGAGATGGACATACCTTGGTTTGGAGAACTGCTGAGGCACTCTAGGCAATGGGCAATGGGCTCCAAAGATCAAAAACAGGGTTCAACAGGGATCAAAATTAGTAGTCTAAGCAATTGGTGATTTGGCAACCTGACACAGACTGGGTTGAGGCTTTCACCTTTCTCCTGTATCTTTCATCTCTCTCTGTATCTACCTTCTTCACATTCAATCTGACTATGATCTCTCTCTCTCGCGCCAAGTCTGTCAGCCAGCCAGCTCACTGGTAGCAGAGCAGGAACACTGCTGGATGATCATATCTGGGTATAATTGAACTGACTATACGAATTTTGGGACCAACTGGGCATAAAATTACCTAGGCTGTGTGCTGGCGTCAGGCCAAGGTACCCGACCAAATTCCCCACCCGCCTCTCCTTACTTACAGACTTGCACACCCTCACTCCTTCCTTAAACATTCTTCCTTTTGCGAGCCCCAATGCGGCCTACACAGCTTTGGTCAAGCTAGCTATTCTGGACACAGGCTGCAGAAGGCCAAGTGGATGCACCAGCAGCATAATTGCTTTTTCAGTGGTGTCATAATCTGTCCTAAGAAAAGAAACAGCCCCCTCTTAAAGCGGCTTAATAACAAGGCCTAGTGTTGGGAAAATGAATCCCCTTTGTTAAGCTCAGGATATCGCCGAAGATCCAGCATGCGACAGCCATGGCTTTACAATCTCATGGAATGGAGCTCCGAGTACCTGTGTGTGTTGTTGTACTCAGTCTGCATAGACGAGAAGGTCCTAGAGTGAGCGGGGGACATGTATCCCTGAGTGTTTAAATGGGAAAGTTGCATGAGAATGTACAGAGTCGTGTTGCAAGTGAGTCAGAAAAACGGTAGAGCAATAGATATGAGAATAAACAGGAAAAACAGAGAAAACAAACGAGAGAGAGAGACATGGTAGAGCGAGGATTGCTTGCCTGTGAGCATGTAAAATAAATTAAACAGGAAAAATGATTGCTTTTTTATTTTGATTCTTGACTCTCATACTAAGCTGGGCCACCCACCAGAGGATTACACCAGTTGAATTTATGTAATTTATTTCATTGAATTTGATCTAATAGTGAGAATGAAATCCTTACAAATCCCTTTAATATCCTGTAAAAAATATTCAAAATCATTGGATAGGTCAAGACAGAAGAAATATAAAGTGAAGGGAAGTAAGAGAATGAAAAAAAAAGATTAGATCTTACAGCTTTCCCCCTAAAATGGTAATAAACATTCAAATCATGGATTTAGAGTAAAATAATAACAGAACATCAAATAGAACATCAAGACAGTTCCTACCTGTTTTGGTTCTGAGGGTCTGTGTATCTGAAGTAATACCAGGCTGAGTCCACAAAGGTGTCCATGGTGTCTGTCTCCCTCCGAGCCGCACCCTTACACCTGGTAGAACAGAGAGAGAGAGAGAGAGAGAGAGAGAGAGAGAGAGAGAGAGAGAGAGAGAGAGAGAGAGAGAGAGAGAGAGAGAGAGAGAGAGAGAGAGAGAGAGAGAGAGAGAGAGAGAGAGAGGAGGTGAGGAGAAGGAGAGAGTGTGTGGGGGGGAGATTGGTTGATGAGGCGACAACGAATCAGTATCATTGAATGCTCAACAAACAATATCGACAAGAGGCAGTTACATCCATTTCGATGTCTCTAGAGAAGTGGAATATAAAACTTTGTTTGTGTTTATTTAGCGACGTGCAAGCTAAGATGCCTGGCTTTAATTGGCTGTGGAGGTTACATCCCTGTAGGAAACGCAGCCATAGCCAGATTGGCACCAGCCGCCTAGCGTCTGTGCCCTTGCTAAACCGTTGAGCCAACAGGGTCCATTGACAGGCCTTACATAGTGCCAGCTCTCTCCCGACTGGTGTTTGTGTGATGAGGTGTGCAGGAGAGGCCCCTTCTGTCAAAACCAACCAGAACTCACTCAGTGACACACTGCCGTGCCAGAATCCCTTTGACACAATGCAAATGGACATGCACAAAAACATGTGGAAAAAAAGGTGGGACGAAACATTTTCAAACAAAATCGTACACACTTTTTGTCCGCTTGACTGGAACTGTGAATGAGTCCGCTTCTCCCCTTTTAATGAGTCTCCACAGAATAAAAGCACACTTGAAATCTGCATCTTATCTAACTGAAAAAGCAACAAACAGAGCTGCACACCACAGACATAGGGTGCAGCAGACAAGATCTTACCTGGGTCCCCCTGAGATATAGTTAGGTTTCCCTCTCTTCGCCATGCTGGGCTGTCTCTTTATTCTTTTGTGCCTCTAATCCTATCTTAAGTACCTACTTAACTCCTTCCCTCAACCTATCTCAATGAGTCCCCCTTCATACACAAACACAGTGAAGTGACATCCTCCTCTTCACTCACACCCCCCCAACCCCCCTTTCCCACCCCCCTTATCATCGTGCCAGTCTATAATAAGGCTGAGAGGCTGAGGTACGTGCCAGGGGTTGCCTAGCAACAAGGCAAAGGTGTAAGCAGGTTAATATTTTGAAAGCCAGGTGCCATTTTCATAAGATGGGCCTGCAGCGTAAATAACCAACCATCCCCCCTGCACACACCTAAAGGGATTGCTTAATGGAAAAGTCTCCACATAATGCAGCGGCTACAAATCTGACTCTCCAACTGCTCACCTTGCCTCTGCTGCTCTCCCAGCAGAGAGCCCAATCAGAGTCCCTAGTTTTAGCCATTTGACTGACAGCTGGTCCCCTGGGGTACTTGATGATGATGGTATTTACCCACAGACATATTCACTGACTATGTTCAATGGCTTCGGAGACAGGCTGCATCTCTGAAGCTGAGGCGGACTCGAGCACAGATAATGATAATAACTAAACCCAGTGTGTGTGTGTGTGTGTGTGTGTGTGTGTGTGTGTGTGTGTATGTGTGTGTGTGTGTGTGTAAACCAATAAAGGGGATGAAGAGCCAGAAAGTGGCAGCAGGTTCTTAAAGAGATAATGCACTGAGAAGCTGTTCACTCCCAAGAAGCACCACTTCCAAAGAAAAACACACCTCAATTTGCATTGTGCGTCTGTGGTTCTGAATGTGTGTGCGCACGTTTTAAGCATTCAAACCAGGGCCCACTCCTAACCAGTGAACCTTGAGACACAGACATAGATACACACACACACACACACACACACACACACACACACACACACACACACACACACACACACACACACACACACACACACACACACACACACACACACACACACACGGGAGTCCTTTGATAGCTGGGCTAATCTGAGCCAGGGTTCAATTGGTAGTCCGATTCACAGTTCTGCAGACAGCCGGACACAATATCAGCTCCCAGGAAATTACTTCCTCAAGGACGAGACAGAGGAAGCTCCATCTCTCATCAAACCCCTCAACTTGCCATACCGCCCTCACTTTAATTGGACATGGTCCATGAGTTAAAGAGAGATAGAGAAGGAGGAAGAGAGAGAAAGAAAGATATAGAGAGAGACAAGAGAGAGACAGAGAGGAGAAGAGAGAAAAGATAGAGAAAATGTACACAGATACTAAAAGCAGCCGGGAGATGGACAGAGGTCTGACTGCATCTTTTGGATAAAGTTATCAGTCTTCACTGACTAATGGGGATGGCAGTAGCTTTGTTAGGAGAGCTTGGGCCAAAAGCAAGAAGTAGTTTTAGTTTTTTCTTCGGTGAGCGCACGCCATTGTTTTAATCAACACTTAGTCCCAATGTGTGAGTCACGATGTGTTTATTGAACTGGGAGAATTCCCATGTCGGCCAGGGGCTCCGAAGACAGCAGATAACTGGTATACGATTTTTACCGATTTCACTCACTCTCTCACTGGTGACTCACTGCCAGTCTGCTGTGTGCGTGTGTGTTCGTGTTACATAGGGCGCAGCTGGCTTTATGGAACCTGCTCCATCATCTCACAGTGTTACCCCCTCGCAGCTGCCACTCATTACATAACTGTGTCAGAACAAAAGTGTTCGTGGTGCGATTCATGTTTTCCTTCAGCAAACACAGCGCCGCTTGTCTGCATCTCAATTCTCTCAGCTGGGACTCATTTAGCTCCCCCGATCCCTTTAGAAACACGCACAGAGGGGAAGGATGTCAACAGTTTGAGGACTCTGATGGACCCTGGCTCTTTCCTAAAATCCTCCAATCCGCTCTCCATCCTTTAGTTCTCCCTCAGCAAGGGGCCTGGAGGGAGAGGCATTGAACCTTGTATTTCGCATCAGGCCCCTTTTGAGAACCCCGGAAAAAAAAAGGAATCAAACCAGCTCTAAACCTCATGGGAAATCTAAAGTACTCAGACATTTAAAGTGATGTCTCTCTGATGTAAATGTGAATTTGTCTTTGCATGTTCCACCTTTTAGTTTGTGGGCTACACATCTCAAGACTTGAACTGTAGAGTATGAATACCACCTCAACAGATCTGTCTTTGTTGTCCTCACCTTGGGCATGTGCAGTTGACCCAGTTGTGGGCAGCTTGCAGAGGGGAGCCCCCTTTCCCCTTCAGGTAGGGCAGTTTAGGCAAGGTGACTGGTAGCTCCTCCTCTGGCACCGCCACGGGACCGCAGGACCCACAATGCACAATGGGGATGGGAGTACCCCAGTACCGTTGCCTGGAAATAAGCCAGTCTCTGAGCTTGGAGCTGGTGAGGTGGCCGCCAACATTTCTTTCTCTGGCCTTCTGTGTAATGGAGTCAAACGCCTCGTTTCGGCTCAACCCGGTGAACTACAACAGCAAGGAATGGGCGAGGGGACAGAGGAGAAACACGGTTAGAGGTTTATTTATTTATAGGCTTTCATTATCAGTTTGACAGTCTATTTTGTTTCACTTTTCGACTTAGAGTAATGGTTAACGTGCTTTGTGCAGACCTCAGCAGAGTTCAGTAGACCATGTGTCCCGTCATCCCGTGTCTTTAGCACTGTGCTCCAGTGCAGACCCAGAGCAGAGGCCACAGAAACGTCTTCCTCACTGCTGTCTGGGATACCTACCCGGGACACATCCCGTGCAGGAAGAGTCATGAACACACAGCATAGTACCACTTGATTCAGCTGCGCAAAAAACACCTGGTCATTGAGTCATTTGTAACTAGAACCCACACACATTATCTCCCAAACAGACAGGCACACACAGATAGATAAACAGGAAATTACCGTTGGATACTCAAAATACTCAAAACAAAAGGACGCCCTGGGAGCTATGCATATTGATTCAATTCAATTCAAATAACTTTATTTTTCCGTTAGGAACTTCCTGTGTGTAAAAGCATCAGTGCATCAATGCATACACAACAACAAACACAGCACAACAACACACCACAATAGTTGGACAAACGACAGGCAGAGTGGACAATAGAATTAATAGAAAAGAATAAATAACTAAACGATCTCATGGGTCTTGCCTCCACTCCCACAGGACCAGCCGTCCGATCCCAAAATGGCCGCAGCTGCCCACACTACACCTTCCAGGAGGCCTCAGGATTTACACAGGTGTAAATGCTTGAGCCACCTAATTGAGGCAGGACAAAATTATCTGACTATGCGGAGAAGATGCTCTCTGAGGGACAGAACCCCTGAATGGAAGAACAGCTCTATGTTAAGACTTTTTGCAGTTGATGTCTAAGATTTATTTGTTGTTTTTGGAATTCTGTTGATCTGAACATCACTTTTTGTTTTGGTTGCGTTTATTGAAAAGGTACTTCTTTTTTTGAACCTTATCTTTTGCCTGTTATTTCCAGTTTGCTTGCACTGACCTGCCCTAACGACGTCCCATGACATTACATAGGGAGACAACAACAAGGTGGACAGTGTAATCCTCACGTGCTCAGAGACCTACAGTATGACGCACACAGGCAGACTGGCCCAGACACAAAAACACACACCCTTACCTATGACTGCGTCTAGGTTGCCGTCAAACTCTTCCTTGTATGAGATGACTACGGGGACCTCCTGACCGGTGAACAGGTTGCGGGCTGTAACCTCTGTCAGGCAATCTGAAGGGTAAAGGGCGGGGGTCAGTACCTTGGTGGTTCATTAGCAACAACGAGCAGGAGAGGGGGGCAGTATCTCTGGGGAATCGCAATTAGCCAGAACAGCAGGAGAAGCCCCCCAGCAAACTATCATAGGGTATATATAGGCTTTCCCAAAACACACACACAACACAAACACACTCAATGTATGCACTTAACATGTACTAAAACCCCAACACACCAGGACAAATTACAATACTTTCAAGAATCTATAGACATGTATAGCTATGTTGTCACAATCAAAATATACACCAGTGTGACATGGCAACAAGCCAGTTCATCATAAATCACAAAACTAAACAAAGAAGGTCTTTGTGAAAACACTGGCTCTGACGTCTACCTGTGCCAGGCTGCAGGGCTCTCTCCAGGCCAGAGCGGACCAGGCTGGTGCCGTGGAGAAGCCTGTGGGAGGGCAGGATGGACAGGAAGGCCGCACCGAACACGGCTTCGGGGCTTGAAGTGTAGGCGGCCAGCTTCTCCCCTGTCTCCTGACCGTTCACCTGGGAGAGAGGAAGATGGAAGGGGGGGGGGGGGTTGACGGGAAGCGGGCTCCAGTGAGCCATAGGGTTTGTTGGTCATCCAGCTAACCCTGAGGGGCTTACATCTTGGAGCCTGATGAACTGGACTGTGATTAAAGTTTATATAGTGGTCGTGGTCGTGGAAACAAATTGACAGTTCCACAAAAGAATAGAAGTGCTCACATCTCCAGCCACTAAGAGGATCATCAAAGAACATCCTCGTTAATATCAAAATCTGTATGCAGAAATATGATTATGAGCTTTTAATAGGGTAGGAGCGAATACATGCACAACCTTATTTTCAGGGAAGACGCATACAATGTGTGGTCATAGGGCTCCCAAAACGATTTCAGAAAGCCCTTATTTAGAATTAAAAAATATTTTCAAGAATTCCAAAAATGTCTTGAAGAATGTTCAATAGACTCTAATCTCCCAAGCCAAAGTCGTGGAGCACTGTTTAGGTGAAGTGCTGCTTGCTGATTGCCCCTCGGCTGACTGTGAATGCTCATGAGTTGGGTTGGCCATCGAATGGCAAGGCGGCGGTAAGGAGAAAGAGGCGATGCATTTACCTTGAGCTGGAAGTCAAAGTAGCAGCCAGTGCAGTCTCCTATCCAGTTGGCCTGCATGCCTTTGACCCCATACCACTCTGGCAGGTCAGCCAGGGCGTCCAGGAGAGGCTGTCAAAAAGAGACAAACACACTACACATCAAATAAGATCCACCAAGTACTTGTGGCAGGTTCAAAGCACAATGTGATAATTAGCATATGATCAACATGAGTCTAAGGGGTTTGTTGAAGTGAGTCTGTGGGAATGAGTGACTGTAATTTGTAGTTTTAATGCTAGAAGTATTTTCAATATTATTTGAGACAGTCAAAGACTGAGATTTAAATCCAGCTTTTAATAAAACCACAAGCCCCTTCATGCTTAAGCAGCAACAACGCTCAATTGTATAAGCATATAAAACCATGGTTTTGGAAACTAAGCAACACGTTCTCAAAACGACTGTCCAGAATAACATAATTGACTCCCACTCTCTCAAAGATTAACTAATTTTGTGGCACAAAGCTGCTGTCTGGACTGTGTCACATTATGCATACAGGAGGGATTTTTAAAAATCCCAACCCCTAACCAGCCTACTTTTCAAAATATCACCAAACAATTGCTCGCAAAGCTCTCGCTGTCTCATACTCTCGCCCTTTCAGTCACCATTGATGAAGACACTATCTCACACGCACACCCTCTCACCTGAAAAAGACGCTGCTACACACCGCAGACGCTAACCCACAGTGGATCAGTGTGATTCTTTTTTGGAAGCATATCAACGAGTCAAGGGCCAAAAGTCACAGCTGGGCAACAGCCAGAGAGATGTGATATCTTTCTTTCCCAGTCTGTCACAATCCATTACACACACAGCTACGCACATCTCCCCCTGCTGACCCTCTAAAACGCACCACGCCATGTCCAGATACGCATTAATACCAACAATAGCATCGTCCAACGTCTACATGATTGCACTGTGCAATTCTTTTGTGCCAGCGGCGTATCTGGGGCAGGAAGAGAGGGAGGCAGAGGGAACTGGACTTTTGCCACTCTATCCTAAATTTGGGTGGAATTGTGTCAGGCAAGTCACCAGTAACGCTTGCCAACAGGCTTTGTCTGCAACCCCCTGAGAGGTGTTCCGACAAAACAAAGATGTCTCCGTGAACAAAAAACTGCAGGATAGAAAGATGTGAAAGTGTAATAAGCAAGAAAAATGAAGCGTTTCTTCTAAAACGAGAAATTACCAATGGTCCTACATAAAAGCAACATTAACTAGAAGAGACCCACCACCATTTCAATAGTATCCATGGCAACTCAGCAAAGCTATAATATGCAATTTCAATCAAATTAAAATTGCCACGGTTTTCGTGTGTGTTTGTGTGAAACTGTGTGTGCATATTTATGTAGAGTATTAAAACATACAAATAAACACTGTTTGACTTTCTTCTACGGAAAATGACCATAGAATGCATGATCCTTACTAAACCGATAAGTTGGCTAGTCTAAAAACGTAGAAAAACATCTTAAACATCCTATTGTCAGCATTGGTAAAACGGTAGACTATGGGCTAAAATTATAGCAATTGCCAATCACTAATGTATCAATATGAATGTCCTTGTTGTTGCCTCGAGATAGTAACCATGATGACACCTGCATATAACTTTTCCTTCATAAATTTGGACTATGTTTGGTATTTATGACTGAAGTGGAGGAATTGACTACAATCATCATTGTCAACTATTAGATCCTACCTCTGACCATAATTTATGGTGCACATCCCTACTTGATATAATCCCTTTCTTTTCCCCTCTCTTTCTTTACACTTTGACATTTTCCCACCTCCCTTCTCCACATAAGAAGTTAGAATCACAGGAACACATTGTCACCACGGGCCACTTCTTCCACTCCGTTACGGACAGTCACGGTGACTCGACCACTAGCACCGCGGCAGGGCACCGACGTTTAGTAGAAACAGAGGGGCAAGATAAAGCCTCAAGGATACTGGAAATTATTAATCAAGAAAGAAAAAAAATACTTTAGCAGCTGCCATTGTGGCGTTTTGTTTTGAGTCACAGAGAGTCGATTATTAATGCAACAATTGTTTTGCAAAGTAAGATGTGATACGGACTCGCTGTCAGTTCATCTTTCATTCATTACACCAAGGTAAGCAACATTGTTACACTTTGTTTTTCTCAATTTGCTATAATCAGCTTTCAGCAAATCAATCAACACCAGACTAACATAGCCAGCCTGGAAAACATCTACGCTCAAAAACCAAGCTACTCACCAAAATATAATATACAGGTCCAATACTCCCATTTCCAAATATTCCACACCAAAATAAATTGTACTTTGGAATCAGTTTCTAGAATAACAAATGAATCATTAGGGTGAGAGACTGCGTGTCTGTGACTGTGTATTGGTGCGTGTTTGTTTTAGCATAATTGCATGCAGCTATGCGTATGATGCAAGCATGTACAGACCCATCTACATGGGTAGACATGCATTGCATGTACAAGTCTTGTGCAGGTAAGTGTTCTCCAGCAAAGGGCTTGCATAAATCTCCAAGCGTCAGGAGTGAGGGTAATTTCCCCGAGGTGAAGGGCCAGTGACCCAAGTCCCTAAGTCATGGAGAGGTGGAGGTTTCTCATCAGACAGAGCAACAGGCTACTGCAAGGCCAACCTATTTTACCCAGACACTGAATAACCCCGTGGCATAAGGGGGAGCGGACAGGAAAGGGGAGCAGAAAGGAAATTACACCCTGCAGGGGTGGCTGATTGCAGGGTCAGAGTTAGAGAGGGAGACCGAGACTTGCTATTGCTACCAAGGTGTCAGTCATGATTGAATTCAGAGGGGTCTGCCTACCCTGCACCTCACTCCAGCCCCTTTATGACTGCTGACGAGCCAATCACATTGTAGGAATCCTTAAACCATCCACATACACACAAGACCTTTTAGGGTGGGTTTACGCACACACAAAATACAGTGGGGCCAAAAAGTATTTAGTCAGCCACTGATTGTGTAAGTTCTCCTACTTAGAAAGATGAGAGAGGTCTGTAATTTTCATCATAGGTACACTTCAACTATGAGAGACAAAAATGAGAAAAAAAATCCAGGAAATCACATTGTAGGATTTTTCAAGAATTTATTTGTAAATGATGGTGGAAAATAAGTATTTGGTCAATAACAAAAGTTCAACTCAATACTTTGTAACATAACCTTTGTTGGCAATGACAGAGGTCAAACGTTTCCTGTAAGTCTTCACCAGGTTTGCACACACTGTAGCTGGTATTTTGGCCCATTCCTCCATGCAGATCTCCTCTAGAGCAGTCATGTTTTGGGGCTGTCGCTGGGCAACACGGACTTTCAACTCCCTCCACAAATTTTCTATGGGGTTGAGGTCTGGAGACTGGCTAGGCCACTCCAGGACCTTGAAATGCTTTTTACGGAGCCACTCCTTCGTTGCCCGACCGGTGTGTTTGGGATCATTGTCATGCTGGCAGACCCAGCCACGTTCCATCTTCAATGCTCTCACTGATGGAAGGAGGTTTTGGCTTAAAATCTCACGATACATGGCCCCGTTCATTCTTCCCTTAACACGGATTAGTCGTCCTGTCCCCTTTGCAGTAAAACAGCCCCAAAGCATGATGTTTCCACCCCCATGCTTCACAGTAGGTATGGTGTTCTTGGGATGCAACTCAGCATTCTTCTTCCTCCAAACACGATGAGTTGAGTTTTTACCAAAAAGTTCTATTTTGGTTTCATCTGACCACATGATATTCTCCCAATCCTCTTCTGGATCATCCATATGCTCTCTGGCAAACTTCAGACGGGCCTGGACATGTACTGGCTTAAGCAGGGGGACACGCCTGGCACCGCAGGATTTGAGTCCCTCTCGGCGTAGTGTGTTACTGATGGTAGCCTTTGTTACTTTGGTCCCAGCTCTCTGCAGGTCATTCATTAGGTCCCTCCGTGTAGTTCTGGGATTTTTGCTCACCGTTCTCATGATCATTTTGACCCCACGGGATGAGATCTTGCGTGGGGCCCCAGATCAAGGGAGATTATCAATGGTCTTGTATGTCTTCCATTTTCTTACAATTGCTCCCACAGTTGATCTATTCACACCAAGCTGCTTGCCTACTGCAGATCCACTCTTCCCAGCCTGGTGCAGGTCTACAATTTTCTTCCTGGTGTCCTTCGACAGCTCTTTGGTCTTGGCCATGGTTGAGTTTGGAGTCTGACTGTTTGAGGCTGTGGACAGGTGTCTTTTATACAGAAAACGAGGTCAAACAGGTTCCATTAATACAGGTAACGAGTGGAGGACAGAAGAGCTTCTTAAAGAAGAAGTTACAGGTCTGTGAGAGCCAGAAATCTTGCTTGTTTGTGGGTGACCAAATACTAATTTTCCACCATCATTTACAAATAAATTCTTTAAAAATCCTACAATGTGATTTCCTGGATTTTTTTCTCATTTTTGTCTCTCATAGTTGAAGTGTACCTATGATGAAAATTACAGACCTCTCTCATCTTTCTAAGTAGGAGAACTTGCACAATCAGTGGCTGACTAAATACTATTTTGGCCCCACTGTACATGCCAACAAGCCCTCTATGTTCCATGACCTTGCCGTGACACCCACCTTAGCATAGTTGGTGGTCTTGATGAACCACTGTCTGAGGAGCTTCTTCTCCACCTGGGCTCCAGACCTCCAAGAGCACCCATTATCATCTACCTGCTCATCAGCCAGCACTGTCTGGTCCACCGGGTCCCAGTTAACCAGCGCCTGGAACACACAAAAAAGTTCTCACACACACACACACACACACACACACACACACACACACACACACACACACACACACACACACACACACACACACACACACACACACACACACACACACACACACACACACACACACACACACACACACACACACACACACACACACACACACACACACACAGGTTTATAGGCATTAGACAGACTTTTTCTCCAAACCCGCCCGGTGGTGGTTTACATGGACTACCCTTTCCCGAGATCCTAGAGCTATGGGAGTCGAGATACAACACTCAAAAAAAAGGGGGAAAAATGTGATCATTTTAGATTTTAGATACAACCTATAGAAACCTAATACACATCACCCTTACATTATTATGGTTTACACGGACATTTCTGTTTTTGACAAATGTGTGACTTATATGGACCAAACAAACACTGTTGGGACAATTATGTCACTCTCCTCATTAACATAAAATACACCTAACTGCACACAGGTTTGAAGGAACATTTATTTATTTTTTAAAAGCTGTGCACTTAAAGTTTCCAAAATACTCCCAAATGCACACATAACAAAAGAATAGAGCCATATTAACAAATAAAATGGCTAAAATTGAATAATTTTTTCCTTTGAATGAACAACAACAAAAATAAAGACATAAAACCAAACAAAAACCACAACACCACTGTGGGCTTAACAGGGTTTTTTCTCGGACTGCCTCTTTGCAGCTAGGCCTCGGTTCCGGACGAAGTCCCTTATGTTCTGCACTGTCCTATGTGCCAACACTTGACCTTCGGCCAGCTTGCACTGGTTGCATTCATTTTTTGTGGCCAGTTTCCCTCTCAGTATATGATGTTTGAAGTGCCTGTTTACTGCAGCAACCGCCGCCTTTGACCACACTTTCTTTGGCACTCTTCTGGACCTATGCTCTTTCCTGAAAGATATGTATTAATGTGTTACTAAATTAATTAGAGACAGAGACTGAGAGACATTGGGCAGTGGGCGACTTTAGAGGTGGGCTGTAGGCTACCCATCAAACTGATTTCCGGGTTTAATAAGTCGTGAAAAAAAGCCAGTTCCGATTGACGATGAACAGACCCAGAGACTGCCCTGCTCAGCTACAGAAACCGACATAGATTTAATGCTACTGACCATTAGTTCACATTGACTGTCGTTTATTTTATATCTTGCCTCAATGTCTTTTTGTGTTATCAAACGTGCCTTACCTTCAGATGGAGGGGCTATTTTAAGTACAGCGAATGATGCTGCTCCTGTTAAACACATAATTTAATTTGGTTAGTAAAGTCAAATTTCTCACAGTAAAAAAGTATTTTATCACAGAATATCCATAAATCGGGTGTGATAACCTACCGAAATCTTCAACTTGCTCTGTGATATCGAACTCTGATGCAGCATCCACTGCCTTGCTTGTTTCACAGTCAGACTGGCTCCCAATGTCCTCAGCATCATCATCACTCCAAGTGATTTCCTCTAAGAAATTTTATTGATAAAACTCACACAGAAAGCCGGAAAAGAAGAAACACCGTACTTCATATTAGAAATTTTAAACCAACTTTAAACCAGTATGTTGAATTATTTCCCAGCCTTAGCTTGGAAAGTTTTGCCGACCACTGATATATGGCAAGTGGATATGCCTTAGTTTTCTCATTCTTTTTAAATATTATGTCAGTGACAAAAAACCTGGAATTGCACATTTTTATATAAACCTTCGATTTCGATCATCGGGTGATTTCCCCTGCATGGTGGAAAGATTTCCTTTCCACACATTTTTGAGTTACTTGACAGGCTAAATGAATAGTCTAGCTACTATGAAAACTAGAATCTTCCAAAACAATGTTCACTGATGAATTCAGCAGTTGATTTCTTTAATGGTTTTCTATTTTCAACCCACTTTCTGGGATAGCAGCACTACTCTGCTGCAGTGGTGGAAGCTTTTATGAGGAGGGACTTTGTCCCTTTAGATTTCCTTTGGTTACTTGTATTAAGATGTCACCTTGCATTCCTTGTATTACTACATACTGGGTATTTATCCACCAGATGCAAGTAAACAACGTCCCATACACATTGGACTATCATATAGACCCAATACAAGTTCCCAGGTATTCTAAAATACCACTATTAACCCCACCTGGACGCAGGTACCTTTAAACCGTATGGACCGCAAATGTCACATTCCTGTCATACACTGCTTTACATATCCTGAGACATTATACTGACTTACACTCTGAAACGCATGTTACAAGAAAGACCTGACATACCATTGTCCATGCATACCATCTCACAATCAGATGACAGAAAACACCCACACCAAGGAGAAAGGTGACATGTTCAAAATATAACAATAATTAAGCAATCAGAAGATTCAACTTACCTTTGTAAGCATTTATATATTTTATTTCAAGACCCAATTTGTCCAATTTAGTAGCAACATGATGCTCAGCATCTGCTTTCGGATTAATACGGCGTCTTCTTTGCATTTTTTACTGTTAAAAGGCAGAAACACCAAATAAAATGATTGCAAGGATTGTGATCAAAAGCAATATTTGGACAGAAGCCAGACATTGTGCTCATCACTGTACCATTCACATTGACTTTGACACTGCTAAACAAATTTATGTTTTACCATCTACTTATAGTCCTACTTAATTACATTATTAAAAGAGAGCAATATGGCCCTCCCTCCCCTCCTAATTGTAGGGATTACAACAAAACTATCTGTAAATTACTTTATAACAAGAACAAGGGCTTGGAATGTTATCACTGTGGTGTTTCTGACAATCTGATTATGATTATACGAAATAACTAACAAGTGACTTGCCACCCTGATGGCAGCTGACTGTCAACACATCCGCGTACCAGTCACTGTTGCCATGTGTTAAGAGTTTCACTGAGCTTCATCAAAGCCTACGCATGCTGGTAAATCCTGCTGCAAAATCCGTCCTCAACCCAGTTCCCTATGCCCCTACGCTACTATCCCACACCGGCGAAGTAACATGATCCTATCGCTGACTGATTGACGTCAGGGACATTTAAACTAAAATAATAACGCGAATGGTAGCCTACAGAGAAACGCACGTCAGAGGAGCGCACTGTTGGCACTCTTGTTGAGAATAATTAAAAAGCCTTGATTGTATGTGATGCATTGCAAAAGTTAAAATCAAGCACCTAAATTACGCGTTGCCAACACTGGCCTTCATCACGATGACCAAACCCGTTTTTGCGTTATTGCATTATACGATAAAGGATTTTTTATAATTCACAGCTAGAGTTTGGCTACTTTTCTAATAATGCCAAGGTCTAAAATAGACATAATATGGGCGGAAAATATAAAAAATAAACTAGGAAACATGTAATTGGCGACAGGCCTCTGTTTTAGTTGCTATGCGACTGAAATAAACAAAGCAATCAGTTTGATGAACAGAAATACATAGAGATTTGCCTCGTGTGCTGGCAGACTTTATGAAGCAGCTAGCATCAAGTCTAACACATTAATCTATACAAAATCGAAATATTTATGCTTATGTAGGCTAGTAACAAAACATGGCCGAAACATTACTGTCACTAGCTAAAACACGTCAAAGTAAAATAGCATTAAATGTACAATATATTTACAAAAAAGAATGCTTACCTCTTAGCTATTTGTTCACTGCCATAAAATCACGTGCTGGTGGTGGAATTCATGGGCGTGACCTTGGATTTGAGGAGCCAATCACAGGAAATCCCGCCAAAATCGACCGTGTGTATCAGAAATGTGTATGAAACTGCTATGCAACTTCTGCCTACAGGGTGCGCTGTTCTATACACTGAGATACGCGCAAAACCAGGTGAAGTGGTAGAGAAGGACTTTCAGAGAAAACGAGAGACTATGTTAGTTAGACACTGCTGAATGAGGTTACACTCTCCGAAATAGCCGGACCTCGGCATGGTCCTTGTATTACCCAAGGTCCTTGTAGACCTGGTATGTAGTCAGGTCATTTGTCCATCTATACCACATATACCAACGCACACTCACACTCACACTCACACTCACACTCACACTCACACTCACACTCACACTCACACTCACACTCACACTCACACTCACACTCACACTCACACTCACACTCACACTCACACTCACACTCACACACACACACACACTCACACTCACACTCACACACACACACACACACACACACGTTACAGTTGGCAAATATAAAATTGTTTACACATTTGTTTGAGTTTATCAAGCACTGCGGGGCCAACGAAATTATGATTAAATAGTATTATCTTCCAATTTGCTATTATTTAGTAAATGTTTATGAATAA
The DNA here is from genome assembly GCA_017639675.1 of Aplochiton taeniatus. Lineage (NCBI taxonomy): Eukaryota > Metazoa > Chordata > Actinopteri > Galaxiiformes > Galaxiidae > Aplochiton > Aplochiton taeniatus. Next base: position 11,162,613 of record CM030178.1, read on the forward strand.
AAACAAATCCATAAATTGTCAGTTTGACTAAAAGTGACAGTTTTATTGTTGATAAAAAGATTTAAAATTTAGCGGGATGTTACTTCCTTAAGCGTCACATCTGGAGGAAACCAGGCACCGCTCATCACCTGGCTAATACCATCCCTACAGTGAAGCATGGCGGTGGCAGCATCATGATGTGGGGATGTTTTTCAGCAGAGGGAAGGGGGAGACTAGTCCTGATAGAGGGAAAGATGAATGCAGCTAAGTACACCGAGATCCTTGAAGAAAACCTGTTCCAGAGCGCTCTGGACCTCAGACTGGGGCGAAGGTTTACCTTCCAACATGACAACGACCCGAAGCACACAGCCAAGAGAACAAAGGAGTGGCTTTGGAGTAAGTCTGTGAATGTCCTTGAGTGGCCCAGCCAGAGTCCAGACCTAAATCCAATTGAACATCTGTGGAAAGAGCTGAAAATGGCTGTGTACCGACGCTCCCCATCCAACCTGATGGAGCTTGCAAGGATATGCAAAGAGGAATGGGCAAAAATGTCCAGAAACAAGTGTGCCGAGCTGGTAGCTTCTTTCCCAAGATGCCTTGAAGGTGTAATCGCTTCCACAGGTGCATCAACCAAGTATTAGGCTAAGGGTGTGTAGAACACGTGTGTGTGTTTAGAACACGTGTAGGCCTTTATGAGTCAATGAAGGTAGGCCTATATTTATTTCTAATAGTCCATTTACAGTGAAGGAAATAATTATTTGATCCCTTGCAGATTTTGTAAGTTTGTCCACTGACAAAGAAATGAAAGGTCTATCATTTCAATGGTAGGTTTATTTTAACATTCAGAGATAGAATAAAAAAAAAGAAATCCAGAAAATCACATTATATAAAATATATACATTGATTTGCATTTGATTGAGTGAAATAAGTATTTGATCCCCTACCAACTAGCAAGAATTCTGGCTCCCACAGGCTGGGTATATTAGTCCTCCTAATTTCAACTTGTTACCAGTATAAGAGATACCTGCCTCAGCTCTTTACCTGTATAAAAGATGCCTGTCAACAGAATCAATCAATCAGATTGCAACCTCTCCACCATGGACCAAGACCAAAGAGCTGTCTAAGGACGTCAGGGACAAGATTGTAGACCTGCACAAGGCTGGAATGGTCTACAAGACCATCGGCAAGCAGCTCGGTGAGAAGGAGACAACTGTTGGTGCAATTATTCGAAAGTGGAAGAAACACAAAATGACCATCAATCGCCCTCGGTCTGGGGCTCCATGCAAGATCTCTCCTCGTGGGGTATCGAGGATCATGAGAAAGGTGAGGGATCAGCCCAGAACTATACGGGAGGAGCTTGTTAATGATCTCAAGGCAGCTGGGACCACAGTCACCAAGAAAACCATTGGTAATACACTACGCAGGAATGGATTAAAATCCTGCAGCGCCCTGCTCAAGAAGGTACATGTACAGGCCCGTCTGAAGTTTGCCAATGAACACCTGAATGATTCAGAGGAGGCTTGGGAGAAGGTGCTGTGGTCAGATGAGACCAAAATCGAGCTCTTTGGCATCAACTCGACTCGCCGTGTTTGGAGGAAGAGAAATGCTGACTATGACCCCAAAAACACCATCCCCACCGTCAGGTGTGTGTTGGAAACATTATGGAGGTGAAAACATTATGTTTTGGGGGTGTTTCTCTGCTAAGGGGACAGGACAACTTCACCGCATCGAGGGGAGGATGGACTGGGCGACGTCCCGTGAAATCTTGGATGACAACCTCCTTCCCTCAGCCAGGACACTGAAAATGGGTCGTGGGTGGGTCTTCCAGCACGACAATGACCCAAAACACACTGCCATGGCAACAAAGGAGTGGCTCAGGAAGAAGCACATTAAGGTCATGGAGTGGCCTAGCCAGTCTCCAGACCTTAATCCCATAGAAAATCTATGGAGGGAGCTGAAGCTTCGAGTTGCCAAACGACAGCCTCGAAACCTTAAGGATTTGGAGAGGATATGCAAAGCGGAGTGGACCAAAATCCCCCCTGAGATGTGCGCAAACCTGGTAACCAACTACAAGAGACGTCTGACCTCCGTGCTTGCCAACAAGGGTTTCTCCACCAAGTACTAAGTCATGTTGTGCTAGGGGATCAAATACTTATTTCACTCAATCAAATGCAAATCAATGTATATATTTTATATAATGTGATTTTCTGGATTTCTTTTTTTTATTCTATCTCTGAATGTTAAAATAAACCTACCATTGAAATTATAGACCTTTCATTTCTTTGTCAGTGGACAAACTTACAAAATCTGCAAGGGATCAAATAATTATTTCCTTCATTGTAGGTAAACTTATAACACTTGTAACACTCTCATGCCATGGGCACATAACCTAGGCCTATAGAGTAGATCTCCAGCTTAGCCTAACCCAATAACCAGAAAGGGGTTTATTCCGTTAGTTTTTATTTAACAGTACGCTTTGTATATTTGTATTTTCTACTATATTTAAAAAAAGATTGTTAGAATAATCTTTAGATTTCAAGCAAGTGCATGCTAGCCTACTTGTAGTTTTTGTTTTATTTAATGTTTAATGGGCAATAAAGATTGAACTTGAATTTACAATTAAGCCTCCGAATCTAAGATTTTTTTTAAAGTAAAGATGTGGTTGAGCAATGAGTGGCGGATTAAGGCTACATTTATTTGAATTTGTCATACCGAACTGAAATAAAGAACGTAGCCTTTGATTCAAAGATTGGCCCAATGCTTCCTGTTTCTTCTCAAGGCTTTCCTGAGTGGCCAATCGTTAGTCGTCACGGTACCTAGCCTCAATATCTCGGGCACTGCAAAGTCATGAGAAAAGCCGGGTATGAGCTTAATAACTATGAGTCGGACTAAACGTGACTTCATGTCTGAATTGAACTATCAATGATTCGGACTGAACGTGTCTGAATCGAACTATCAATGAGTCGGACTGAACGTGTCTGAATCGAACTATCAATGAGTCGGACTGAACGTGTCTGAATCGAACTATCAATGATTCGGACTGAACGTGTCTGAGTCAAACTATCAATGAGTCAGACTGAACGAGAGTTGGTGCATGAGTCGAACTATCAATGAGTCAGACTGAACGAGAGTTGGCGTTTGAGGAGCCGAACTATCGCTGAGTTGAGTCTTTGGGCAGAAACCACCGCATTTTGTAGCAGGAGGTGCCTGTCTTGTCGATTTGAAATTTTGTCTCAGTTTGTATGTAAACTTGAACACATTGCAGCGGTAGTGAGTGGTACTAGGCTATACTTTGAAAGTGGATACGACAGCATTGACTGGTGGGTTTTGTTTAGCACAATAGTAAATTAGGAAAAGTTCGATTCATTTGACATAATAGTTCGATTCGATTTGGAAACTAAAAAGATTTGTTTGTTCATTAATGCACATCACTAGTGCTATGGGAAGTGCCATGCATTTTTGCTTAAACACTAGAGGCGCTCCAATTTTCAGGTCCCGTTTCAGCCAAAATATGAGAGATTCTAACTTAGTCCGCTCTCGACCTCCGTGCTGTGGTGAGTTTTAAAATGAAAAATGATTTAATTAACGGTAGACATATGGAAAGATTGAATTGTCAGCGATTTAAGAATATGTGCTTAAACCAGTTCATGAATCGTTTGATATTAAATAAAACATATATATTTGTAATAAGCTGCTTAAAGTTAAGGATTTTTTCAAGTAAGAACAAAACCTACGCTCTTTGGTAGCTAACTATGAATTAGCAAGAGCTGTATGCATATTAACACTAATATATCGTTAAAGTAAGTATTACTTTTGAATGACTTCAGCAATTCAGACCAACAAAAACGTTAGATTTGTTTCCATTTAAACAGTTTTAAAATGCTACACAGTGCAATTTTCTTAAGCGCTGAGAGTATAGCCTGCCCTCTGTCTACAGTGGAGTTTGAACATTCAATCTGCCTACTAATAGAATTTGAAAGCAGAAAATGTAGGCATTCAAATTAATATTGCCCGGGGAGACTCAGTTGGAGGTTGCTGTCAAAACTCCAGACTTGAGTCCTTGGGGCCCCTTACTGTCCAAAGTAATTACATGAGATACGCCTTTAAATAGCAGGCCCACTGTTTCCTACCTCTTTCTGGTACGCCAGTCCTGCCTTGAAGAGCTTAACAAACAGGTACTGGGTCCACCTGTAGTAGTCTGGAAGACAGGTGGTCACCTCCTGTTAGAGAGAGCAAGTCAGTTTGAATGATGCACAGGACATACAAAACATGGGCATACATATAGTCTATAGGAGATTTGAGAATATTTATCTCTCACACTCATACAGGCAGAGAAACACACATGTAAAAATCACCCACACACTGCAAATACAGCCAGCCACCCTCATGGCCACCCACTCAGTGATTTGAGGTGGTTCTCAGCTCCTCTCCTTACTCACCCGGTCCCAATTAAAGCAGAGCCCTAGGCTGTCAAGCTGCTCCCTCATGGACTGGATATTACTGGGGAGAGACAAGACAGGGTGGGGGTAATAGGTGAGAGGAAGGCATGGAGGGAGCAAGCGTGATGCATGGAGAGAATTAGAGGGGGGGGTAAAAATAGAGAGAATTCACAAAGAGAAGCTCATAAGAGAGAATTTCCGTAACAGAATATGCACTGAAAGCAAGTGTTATGAAGAGTTAAGAAAAGCAAGGACGGCCGTTCAGCTCATTTTCTGTAGGACCGACCATTTGGTCCACTGCTCTGGGTCGAGGCTTCTCTCAATGGCTGCATTCTCTGCCGGCAGTCCAAAGGCATCCCAGCCCATTGGGTTCAACACCTGTGGACACAACCAATATACAACTTGAATTCCATTACACTGTAATTTGCTTGGCTGTCAATATACAAATAAGCCCTACTAAACACAGAAGGCATCACTTCTTGTAACTTTCTGGAAGGCAACATCATAAGCAGCATGACAACCTCCACCAGAGCCAGTTCGCCCACCTGAGTCTTACTTAACAGCCATAGTTTGGAGGCTCAGACTCTAGAGCAGCACCCCAGAGCCAAATCCAGAATAGCTCCACGCAAAACGGATAAATTGCTTTTGGACAATCAGTCTCCAAGTCGTTTATCAATAAAAACAAATAAATAAATTGCCAGTTTGTCTAAAAGTCACAGTTTTAGTGTCGAAAAAAGTTGTTTAAATATGTCGAGTTGTTACCGTGTCCCCAAATGAAGTCACAAAGCCCCAAAATGCTACGGCCGACTTTGACTTTACTGTAGTTGTTTACCGTGAGCGAAATTATGGCTGTTTCGAGATAGATATATGGGGAAACGCATTGGCTTTACACTGTATATAATCGTTTGCCAAAATGAAGGGTACAATTTTGAAAACGTGTACTCTGAAAATAGCAACAGCGTCAAAGGACTTGGTGGTTTTTGGACGCGGTCACAAGGCTCCGAAAATCTAATAACTTAAACTGCCTAAAGGCGTTTAGCTAGCCTGTGCTAGCATCGCACTCGCAAGTTAATTCATTGTACGTGTCGGCCTTACATGAAAAACGTTAGACAACCTGAATTTGAACATACAGCTGGCATTAAGGCTATATGTACAGTCCAAGTCTACATGTTGAACTTAGCTGAACCTACACCCAGGTTATTTATTTACTTATGTGGCTGCAAATTACTACATAGATGGTTTAACAATACTACTTAATTAGTATAATATGACTTGACACCGTATGTTTGGATATTGTATATTGCCAGTAGCCTACATATTCGTTTTTTTTTTAAACATTTGTATTAGTTTTCTAATTTCTTTGACTTTTGAAGTAGATGCTCTGCTCCTTTCTTTAGTCTGCTTTGCAAATCTAAATATCGTAATTTCCTTTGTTAAAACGTGAGGGTTGGATGTGTAAAATAAAGGTTGCTAATGATGGGAATCAGGGCCTCTCTTTGGAATCGTCTAGATTTCTTACTGACGTGAATGTGTTAAGTACTGGACAGCAATTACACAAGACCAGACTTTTTGTTGGTATGGCAAGGAGGGATTTGTACTGAACATGATCATGACTATTTCTCTTATTGTGGTTTAAAACAAGTCCTTCATCCTGGATATGCTTTGTTCACTAGCGAACTCACATCTTCACAGCTCTTTTTGAACCTCATCCTTACATTTTTTTCCACCAATTACTTTATTTTAAATAGGAGGGAAATAAGGAATGAAATGAGATGGAGAGATATGAGAGGAGGGGGAACTTAAGTCCTGATGAGGAGCAAAGCAGAGAGTTGAGGAGGACCAGAGAGGAGCATTACCTTGACTCTAAAAAATCTGGTGCTCCGGTATCCTTGGTTACTGTCAAGGCCTATTTTGTAAAGTCGAGTGCTGGATGTTATAGGCTAAGTGAGAGGCTAAGGGGAAAACTGAGAACCAGACGAGATGATCCAAGTAAATGGAATGGTTGTTCTAGACGTGTAATTAGTATTTACAATAAGTCAATATGGTTAGGCCTAATTGAGAAACTATAAATGCTGCACGAGCGAGCTCATTTGCCATTGTCACACTTCTCATACAACTAGGTATGCTAAAACAAGTACGATGTTTGACGTTTAGTTAACCCTTTGGATGAAGTTGTCCACCTTCGCCAGGGCTATTGTCTTAGAGATGACGACATTAGCTGTCCACACAAGACACTTTCCATGTATAATCATCCATTTTGACCATACCATACAATACTTCGCTACCCGTTTGCATGTGGAGGACAGCAGCCCTTGGGACTTATTTAAGGCATGGCTCCGTTAAGCGCATGTGTCCACCCACAAAGTCCCGGTGGCTCCAATCCATTTGTGACGACAGGCAACCGAGCAGAGCCATGGAATAAAAGAATATCTAGTTTTAGGAAATCATAAAGCAACATCACCCACAGCAACTACCAGGGGACGCTGCAGTCTTTACTGCTAATCAACCAGGGTATCTTGGAAATCATACCACGAGGCTCTGTGAGTGTGTGTGAGTGTGTGTGTGTGTGTGTGTGTGTGTGTAGTGGGGGGACGATTTAGAGTCTGACGGATGCTGTGAGAAAAATACACCCTTGGCAGGTGGCAGCTGTCAATCAAGTGACACCGTGGCAGTCTAAAAACATTTGTTAGACAGCATTTGGGGAGCCTCAATGCAGGTTGTGGTGGAGATTCAGCCCACTTGATCTGAGCAGAAAATATCAAAGGAAAAGGATGTGCGAAAAGGGGCATACAGTATTTTTTAACCAATGGTCCCTGTGCCGTACAGCATAGACAAGGGGAATTAGCTGAGTAAACAGCAACACACAGATAGTTTCCACAGATTGCGGGTTTCCATGATCAAATAAACTGCATGTGCAAACGTAGACCCACACACACACTGACGTGTGTACACACAAACACACACACGGAAAGCAAATACCTGCAGGCCCACTACAGTTGCAGTGGGCAAATATTAAATTGTTTACACATTCGTTTGAGTTTAGCAAGCACTGCGGGTCCGATGAAATGAGAGTTGAAATACAGGGCAGGTGTTGATCTTTACCACTTTTCACTCTAGTCTCTCATACCAGCCATGCTGTGAAGCCTGCCAATTACAAAGCAATCACAGAAGGGCTACCCTGCTTTGAAGTTGACTACTGGCACATCACTTTGTTAAGGCCTATTCAATCATCAACTCTTTTTAGAATTAAAGCAAGCAAGCGAAAATAAAATGTAAAAAACGAGACTGAGCATTCTGATACCTGCCAACAGAAAGGAGACTGCATGCCTTAGAGTAGTAAGTGAGGGTAATCATCATAAGATTTCCATAAATGCAAATCTAAGTCGAAAGGGTGAGCATTGCCTCAAGTTTGCACCCCCCATCCTCCCTTCACTCCTGAAAATGAAGTAGCCGGTTGCTTACAATAGTTCATTATGACAAAGCCCTTTCCCTTAAAAACCATGGATGGTGATGTGCCATACTGTCATTTGCAATGCTTTTCTGCAGGTCTTCTGGCTACCCAGAGAGCCCTTCTCAATCACTGAGTGCATCAACAGGGGGGGCTGGCAGCCTAGCTTTAGACTGCTGTGCTACTGGGCTTATCTAAATACAAGGTGAAATGTTCTTCAGAGCTCATTTAAGTCGCAAAAAACGCATCTCCTTCCATTTTAACGGCTTCTGCAGGCGCCTGAGACGGTCATTGTGATACTGACAAGAAATGTCAATGTGTGCCTGAGACATGATGAAACGGATAAATAAGGAAGAGCAATTGGCCTTGACTTCATTACACAAGCCACTGCACATCAACCCACAACCTGCGTCGTGACGGCAGCAAGCTGTTAGGCTAACTATTGCGATAGAAATAAGGAGCACTTAGTCCTGTGAAAAATACCTATTTGTTTTTGTATCATTATAGTAAAGTTATTGTAGATAGTCTAGTTTAATAATCTATCTACGTCCAGTTCAGAAATTGTTAATGGTTACGTCCTTTTTCCTAAGGGTCATTTCTATTGCATACCTAATGGATAGCTATTCTGTCCAATAAAACACAAAATTATCCCATCTGCTTACAATGTAGAGTTCTGTTCTAAATGATAGCAGAGATGTACCTGGTGTCCTCTCATCTTTTGGAAGTGGCCGATGGTGTCACTGATGGTGTACACGCGCACATGGCCCATGTGGAGGCGCCCTGACGGGTATGGGAACATAGACAGTACATAAAACTTCTTCCTGTGGGAACTCTGGCAAGAGGAAAAGAAAGCAAAATGGAGAATTGGCTAGAGCACAAAGGACCTTGCACTTTCTAGTGGTTAATACCTGCATTTTATTATGCTAATCGCACTTTATCTGTATTCGTTTTTCTTTGGACACATTATTTAATCTATAATATAGGAGTTCAGACTTGGATAGAGTGGCTGCTGGATACCAAGTTCCTGGTTTCCTCTTTTAGCATCAGGATATTACGCCTCCATCAATAAACTGCCTCCTGAAGGATTCAGAGCGTCTTTTGAAAAGGCCAGTAGTGAGAAAGGTTATCAGGAGGGGCTGTGCATTAATCAGCAAAAGTCAAGAAAGGACTCAATAATGCATGAGCAGAGGCTGATGCAAAAAAAAAATATATATATATATATATACTCTACTGGGAAAGGAAACATTATATGTTGCTTTGAAAGATATTGTTTATTTAAACAGTTATTTCTCCGCCGAGTACTGGTGTATATTATGGGCTTCGTTTTTTTTTTTACAATGTCTGGACACAAGGTTAGATTATGAGGTCTGGTTTTAGCTGGCATGGCTGGTTGGGAAACCAGTTGCCACACGCACAGCCCTAAATGATAATAAGACAGATATACTGTGTCCTGAACAAAGTATTTCAGTTGGTCGGCCTAATGATTGTGATTTAAGTCCCTCCTGGGTATTTCACCCAGGGCTGACTGGAACACAGTCAGACAGATTGGTGCTTCCGATAAGTTAACCACACATAAGCAGGAACTACGCTAATGCCTAGGGGAATAGGATAATTGTGGAGGATGCATAGTGACATGGGTATGGAATAAAATTAGATGGAAGAATGCCTAGATGATAGGCAATACGAAATGGTCACCAATTTGCAGACTATCCACGACTGGACCCAGAGAGGAATCTATCAATATCAAAACATTTGATGTAGGCCTGAATAAATAACAGGCTAACTTTTGACATCAACACAGACACACACACACACACACACACACACACACACACAAGCAGGTTACTCCATCAGTAGAGTACCTAGGTTTATCCAACGGGAGCTTTTAGTCAAATTGTGCACAGTAACTAAATCAATTTGTGTGAAAGCAAATTTTGGAGTCTCTGGCAAAGCAATAAATGTAATCCATACGCTATTAGATGAATTAGAAAGGCAGCTAATGAACAGAGAATATAATTAGCCAGTGATAAAAGTAATGGCTTGTTCAAGTTAGACATATAAAATACTAGAAAGCAAATCCATTTTTATAGTTGATCATGCAGTGTTACAGTTACGTTAAGTCAAAAATCAAACAATCAATGAAATTGCATTTGAATTGCAGTAACAGATTTTCACCCTTTTATGAAGCAAAGTTGTTCAGACACTTATTTTGAAATTAAGTAACAATAAGGAGTGGGAACGTAATAATTTTCTAGCTGAAAAAAAAACAATAAACAGATAGATAGACAGAACAAATTACCCCCCCCCCCCCCCCCCCCAAGTTAGACTAGTGTGTGACAACTCACCTGGTCCTGTGTATCTCTGCGCCATTGCTGCATAATACGTATATGCCACCACTGTTCCACATTGCGCCTGGTTTCAGCTCTGTAGTCCCTCTCCCATACTCCTGTCTCGCTGAATAAGGTCCGCAAACGGGGAGACAGTAGGTGGGACGAGGGGGTCAAAAGAGCACACCTGAGCCTGCCTAACCTTGCCATGCCCAAAGGGCATAGGGCTAGGCTACATATGGGTAACTGCATGACTATCACCTAAGAACAGAAAGATTTTGTTGGTCAGAATGACTGAAGAATCTTCAACACGAGCACACACGCACACAACCAAAGTTGGGAGGCAAAACATACACTTACACTAACACACACACACACACACACAAAAACTATTTATTTTAAGTAACCGACACCAACACTGTTTCCTATCTCGGTAACTAAGGCATGAAAAACTAAACTAGCTGAATTAAGATGAGTTTATAAGTGGGAAAAGTTAGATCTAGAAAACATGCAGACGTCAATGTGCACTCAGGATATAATCACCCCCAGCTTTCAAGATCAGAAATGCTCCAAACAATGCTCCAAATTGTGCTCTCAAAAACATTTAACAAGCACACCGGTAGTATTTGAATTTAGCTAGCAGGTGATTCTAAACTCAAAACAAGATAAAGGGGATCTCTTTTATGGAAATACAGGTGTGTAAAAAAATGATCTGGATAGGATCGCGGATTGCTTGTTGAGTTCAACAGGCCTCGAGTCTTAAATATAAGCACTAATAAATCAGCTAAATGGTTTATTTAGGCGAGGTTAGGTTGTTGCAGAAGTAGGGGTATAAACTTGTATAAACTGCTCAGGTTATCATGAGGTGGCAATGGGAGTTTTGAAGTCGCTGTCCTAGCTTAGGTTTGAAGGTGAATGCTGTCAGATTTAATAGCATGCTCAAGATATAGTTGCACCCGATCGTCATCGGATGAGAATGCAAAAAGTAAAATGCTGTTCTCAAATTAAGATTTTGATAGACCAGTGTCTTACTGTTACTCAACTTATATGTGCACGGTTTGTACAGGAAAAGCCTTAATGTTACAGTTAAGTAACACACTTAACGTTAGTTCAATGACTCTGAAGTTGCAGACTTCTATACCATCCGTTTAATGGACACTGCAAATCACAGTAAGTGGTACTATAATTGTTAGCTACATACCTGAATTGTATTTTATAATTTACCATAACGTTTATAAGCCACTGGTTATTTTTCAACGAATAGCATATTTCGAAACCGACAGACGTCTGAAGACTAAAAAGCTAGGTAGCCACGAATGATTTGTTGCATACGTTGATCTTTATGGTCACTTAAAGTCTATATAGGCTACTAACAGTTCCTCGATCCGTTTGTTTAGCGATATTACCGTATCATAACAGGTTAAAAAACTAAATTGCCATGTCTGTCAGTTCCACAGATAAACTGCGTGTTGTCACGCTTCACGACTCCATCAAGTGCGCCGCCATATTGTTTTTAAATACAACTTTATAAACATGACCACCTTTGACAGTGAACAATTATCGGCCCAAAAAATATAGAGGGATTAGGTAAAACGCAAATGTTTCCGTTTATTTTTTTTCTATTTCTGTTTTTTATTTTTTTTTATTTTTTTATGTGTACCTTGTTATTTTGCGTGGGCCAATTCCCACAATAAGGAATTGCAGGGTTATTAGATTTTACCCTTGTTAAAGCATACTGCATAGGCTTACATCTAGAGTGGATTGTTTTAAGGTGCCCTTAGCTTTGCGTTGTGTTGTCATCTTAAGCAACTGTCTTTTTGTCCCAGAAAAAGATTTGCAAGTTGTCAAAATTTAGTTCACGCAGCTTTACTGATTTTCTTTAAAAAAAAAAAATACTTTCATTCATATGTGCGGTTGTTCAGTCATTCAGTCAGCTTTGGTCTACTATGAATTCTTTAGTCAACTCGTGTTACAAAATATGTTCTGACACACTACAAAATGTGATCATGCAAAATCAATAAGCAAAAACCTATACCTTAGAACTTACTCATCATAAAGGATGCAAAGCCATATTACATTAGATTAGACAGATCTCCATAAAAAGATACAATATATCTATATTGTTAAAATTGATTTAATACGTATTGATCATTTGATACTGTACTTTACAGGAGCTGTAATTCTAATGTAATATTATGTTTTTATTCACTGGCATATCCTCCTTGTCTGCTTTGAGTTTTACGTGCAAGAGACTATTGCCTGTTACCTTAGCAACCCTTTTTATCTCTTCACCAGATTGTTCTTAGCTAAAGGACTTAGATTTGTTTGACACACACCTAAACATCTTGATAGCTTAGGAAACATTGATGTGCATGTCTGTTAATAGAAATCTTTGCCCCCCCCCCCCCCCCCCCCCCCCCCTCAAATGTAGGACCATTGCCAGCACACTTCAATGCGATGTACTTTAACTTTATTATGAAGATATTGCAGATTAAATGAACTAAATAACAGCATGCTAGGCATGTGCTGCTTTTCTTCATGTACATTTATGTTCCATCAAATGTTGGTGTCAAGGCAGACAATCCACATGAACCAGTAAGAGTGGTAGGCCTGTATTCACCACCACATTATACTTCATCTGAACTGAATATTATACAATAATATCATAGAATGCAGATGTGAGGTTATTCAGTCATAATAATGTTATAACTGTAAGCAAAGTAAATTCACTCACAGTATCTTTATAATTGAGAAGAGATCCAAAAAGAAGCATTGGGGGCATTGTCTAATCATATGCGTTTTCCTGTGAGAGTTCCCTTGAGCTACCACCTTTGATCTGACTTGCAGGAACAGGGAGTGCATGAAGGAGAGAAAGTGAGAAATTGAGATCAAGGGAGAAAGGGAGGAGGGAAAACGGTGGTTAGCAGAATCGAGAGCTCCTCAGTCCGACGTCAGCGTGCTAAACCTGGGGCTCTGCTCCTGCCCGGTGTCATATATCAGAGTCATATGGGCGCCTCTGCCCAGGGCAAAACAGGATGTGGCTGTGAGGAGGAATGGGAGAGGGAAATGGGTTTTTCACAGTATTTAGACTCAGACTCTCCTCATGCAGCTGAGAATCAGTCATCACGCTGCACCCAAAAAGGGAAAAAACATTGACGATTTCAGTCTGTTTTGTTATTTAACTGCTCCAAGCACTCGAGAAAGTACCTTCATTGATCAATGGGCTAGCTAGCAATACTGTGAATTGAGAATCAAGTGGGATCTCTTGTGGAGGTAACTAATCTAAAATCTATGTTCCTTTAAGGGCTTTAATGAATATGTTCATAATCCTTTTTCTGTATAGAGCAGGGGTACTCAAATACAAATCTTAAAGGTCTATAAAGAATATTTTCGATAAGATAAAGGTCAGTTTATTACGGTCAGTCAAGCTTTTAAACAATTATAATAGGATCTAGAAATATCCCCATCCCCCAACTGGTTCACACACCCACCCTTCAAAAGTGAATCAAACCATCCCAATAATTAAAAGTCCAACTAAGGTCCAGAACTATTGTACATTGTGTCAAATTCTGTTACTTAATAAAAGAAGTGGCCCCTTTGTTCTGTTGCCAAGACTTTGAATGTAGGCTGCATAAGATGTGATGGCCAGGGGAGACATAAATGCAAGTGTTCATTGGTGAGTCGGCTGCAGTACTTGTTCTTCACCATGTTCATTGTTGAGAATGCAGGCTCACAGCCAAAGATGGGCA
>CM030178.1:11177054-11213836 GCA_017639675.1 Aplochiton taeniatus
CTGGTATTTTGGCCCATTCCTCCATGCAGATCTCCTCTAGAGCAGTCATGTTTTGGGGCTGTCGCTGGGCAACACGGACTTTCAACTCCCTCCACAAATGTTCTATGGGGTTGAGGTCTGGAGACTGACTAGGCCACTCCAGGACCTTGAAATGCTTTTTACGGAGCCACTCCTTCGTTGCCCGAGCGGTGTGTTTGTGATCATTGTCATGCTGGAAGACCCAGCCACGTTCCATCTTCAATGCTCTCACTGATGGAAGGAAGTTTTGGCTTAAAATCTCACGAGACATGGCCCCGTTCATTCTTCCCTTAACACGGATTAGTCGTCCTGTCCCCTTTGCAGTAAAACAGCCCCAAAGCATGACGTTTCCACCCCCATGCTTCACAGTAGGTATGGTGTTCTTGGGATGCAACTCAGCATTCTTCTTCCTCCAAACACGATGAGTTGAGTTTTTACCAAAAAGTTCTATTTTGGTTTCATCTGACCACATGATATTCTCCCAATCCTCTTCTGGATCATCCATATGCTCTCTGGCAAACTTCAGACGGGCCTGGACATGTACTGGCTTAAGCAGGGGGACACGCCTGGCACTGCAGGATTTGAGTCCCTCTCGGCGTAGTGTGTTACTGATGGTAGCCTTTGTTACTTTGGTCCCAGCTCTCTGCAGGTCATTCATCAGGTCCCTCTGTGTAGTTCTGGGATTTTTGCTCACCGTTCTCATGATCATTTTGACCCCACGGGATGAGATCTTGCGTGGGGCCCCAGATCGAGGGAGATTATCAATGGTCTTGTATGTCTTCCATTTTCTTACGATTGCTCCCACAGTTGATCTATTCACACCAACCTGCTTGCCTATTGCAGATTCACTCTTCCCAGCCTGGTGCAGGTCTACAATTTTCTTCCTGGTGTCCTTGGACAGCTCTTTGGTCTTGGCCATGGTTGAGTTTGGAGTCTGACTGTTTGAGGCTGTGGACAGGTGTCTTTTATACAGATGACGAGGTCAAACAGGTTCCATTAATACAGGTAACGAGTGGAGGACAGAAGAGCTTCTTAAAGAAGAAGTTACAGGTCTGTGAGAGCCAGAAATCTTGCTTGTTTGTGGGTGACCAAATACTTATTTTCCACCATCATTTACAAATAAATTCTTTAAAAATCCTACAATGTGATTTCCTGGATTTTTTTTCTCATTTTTGTCTCTCATAGTTGAAGTGTACCTATGATGAAAATGACAGACCTCTCTCATCTTTCTAAGTAGGAGAACTTGCACAATCAGTGGCTGACTAAATACTTTTTGGCCCCACTGTATATATTATTTTGTCTCGTTGTCACATTTGGTCGGTGATGGGCCTACTTGAATGTGTATTCTTTCTGGTATCCTTTTGTTCTGTATATTTCTACCATGGTATTGCCAGAATGTGGTTTCCATTTGGTATAATCTTCAAAGGGTTGGTTGTATTTAAGGAAGGAGACAACGTGACTTCATTTTTTTGCATATTACAATCCCCTGTCCACTAGGCACATAGGTGCGTAAGGCACGTTGTTTTAGAGTTTTATTTATGCGATCTCCTGTGGTGTGTGAACTAACGTTGAGTCTCCTCACCCATTCTGTATTAAAATCGGTAGCATCAAAGTCCGGCCCCTGCACGACCCGGTTGAATGTGAATAAATTAATTTACTTTGCAAGTAATTCTGGGACTGCTTTTCCTTAATATCCTTCGTACTTTTTTGGGCCAGTATATTCGTCAAATAGGTTTTAATTTGTATTCATAATGACAAAAAAAACATTTCAAGTCTTAAATTTTACTTGTTGAAACAAGTAAACCCTGTAGCCTATGTATCTGGCTACAGTTTTTAACAGTGTTTTTAACAATTTGGCCCTTACAAGTGCCCAACCCGTCACTTCTCATGGAGTGGGTAACGTTAGATGACGTGAAGCAGTGGCCCAATGTTAACTACATTGACATTGTTAGCTTAATTAGGCTACCTTATGTTTTCTGAAGGTGTTGATGGTAAAGAATTACGCAATTACAAAAGCACAAACATATAAGTTGTAAATTAACACATTTTATTCCAACATTTCCATTTAAAATTTGTCATTCACATACCACAGCAAGGCTCCAAGTAAGTGGTTAGGGAGGTTTCAACATGTGATCATGTGAAACTGCCAGTATGTGGTTATTGACAGTTATAGAACTACAAACAGGCTAAACATATATAGGCCTTGTTTTATAGAATGTAGAAACCTGGAGGACACCAAGTTAGAACTTCTGGTGGTTAGCTGTATATCAACTTGGTTTGTGCAACTATATGAAAAAAGTTTAGAATAACAAAAATACACTTTACCATAATAGAGTATTAAAAAGTGGTCATTGGCACAAAATGCTACCGCAGGATTCTAGTTGGTGCTGACTATAGATTCCTTCATTAGTGCTACAAGGAAGTTGAATTCATCGTCATCAGCCATTGTTGTTGCGTTCACAAAAAGCTGGAGCTCATTTGCACACGTGTGTGAAATGGGAAGATGTTTGGTTTCGTCATGGACAAATGTTAAGCAGTTGGATGAAAACCATTGGCTGGAACTTTGCTGCTCCCTGTAGCAAACGCCAGGATGTGACCGGGGCTCAAAGCCTTCAGGAATGCCTCCTCGTCCTTCGTTAGAGTCCTGTCTCCAAATGTATCTCTCAGCTCTTTATCTCAAAGCAAAGGAAAACCAGTGTTGAGTTTGAGACAGGAAAACACTCAAGTTTAAGGAAGACTGACTCAACGGCTAATTGAGTGACTGATAAGATTAATGTGTCGGTAATCTGGTGAGAAAGCAACCATATTCTTTGCTAAGAATTGGTAAGGTGGTAGGCATAGGAATTAATCATTTATGTCTGTCAGTTATAACATACAACAACTGTATTGTGTTTGTGATGCATAAACATAAGATAACTGCAACTTGATATACTGAACTACAAGTACATTTCTACCTACTTTCCACACACTGGAGAAATTCCAGAAATTTCACCACTATCAACTCCTCCTTAGCTTGTCTGTTACTCCCCAGTACAGAGCAGCTTGGTTTGAGAACACCAGCAACAAAATCGGCTGCTAGATCTTTGTCCTCCCCTGGTATGTTAGGCAGTACACGCAAGCTGGGGTTCTCTCTCAGGAGGGATAAAACCTGTGGGGAAATCCAACAACATAAAAACATTTTAGTTTATGGTTACATATTGCCAAAAAGTAAATGAAACACAAGCTGTTTTTCTCTAAAGATTTCATTTAAACTAATGACCCAAAATGTGGTCTTGTTATTGTGATATGTATGAAGTCCTTTAATTACATTTTGAATTTTATTTTAGCTAGTTAATAACAACTATGTAAATCTTACTCCATAGTAGGACACGTCATTAATGAGTGGATCAAGACAGCTCTGACATGGCAGAACAGCATGGTAGAGAGCTGCCTTTTTCACAAACACATCTCTGTTGACCATGGTGACTGGGAGTGGAAGACCTTCAACTTGAAATCGCCATGTGTAGTGGCTATTGTTCTTTGATGAATTTTTATATTATTGTTTGTCTTGGTAAGCCACTGTGAACTGACTGAGTGGTAGGTCTTGACGCGTGTTTTATCAATGAATGTCCAGTTTTGCAGATTGTCGTAAAAATATGTCCATTTCTTCTTAGTGTACAAACTTGCTTGAACGTGAAAATAAGGAAAGCTAGGCCACTTATTTGGCACTAACTGTAAATAAAACAAATACGGGCCAAACAAAAAATACAATAACTAAAACACGTAGCAGTCTGCCACACTTGCCCCCGACAGGGTCAAAGACTGTGTCCGCATCCACTTAGTCACCTGCGCAGGCATGGGCGGCTTACCCCTTTTAAAACCTCCTCTGGCCTACAGGGGGACACTCAAAGAAAATGAGTGCACACACATACAAAAATCATGCATAAATCATATGTTATAATTCTGGCTCCTACACAACCGCCCCCTAATTGTATGTGTCAAAAAGGAACATGGCAATTCTAAACAAAGAGTGTTTATGAAAAGAGGAGCATAATATGATGAGTGTGTGCTACTTATCATGGCTGCAACATGAGCTCAGTCTGGATCAATAGCTTGAAGCATCAGACATATTTTTGTTATGGGCCTCTCCAAGATGTTGGTTTTAGTCTTCAGCTTTACTGTTCTCACCAACCCATGGGCATTAGGCTTGACCTCCAATATTTTTCCAAGTAGCCAAGAACCACGAGGGGCTGTGGGATCCACCACCAACACAATGTCTCCTACTGTAAACCCTCTCCTTACTGCAGACCATTTCTGCCTCTCTTGCATTAGCGGAAAATATTCTCGGCTCCACCTTTTCCAAAACAGATCAGCCATATATTGGACCTGTTTCCATCTACGTCTGATGTACATGTCTGACTTTTTGAAGAGCCCAGGAGGAAGGACGGGATGGGATTTAAACAGAACTATATGGTTTGGGGTTAGTGGTTCCAAATCGTGAGGGTCCTCTGATATAGTGGTGATGGGACGGTTGTTTAAAATTGCTTCTATTTCACAGAAGATTGTGTTTAGTCCTTCATAATCCAGTGTTTGTTGTTTGAGAAGTGAATACATAACATCTTTAACTGTTCTTATTAGTATTTCCCAGACTCCGCCATGATGAGAGGCTGCTGGTGGATTAAAGCTCCATTTTACTCCTTCCTTAAGCATAGCTTGATGGATCTTGCTCTGGTTCCATTCAGAGAGTGCTTTCCTCAGCTCCTTTTCAGTACTGACCAAATTCGTGCCATTGTCAGATCTGATATGAGTCACTTGTCCTCTTCTACAAATAAATCTCCTCAAGGCATGAATGCAGGAGTCTGTGTCCAGAGAGTGTGCCACTTCCAGATGCACTGCTTGGCAGGACATACAAGTAAATGTTACTCTGTATCTTTTAACAAGTGTTCCTCCTCTCTTAGTTTCAATTGGGCCAAAGTAATCTATGCCCACATTACTAAAGGGTGGAAGGTCAGACCTCAGCCTCTCCTGGGGCAGATTGGCCATTTTCTGCTCTCCAGTCCTTCCTCTAACACGTCTACATACAACACATTTGGATATTACGGAACGGGCTGCAGAGTTGGCTTTAGTGATTTATTTTCCTTAGTTGTGAGAGCACATAATTCCTCCCACTGTGCTCAGTCTGTTCATAAATGTGACGCAGAATAAGGGAAGAAATATGAAGGTCCTTTGAAAGGATGATGGGATGTTTTACCTCCTCAGGCATGGCTGCTCTACTCGGCATCATCCCACTCTCAACACTCCATCTTCCAGTACTGGATCCAATTTGTAAATGGTGCTTGATGTTTTGACACACCTGATACCTGTTCTTTCTAACAATGCAAATTCCTCTGGATATGTCTGTCTCTGAATAAAACAGATAATGGCTTTCTCTGCAGCAACTAGGTTGTCCAGAGTTACTACCTGCCCACCGAAAGTGGTATTGAAGTTATGGATGCCTAGATGTTTTTGGCTTTGTGTGTAAGGGGGTGTGTTGGACTGGTTTTCCTTTCTTTTTGCAGCTAGTGACTGTAGAACATGTTTGAACTTCATCCAGCTAGTAAAATATGAAAGTAGTTGGTGTGTGGGGCTTTGGGTTACTTTGGAAATGCTACTGCAGATAGCAGTGCTCCTTTTAACTTCAGGATCATCATCTCTAAGTGAGTAGGAGTCCAGGGGGTCCAACGGCAATTCCTCTTGCTCCTTCCAAAGAAGTGCTGGACCCTGGATCCACCTGCTACACTTTAGGAAGTTGTCTATGCTTAGTCCTCTGGACGCATCATCCGCTGGATTCAATTTTGTGTCCACATACCTCCATTGTGATATGTCTGTATTGTCTCTTATTACAGAGACCCTGTTAGCCACAAAAGTGTTAAATCTTGACCTTTCATTGGCAATGTATTTCAACAATGACAGGCAGTCAGCCTGTCCAAAACATTAAGCCCTCTAGCTTAAGCTGTAACTCTGACTTAAACATTTTATTCACTCGTACTACCTAAATCTTGACCTTTCATTGGCAATGTATTTCAACACTGACAGGCAGTCAGCCTGTCCAAAACATTAAGCCCTCTAGCTTAAGCTGTAACTCTGACTTAAACATTTTATTCACTCGTACTGCCAGCACTGCAGCAGCTAGCTCCATACAAGGGATGGTCATTTGCTTCAGGGAGCTACTCTAGCTTTACCCATCATAAAAGCACCGTGTACCTCTCCTTTGCTGTTGGTTAACCTCAGGTAACAAACAAACTGTGCCATAGCCCTGTTCGCTGGCATCGGAATAATGATTTAGTTGTGCATGTGTGACCTGTTCAAAACCTTGGGGTTTAACACAGCGAGCAATTTTGAAATCTGATAATTCACTTAGCTGATTAATCCACTTTATCCACTTTTCTGATGTTGTCTGCGGTATCTTTTCATCCCAACCGTGACTTCTCCTACAGAGATGCTGCAGCAGAAGCTTTGCAGGTAATGTGAGTGGGGATAGAAATCCTAATGGATCATAGACAGAGCTAACCATTGAAAGGATGCCTCTGTAAGTGTGTGGTCTCTCGTTGACAGTGATATTAAACTTAAAGGTGTCGCTTTCCACACACCACGATAGGCCAAGTGCTCTCTCTGCGGGTAGCTTGTCTCTGTCCAAATCCAATTCTTGGTCTCGAACCAGCTGCACTGCTTCCTGTTCAGAGGGTACAGACTTTAAACAGTCGTCTACATAGATGTTATGTTATGTTACCTCTGGTCCGAAAAGGTTTGTGTTGTCTTGGGCAGTTTGTAAGAGTGCAAAGCTGGCACAGCTGGGGGAAGACACTGCCCCCAAAAGCTGCACCAACATCCGATGTTCAACTGGGGCTTGACCTACATCCCCTTCAGGCCACCACAGGAAGCGCAGGAAGTCCACATCAGATCTTGACACTCTTGCTTGGTGGAACATTGCCTGCCGTCATGGCAATTGGCTCTTCACGGAACCTTGAGATGACCCCAATCAGTGAGTTATTCAAGTCGGGACCCTGCAGGAGCTCAGAGTTTAGTGACGTGCCTTGGTAGGTTGCACCACAATCAAACACCACTCTGAGTGTCTTCTTCTTGGGGTGGTATACGCCATGGTGGGGGACATACCAAAGATTACCGTCCTTCCCTTTTAGTTGATCGTTACGCACTGCTTCAGCGTACCCCTTGTCGATGACATCATTGAGAAATTTGGTATACTGCTTTTTAAACTGTTTGTTCCTAATGAATTTCCTTTTGAGATTAAGGAGGCGCTGTTCTGCTATGTGCCGATTGTCAGGCATGATTGTGTTACCCTTCCTGAAAGGTAAGTCTACACAGTAATGTCCATCATGTAATGTGATTGAGTTCTCTGCAACTTCAACAAACTTTTTGTCCTCCAATGACATTTCAGGTTTATCCTCTGATGACTTCTCATTGAAATCATTGTTGTACTGATTGATCAAAAGTTGCTCAATGTTTACAATGGAAATTCTATTTGCAATGACTGTTGACTTTTCTGTCCAGATTCCCCTGCTTCTAAGTGGACCATTTACAACCCACCCCAATAGAGTTCTTACAGCATATGGCGCCTTTTCTTGGCGGTTTACTACTTCCCAGGGTTCCAAGGCTTGGGGAACGTTGGTTCCTATCAACAGTTCCACGTCCGCTGTGATTTATGGGATATGAACTTTCCTAAGATAAGGCCACTGGCTACGGTCTGCTTTTGTGGAAATATTGAATGTGTTCACAGGCATGCTTCTCTGTGTGAACATCTCTGGCAGTTCTATAAAGTTGTTGTTGTCCAAGCCAGATACCTCAAGTCCTGTGATTATATGAGTTTGCACAGATTTCTCTTGACTCTGCGGAGCAGGATGTTTGTTTTTCTCCCGGTAATATTCAGCTTTTTCACAAGTTCCTCGGTGCAAAATGTTGCCGAGCTACCAGAATCTAGAAAGGGATATGTCTCTATCACATAGCTCGATTTACTACTTTTAATCTGTACTGGCACAATAGGTAGTATGCATTCTGTGTCACCGGCCCCAATATGCTGCTTACCTCTACTAAGAGAAACGAATGCCCTATTCAAAGGTGTATATGGAGATTGCCCTGCTCCTTGGTTGTCACCTTTATGTCCAATATGAAGCACACTTGGATGGCTTCGGTTACACACACTGCATATGAGACGTTTTTTGCAGTGTGACCCCTTTTCAGGCTACCAAAGCAGATTCCGCTGTCCTTCAGAAAAGAAACCTTCTCTCTGCTTGTCCTGTAGTTCACAGGCAACTGACCTCCACCTCTTCCTAAGCTTGTATGGACATTTCATAACTATCATTTTGAGATTGGAGGTGAGATTTAGTTTGTCCATGTACTGCACCTCTTCCATTAAGTTACAGCAGAGAAATATTGCAAATGCTTGCAAACCTTTGGGATCTTCTGCTTTAATGTTAGGCCAAGTAAGCACCTATTCCATTAGCCCAACAGAAAAATTTTACTCATTCCCATACTCCTTTTCTAAACGATTTCTTGCCTTTTCGTAAGCCCTGGTTGGAGCCATGTGTAAGCAACTCCGGACTAGGTCTCTAGCCTGCCCCTTAGTGTATTGTTCTAGATAGTATATTCTGTCTTTATCGCTATCTGTCTTGCTTTCAATGTTATGCTCAAAGGACTTAATAAATGATTGATATTGTAAGATTTATCCATCAAATACGGAAATATCCAATTGTGGCAAATTATTCATATTTTGCTGTCTCATTTGCATGGCAGTTATGTCATTTTGTCTTTGTAAAATGGTGGTAATATTATCTTGTTCTAACCTACTATTACTAGCCTGTGCTTCCACATCCACTTCACTGAGATGAGACTGCACAGAGGTTTCTCTCTCCTGTGGGGTTTGCCTATGTTCCTGCATAACATATTGCCCTTCCTGAGACTGTTCTGGAGTGTGGACATCTCCAGGTCCATTTCCTGGTATGGTGGTCCTTTGAGCTCCTTGCGGATTTTGGCTTGTCCAAAGGATCTCAGGATCTTTAGGAATACGATAAAATGCTCTCAGTTTTACTCGTCCACGTTTGTTCTGGCACCCCGGCGCACAACACCTGTCCACCATATTCACCGCAACAGGCTAATTTGGCTAGCGTTCCTGCCAATATGGCGATTTTGTAAGATTGACAATGGAACGCTGTGACTGCGTGACGTCAACCGCCGGAGCTCTATTCAAATGAATGGCAACAATGACGTTGTGGATATCTGAAATGACAATTGTGGATAGGAAGAATGCCATTGTGGGTATCTGAAATGTTCATTTTGACTAGGAATAATTGAATTACGGATATCTGCAATACCTATCCAGTCTAGCAATTAAATATTAAAACGACCACTTATACTTTTTAAGGATTTAACGATATCTTAAAATTAGTTTGGACTAGTACAATCAAAGTTGTAGATATCTTGAAATACAATTTCTACTAGTAGGAATGTTATTGTGGTATTATTGTGCTTTAATTACCATTCTGACTGGTGAGAATACAATTTTGACTAGGAGAAATGCTATTATGGATATCTAAAATGTAATTATAGGTATGACGCTTCTTGAGCGTTTTAGCCCCCCTTCTGTAAATAGCTATTCATATGAAGGTGTGAATAGGCCTATAGCTAAACCACTTCCTGACTGCTCAGAACATTTGTAGAGAATCATTAGACCTTATTTTTTTTTATTGACACCCTCACAAAGCTTTATCAAGCCTATGAACTGGCTTTAAATTAAATTAACAAAATAAACATAAGCCAATTGTGGCTGATGATCAGCTATGATAGCACAATATATTGGTTAGCTTGTTTTACACCGATTTTGTAGCTAGTAAAATGGTGCATATTGGACAGTTTCATAAGCTTTATATTTCTACAACAAAATGATCACTCAATACGGTAACCAGCAAAAAAAATCAGCAATTTCACATAGACTGAATTGGTTACGATATCCTTCCTCAAACAGTTGAGCGAGCTGAGCTCACCAGCTTCCCCTTGAGTCTGAGTTGACTAAAGCATCCGATAGCGAAAGTTCGTCGACAGGCAAGTTTCTCTATTATCACGCGTTTGGCAGTGCTGTGCCGTTTTCTCACTCCCCGCAGAATCCTACTCCCCATCGCGCGAACGCGCATTCGTTTGTTCTCAGGCCGCTTATTTTCCTTTGGTTCGATCTACCTCTTAGTTTTGCATCTGCGCGATTCCTTCCAACAAAATTAGTGTTTATACACTTTGTACCCATAAGCAAAGACCAGAACATCACAAGAAGAGCAACTTATCAAAAAAAAAGCGATCCTATATTTATGGTTTAAAGTTTTAAGATGAAGACATCGCAATGCGAACATCATAATTGCGTGATAGACCACCATAACATCCACGATAACAAACTACAAGAGCAATTAGAATTCTTAATAGTTTACAAGTAATACATTTGTGTAGGCCTATTATAATTCAACAACATACTCTTCCACTTATAACTTCCTTATTTTCGAAAGAGAATCACAGTTTGTTTCAAATAATATGACATTAAACAATTAACAGAGATATCGTCTATACATTGTTAATGTGGTAAATGACTATTATATCTGAAAACGGCAGATCTTTTATGGAATATCTCCATAGGGGTACAGAGGCCCATTTTCAGAAACCATCACTCCTGTGTTCCAATGGCACATTTTGTTAGCTAATCCAAGTTTATCATGTTAAAAGGGTAATTGAGAATTAGAAAACCCTTGTGCAATTATGTTAGCACAGCATACAACTGTTGTGCTGATCAAAGAAGCAACAAAATTTGCCTTCCCTAGGTTAGTTGAGTATCTGGAGCATCAGCATTTGTGGGTTCGATTATCGTCTCAAAATGGCCAGGAAACTGGTCATTCTTCAGAAACTCGTCATTCTATTCTTCTGAGAAATGACGGCTATTACAATGGAGATATTACCCAGACACTTAAGATCTCATACAACAGTGTGTACTACTCACTTCATAGAACAGCGCAAACTGGCTTAAACCAGAATATAAAGATAAGTGGGAGGCCCCGGTGCACAAGTGAGCAAGAGGACAAGTACATCAGAGTCTCTAGTTTGAGAAACAGACGCCTCACAGGTCCTCAACTGGCAGCTTCAATAAATGGTGCCCACAAAACACCAGTCTCAACGTCAACAGTGAAGAGGTTACTCCTGGATGCTGGCCTTGGTGCTGATAAATTGGAATATTTGTATAGGGTAAAAGGGATCTTGAATAAGGAAGGCTATCACTCCATTTTACAACGCCATACCATACCCTGTGGACGGCCCTTGATTGAAGCCAATTTCGTCCTACAACAGGACAATGACCCAAAGCACAGCTCCAAACTATGCAATAACTATTTAGGGAGGAAGCAGTCAGCTGGTATTCTGTCTATAATGGAGTGGCTAGCGCAGTCCCCAGATCTCAACCCTATTGAACTGTTGTGGGAGTATCTTGACCATATGGTAGGTAAGAAGTGCCAATCAAGCCACTCCAACTTGTGGGAGGTGCTTCAAGAAGCATAGGGTGACATTTTTCAGATTACTTGAACAAATTGACCACTAGAATGCCAAGGGTCTGCAAGGTTGTAATTGCTGCAAATGTAGGATTTTTTTTTACAAAAGCAAAGTTTGAAGGACAAAATTATTAGTGAAAATCATTATTTCTAACCTTGTCAATGTCTATACTTTCTATGAATTTTGCAACTCATTTGATAAATAAAAGTGTCAGTTTTCATGGAAAACATGACATTTTCTGAGTGACCCCAAACTTTTGAGCGGTAGTGTATGCTCTAACAAGATATAAAATAACCAGAAAGTAGTTAGTCCTTTACTATGAGCAAAGTCTTACCTCACTTTCAAACTCCCTATTTGGAGCGGTTCTTTATACAGTATGTCTGCAAAGAAGATTTTGTATGGCCTATTTTTTTATTGCAGCACATACACCTCTTTTCCTTGCCAGGCTTCTGCTACACCGGCAATAATCAGGTATAATAAATACTGGAATGCATCCACATTATATTTAACACCTAGAAAACCGTAACCTTAGATTGTAAATCCCATGAGGCTCTCCCGAAAATTTCCAAGAATCTACATATCTACATATCTACACATGGTAGGTACATAATACATTTGAAGCCAGTCTGTGCGATCAACTTCTGCAAATCTCCAAACATACAATCAGCATTATTTATAATTGAGATGTTGATGCCCATGCATCTGATGCTGGGATGGTTACTTCTCCTGTGTCTGTGGATGGGGGTGTTTGGATGGAGGCTGGGGTGGATGCTGCTGCAGTGGTGACAACAGAGGATGCTGGGGTGGATGCTGCTGCTGCTGCCCCACTATCTGTTAAATAATTGGAGATTAGTTTATGACAAAGACATTTAGTGACATTAACATTATAGTATATTATAGTATTGCATAGACACAGCTTGTCAACACAGCTGTAGGATTAGGATTCCTTTGAAACAAGATAAAAGTGGGGGATGGTAAATTGGCTACTGACTGACACTTGACCTTCTGCCATAAAACCACAATTTGGACTAATGTAGTGAAGGAATGGTTTATTCTAATTGTTTGTGACTCAGGTCACCTTCGATACAGAATGTGTTTGCCCTCTTGAAACACCATTCAATTTATTTCGAACAATTTGGCAATACAGATTCGGATCCATTTTCTGGACGTATATCGAAAAGAAAAGTGAAAACAGAACCAATTAGTACATGACATTTCGGAAAATATTTAGATATGACGACAGATTGCGATTAATTTGTTGTATTTTGTTTACTAAACTTACCTATGTTGCTTCGCTGTTGCTCATCCAAACTCTCGTGATAATTGATGAAACTTGAGGTGACCCTCAACCCCAAAGACTTCATAATGTAGAAAATGCAGCGGCTGAATATGTTTTGACTTACCGAAAACGTTGTCTCTTTTGTTACACTTTTAAACCACTTATTGTAAAATTAAAGTATATTCACAATACATTCATATATGCAATCCCAGAAAAGATAAATTAACCGAAGAAAGGTGCTACAAAATGTTTATTAATAGTTAATTATACCCATTACAAATGGGCTACCAATAACAGTCACTCTTATCAACACCATTGTGCTGGGGAGGGAGAGGCTGGGGATTTGGCAGCATAACACTGGGCCTGCCAAAATCAAACTCCCCACTGCAAAATAGTCCGTGTTGTGACTACAAGCATGTGCTTTCTATGGTACAATCCAGTGACCTAGAGATGTAACAAAAATACATTTGAAGTGTCTCAGACTTTGCAAACAATACATAGAGGGGGAGGTCAATTTTGGCAGCATTAATGTGAGGCTGCCAAAATCCTGCTCCCCACTGCAAAATGGTCCATGTTTTGAATACAAGCATCTGCTTTCTGGGGTACAATCAGGCAACCTAAAGATGTGGCCACAATACATTTGAAGTGTCTCAGACGTTGCAAACAGTAGATACAGATGGGGGACTGAATTTTGGCAGTACAAATATTATAATAGGCCTACACAAATGTATTACTTGTAAACTATTAAGAATTCTAATTGCTCTCGTAGTTTGTTATCGTAGATGTTATGGCGTACATTATGGGTCGTCTATCACGCAATTATGATGTTCGCATTGCGATGTGTTAATCTTAAAACTTAAAACCTTAAATATTGGTTATAAGTTGCTCTTCTTGTGATGTTCTGGTCTTTGTTGAGGGGTACAAAGTGTAGTGTATAAACACTAATTTTGGCGGAAGGAATAGCGCAGATGCAAAACGAAGAGGTAAAGACGAAGAGGCAGATCAAATCTAAGGAAAATAAGCGGCTCTGAGAACAAGTGAATGCGCGTTCGCGCAAAGGGGAGCAGGATTCTGCGGGAAGTAAGAAAACGACACAACACCTGAAATATATCCTCGGTCGGGCTGGTAAGAAGCTCTCAAAAATCCACACACGAATGCAGTGCGACTTAATGTCAGGCACTTCACAAATGCAGATTCAACAGTTTTAAAATAAATGTAACAGCTTTGGGATTTTCGTGGAATTATATTTCATTTATTTAAACCTAAACATATTCGTGTGAACAGCGTTATTTATATTTAAATCTTGAAATACATTGGTGAATTGCCATGCATTTATTTGTGAACTGGGTCTATATATAAATCACGAAAAACAATTTGTGAATCGTCATGCATTTATTTGTAAACCACGTAATTTATTTATAAATCAAATACATTTGTGAATCGTTCTGCATTTATTTTTGATTATTGAGAGCGATCTAATTCCCTACTTTGGATGCATATAAGTGGCAAAGACCACAGGAAAATGATTACCAAGTATGTTTTCATTGCCATCGTAAGTTTGGAACACACACCCAACACCATTTAAAATACTGGTGTAAATGCTTTGAGTAAACGTGGCAGAGGACAAAGCGTACAAGGCTACTCCAATGCACTAGATGGCAACATAATACTGCGATCGAAGTATTTCCTCTCAGTTAATCGGAAATAACACCTAAACACGGAAGAAGAAATAGAAAAATGGAGGCAGCGGTCTTCATCCTGTCGCTAGTCGACTGCTGTGTTTTGATTTTTCTATCGGTTTACTTTGTATCCTTTTGCTGAGCGTTTCGTCAACTGAGAATGAAACATGTCTGTATTTCTTTGTGTCCGTATTTCTTGCAAAGCTTACAGAAGGTTTCTAAAGCAAATTTACGTTTCTGGATTGTTTGTTGTCATTAGCTGTCTAACGTCAATTAACGCCAAGACAAGTGTACTACCAAATTAGCGGCTACATTCCTGTCATTCCTTGCTTTATTAAGGCAATATAAACTATTACAGAGTATTTTCAGAGACAATTTATTGCTAGTCGTTTCGTGTTTCATCTTTATACCATTTTCTTTTAGCTAACCAAACAGTTTGTCTAACCTTAGTGGGATCATATTCTCATAGTGGTTAACATCATGACTTCTAGTTTTATTCCTTATTTACCTTAACGCAAGAACATATTATCACACTGTCTGACTTAGAATGTGACTACATAAATGCACGAGCCTGCTGCTCAAAGCTGAACAAAGTAAGTGGTTTGGCAACAGTCGGGCTCAGACGATTGCTCATGCTCATGCAAATCCAGTTCTTCACTTACGATTTTTTTTTCTTCAGTGGGTCATACCAGAGCTGGTCGGCCAGGGCCTGGCTACAGTCCTAATGTTTGTCTCCATGCACTGGTTTGTCTTCCTACTCAACCTGCCTGTAGCGGCCTGGGATATTTACAGGTTAGTGAAAAGGGGTAATTTTTTCGTCTCACCCAATAAAAACAAAGAACCATTATAGACTCTTTTATTGTTGTTAAACAACGATGACGTATGTAAGGGTGCGCACGCAATTTTGGCAACGGAAATAAGATGGAGAGCAATAACTTGTCAGGCTATGCAAGGTAATTAACCATTAAGATCGCGACTGCTACCTTATGATCATACACACGAGTTTTGCTAAACTAATACAAAGTGTTTGTTTCTTCTAAAACTTGCAAAAACCATGTGGATAACCATTTAACTAGGAATGCAATAAAGAGGAAACAGACTAATGTAAAAAGTTAGCAACCACAATATGACCTAAATGGCCTACTTTTGAGGCCTCCTGATATTTCACCAGCTAGCCAATTGTTAGTTAACGCATTTTTTCCCGGTGTCATGTAGCTTATCATTTATTATATTTAGCAATCCTGGTAAAACAGTGTTGAACAGTAATCACATTTGTGTGACAAATTAACTAATTGGAAACTTACTACAAGTTCAAATGATCCCTGTCCACACTTACTTTCTATCTACTCTTCAGATTGAGCTGAGTGAGCGCTAGTATAACCGAAACGTCACTAGACTCAATGTCAGCTAATAAATGGTAGGACCCACTCTAGGGGTGTTCGTTTTTTATTGTAGTTGTATTACAAGCTTGGTTCTGGCAGAGCTGGGGAAGACATCCTTTAACACTCACTATTAAAATTATTTTATAAATTTGCAATAAAATAAAAAAATAGAGAGAACATTTTCTCACAGCAGCAGCTTGTGAACCCTATGACATAGGCTATGTGAAGACGTGGTTAATAAAATTATATTTTTTATCAGTTCAGTAACGGTGAATTGCCATTGATGATTATAAGGACCATGGTTTACCCATTCGTTACATACGTTTGCCTACCTGTTGACATTTACGTTATTTTTCATAGCCTCCGAAAAATCATTAAAACATGTAAGGGGTTAATTTCATTTAAACTTGTGAACTAGTCGGTATTGCTGGGACAAACACATAATTATATATATATATATATATATATATATATATATATATATATATATATATATATATATATATATATATATATATATATATATATATACAGTGGGGCCAAAAAGTATTTAGTCAGCCACTGATTGTGCAAGTTCTCCTACTTAGAAAGATGAGAGAGGTCTGTAATTTTCATCATATGTACACTTCAAATATGAGAGACAAAAATGAGAAAAAAAATCCAGGAAATCACATTGTAGGATTTTTAAAGAATTTATTTGTAAATGATGGTGGAAAATAAGTATTTGGTCACCCACAAACAAGCAAGATTTCTGGCTCTCACAGACCTGTAACTTCTTCTTTGAGAAGCACTTCTGTCCTCCACTCGTTACATGTATTAATGGAACCTGTTTGACCTCGTCATCTGTATAAAAGTCACCTGTCCACAGCCTCAAACAGTCAGACTCCAAACTCAACCATGGCCAAGACCAAAGAGCTGTCCAAGGACACCAGGAAGAAAATTGTAGACCTGCACCAGGCTGGGAAGAGTGAATCTGCAATAGGCAAGCAGCTTGGTGTGAATAGATCAACTGTGGGAGCAATTGTAAGAAAATGGAAGACACACAAGACTATTGATAATCTCCCTCGATCTGGGGCCCCACGCAAGATCTGATCCCGTGGGGTCAAAATTATCATGAGAACGGTGAGCAAAAAGCCCAGAACTACACAGAGGGACCTGATGAATGACCTGCAGAGAGCTGGGACCAAAGTAACAAAGGCTACCATCAGTAACGCACTACGCCGAGAGGGACTCAAATCCTGCAGTGCCAGGCGTGTCCCCCTGCTTAAGCCAGTACATGTCCAGGCCCGTCTGAAGTTTGCCAGAGAGCATATGGATGATCCAGAAGAGGATTGGGAGAATATCATGTGGTCAGATGAAACCAAAATAGAACTTTTTGGTAAAACTCAACTCGTCGTGTTTGGAGGAAGAAGAATGCTGAGTTGCATCCCAAGAACACCATACCTACTGTGAAGCATGGGGGTGGAAACATCATGCTTTGGGGCTGTTTTACTGCAAAGGGGACTGGACGACTGATCCGTGTTAAGGGAAGAATGAACGGGGCCATATCTCGTGAGATTTTAAGCCAAAACCTCCTTCCATCAGTGAGAGCATTGAAGATGGAACGTGGCTGGGTCTTCCAGCATGACAATGATCCCAAACACACCGCTCGGGCAACGAAGGAGTGGCTCCGTAAAAAGCATTTCAAGGTCCTGGAGTGGCCTAGCCAGTCTCCAGACCTCAACCCCATAGAACATTTGTGGAGGGAGTTGAAAGTCCGTGTTGCCCAGCGACAGCCCCAAAACATGACTGCTCTAGAGGAGATCTGCATGGAGGAATGGGCCAAAATACCAGCTACAGTGTGTGCAAACCTGGTGAAGACTTACAGGAAACGTTTGACCTCTGTCATTGCCAACAAAGGTTATGTTACAAAGTATTGAGTTGAACTTTTGTTATTGACCAAATACTTATTTTCCACCATCATTTACAAATAAATTCTTGAAAAATCCTACAATGTGATTTCCTGGATTTTTTTTCTAATTTTTTTCTTTCATAGTTGAAGTGTACCTATGATGAAAATGACAGACCTCTCTCATCTTTCTAAGTAGGAGAACTTGCACAATCAGTGGCTGACTAAATACTTTTTGGCCCCACTGTATATATATAAACATATTGTATGTCTATGGGGCAAAAGGCCACTTCCGTTGCCAAAATATACGCGCACACTTTTGATGAAATCAGCTGTAAAAGGGTATATTGCCATTCCCTTTTCCGTCATCCTTATTGTGAAACTATTTCAATTAGATTGAATAATAATATTGAATAATTAGATTGAGTCATGTTTGTCACAATATTTGTGCTTTTTGCTGCGCACACCAACAGGTACGTGAAGGTGCCATTGGGTAACATGGGGGTGTTTGATCCCACTGAGATCCACAATCGAGGCCAGTTGAAGTCTCACATGAAAGAAGCTATGATCAAGCTCGGCTTCCATCTACTCTGCTTCTTCATCTATTTGTACAGGTAGGATAACTGCTGAATTGGATTAAGTCAAATCCTCCCCATATTCACGCTGTGATCTGTCTTGCTTTCCTTGAACACGGTTTAAGGAGTTTGTTTTCCATGATCCATGAACTCGATCTGTAAGAAACAATATCGTAAAGTAAATCTGTCTTATACACAGAACTAGTAAAATGCTGTTAAAAAAGTGCTTGCATGCGCCGGCTACAATAATTAAAACATTTAAGCTATGTTGTATGTTATGTTGTACCCATTAGAGAAGGAAATACGCTCTTAATGTATAATGAACTTAATGTATAAAATATATCATACATTATAAGCATATGGCTTTCTCTAAAAACTTGTAATTTAGTTTTTTGTGTGGGTTAGGAGCATTTATGAATATGTAGTGTTATGTAAAAAGTATGTTTGGTTGTCATTTCTCATACACTTTTTCTCCACTCCACAGCATGATCCTGGCACTAATCAACGATTAACCCTCCAATATGACTATTTTAAGAAACCCAAGCTCCCAAATCACAAACTCTTGGGTGCTTGTTTTGTTAATTAACAAATTCTGGGCCTTTGCCCCCTTCTGGGCAAGAGTCTCACTGGAAACCTGACCATTGTTCTGCCATGACCCATCCCAGAGAAACTGACATTGGCTATTATGATGTATTTTTGTAATCTTAAAACTGTTTGTGTATATGTACATCAATGTGTAAAAGCTTGTTTTATTGTGTCATTTAGCTACAATAATGATGGTCATGCACTGTATGGGGCAGAAGGAATATTGACCATCTGTAAGTCGGTGGATGAATCGAACTTTCGAATCGAACTTTTCTGCTATGACCTGGCCTCAAATGCAGACATTTTTTTGCTGCCTGCATGTTTTGAATACAACACATTTTATGGATCTTACTTAGCAAAAGTCCACTCTTCAAATTTTGAGATGATTATCTATTTCTAAGAACCTCCGTGTATGAAAACCATTTTCTGTATTAAAAAAGTATTATGCCTGACTGAAATATTGTAATGTTCTCAGGGGGATTAAAATTGGAATATGCATATACTCTCTGTATTCTTAGAGAAATCTGTCCACTGCGTATCTTGCCCTGCAAGTTTATAATCGGTTCACAGTTGGAGCATTTTTATATGACCCTACAAACCTAACTATTCGAAACAATATAAACGTTTAAATTTGACAATGACCTGTAGAAATGTTCTCAAGCTATTTGTTTCCTTTATTGTTTAACATAGGTGTTTCCTTGGTTTGAATCATAGAATTCAGTTATACTGTATTGAATATTTTGTGTCTGCAAATGTGGAGTTTCTTAAATAAACTTGAGAGAAAATGAATGTTAATTTTAGTGCAGACCACAGAAATATTTGCTAGATGTGTGTACTTTATGCAAAAAAGCTGTCTTAAACCACCATGTATCGCAATGGATATTGCTTTTATTTGAAAAAAACGAATAAGCTATTTGGATATCCCCGTCCTCACGCTAACATTTACTGAGACAAGGAATAATTTGAACCTCAGAAAAAGTGAGTGATTTCTTTATTGAAAATATGCATACATTACACTTCTTCTACACGTTACATAACAGTACAATCACTTTGTAAAACATTTAAATTCAAAGTGGATTCTTGTAAATCTGTCTGCAATAAATAGATCTAGTGGGTTCCCACATTGACTTACTGCTAGGAGAGGGAAACGCAAGCCTACAATACAAAAATCTTGCATAAGCACAATCTAGAATATCGTATCTGTGATTGTTTTGTTCTGAGGGTTATTATATTCATATGAGCGTGTAATATTCTTTGTGTGAGCATACATCTAGGTTCTGTGACAAAGAAAGTTAAGCTGGTGTTCTGGGGGGCAGGCATTTGCCTGATGCACTAGAACTTTGCCACAGAAAAAAATGCTCAGCCTGCATACTGTAAGTAAAACAGTCTCATAATACATGCCATAAGATACAATTATACAGCACATAGAATATCAACTCAAGCAAGGTTGCTTGACCTTCCACCAGGAACAATTCTTACAATTTATTATGATACAAATACATACATTAATGGTTAAATGGTATAAGTGAATCACTTGTAGGAAATGTAAACTAGATGAGGCCAATATGATAAAACAGGGAAACAAGATAAAAACCAATTCAGTGACACAAACTTAACATACATGAAACCAACATAAATCAATAAAAGACGATAAACAGTCTTTTTAAAGACAAGACATATACATAAGAAATCTTGCAAATAATAATATAAAATAATGATTATAAATGTTCAATCACCAAAACTAGGTAAAGGACGTACTAAAAATGAAACCGAAATAAAATGAGGGAAAGACAGATGACTCATTTGAAGGCAAGGAGAATAAGGAATTAACTTAAAAGAAGAGGGGGGCAGCACAATGGTAGACACACAAACCAGACCAGGATCAAGGACACCACATCTTTCAGCTTCAAATAAAATCCCCACAGCATAGGCTAAGCAAGAAAGTAAAAGCAGATTATAATTATTCCTTCCAATATCTTCTTTAAATGTCTCTACACAATATATCCTATATTTTCAAAAGGCTTCTCACATGCTTCAATGAGAACAGCAAGGATTTGAGAGGACCTCCTCTGTCACAGTCTAATCAAATGTTAACAAAACAAGGTGGTCCTAAACAAAGCCTATGCAACCAGACCATCCAGAAGTGCCATTACTTTGATTATCTCCATCAGAATGTAGAAATAATCAATAACACTCTGGATAAAAGGTATGTTGTAAAATAAAATAAAAATAAGAAAATAAAAAACATGAATTTCCCAAATTACCTCCCTCTGATTCTGAGACCTGCAGTTAAAATGTGTCTCAAAAGGTTACAGAAGATAAAGAAAGAAAATGCATCAGTCATCACTTATTTTCAGTCTTCTCAAATAGGTTGAAAGGTATAAGAGGCAGTATTTAATTAATAACCTAATTAAAACAACCCTGGTTGGAAGAATAACATAAAAAATCCAACCCTGCCACTAAGAAACCTAACTATTGAACGGATTAATCATGTGAATAAATAATAGTATTGGTAATAAATAATAAACTCGGGTGGAGGCAGGTGAAAGGTCGCGGCTCTAGGGTAGCAGTTCTCTAGTGGTGCAACAACAGACATTTTATACTGTGAGCTGCACAGGTAAGAGGTGTCCCAAATCCTGTTGTCTGTCTGTCTGTCTGTCTGTCTGTCTGTCTGTCTGTCTGTCTGTCTGTCTGTCTGTCTGTCTGTCTGTCTGTCTGTCTGTCTGTCTGTCTGTCTGTCTGTCTGTCTGTCTGTCTGTCTGTCTGTCTGTCTGTCTGTCTGTCTGTCTGTCTGTCTGTCTGTCTGTCTGTCTGTCTGTCTGTCTGTCTGTCTGTCTACATTGTTTTATTCAAGTGATTGGTCTGACATCTATGGGTCATCTTCCCCT
The DNA here is from genome assembly GCA_017639675.1 of Aplochiton taeniatus. Taxonomy (NCBI): domain Eukaryota; kingdom Metazoa; phylum Chordata; class Actinopteri; order Galaxiiformes; family Galaxiidae; genus Aplochiton; species Aplochiton taeniatus. The sequence continues at coordinate 11,198,896 of CM030178.1, forward strand.
GCCGCACAAGCCCCAGAACCTTAACCACCGAAAGTAGCTTTCAAAACTCAAAGGTTTCTCCGCTCCATTCTTTAGTCTATGGAGTCTCTAGTCTCCTTGATTAAAGTACAGTAGAGTAGGCCTTCTGCGAAGAGGTCACCATCAACTGTCCATGCTACAACAATCTAGAAGGAAGAAGGAGAGAGGATTTGATGCATGGAACCTTATATTGAGGTCACAGTTTATAGAGTATACATTTATCTAATCTTTCAGAAATGATTTGGTACAATGCTGTTGGTACATTGTATTCAAACACATACATAATAAAACAATATCATAATTATAGCTGACTAATCATAACAACAACATCGGAGTACCATTTAGCCCCTCAGTATCTTGGGCATCAAGAAACGGGGCGGGCCCCCAAATACGGACGGTTCCGTCATCTGACGCGCTCGCCAGTAGGCCCGGCAGAACAGGGTTCCAGCTCACACAGTTAACTGTGCGGGTGTGTCCGGTCAACTCAGCAATGGGCAACTCACTGCGCCTATGCCAGATGTAAACTTTGTGGTCTAGGGGGAAAAAAGCACATGTGAACATATCACTTGTAAATATATTTTTGTGGTATCCTAAGAATGCTTATTCTTGAATAGTACCTTTCAATTCTAAATAGTGAAGGTAATTATTACTACAAATGCATTACTATACTTAAAGTCTGCATTAAGGAAATAGCCAGCTTAGGCCTGTAAGGGGTTTCCACTTTAAGAACTTTGTAGAACTTTGTAATGGTCTTGCCTTCGCTGCCGCTGGCGATGAAGTCTTCATTGTGTCCTCCGAAGCAGGAGTGAATAGTGTAAAAGCCCTGTGTCACGCCCTGGTACTTTCTGACCAGCACACGGTCCTGCAGATCCCACAGGTGCACTCCCTGTGGACACACCAAACAACACAACTGCATTGATGGCACAGCACTTACATCCCCAATTCACATTAAGACAACAGAAAAGGTACGAATTTACAGTTCGATGTAACAAGGCCAAAATTAAGAAACAAATGTATGCCTGTTTATGCAGGGGATGAGAGGTGGATTGTGTATTTACCCTAAGACACTTACAAAACAGAAACTTTTCATAAACCTTTAGAACACAAAGCATACCTGAGTAGCTACGTTAAGCAGGGCCAGCCTCCCGTTCTTTGAAACGGTAAAGGACATGACAGGATGGTCCTCCTGCACTCTGTAACATCAAAACAACACTTTGTCAGGACATCTATATCAGTGGAACCTGATAATTAGGACTTGGTTGCTGATGGGGATAGACTTGCACAGATAAATACTGGTAAACCGACCTAGCAAGGCAACTCACATGTTTCTGTCTGTCAGGTCCTCAAAGTTGTATCCCCGGATCCGTTGGTGCGTGTCTGATGCCAGCACGGTGCGAGTGTCACCCAGGCACCACAGGCATTGAACCCGCACTCCCTCCCACGAGTCCAGGAGGTTGCCGTCCAGGTCCTGCGAGCCAGAATAGCAGTGAGACAACCAGCCAAAATCCCATGAATCCCATACACACCTTGGGAAATTGAGATTGCAACCGTCCGCTCTGGAAGACACACTCACACATTGGTAGAACTGGCCTCTCTGGCCACCTGTGACAAAGCGCTTGCCATCTGGGTTCCAAGCTACGCTGGTCAGGCTGTCCTCGTGGGACTGACTCATCTTTGTGCGCAGTTCACCTGTCTGCAATATAGAAGGATGAAATAAGAAAGATCACCTTTCTAATGCAGAATACGACTAATCCTAATTCTATTTCATTGGGAGGGGGGGGGGGGGGGGGGGGGGGGCGTGAGTTACCTGTACGTTCCAAAGCCACAGTTCAGAACAGTCATCCGGGCCGCAGGCGATCAGGTATGTGTCATCGGGACTCCATGCCAGGTATGAAACACCATAGGCATGGCCCTCAAAAGTTTTCATCAACTTTAGCTGGTGGGTTTCCTGCCAATCAAACAAACAGTGTCAAAAACCCAGCCAACGTAGACAACAACCCCCATTATTTTCATGAGTCAACCCCTGCAGTTTATCTTTCACAACAAAGCAGTTACTTACTGTGTCAACATGCCATACAATGACAGTGGTGTCTTTGGATCCCGTGGCCAGTTTGGTGCCATTGTTGGAGAACTTGCAGAACCAAACTTCATTGCAGTGCTCAGTGAGAATCTGCTGGGTGTAGCAGGGGAACTGTTTCCTGTAGATAACAAGGGTCTTAATGTGCTTGAGGGGCCCTCACTTTCAGGGTGGGGGGTTTCAGCATTGTCAATGGCAGGGCCATAGATTACGAGGTCAGACCAAAAGCAGTAATTACAGTAAGTAGGGACTCCCTGGTAGGGAAAAATACCAAGGACAGTGCCTTAAAAAAGCCAAGGACAGAGAGAGTGATGAGAACTTGAAGCCAAATCTAGAAATGACATTAAGGAGGAGAGGCCACATTGGAACAGACTGGTGGGATCTTTGGAAAGAAGCCAAAGTGTTGATGAAACGCAGAGCAGGCAAGAGTCTTACCGGCTGCAGGCATGGTCCAGCAGCAGGGACACTGAATCCATGCCGCTGTCCAGTTTGGTGTTGTGGTAGAGACAACGCTCCCTCTGCAGCTCCACTGCCTGCCGTAGCAAAGTCTGTAGCCTGCGAGGAGGCAGCATCACTGAAGGGGGGAGGTAGGCTACAGAACAGACAGATGCAAGGCCACCAAAGAGGGGAGGGGAAGAACTATTGTTTAACGGTAAGTTGAGAAGAGGGCAGAACACATTTCCCAATATCATATTCAAAGTATATATATAAATACAAATATGCAAATACAGGCTTGAATTGGGTGATAATTAAGAAAAATAAGTTATAGCTTAATAGCCGATAATTATCAAATGCAAGGTCTTCATTTATATTTTTCGCCATTAAAAGTATAAATATTCTGTGTATAAGATGTACTCCGAACAAAATCAAGGAGGTTCACACTGGTTGGTGTGTATTTGTGTAAAGCGACACTTACTCTGCAGCTTGTCCAAAAGTTTGGTGCGAGATGCAGTGCCTTTCCCCTCCCATTCAGCCTTGGCACGCAAATCCTCTGCATGGCTGCACATCAGATAGCTACCGAAGAGTAGACGCCAGCATCAGCATGTGACACACCAGCGCAGCCAAACTGAATGTAATTTATGTCCAATGCTAAATTCCGAGTCGGGTTTCAGCAACCACCGTGAAAATAAATGATGCTTATGTAATATCTGGAAATGTCTTTTAATTTATATACAGTAAACTATAGATGGAGTACACTGCTTCTTCATATTTTTTTACTAAGGACTACTTTGAAATGTCTCTAAAAAATGCATTGCAAGCTCACAAAAATTAAATAGGAAGTAAGAATGGTACAGTTATGGTACAGCCTGGAAACCGCGGGTGGGACTGAGGATCTAACTGATTGACTTACCCGCTCAAGACATGGATACGGTCTGTGTTGTACTTGAGAGGGGTGAGCTCGGCTCTGAGGACCTGCAGCGCCTCGAGAACCTTGGCATCCTCCAGGTACTCTAGATATTTTTGCTGGAGCAGCAGGAACTTCATACGCTGCAGGTTGGGGGGAAAGGAGCGATGCACTGAGTAGACTCTCATAATTTAAAAAAAAAATATATATTTATATATTATATTCATGCAAATAAAGGGGACCATGTAGTTTGGTGCTTTATCGAGTACACAGATGCAAACATAATTACTTAACCAAGGTAATTTTGGTACTTTGGTACCTTACCACAATGGCACTTGGAGAATGCATCAACGCCTTCAGTTCATTTAGGTCACTCTCAGCCTTTGATATGAAATTATGAAAGAAATCAAATTATTATGTGCTTTTGATTTTGCATTTGTTATAGTTATGCAAGTTAGCCAACATTTTATCAAATTAAAGGCAACACTATCCCTTCTGTACAAAGCATAATGTGTGTGATTACATAAGACTAAACTACTAGGTCTATGCTTAGAAAACTGAGATCGACCTTGTCCCATTCGCCTTCCATTACACGGTTCCGGAACTTTGTGGCAGAAGGATGTTCCAGTCTGCAGCCAGATTCTTGCATCAACAGGTCCACTGTCTGACTGTAAGTGAGGATTGGAACACAAATTCCACTTCTTTGTTGTTTGTACAAATTATGCTTTCTCAGAATATACCATGTATGTATTTACAGAGAGAATAGTCATCATTGCAGTGCAAAACATTCAAAAATGTCTGAAATGGTCTTTGTTAGCCGTCAAAAAATTACAAAAAAGATCAGATCAACAACACCTGTGACCTTTACTGTCAAACAACCAAACAATCTGGAATTCAGTTACATGGCCGTCATCTTCCAGATTGAGTCACAATAACCAATACCAGTCAGTGGTTGTTGAATTACTGAAATTCTACGGCCTACAATCTAGAAAGTTCTGAGCGGACTACTTAACAAATTAATGGCCGTAAAAGGAGTCGAACTATATCTCACTGAGAGAAATATGATCAATCCAACAGTTTGTAATAAAAGCTTTGCGGATGACGTTCACTACTTACTTCAGGCCTAAATCGTGTAAATGTTGGCCTATTAGTCTAATAACATCTTCTTCAGACTGAGAAAGACGTTTCTTCTTCTTCACGGTGGAGTTTGCATCCGAAGACGCAATATTAGACGTCCCTTGGACTGCTAGGCCGTTGTTGTTGCTAACAGAGTTTCCATTGTTTGTGGTTGATAAATGTCCATTGGAGTGAGCTCCCCTGGTGGAGGACGACTCACCGTTTTGCGCACTGTTGTTAAGGCAGGACAGTTCTGAATCTTGACTCTGTCCTGCCCCGTTGGCCTGCATGTTATGAACTTTAATATTGCCAACACAGTACGAATCTAAGAGAATGACAAGTGTAACAGGAAATTTCGGAAAAGTAAAAAATCTCCACTACAACCATAGGCAGGCCCTCTGACCCAATTGCAGCCCCGAGCTCCCCTACTCACTCTGCTATCTAATCTCGGTATTTCTTCCGCGGTGGCGGCGACGCTACACCAGTTTGCGAGTCGTAAGAGGAGGTATCAGATTCCAGAGTCAATTTGACAAAAGTATAAGTGACAATACGCCGAAACTCAAAGCTGTCACAAGTATTTAAGGCCTGTAAATCTACTCAGGTTGAGATTCGCGTCGCTGAGCTTCTTGCTTGTTATTGTTTCTCTCCAGACAGCTGCAACCCCATTATGGAGATACGCAGTGACGTCGGCGGATATTCCTGCACGGCTTTGTATCCGGTTTGCTTTGGCTGCAGATGGCGCACTTGAGCTTTTATCATGTTCGAAACATAGTTCGATGAAAACATCATGCCCTCATGTACATGCATAACAACGGAATAACTGATATAAATGATCATAATTAGGAAATATTTACAACACTTTACTGTTTTAACTGATACATATTACTACTATTACAATGACAACTAGTCTACTCCTATTAATAACGATGGAAATTGCATTGCTAACAGTAGTAGAGCGCTCCGGACGTCACGTGAATTTTTTGTTTATGCCGCCATTGTGGCAGTAAAAAACGAACGAAAATGAATGGCACCAGCATTAATTTCCAGCTGTCCGAGTACGCCGACCATTTAAATCACAATGATATGTTGAAAAAAATTATAGATTAAACATTAGTGACCCTTTTAATGCCCCCGGAGTTATTTTCATATTTTCTTTTTGCACAACCTAGCTTTTATCAGCCCGATAAAATCCACGCAATGATTCATGGTTCGAACTTTCGTTCTGGCACCCGGCGCACAACAGCTGTCCACCATATTCACCGCAAAAGGCTAATTTGGCTAGCTTTCCTGCCAATATGGCGTTTTTTAAGTTTGACAGTGGAACGCTGTGACTGCGTGACGTCAACCGCCGGAGCTCTATACACACGAATGGCAAAAGTGACGTAATTTGTCCTAGGAAGAATGACGTTGTGGATATCTGAAATGACAATTGTGGATAGGAAGAATGCCATCGTGGATATCTGAAATGTTAATTTTGACTAGGAAGAATTGAATGACGGATATCTGCAATACCTATCCAGTCTAGCAATTAAATGTTAAAACGACCACTTATACTTTTTAAGGATTTAACGATATCTTACAATTAGTTTTGACTAGTACAATCACAGTTGTAGATATATATTGGTTATTGTTATTATTCATAATAATAATAATAATTATAAATATTATTAATATTTGTATATGGACCTTATAGTGAAGCAGATAGGTAAATCAAACGTCAAAACCAGTTCATTAGATTGTAGTTTCGAAAGTTTTTTTTAATGAACTCACTTTAGATTGACAAATAATATAAATTAAATACATTAAGTATACCCAATCATTTAACTCAAACACGGTTAGTGTACAGACCTTTCAAGAGTGCCATTTTATTCCCAAGCCGGAGATTCTTTAAAAATTACAAATCAAGAAATAGCAAAGGCCCATATTCTGGTTGTTGGAACCAAAGCCATTCCTTCAACATTGGCACTTTCACTTCTGTTAACGAAAGAAAAATGTCCCTGACATCTTAATGAATGAACATTAGCCAAACTATATACAAAACATGGACTTTCTTTAATCTTTCCTCTCTTATTTTTAAATAGAATGAAACTTGATATAAAAATATGAATTAAAGGGTAAGGTATATTTTACTTTTTGTTAGGGAAATAGAGGATTGGGGTAGTAGAAGAATAAACTATTGCACTTTCATCCAATCTGCTAGAGAACCTTTGAGGATACAGTCAGTGAAAGGAAAACACAATTGCTCCTGGATACTGTCCACCAGACATACACAAAAAAACATACCCCTGCATTCCTACCACGTGGTTAGCTTATGTGTCAACATGTCAAATTACTCATACATGTTTTCAATAAACATGATGAAATCCTTTCATTCTTAATGTCATCCATCCCACCCTCAATACTTAAAAACAAGGGTGGACACAGAGACACGCCTGCATTATTTTCTTTGCATCAACACTTCAGAGGCACATCAACATTCAAAACCTGTGACCTATCTCCAGTTTCACACCTGAGAACCCAGACCTGGGTCCCACAGTCTCTGTCAGATGAGCCACAGGTACAGTGGAGAAGGGAAGCCTGCCATGGGAAGTCCAAAAGGGAAGAGTACTGAGAAGGCAGGTCTTCCCATTTCAGAACAGCGCACATTATTTGAATTCAGATTTGTAACAAAAGGAGAAAAATACTTTGAAAGCAGGCAAATTCCACAATAAGCACAGGGCTCAGGATCTCTCTATCTTACACACGCGCACACACACACACACACACACACACACACACACACACACACACAGTGGGCAGAAATGCGTGGTCTTTGATTCTGCATTATGACAGTTAGGCCGCTCAGCTAATTCCAAGTTATCCTCATCTTTAGCACGGCTGTCCAAAATGATTGCAATTCAATCCAATACTTTAGGAACAAGGAAGTATTATTGTAAAAGGAGAAATGTATTCAAAGTGATTCTTTCAGTCCAAAAGCCATGGCATGTTTGGTTAGAGTGTGCTGTGGGTCTTTATGGTGTTGCTGTGAAGACATGTTTTTGTAAGAAAGCAAGCGAGAGTGTCTGTCTATGTGCATTTTTGAGGATTAATGAAAGATGCTATACTGTTGACAAGTCTGCAGTGATTGGGTCAGTGGTATATTTTACAACTTTATAGCTTGCAAATATTTCATCTGAGTGCCTTTGGGAAAAATTTACCCTGAACGCAACCTATGAAAACTGATCTGGGCCTCCATACAAGCTTTAACTGGTAGTGTTTTGGCACTATACTGGTCTATTTCGACATGACTTTGCATTTATGGTATGTTTTGTGTGTGTGTGTGTGTGTGTGTGTGTGTGTGAGTGTGTGTGTGTGTGTGCGCGCGCGAGTATGTATGCCCGTGTTTCTAATACACATGTTTCCCACACAACGCAGGTCAGGAGCTGTCCACCACCTGGTGTGGCAGAGTGACAGACGACCCATTGATGAAGGAACCTTGCTTGTCTCGCCCCTTCAGGAAATAGGTAAGTAGCTCTCCTTTCCCCTTCACAAAAATTGGCCCCCTCCTTACGAAACGGAAGCCATACTCTTTCAGGATGATGTAGCAGTCTTCCACCACCTGAGGGCAGTAAAAAAGCAACGCAGGATATAAGTGTGCGTGCGTAACAGACACTGACCAGTATAAACTCGCCGCCATCAGTATATATACTATTGCTTGACCATATGAAGAGGTACCTTTTCCCACGGTCGAGCAGTTAGGAACACTGACTCCAGTGCTGGCCAGCCCAGTAAGACCAATCCAAGGTTCAAGGTTCAATCCCAAGTAGTGACAAACAGGAGAGGAAGCTCACAAGCACGGAGGTAAAAAAGTCAGAACCCAGGAAACCACTGGTGCCATGACCCGGATAATCAGCGGAGCTGTTTCAAGTTTGCCAGCTGGGGGTGCTGATGTGCGAGTTTAGAGGGGTGAATGTAATGGACACCAACCAGAATGACCTCGCCATCATCAGTGTATGATCGCTTGATTGTGTGAAGAGGTACCTTTTCCCACGGTCAAGCAGTTAAGGATACTGACTCCAGTGCCGGCGAGCCCAGTAAGAGCCCTGGTTTGATCCCAGGTAGTGGCCAACAGGGGAGGAAGCATCAGTGCTCGCTTGCACGGGGGTCAAAAAGTCAGAACCCATCGAATCACGACCGTTACTCATGCAATGACATTATTCCTTCACAAACCTGATAATCCACTTAAATCTTTTCTCTTATGTCAAAGCCCTGATCTAAATTGTCATTGAACAAAGAAGAATTAAGCTGCAGGTATTATCAAACGTATTCAGGAGCTAAATGCATTTTCACAGACTGCATATACCTTTGCTAAACGTAGGCTGCTGTTTTTACAAAGTGATCTCTGTCTGTCAGTGGAAAATAGACCTTACCTGGACATTTCCCATCACTCCTGTTGACTCCATGCGACTAGCTACATTCACAGTGTTGCCCCATATGTCGTAGTGGGGTTTCCGAGCACCTATTACTCCTGCCAGTACGGCTCCTTTATTCAGACCTGGAGAAAAAGGTCCCTAGATTCAGATTCAAGACTATTACAGTAACACACATACTTCTTCCATCCTAAATACAATTGAGAGATCAGTACAGGCAACCGTTACACACTGACCTATTCGCAGCATGAAGTTGTTGAAGGACTGGTAGTTGATGTTCATGAGCGTCACCTTCATAGCCAAAGCAAAGTCTGCTAGATCAGCTAAATGTTGCCAGCGTTCTCTATCAGACAGCTCCTCTTTCTGTTGAGAACAACAATGCATTTGTTATTATATGCACACATCAAACACTGTCACACAAGATACAATTACTAATTTGTATTCTATTAAACTGTATAGTGAAGAAGCTTTTACCACCACTTCACCATCACCGCTAGCTTAAAAATTTTTTTTTTTTTCTCATTACCAACCTTCAGGCAGGCATAGCCATTGTTGATGTCAGGGGTGACCCCAGACGCTGCCATGTAGGTGCTGCCGATGGTCTTGATCTTGGTGATGCAGCGGAACTGTGACTCATCCAGCAGCTATCAGAGGGCACAAGTCAACCTAATTGAACTCAGTGTATTTATTTCATTGGGGATTAACCTAGACTTCCACTTCCTTAACCAGAAAAACATCCTCATGATCCATGGCGTAACTTTAGTGTCAGGCAGACCTAAAAGGCCAATTGAGTGAGACTTTAAAATATTTTATATTTATTTAATTGATATAGTCGTAATATAATTTCTGCGTACACTATCGAAATCCGAAATGATCTCGTTAAGGAACCTGAGACACTCGATTCCTCCATTGTTAATGCTCTCTTCAGTGTAGAAGTCGGAGAAGTTGGGAATGGAGGCGAACATAACCCCGATTTCATCATAAGATTGGCTGTACAATTCCTAAGCAGACAATTGAAAACAGGAAAGACTTTAAAGTGGAAAGATGCATGAATACATTTCCAGTGTTCTATCTCAAAAAAGGTATCTCACCTCATCTCTCTTTTTGGAGCCCAGGAAGTGGCGTGCCACGTGTTCAGGCAACATATTTGTCACCAGCGCCTCGTTCCAGCGTCTCATTTCATACACTTTCTCCTTCTGCTCATGGACCTCAATCTTCCATAGGAATAAGGTCCGTGCTAACTTCTCCACCTGTTGTCATAAGAAGGATGTGAGGGAACAGAACCTAACAAATGGCAATAGCAATGTGACTGGAAATAAATGGTCGGACTGAAGTCAGCTTTTGCAGCCAGATCCTTACATGACGGGAGAAGTAGTAGAAGCTGACCATCATGATGAAGATCATCACAGTCATGCAATACTTTGAGGGAACGAGGAATTCCCTGAAAATATGACACATGACTCATAAATCCCAAAAATGCCTTTTGCTTTTAACAGATGGCACCTGAACTTTAATATTCATCTTACACAGACCGTAAAAATAACCATCTCACCTGTAGTCACGGAAACGAACCCTGTCGTAGTTGTCAAATATGTCCCTCCAAGTGTACACATTAACAATGCCTGTTGCCACAGTGATGAAGAGCATTAGCGTGAGTTTTACCATGTGGCTGACTTGCACCAGCATGGTGGTAGCCATGAGAGCCAGGACAGCAATGTAGCTGTAGTACTTGGGGTTTTCCACACAACCTTCTGGGCTCGTGAACATGGAGGGCAGAGGATGAGCCAGGGTGAAATTGCTTGGCGAACGACAGCTCAGCTACAGAGGGGGTAGACAGAAGGCCGTAACACAGCGTTGATTAGTCAGGCCTGATTTGATAAATTACCAGAATATTAAAGATATTTTTCTCGGAGGATTTTTGTTGCTTTACAGCGACAGGACAGTGGGTTCACAGGAAATGTGCAAGAGAGAGCACAGCATAGGGCCCGGGCCGGAATCGAACCCAGGCCACTGCGTTAAGGACTAGCCTTCGTGGTGAGTGCCTTAACCCAATGAGCAACCAGGGTACCCCAAATTACCATCATACCATTTCATATAATACTATCCTTATCTCTTGGCCATATATGTATATGACAGATAAATTCCATTAGCAACATTACCCTTTGTTAAAAAGCAAACCATGTAGGATGCTGTATTTTTGCATACAGTAAGTGTGTTAAATGCACAAAACTAACCGTTCCATATTTGACAAAGACTGATCTTGCCATCCTTGCATGCAAGTATATTGTACAAACTACTGTAACGCAAATACCACTTACCAAGAGCAGGAAGGTCATAGGTCAGTTGGACAAAGGCTTACCATGTCCACTATGTCTGCCATGGTGAGAATGAAAATGGCTGCCATGGCCCAGGTGTTCCGTGCCCAGCGGGTGTGGTCAATCCAGGTGGAGAAAGACACCAGCTTCTTGGGGAAAACCTGCAGAAAACATACCACTCCGTTAATAACACTGTTATCTCAACCTCACCCAACCAGTTCTACTGGAAGTGTGCCACCAAAGAGGAGTGAGGAGTGATAAACGTAGAAAATACAACTCATGTACTGTTTTGGGAACAATTTTGTCTAACGCGAAATCCTCCTCCATGTTCAATTCAGGCTTCATTTCTGACGTGTCACTTGAAAAGACCCAATTCATTGACTTCAGTGATACTGTTTGGTGATACGGATAGGTTAGACAAGCAGGGGAACATATTGGATTTACCCACTGAACTATCAATTCGAGTGATAGATTAAACTCCAGTCTACCCAGAAACCGGACATGTATATCATGACAGCATGCATTTATTTATTTAAAAAGCATACATTTTGCATCAAAGATAAAGCTACAGAACTTCACTTGTAGCACAAGAAAACAAAACAAGTTTCTCTTTGTACATAAATTAGCCACAAGTAGGAGTGCGTCATATTTTTGCTGTTAATACGTTATGGTCTTTTAAGAGCACTGATTCTGTTATTCTCAAGCATTATTATTGATGTCTGTGCCCTTCGCGAGCGCAATACGGTGTGTGATGTGTCCTTTACCGCAGGGTTTGTCTGTGTTTTCAGCGAGTCAATGTGTTTCTGTGTTTGTATGTGTGTGTGAGTGAAAGGCTGCAAATTCACACGTATTGTACATGCCGTTGCGGGGATGAAAGAAGGGTGTTGCTTGATAGGGTGACAGCACAAGTCAATAGTTTGGAACAAAGCCCAACTCTCACAGTCAATATGTTTGAATTTCCATGACCTCGTTGAAGGGGTTGGATAAGAACTGCTGGTGCATGCTGCCAAGAGAACGAGCAAACTGGCACCAAATATACGTGCTGATCTCAACCACATTCGGCTTGCCTTATGGAATAGCTATCACATTGTTGTGCATGTGTTATATAATCATGTCTCAAAAAATAACGTGAAAATACATGATCGTGGTAATCGAATGTTTTTCTTGTAAGCGTTTGCACATCGTTTTTTCAGTTGGTAAATAGCCTGATAACGTAATACAAGTGCATCCGGAAAGTATTCATACCCCTTCACTTTTCTCTCATCTCTCTCATCTTCTACCGCTTATCCTGTATTACAGGGTCGCGGGGGGGCTGGAGCCTATCCCAGCCAACACAGGGCGTAAGGCAGGGTACACCCTGGACAGGACGCCAGTCTATCACAGGGCCAACACATATAGGGACAGACAACCACTCACACTCACATTCACACCCTATGGGCAATTTAGAGTCACCAATTAACTTGCATGGTTTTTGGACTGTGGGAGGAAACCGGAGCACCCGGAGGAAACCCACGCCAGCACAGGGAGAACATGCAAACTCCACACAGAAAGGCCCTTAGGTCAGGTGGGGTTGGAACCCAGAACCTTCTTGCTGTGAGGCAACAGTGCTAACCACTGAGCCACCGCGCCGCCCCCCTTCACTTTTTCCACATTTTATTATGTCACAGCCTAATTCCAAAATGGATTAAATAAAGAAAAATCTCAACATTCTACACACATTCTACTGCATAAGGACCAAGTGAAAAAAGTTGTTTTGAATTTTTTGCAAATGTATTAAAAAAAAATATATAAAATATCACATGCACATAAGTATTCACACCCTTTGCTGTGACACTCAAAATTGAGCTCAGGGGCATCCCGTTTCCACTGATCATCCTTGAGATGTTTCTACAACTTGATTGGAGTCCACCTGTGGTAAATTCAATTGATTGGACATGATTTGGAAAGGCACACACCTTTTAATATAAGGTCCCACAGTTGATAGTGCATGTCAGAGCACAAACCAAGCCATGAAGTCCAAGGAATTGTCTGTAGACCTCCGAGACGGGATTGTATCGAGGCACAGATCTGGGGAAGGGTACAAAAAAATGTCTGCAGCATTGAAGGTCCCAACGAGTACAGTGGTCTCCATCATTCGCAAATGGAAGAAGTTTGAAACCACCAGGACTCTTTCTAGAGCTGTCTGCCCGGCCAAACTGAGCAATCGGGGGAGAAGGGCCTTGGTCAGGGAGGTGACCAAGAACCCGATGGTGACTCTGACAGAGCTCCAGTGTCCCTCTGTGGAGATGGGAGAACCTTCCAGAAGGACAACCATCTCTGCGGCACTCCACCATTCAGGCCTTTATGTGGCCAGACGGAAGCCACTCCTCCGTAAAAGGCACATGACAGCCCGCATGGAGTTTGCCAAAAGGCACCTAAAGGACTCTCACACCATGAGAAACAAAATTCTCTGGTTTGATGAAACCAAGACTGAACTCTTTTGGCCCTTCATGTCTGGAGGAAACCAGGCACCGCTCATCACCTGGCCAATACCATCCCTACAGTAAAGCATGGTGGTGGCAGCATCATGCTGTGGGGGTGTTTTTCAGCGGCAGGAACTGGAAGACTAGTCAGGATCAAGGGAAAGATGAATGCAGCAATGTACAGAGAGATCCTTGATGAAAACCTGCACCAGAGCACTCTGGACCTCAGACTGGGGCAAAGGTTCACCTTCCAACAGGACAACAACCCTAAGCACACAGCCAAGATAACAAAGGAGTGGCTTCGGGACAAGTCTGTGAATGTCCTTGAGTGGCCCAGCCAGAGCCCAGACTTGAACCCGATTGAACATCTTTGGAGAGATCTGAAAATGGCTGTGCACAGACGCTCCCCATCCAACCTGATGGAGCTTGAGACGATCTGCAAAGAAGAATGGGAGAAACTGCCCCAAAATAGGTGTGCCAAGCTTGTAGCATCATACTCAAGAAGACTTGAGGTTGTAATTGCTGCCAAAGGTGCTTCAACAAAGTATTGAGTAAAGGGTGTGAATACTTATGTACATGTGATATATATATATATATTTTTTTTAATACATTTGCAAAAAATTCAAAAAATCTTTTTTCACTTTGTCATTATGCGGTATTGTGTGTAGAATGTTGAGAATTTTTTTTTATTTAATCCATTTTGGAATTTAATAATTAAAATGTGGAAAAAGTGAAGGGGTATGAATACTTTCCAGATGCACTGTAAGTGGGCCGTGTTATGACATGAGGAATTGTGGCCAGATCTGTTTCGGATTGGCTGCCAGCGCGAGCTGAGAGTGTGGAACTGACCCGAGGGAAGATGGCGGCCAGTGAGCACACTGTGAGGACAAGCAGTAGGACCTCTCCCACGGCCAGGGTGACATAGTTCACCATCAGCCTAACACCCAACAGAAAAAACAGACAACTCTCAGGGATCAATTTAAGAAGAAGAATTTAAAACAACCACTGACTGAAACTATTCGAAGAAAAGAAAAGAAAGGGAGGAGTGCTTCAGTGTACGTCACAGGATAATGAGTCGAAAGAGAAACGGAGGGTAGAAAAGGAACAGACTGGGAGATGAGGAAAGCGGGGGGATGGTGTGAAAGCGGCGGCCTGGCGTTGAACTCACAGAGGGTCTATGAGGGTCTCCATGGCCGCAG